>WUJK01000009.1:1200000-1800000 GCA_011317545.1 Coniella vitis
GGGGCACCTTGCCGCCTCACATCTTGGCGTTTGGTTTTGATTCTGCACATACATGACTCTGCTGGCATGCATACTTGAGTAGCCAGACCAAGTGTCTCTTCAATTCCTCTATTGCTTTGCCCTCGTGTGTCTCTGGCTTTTCGTCTCGCGGGGTGAGAAGCTTGGTCTTATGGGGCTTCACAACGACTCTCGCAAATTTCTGCCATTGTGCTCTGTTACACCTGAGGCCATGAGAGGGAGAGGGATCTTCTGGAGGAGGCAAAGGCTGGTAGAGAGATGTTTGACCAGTGGTTAAACATTACAACGCAACTACTCAAGAACAATGGCACACTAGAGAAATACAAATGAACAAATCATGCACTGGAGTCATGGATTGGCTCAGAGCATGGTCTGGCGTTAGTGGGCCATCTGTGAAAGCCATTGACTTCCGAGGTTATGGAAGCGGTTACAAAACATGGCTACACAGGAAATTTGAAGCAACCTATGTATGGTGACTGTTATATTTGCTTCAGGAACTTGGCCACAGTATCAACCTGTGAATGGCAAGCCGCTATTTCCATGAACAGTTTGTTTTTCTGGTGAGTTTCTTGCACGACAAGTATAGAAAAATGTGCAGCTTCTGCAGAGCAGTCGGAAAAGGACGGATGATTAGTCGTCGATATACATATAACCTAGGTATACAGATATACTATGTCGAGTCGTGAATGCGGAAAAGTGGGGGCAGTGCCACAGGCGTTGACAGGCTGCACGGTGACGCAGTTTGGTGGTGAAGGCTATGAGCAAGAGGCTACAATCAGCACTGCGGCCTTTTTCCTTCCTCTTGTTGCGGGGCTTGGGCCTTTGCATTTTAATCACTCATGCAGAATGCCCTGGGACTCTGCTGGCCCTGGGCATATTTTTCCGCTTTATCAGCATTACTGCAACTTGCCATGGAGTTTAGTGCAGCTCTGCGCTCTGCGGGTAGGGTGAATGGTGCCGCCGAGTGCTGGTTGAGTTGCTCGAGTTGCACAGCATTGCCCCTCTTTTTAGTCGGAGCTCTGTGACACCACTGCGGGGCCGGGTGTAAATGATGCTCTAGTGCTGCAATTAGTATATACGGAGTAGGGCGGAAGGACCCCGCTTCCCTGTTGACAGCAGCGAAAGCGCAACTCGCGACCCGGATGTTGCGGGAGCAGAATGTACACAATCAAGGCTGTTTTTCTGTGTCTCGAACTATTTAAGATATTTGAGAAGCACTTGGAGAGCAAGTCTTGATAGATCAAACACTATATATCCGGTCTAATCGAGCACCCAAAGGCGCATCGCCAGTCAATCCATCTTACAGATTTGGCGTGGGTAAGTACCTGTCCAGGCTGCAAGAACCTGGGTATCGCTGAAGCTATAGCTTCCTATTCACTCCCCCCCCCCCACTACCCTGCCAGCCTGCCAACTGCCGCTCATTGTTCCAGCACCTACCTATTGTGATTCCAGAGCGAGCCACCGCATCCTCGGTCCTACTACATATAGTACACTCCTGCCCCTCGACAAGATTTCTAGCTCTCTCTCTCTCTGACTGCGGTTCATCCCATCAAGCAATTCACAGCCCACAACCCTATCAATTGCACCGGTTTTACAATCCGAATCAGCCAAGATGCCTCAAGCCAGCAGCCTCCCAGCTTGGAGTGAGCTCCAGCAGCACCGCGACACTGTGGGCAAGAGCTTCGTCCTCAAAGAGGCCTTTGCCAGCGACCCCAAACGCTTTGAGAAATACACCCGCACCTTCACTCTGCCTGGCTCTGTGTCCTCGTCCGGCCAGCCCACCGACATCCTGTTCGACTTCTCCAAGAACTTCCTCGCCGATGACACCCTCGACTTGCTGGTCAAGCTGGCCGAGCAGGCTGGCGTCGAAAAGAAGCGCGAGGCCATGTTTGCCGGCGAAAAGATCAACTTTACCGAGGATCGCGCCGTCTACCACGCCGCCCTGCGCAATGTTAGCCTCGAGGGCAAGCCTTGGGACATGAAGGTCGACGGTGTGGACGTCATGGGCACCAACGGCGGTGTCAACGAGGTCCTGGCCCACATGAAGGAGTTCAGCGAGCAGGTCCGCAGCGGCTCGTGGAAGGGATACACTGGCAAGAAGCTGACGACCATCATCAACGTTGGTATCGGCGGTTCTGACCTGTGAGTCCATTGCCTGCACTTGGGACGTCGCAACCTTTCTGGTTGTTCAAAACCCACAGAGATACTAACGACTTGAATCCAGGGGTCCTGTCATGGTCACGGAGGCTCTCAAGCACTACGGTGCCAGGGACCAGACCCTCCACTTCGTCTCCAACATTGACGGCACCCACATGGCCGAGGCCCTCGCCAACTCGGACCCCGAGACCACCCTCTTCCTGATCGCTTCCAAGACCTTTACCACCGCCGAGACGACCACCAACGCCAACACGGCCAAGAGCTGGTTCCTCGAGAAGACGGGCGGCAAGGGCGAAATTGCCAAGCACTTCGTGGCGCTGTCCACCAACGAGCCCGAAGTCACCAAGTTTGGCATCGACTCCAAGAACATGTTTGGCTTTGAGAGCTGGGTTGGCGGCCGCTACTCCGTCTGGAGTGCCATTGGTCTCTCGGTTGCTCTTTACATTGGATTCGAGAACTTTGAGAAGTTCCTGGCTGGTGCCCACGAGATGGACAAGCACTTCCGCAGCGCGGCGCTCAAGGACAACATCCCCGCCATTGGTGGCCTGTTGAGCGTGTGGTACAGCGACTTCTACAGCGCACAGACTCACTTGGTTGCTCCGTAAGTACAACAATGTTGTGCAGGAAGGCTGACAACGGCTGCTTATCCCTCCGCGTTCTTTGCTAACTTGCCTCTTCCAGATTTGACCAGTACCTGCACCGCTTCCCTGCCTACTTGCAGCAGCTCTCCATGGAGTCCAACGGCAAGACGATTACCTCGGACGGCTCGCCCGCCAAGTACACGACTGGCCCCATCCTCTTTGGTGAGCCTTGCACCAACGCCCAGCACTCCTTCTTCCAGCTGGTGCACCAGGGCACCAAGCTCATCCCCACCGACTTCATCCTCGCCGCCAAGTCCCACAACCCCATCTCGGACAACTTGCACCAGAAGATGCTGGCCTCCAACTACCTGGCTCAGGCTGAGGCTCTGATGGTTGGCAAGACGGCTGAGGAGGTCAAGGCTGAGGGTGCCCCCGAGAACCTGGTGCCCCACAAGGTCTTTTTGGGCAACCGACCCACGACCAGCATCCTGGTTGGCGGCCACATTGGCCCTGCTGAGCTTGGTGCTCTGATTGTCTACTACGAGCACCTGACCTTCACCGAGGGTGCCGTCTGGGACATCAACTCTTTTGACCAGTGGGGTGTCGAGTTGGGCAAGGTCCTTGCTAAGAAGATTCTCAAGGAGCTTGACGAGTCTGGCGACGGCGCTGGCCACGACGCATCCACTGGCGGCCTCATCAGCGCTTTCAAGAAGTACTCTAGCCTGTAAAGCATTGGCTTTTGTACACGCAGCTCCTGCGATTTACGATTTTTACGGGCCGTAGAAGGGGCCTGTACCCTGAATAATAAGCATTTATAGATACACCCTGGGATAAATTGAATTAATGGACTCTTTATTTCCGAAGACGTGCGTGTGAATAAATGAGAATTGGTCTTGTCAGATGGTCATAAGTCTTGGCAAATCTCTCAAGTTTATCCCAAGTCTTGTATTCAGCACATGTTTCTTTTTTGGATTTAAACAAATGTATATCCTTTCAGTCGCACAAGCATCTTTTCAAGCATCAACCCATCCATTATTTCACCCGTAATGTGTTCCAAGTACCTAGATAGACCGAACAAACCCCACCCATCACCCTCGTGCACCCGAACAACCGCCAATCTTGGCCACGGTGTAGTTCCCCGCCTGGGCGCCGTACTCGGGCACATAACCAGTATGGATGGACAGGGCGTCGGGTGCTGTGCCATTGTCGCAGTACATGTCTCCGCTGTCGCAGTAGCTTACAAGGACGGGGGCTATGGGATCGCAGGCTGCGTTGTTGCGACGGGGGAAGTACTGTGTTTTTTTTTTTTTTGTGTTACTAAACAAAAAACCCCAGAAAAAAAAAGAAAAACAAGAGAAAGCAAGAGAAAAGAAAAGTTTGATATATTTGTTCATTCAAGAGACTTTTTCTTTTTTTTTTTTTTCCCCAAGGGGAAAAGGGGGGCAGAGGTAAGGAATGAATGGAGAGAGGGTAGGAAAGAAAAGGGAAACTTACGCTGGCGTTGCTGGCGTTGCCGCGGTCCCAGGGGAGGCCTTTGACGAATGTTGGGTCGCCCATGATGACGGCGGCGGCGACTGGATGTGAAGACGAAAGTTTAGCGATGGGTACCAGGATGGAGGATATTTGGAAGGTTGGATTTTCCGAGAGATTTATGTTGCGAGTGTTTTGATTTCCTTTTTTTTGGGGGGGGGGGGGGGCTTTCTTCTCTGCTTGACTACAATGGATATGTGTGTCTTTTTGTTGAGGGGTTGGTGTAGTAGGGTAGAGATTTCAAAGAATATAGAGAAAAAGAAAAGAAAAGAAAAGAAGGAGAAAAGAAATAAACTCACGAGAATCTTTAACACTCTCAGCATACGCAGGCGTCGGCTCAAAGCCCACTTCAGACGTACCGCAGAGGAAGTCTGCCGTCACCTGGGCGCCCTGCGAGTATCCCATGAGGACAATTTTGCTGTGTGGGCAGCAGGCTTGGTAGGTTGTGACGAGCGCGGTGAGGTTGCCGACGCCGTCAGGCTCGGATGGGGTGTAGGGGTCCAGGAGGGCCGGGTCTGGTGGTTGTTTCGTCAATGAGTGTTGTTTTGAGGGGTCTCATCTTGTCCTTTTTTTCCCTGTACTTTTTTCTTCCTTTTCTATTTTTCTATAAAAGCGGGTGAATGTGGTTTACACCTTCTGAGATGGCCCATCCGAATTGGAGTGGTGGTATCACGAAACAAGGAAATAGCCCTTCCTAAAACTCACATGGATTGGCCACGATATCAGACCCAGGACAAGCCGCAACAACAGCCTCCGCGACAGCGCCGATAACGCCCGTCCCAGGCGCCTCGTCCGAGGCGCGCGAGACGATAATGTGGGCTGCGCCGTGGGACGGCGTGCAGGTGATGTTGCTGCAGTAGCGCAAGGAGGCTGCGGCGAGGTCGTTTTTAGGAACCACAAAGGCGTGCGCTTGCGTGTTGGTGCTGGAGCTGGGCGCCAGCAGGAGGAGGAGGGAGGCCTTAGAGAAGGAGAGGGCGGTGGCGGTGGAGGACTTCATCTTGTTTTGGGTTGTTCTTCGTTTTTTTTTTGGGGGGGGGGGGGGTGGGGGAAGGCGAGATGTCAGAACTAAAAGTCTTGGATCGATTGTATGACGGATACTCGATGCTCGTGACTTTTTGGATCCTTGATAGTGGTCGGGCGAGCTGGTTTTCTTGCGAGCCTGGTACTCGATGATATGGGGTTGGATATTGGCCGCCTTCTCTGCAGGAACGCAAGTCTGCCCTACTCTTGCAACGAAGGGCACCAGTCAACAAAGGTTTGAAGCCAAGGACGCAAAAAGGATGCTGTGCAAAGACGAGAGGCAGAAAAGACAAAAGGGAAGTAGCCAGCTATATTTATATACCGTGAGAGAGCTCCGAATCTCTTTAACCCCCCGTGAACTGATTATGTAGTTACGTTATTGATGTGCTACTTGCTCCAACAGAATCTCCGAGGGTTCAGCCACAGGACAACACATGTACATACACCACGCTTCCAACGAAAAATGGTATAGAAATGCACAACGCCCCGACTAAGAATCCATGGTTAAAGAGCGGGGTCAGAGGGGGAAACCAAAAAAAAAAAAAAAAAAAAAAGGCCCGGAAAATGAATCTCCAAGTGCAGCATCAGCAGCAGCAGCGGCAGCAGCAGCATTGCATCGCGACTGGGCCCTGGCTATGGAGGAGACAATGTAACAGCAGCCGGGTGTTTGCCAGGGGTTTACCGAACAGGAATTGAGTTTGAAAGCAGGGACCGCCTTTTGGGGACATGATAAACGAGCGAAACTATGATATCGCCGCTGCAAGAAAGAGGGGTGGCTGTTCAGGAGGAATCGGGCCAAGAGAGCCAATGACATACTGGAGGCTTTGAGTTAAGCGGTCTGCGCAGGAGGAAAGATGACTGCCAATATAAGTATACGGTTGATTCTACCATGCCCGGAAATCCCAAGACATTTGCCATCAATCTGAGCGTTTCCACCTTTCGGCCCTGCCATGCAAGAGGGCTGGACTTGTGCTCAGGGCGTTGATATAAAAAGACCATTGTGTACAGGAGCATTGGCAAAAAGAGTTCCAAGCAAGTACTTTTTATTAGCTGTTCAGTACTGGGTGCCGTCGGTCCGAAAAGCAAACAAAACTCTTCGGGACTGTTGCCATCTAGAGGCAAGCGTTACGACTGACAGGTCTGGGATGCCACGCTGTCATGTGTACGTTGCTTTTGATTCTCCTTTTTTTATTATTATCGTTGGGTAGGCAGTCGAGTGGCTTTGCCTCAGCTGAAGAAAGTTGGTTGAGTTCAGTGTTGTGCGATGGTTTACTTTGGACTTTTTGGGGTCTTTTGGAAATCCGAGTTGGATATGAATGGGTATCGAGACCTGCATTCTCTCGGCTGCTTGTCCATCATGGACCCTTCCATTTGAACCTCTAGCAAAGCCAAGACCGCGACAATCTTTTGAATACCTGCATCTCCTTCTCAGAGCTAAGAAAAGCTACCCCGCAACTTTTTCCATATATATACTTACTAACGAACGACATGCAGTAGCGGAACGAGCCGATCTAGGCCAGCAGCAGCAGCAGCCCAACCAGGGGAGCGGAACGCCACGCAGGACAGAAGCACAGTCGCAACCATACCTCAATTCGGTAATGCGAGGGTCTCTGTTTTTGGCTGTACATAGGAGCATGGAGGCGGAATTGGATGATTGGATTCGCTCGTGCCACTATGTATACACAACACATACACAGCGTAGTAATAGCAGTGGCTGGCCTTGTCCTGATTGGTCGGTTGCGTTGCTCTCCTAGTCGGGCCACCGAGTCTGGGGCCTCGGGTCGTGCCTCGGGTCGTATCAACAAAATAACCTCACCTCTTGGGCGGCAAAGTCCAATCGCAACTTTGTCTGTTTCTGGCCAGTTGCCGGCTGGCAAGTACGTAACATCAGCTTCAAGTGCTGCACTGATCATGTTCCGCCCAGATTGTATCTTTGGTCTGGATTTTGATGGTTGACGACCTTTGTAGCGAGGAAAGGAAAGAAAAAGGTTGTAACAAGTCACAATAACCACAACAATCATTCAAACAGACTGCTAAATCGCGTCCATCAAGCGGGTCCATGAGCAAAAGAAGGGCATGGACTTGAGAACCTCCAGAGAGAAGTCGCAGCGGACAAGGACTCAAGGAGAGCTGTGCTGTATGTGTAAACGGTCTTCTTCATCCTCATCAGCAGACCTGCCCCTCTCCAAGCATTGCGTAGACACCGGCAGCGAAAGCAAGAAAACTGGCATGGTGAAGCTTATGATGATCAAGTCCGTTCCGTCGCGTGACCTCTGCCGATACGCAAGCAAATCCGTAAAGGGCCCAGCGGTTTTAATGATTTGGAGCAGTGGGTTGCCCTATCCCCCTTCGCAGGAATCTGTCATCACCATCATACCATCTCACCATCCTGAGCATCATCGTCATAAGTATCTCATCGCATCTGATCTGCGATCGGCCATTGCTCTGACCGAGTTTAGCAGGAGCCAAGCTGCCAGTCATCAGGCACAGCGCAGATGCCCTGAGAAAGATCCCGCCTTCCAACCCCAGATTTTGCAGCCTTGCCTCGGCTGTGTCGGTCCATGGTAGGCCAGAGAAAAGAGGAAAAGGAAGGGGTCCTGTTGATCCATAATTACGTCGTTCTTGTCCTGCGTTTCTCTTCTTTGCCCCCTCGGGTCTCATCTCTATACTATGTACCGAAACCGAAACCACCAAAACGAAGTGGGAATGAGCGTATTGACGTCATTTTTGGCTTGGGGCCTTTTTTCCCTTCGACCAGGGTGGCAGGGTGAGCGCGTTCAGGGCTTGCCTACCGCCTGTACTATGTACTGTGTAGCAGCCCGCAACCCTGCAACGGATGGTTCTAGCGTATCTAGGCTCGCTGCCGCCTCCCTGCACAGCACAGCACAGTAGGTTCTTTCATAGTAGGCCAATGGCATAACACGGCTTCGACACAAGCATCCCTGCGGCCACCCGAAAGGTCCGTCCTCAGTACAAGGGAAACGTTAACCCCCAAAAAGGAAAAAGAAAAAAAAAAAAAAAAACGAAAAATCCAATCAAAAGGGCAACGTGCAATCAGCAACATCTTGTATTGTTCAATGTGTTCTGTTCAGAGCAACCTGACTTGACTTGTGTACATAGCATGGGTAGGACGGTGAACAAGAGCAAACGAGGCGAAGCAAAGGTCCAGACCAACAAGCCACTAAGCACTCGATGGGGAATTCTTTCTCTCAGGACGCGAACTGTGCTGCTGCTGCTGCTGCATCCGGGTGTGGACTTGGCCTCGTCAACCCCCACTGACACCATGAAAAATACCAGTCAGAACGAACAGGGCTTTCTTTGGAATGGAATGGAGGCACCCGCCTCATTTGGCCCACGGGCTATAGTACACACATGGTAGAATAACATCAAAGTCCCGGCGAAAGGGGGCCCGGGCCTTTATTCCCAGGACCCCGTGGCACAGTGGGGAAAACGGAGAATCGTAGCCGCCATTACACCGCGCACCGCGCACCGCGCACCGCAACCCCAAAAAGGAATCAGAACGTCCTGGTTCGCTCCACGTCATCGCAGAGATCCAGAATCGTCAAGACCAACCCCCCACCCCCCGCCGCCGAATCGAGCCCCACGTGCAGTCATCGTTTTGGCGAGATTTCTCGACATTTCCATCCATCCTTGAACAGGCTCTCAAGGGACATTTTTCCAGATCAGGGGGTGATTCTAGATAGCAAGAGGCCCACTGCATCCCCCCCCCCTCTATCTTTTGGTCTGTTATATCTATGCAAGTGATGACCCCTTCTCCCCTTCTTCGCGAATTCCAGTTGTTTTTGTTTATTGTATTTTCCTTCTCCTTCCTCGATGCCAATCTCTTTAGCGTTTCGTTAACTACCTAGAACCACACAACCATCTCTTTGATCGATTCAGAACACGCCTGGGGGCGGCATTGCTCTTTCTTGGGATATCCACAAGCGACATTTTTACGATAGACGAGAAGCGCTACACTAAAATTGCCCTATCTATCAGCGAGTATAATAAAGATAAAAAAAAGAATTCATCCTCACCTATCCTCACACCTTGACTGTGGAGCAAGGACGATACGACTCCTCCGGGCCCCCTTCGATCGCCACCAATATTTGATCTGCGTATGCTGAGGTCACCGCTCCTCTGAAAGTTGTCTGGTCCCCTTCGACGCGCACACAAATCCAAACATGTCTATACAAACAACTACAACCACCACCACCGCCACAACAACAACAACAACAACAACAACAACAACCATGTCACAACCAATCCTCAAGTCATCCACGACCGCAATGACGGCGACAACGCGGCGAAGCGACAACCCCGAGAGGGCCGCCCGCCCCTACGCCTTTGAGCTCGGCTCTGCATGGTCCTGCTCAAGCGAGCACACGTCATCGGTCGTGCTCAGTCTCGCACAGCAATTCCTGCAAATTAACCGCCTCCTCCTCACATACCTCGTCTTCGGCTGCAACGTCGCCGCCCTGCAGACCATGCTCGTCACAAGAGACTTGATAGTAGCATCTGCAACGGCCCTCGCAAGGCTGGCGTGGTCCATATGGGACTCCAAGACGGCCCGCCGGCTGCGCAGGAAACTCGAATTTGAGTTCTTTGTGCTCATCCTGGGCTGCGGCAATGGCTTCGCGCTTATCATTTTCTGGCCTGGATGGATCTTTGTGGGCTTGGTCTACCTCGCCTACATAATGTGGTCGTTGGCCACTTGAAAGGTTGTCATCTGAGACAGACCAGTTTCCAAAACTATCCAGAACATCCTGGACAAAATACCCAAACGAGACGGCGGGCACGACGACATCATCTAGGGACCAGCTGATCAATGATTGAATGCATCCACCAACAATCAGCTGGGTCTCATCTTGAGTAGAAAAAGGTATTCCCGCCGGTGTCTTTCCGGATCTCGGTCGTATAATCCTTCTCCGGATCGAATTCTTGCCACGTGCTGGCTGGGTAAATGTGCTTGTTGCGCTCATACCAACGCCGATCGACGACTTTGGTAAATGTCGGGTCCTCGTTGGCGCCCTCGAGCATGCTGATATCCACGGCGCTTTTGGTGATGCCGCCCTTGACCGTGGACAAAAGCTCACCAGAGGAAGTCGCATCATCCGAGTCGCCGTTGGCCGACCGCGCCTGAATGCGCGGCTCGGCGCTGTAGTTGAACAGTCTCACGTTGTTTGGACCAACAGACTTGTTCACGATGAAGAAGTAGAATTCATAATGCTGTTGAGAAGGAAGAGTTAGCAGAGCAGTCCAATCAAGTTGAATACTCAATATTTAAAAAGAAAAAAAGAAAGAAAAAATTGCATAAAACAGCAATCAGTTTTTGGTAGAGTGGTTCCTCTTCAAGTGTGAACTCACATGTGGTATAATGATTGTCCCTCTCACCAACAACAAATCATCCACACCAACGCGCGCCCATTCACGTCGCACGTTCACAGTCTTCTCGCCACCCACACGTAGCTGCGCACCCACTTTCCGGCTCTTGTCGAGGAAAACCCACACAAACTCGCCCTTGCGCACGCGCACCGTTCCACCAGGCGTGTTGGTTCCATCGTAAAACACAAAAGGGATCGCAATCTCGGTGTTCTTGACCGCCTCCTGCAGCAGTAGAAACTCCCTGCGTAGCGCCTCGCGCTCAGCTGCTTCGCGCCGAAGCGCCGCTTTGGTCAGCGCCCGCGGCACTACCCCCACGGAAGCGTTGGCTACAATTTTGGCTCCCTTTTTGCTGTTGCTGTCGCCGTCATTCGCACCAGCACCGCCGTCCGCGCTCACGTCTGCGCTGCCCTCTCTTGTCTTTCCTTCGTTGCCATTCCCATCACTTTCCGCATCCTTCTTTGCCTTATCCTGCTTCTTCAGCGGCTTCTTCACAACCGTTCCCTCGCTTGCGTTCCCGCCTTCCTCCTCGTCCTCCTCCTCTTCATCGCCAAAAGAGACCAGCGCCCGCTTTGATTTTTTCGCTTTTTTCACTGCTCTCTGATGCCGCGATTGCTTCTCGCTTCCGCTGCCAGTTCCGCTCGCGCCACCCCCATCATTTGCGCCACCACCGCCGCCGCTCGGCGTCCCGCTGCGTGACCGACCGGTGGCGGGTGTGTTGGCGCCCGAGGAGCCGGTGCGGAGGGCCTCGCGCGCCTCGCGCTCTTGCTGCTCGAGGACCTCGGCGCGGCGCTTGCGGAAATCCGAGAGCGCGACGAGGCCGACGGTGTTTGTGGAGAGGCGCTCTTGGGTAGTTAGGTTCGAGGGGGCTTTGAAGCGGGATTGTTGTTGTTGTTGTTGCTGTTGTTGTGCGGGGGGCGTTTCGGACATTTCCTTGGAGTTGATTCTCTTGCTAATCCTTGAATTGTCGGAGTGGCTTATCCGGTTCCCTTTTGGAAGCTTGGGGGTGGTGGTGCTGTTGCTGGTGTTGTTGGTGTTTGTTTTTGGTTTGCGTCGGAGGTTAATCAAGTATGGTAATATCGTAAAGTACCTTGTACGGCAGGCAGGGTTGGGAGGTACCGAGGTGATGAATCGTGCCAGGGTTAGTCAGGGTTACAAGAGGAGCTCTTTGCCTTTACTATGTACCGCCCATGTTCGCCCGGATTTCCTATATGCTAGTGTCTCTATTCGCAAAATATTGTTTTCGCTCTCCTCTCCAGACGATAGATTATCATGATATCAGGCCAAGTTATGAACCACGTGTCGCTCAAGACGGAACCTGTCGTCCAGCTCCGCAATCCTCATTCTGAACCTTGGAGTCTTGTCTTGACGAACCCACAAAAGCTGGTATAAATGGCTTCATCATGGCCCTCACGCCAGCGACACTCCACCACAGCCTCAGTCGTTTTAACAATTATAGACAGAGAAAAGCCAAAAACACAGACTTCGCTTGGCTCAGGCCTTGAGCTTCTAGCCGGAACACCCTCTACCTCTTCGCGCTTCCTCTTCCTCCGCCACGCTCGGCTCCAGACGTTCTCTCTCGCGCGTCCCGTTCCTCGAAGCAATTCTGCGTTCCACTCCCACGATATCAAGTCGAGGCCTCCGACCAACGCAGAGAGAGCTTCACCCTTGGCGGCCACACCATCCTGGACTGGGAACTTGGCTATTTCTGCTTCAACGACCGTCGGCAGGATCTTCCTCCACGGCGTTGCTTTCATGCCTCTGCAGGCATCTTGACTCGGCCTCATGGGCCCAAAGCTCCATGCCAGTGCCCAGCGTCGCGTCTTGTTGCCTTGAACGAATTCAGTAACGGCGTAGTTATCAATACCCCTTTCGCGAACCTTGTCAACCATGGTTTCCAAGCTCGACACCATGCCAAACATGGCTGTATACCACTGAACCCTTTCCTTGAGGACCAGTGACTCCTCCAGGATGCGTGTCGCAAATGACACTTCGCCGCCTTCGCAGACCATTTCAACAGGCACGCCTGTACATGCGGAGTGCGGGGGCCGAGATTTCTTGGCTGCAGATCTTGTCATTTCCTCTTCAGACTGGTAGAATGGCGGGTTTGTCATGAGAAAGTCGATGCGATCCAAGCCTACGTCGTCTAGAGGTACCAGTGCGTCCGTTTGCTTCCGCGGTACAACCCTGATCCTGCTCTGCAAGTCGTTGAGTGCCACATTCTGGGTCGCGTGTCTTACATTATCCTCATCAATATCTGAGGACCGTCCAGTCAGTGGAATGGATGTCCCTTTTCGGATAGACAGGGCTACACGGTCAAACTCACCGGTGGCAATGAAGGACCATGGGCGCTGAGCACATCCAAGAAGAGGATAAATGCAGCTTGCACCTGTGCCAATGTCCAGGCCACACAACTTGCCGCCAGGTTCATCGTACGAGCTAGAGTCGAGAAGCCTTTTGAGCCAGAGGATGTAGTTGTGTCTGTTTGGGACCTACTTGCCACTCATCAGCCCCTTAGGACAACAGCACAATTTCAGCGATATGCTACCACCACCGAGAAGGACAAACGCATCACGAGACGCACAGGGGGGCAGAGCCTATCATCCGGGAGCTCAATCTTCAGCCCAAAGTCAGCCTTGAGGAGCGTCTTGGTGAGTTGCTTAACAGCCGCTGGTTCGTTAAAGTCCAGCTGGCCATTGGGCTTGAGTCTATGGCAACACAAACGGTCAGCGTCGGGATAGAACCATGCTCCTGGGGAGAAACGGGATTTGGCTTGGCAGGAAAGAGAAAGAGGTGCACGTATTCACATCGCACGGAAGTCGGGATCCCGAGCTGCAAGCTCTCGAAAACTGGGATCCTGCAGGTACAGCGACCGAAAATAGACATCGCTTCTCGGGGTGGATGCCATTGCGGTCCACCGTACGTGTTGTTTTGGGCGAAAAAGTGGTGGTGAGGGTGCAGCATCAGGGCAGAGTTGTGCAGTTGCACCAAAGATAATTGAGAGTTGTCAGTTGCGCAGCACCTGGGCAGCCGGGTAACCCCTGTTACACCCACTGTATTTTGGCTTCGGCCCTTCCCGAGTGCTGCCAATGCGGTTGTTCTTTAGCGGCCTCTCCCCTACAACTACAGGCTGTGCTAGCCAGGGGACAGGGCAAAATACAACACTCGGCCCCGGACTTGGCAGCTGAGCATCCAACTTCGAACGATGCAGCATCTCCAGGCTGATGGAAAAGGCAGGCCGGCCAGCGCGACGACAGTGCATGTGGAGATCAAATCTCGGCCGCGAAGACGTCCTTCCCGTTCGAGTCGTCGCAGCCCCTGCAGTGTGCGTGTATGCATCGCCGCTTGTCGCCTCGAGGCCATGCCGCAGTTTATCCAGAGGCCGTCCTGAGCCCTCTCATTGGACTGCTCCCTTTGCCTCGATATGTACGTGTACGCTCCTCGTGAACGTACAGGCCAGGACGCTGATCCGCGGCCGTCTTCTCCAGCCCAGAGAGGATACAAGTGTCACTAGGAGCGGAGGAAGAAAAGGTTTCAAGCTGGACAAGAACGATGTCCTCCTTATAAACCCGCCAGACGCCTGTCTGTAATCCAGGCTTGGTAGGTTTGTCACCTCGTGTGAACATGCTCGACGGGCTCTAATCAGCCGACTCTTGGTGACCGACAACATCCTCTCGTTCATCTCACAAGGCCAGACTCTCGTTCAAAATGGGTGCTCAGCTATCAAGTCCGACACCGACGTCAACGTCGCCGTCAGACATGTATACAGCAACCGCAACGGCCTCCGTCTACGCCGCGCAAGCAACAGCCCTTACTCTCCACCCCACAAGCGATGTCGAAGGCAAGACTTTCAATCGCTTCGTCACCATCTTCCTCGAGAACCAAGACTACAAGATTGCAGCCGGCGATCCAAACATCCAGTCTCTTGCCTCGCTGGGCATAACACTCGACAACTACTGGTCCATCACACACCCTTCGCAGCCGAATTATGTCGCTGCGCTGGGTGCTGACACCAATGGAGTGTCTTCGGATGACTTTGTGCAGATTGATGCGAGTGTAGAGACCATGCTCGACCTGCTCGACGCAGGCAATGTCAGCTGGAGCTTTTATGGTGAGGATAACCCGTTTTCTGGGTTTGAGAGCAATTGGGTCAACCAAGAGACTGGCGCGAACATGTATGTTCGCAAGCACAAGTGAGTACTCCACACCAATTTACACACTGCCATCATGTTGCCAAACGTACCGTGGTATTGACTGCAGTATGACAGCCCCATGATGTCGTACAACTCGGCCACCCAAGATACCGACAGACTAGCCAAGTCCAAGAACTTTACAATGTTTTACGACGAGCTTGAGAGCAATACGCTGCCTCAGTGGATGTTTATCACGCCAAACATGAGTAAGCCGCATATTCATCCACCTCCCTTTCTCGCTATACATACACCAAACGACTAATCACCTTCCTGAAGCCGATGACGGCCACGACAGTTCCATCACGGTAGCAGGCCAGTGGGCCTACGACTTCCTCACCCCGCTTCTCGACAACCCCAGCTTCAACATTGACGACACCCTCGTCATCCTCACCTGGGATGAATGCGAGAACTACATACTCCCAAACAAAGTCATGGCCGTCCTGCTGGGCAGCGCCGTCCCAAGTAGCCTTGTGGGAACGATAGATTCCACCGAGCTCAGCCACTACAGCCTGTCGAAAACGGCCGAGGATAACTGGAGTCTTGGTGATCTTGGCAAGAATGATGTCAACGCCACATCTCTTTCCGTTGTGTTGGGGTGATGATGTTGGCAAAAGGTTTTATTTCATATGATGTTTGTGGGATTGCTGAAATAACTGGTTTGGCGGTGTTGGCCCTCATTGGGCTCGAGCTAATCTGAAAGTATTCTGTACATATTTGATTTTCTTTGTATTTTGATATTTATATGCTTTAATCAGAGCTCATATTCTTAGTAGCTGCAACGCCGTCGTAAACTCAACGCGTGGATTGGATTGTATAGATATGTTACATGATAAATTTCCCATCAGATTCGGTTCTGCCTCGGGCATTAACTTGTGTTACAGGTGGGAACGTTCCTGAATGACATGGTGTAACCAAGGACCAGGCGAGGATACGGTATAGCACATGTTTGATCAGCCCTCAACGTAGGTTGTTGGATCGAGGTTCTACTCCAACTCCACATCCGATGTTGAAGAGTCGGTCTCCTGACTGCAGGAAGATCAATGTAGTCTGAATGAAATGGAAGCAAAGCTCACTCGCTGCTTGGCCCAAAGCCATTTATACTCCAGCCTCGTCCCCAAGTGCTATCGAGTCGAAGCAAAAGTCTTCTCCTGATGCAGATAACAAATATGGCACGGGGAAGATGGCATACTCGTTCATGATTGTATAACACAGAATATATCTTTAGTATAAGGATACGTATCCTGAGATTTCAAATGTTGTTGAGCAGTCCCTGAAAATCCTCCTTCCAAAATCTTTGACTGCTTAACACAGTGTGTGTTGCAATAAACATCTTTTTGCCGTGCATGAGCCAGGGCTGTCAACGTCAGCCACTGTCTACTACTAAATAAGAATCAGCCAAACACCAATGGATTCTTTTTACTTTCCCTCTTAGCACGAGAGTAGCTTGCTTGCCTAGGTAGAACCGAAAAATACATTCCCTCATTTCAGCCTCGCCAATGATCATACTCTTAGCTGACCAATCAAATCATAGCGTGTTACCGAATCAGGCAACCCCGGGGTGGATACGGTGTTTTCGGCCTTTTTTTTTTTTTTTTTTCCTCTCTCTCTCTCTCTCTCTTCCAAAAAATGAGGATTTTGATTATAAGAGCTTAACTTATATCTGGTCAGTTCGGCGGATGGCCAACGCGCAAATATCATGCAAGTTCCACGTCCTTGAATATGTCTTAGAGATCGTCCGCACCAGAAGACACATCTATTGTACTCAAGGCCCCATTCGAAGTTGCTTTGACATTAATAACAGGACTAAGATGGTACACAAGTGGCAGTGCACTTCAATAACTCAGCGTGGACTTTCCAAATAATTATTAGGTGATTAACACGGTACCCTTTGTTTGGGCCGACTCAATTATCTACAGACATTACTTGGAGGCTAGGAGCAAGAAAACTCCTCACATCCTTGCATGTGTTTTGGAGTCAAAAGAGCGGATAACCAAATGTACGCATACTTCTAAACCTCAGGTACTAATTCAGATTGCTCGTCTAGATCATCGAGTCGATTGGTAACATAATAAAATGAATAGTAGCTATAGTCCTTCTAGTCTATGATACTGTGCGTAGTGTGATGCTGGAAAGCCCTAGCTGTGTGTGCTGAACAGAATAATCCAATTACCGATCCACAATAGACGTGTCCCTTATCAACAGACAATCCGTGGCACTTCTCCTTCATCAAGATTATGAAGAACATGTCACAACGATATATCCTTCTCGCACGTCTTTGTGTAGGAAAGGAAAGCCGAGCATGAAAATATGTTGGTTGACGGGAAAGCCCTCGAACACGGGACTGTCCTAATCCCCATGCAGCTTGTGCCGTAAGTCTTCTGACGTGTCAGTCTGGTTATATACATATATATACGTATTATAGAGACTTTTTGTCCATGCACGCAACATTATCCGATACCGTCTTTTTGCCAACAATTCGCAAGGTAAAGATGTAACTTTGGGTAGCAATGCTACAAAGCAGGCTCCGGCGGCTCCATCAGTTCACACGGTCTCTCGAATGGAAGCTGGGTCGAATCAATAGATGGTTTTGGGATATCGGTGCTTCGGACGAGAGGCAAAAAAGGAATTGAACCATTTTGACGAGGACAAGGAGCAGTTTTGGCGATCCCATACATACTTGCGGTACAGAAGTGGGATAGTCACGTGTCTCAGTCGCTTGCCTATACGAGATACATGGGCCACGTTGCAGTCGATGCCAGGAACTCGGGGATACAACAATGGACAATATGTGCTTGAGGAGCTCCACGGGCAGTGCGCTGAATGACATGTCCTACGACAATGTCCTGTGCCCGGAAAACAATGAGAGGTGGGAGCGGATCTGACATGGACGAGGTTTATGAGTAGGGCAAGTAAGACCGATCTATGCGCTGAGAGACTGCCACCCAGAAGGAGTCTCAACTCGAACCGGTATTTTAGAATCAACACTATGAGCACGCAACGTCGTGTGTTTTCTTTGCGGAGAATATCGGACACTGGCGTTGAACCCATGACTTCAACTACCTCCTACTATGTAGGTCGAAGGCATTAGGACCACCTTCAAAAGCGTTAAGTACTGCCGGTGTGGATCGCATCTCCCATCAGACGTCATTGTAGCTGGGATCGCCAGTCCAGAAGTCCAGCCCTCCCATGACTGATCCAGTTGGACCGCGCTTGTGGTTCATCAGAGCCTAGAGCGGATCACAGACGTTGTAAGATCGTCCTCACAGTGATTGAACTCGCGAATTAATATCGCTGACGTCCTCCGCGTCCTCGACCAAAGCCACCGCGGTTGCCAACCCCCATATTGCCCTGATCATAACCAAAACCCTGGCCTTGGTTGCCTCCAAAGCCACCAAAGTTTTGGCCCTGTCCGCCCTGCCCGTGGCCACCAGCATTCTGCATGCCAGAAAACATGGCACTCATTGCTGCAGGGTCCATCTGGCTTGGGTCCATACCCCCTGCTGCTGCCATTTGCTGCATCATCTGCTGCATTTCAGGCGGCATGCCATCCATTCCCGGCATGCCGCCACCGCCACCACCTCCCCCGGCGCCTCCGGCGCCTGTTCCAGGCATACCCGGCATGGAGGCCATGCCGGGCATGCCACCCATCATCATCATAGAGGCCATATCTTCGAACATCTTCTTGCTGTTATTTGCAATAGCATCCGAGTTGTATTCGCCTCGCAGCTGCTCCTGCTTGCTTGCGTATAATGCCCACGTGAACTCGTCAAAGCCGAAGTTGAAGTAGTCGCTCAGGTCGGTTCCCGGTTTTCGCCAGGGCTTGTCATTTTCCGGCAGATCTTCGTCAATATTGACCTGCGTTATGGGCTTGCCTGTCGCCTTATGAATGGGAATGGCATCGAGATCGAGAGTAGAGGTTCTGATAGCGGGGAGGTCGGCAACGCTGGGTAGTTTTGTATCTTCGGGTTTGGATGGAGCTGCTTTGGAGGTGGTATTATTCGATATTGATCGCTGAGGTATGTCTTTGATGCTGCTATAGCGGGATTGTCTATAATAGTTTCCACGAGTTAGAGTAAGCTCTTAGGCATGAGACAGGCAATGCGAAGCTTACGACGGTGGCGCCGCGGATGTGCCGTCCTTCCTCTCTGTGATGATGACCATACTCTGAGAGCTGGTGTTAGCTATTATTTGATTGATCGTGGGGTTCGCGGGCTCCTTACATCGTCTGAAGAGTCGTCCTCGTCCATAGCGCCTCCTTCATCTTCCTCTTCGCCCTCTTCTAGGTCCTCGTCTGCATCTGGTTTCGATTCTGTGTGCGCCGCCTCTGTGGCAGTATGCGCGCCAGTCTGAGCGGCTTCTGCTGTGGTAGAAACTGTAGGTTCCTCGGGCGCGTAAAAATCATCGTCATTGTCGTCGATATCCATCCTGAGTTGTGACTGGAAGAGCGTTTGTGAAGCGTGCGGACGGTTGTGTTACCTGCTACGTCGAAACGACGGGTTTTTGGTGCTGGGAATTGGAACTCGCGAGGTTGATGATGGAGGGGCCTGGCGCTCACAATGTAGAGCTAGTACCATTTCACATGTACCCAAGTATTTAAACATATGCTTCGGCAGGTGGCAGGCAAGAAGACAGGTACATGCAGGGGTGCCAGTACAGTAGAAGTAGAAGCGCCACCCTGCCGTACATAGTACTGAATGACAGGGATGAGTTGGCCGTGGCTTCGCACTGCAGGAACCACAGCAACAGGAGCAAGCGCAACTTTGCTGTTGAAACTGCACCTAGCAACAGCTATCATCAATCTTACTCTTGACGCGTCACGACGCGACTCGCGACCTCTTTGCTCGATCGCCGTCAACTGCACTCCCCCTTTTTCGCGAGCCATTCGATCGAGCATCCAAAGCACGCATCCAACCAGCATGTCATTCACGCGGTCGGCTAGTGGACCGGCTGGGTTGAGCATCAATACTGGAGCGGCAAACACATTGTGGGTACCCCATTTGTATCCATTCCCCATTACCTTTTTTGCTCCCTTTATCTCTGCTGTTTGCATGTTGCCGAGAACAGAGACCAATGCGAAGCGCATCCTTCACATGAAAGGCATACTGTGCTGCAGTGGAGCTTGATCACTGATTGTATTTGCTTTGCCCAGTGGAAACAGCTCGAGTCAGCCCGGCGGACTTTTTGGCAGCGGCGCAAACACAATGACACAACCCTCCACCGGCCTCTTTGGCAGCACCGCAACGGCCGCCCAGCCAGCACAAACATCTTCCTTGTTTGGAAATACAGCAAACACAACGCAGCAACAGCAGGCACAGCAGGCGGGCGGTGGCTTGTTCGGAGGCAACATGGCGACTAGCAAACCCGGTGGCCTATTTGGCGGCGCAACGACCGCGCCCAGTGGCGGTGGTGGGCTCTTTGGTTCTGCTGCCAATACCGCTTCGCAACCCGCGCAAACGGGAACATCGCTGTTCGGATCGACGACAGCACAACAACCTGCTGCATCATCTATGGGCGGTGGACTCTTTGGACAAGCGAAGCCCGCGACGTCATCTTTCTTCGGAACCAACACAGCGGGTGCTACTGGTACCACCGGTGGTGGTCTGTTCGGTCAGAAGCCAGCAACGCCAGCCGCGGGAGGTCTATTTGGACAGCCTGCTTCTACCGCTCCCACGAATAGTCTGTTGTACGTCTTGATGCGTCACATGTACCTTGATACCTGCTTTTTCCTTTTGGCATGTCCGCTAATCAGCTCTTCAGTGCTTCCACTGCCCAGCAGCCTGCTGTCCCAGCGCTTGGCTCAACCATGGGCCCGCAAGTGGTCCCAGGCGTGCGCATTGACCTCTCGAACCTGCGAAATACTACCCGATTCAATGATCTCCAGGAAGACCTTCAAAAGGAAATAGCTGCCATGGACGCCCTTGTGCAGCGGTGTATAGGCGAGAAGGACCAGCTGGACGCGTTCATACCTCAACATGCAAAGCAGCTTGAATCGATACCACAAGACGCCGAATTCGTGTCGCGCAAATACACAGCTGTCGACTCGGCGCTCGAGACCGACCTACAGACCATCAAGCAGCTGCGCGACCAGGTCAAAGAAGACTATGGTGAAATCAAGCTGAGCGTGAATGCTGTCAACAACTTGGCCCTGCCCAGCCAATATCACCTGTCACCCGACTTTTTTGGATCAACTACGCGTGCACAGCACCAACAGAGTAGCGGATCGGGCGGTGCGGGTACGGCGGACGACAGCTCGCAAGCCACCTCGGAGGACATGGTTAATTACTTTTTGCGCACAACAGACGAGATGGATGAGCAAGTCAAAAAGCTGCAGAGAACGGTCAAGGAGATTGACACGCACCTGGGAGGCGTGGAGCAGAATATTACGGAGCAGGCATCACGGTTGCAGTTGAGCAACGGCACCCTCGGCGGCGGGCAGGACGACAGAATGATGGAGCTGTACCATGTGCTAAGGGACTTCGAAGAGGGCATAGTGCAGGTTGCCACGGTTGTGGGAGCTGCCAGAGAGGGTGTCACGGAGCTACAGATGAACGAATTCCGAGGACGGGGCCTGCTTGGCTCGTAGAAGGCTTGAATGAAGAGGGAATCCCAATGGCATACCATGAAGAGATAGCGCATCATGTGTGGATTGCCATGAAAATGAGATTGAGCAGTAGCAACAAAAGGCTTGGAGGTTGTATACCCCGGGTATCAGTTTTGTGAAGAGTAATGAAAAAGGACGATTTCCCCAATCCGTCGGATAACGAGAACAAACAGACTCTCTGAAGGCCTTGCGCTTAATACATGCCACCGTCATCGCCATCGTCGCCCATGTCATCATCATCTCCATTGTCAAAGTAGCCCTCAGCATCATAGTCGCCGCCATCTTCGTCATCGTACTCCTCGTCCATCTCTTGCTCAAAGCCCTCTTCATCATCCAGATCAAGATCCAGTTCATCCTCATTACCCTCCTCGCCCAGCTGCTCCAGCGCTTCCAGGACCTTTTGCGGCGCATCTTTTTCGTCTGCCTCGCCATTCACATCCGGCATATTGAAAATCTCCTCGGCCGTCCGCAGCGTCGTGACCTTGGACAAGGTCATGAGCTTCTTGCGCCGCTTCTTGGAACCAGCTCCGCCAGCAATGCCGCCATCCTCGTCGTCAATTGTTGCATGAAGCTCCGCGGGAAACAGTTCCTTGGTAAAGGGCCGCTCGCTGAAATCCGGCAGGGCACGCTCAGGTCGCCTCATGCGCGACGAGGGCATCTCGACGGCGGTAAAAGGATCCAGGGTTGCTTTTGTCTTGAGGGCGTAGCGCTGGTTAATTTGGGATTGGCCGTAGGCGCGTGGGGTGCTGGCGCCCGATGCAGGGGGCTTGTAGGAGCGGGCAGCTGTGTAGAGTGGCCCATCGTGAACTTGTTCGCGAAAAAGGAGGAAGGAGCGGACTTGGGACTTTTCGCGCTCGGTCACGGGCGTAGGAATCGGGACGTTGTAGGGCTGGGTGTCGGCCATGTTAGCTGGTTGCGGTTTACTGTCTTCTTTGTGGATTTGGTATGGCTGTGTGTGGGAGTGACTGGCTCTCTTGTGAGAAGTGAATAGAAACGTATTGATAACTCACTGGAAAGGCTTCTGCTGGCCGACCATCAACTTTGAGGTTTGGATCTTCAGCCCATGGAACTTGCTGTCGTCCTCCTCTGCCGCCGCCGCGACCTCCTCTGCCTCCTCCTCGAAACATGGGTGTTAGGGAGGTGTGGGGGAATCAATCAGAATATCCACACTTATAACAGAGGAAGAAAGATTGTCGGTGTTGTGACAGAAGAAATAAAGAGGTGTCGAGAATGGGGTGAATGAGTAATGGCGGTGATGATGATGATGAGCCAACTTCAACTGCTGCCAGAAGCACATGCGGAAGCCGGCAAATACGCGAGCTGTAAATTTTGGCGGGGCTGATGTTTATCGATAAGAGCGGCAGGGATAATGCAGGCTGGCGCGGTACGTTGATACTTGGGTGCCTTGTGTGGATCTTCAGCCTTGCCCTCCTTCTTATTGTTTGTCATCTGGATGGACTTCATGGAAGGCGACACTTCACAGACTTCAGCCTTCAACTTCCCTTGGTCGAACTTTAGCATATCTTTGCAAGAAGAGAAAGTCGTTGATTCTTGCTCAAATTCAAATTCATCCTCAGGGTGCTACATATACACAGTCATCTTCACCTTCCTTCCCTGGATCCCTCACCACCCTAGCAAAGCACGACTTTGGTATTCTTCTACGCTCCCAACATCTACAAATCCAAACACAGCCAAACAATCCAAGAAACTGGGCAATGGCAGACTCGGAACCCTCCCAGCGCACAGCAACGCTCACAGCACAGCTCGATGAGCTTGATGCCCACATTACAGAACTCACAGCTGTCGATGACCCCTCCCAACATTTCAAGGCCGATCTCTTTGACCAAATAAACTATCAGCTCAGCCCGGTCGCCTACCCAGATCTCACAGCCCGCTTCTTGCCACGCGTCGGCCTGATCCTCAAAAAGGTTGCAGAGGTAGAGGCAACCGCAGCATCCACAGGCGCCGCCGCAGCCGCAACAGAATGGAAGGGCTACCCGCCCCCTCTCATTCTCTTTACAATCAAACTCCTTCGCCCGCTCGACTTCCCCGCCGCCCTCGAGCTTTGCCAGGCCTCATATCTCATAACCGCCTTACAATCACCCGAAGAATACATCAACGCTCTGGCCCTCTCCATACTCGAAAAAGCTGCGCTCTCACCCTCGAGCGCCTCCATCCTCGCCGCCACCCCAGGCCTCCTCGAAGCCTTCCTCGAGCGCTGGCTTATCTCCCCTTCTGTTTCGGTCGGCCAACGCGGCGTCGATATTCTCGGTGATGTCCTCGATATCGATTGTCCTCTTTCCCAGCCCGCCCTCACCGATGAGCAAAAGGAAGTCCTTGATATTCGCCTCGTTCCCCGTGTCGCACAGGGCCATGGAACCGTATGGCGCCGTCTTTTTGGGCCAGAGAGCCTCTGCTGGTCCATCCTGCAGAGACTTGAGTCTGAGCTTCTGCCGGCGGCTTCTACAGACCGCAAAGTCATCGCACAGCGCAGCTGTGCCCAGGACCGTCTCCTCAGGCTGATCCCACGCCTGGCTGTGCTCGATTTCCAGAGCCTTACACATTGCGTGGCGCCTGTTGGACCGCGTGAAAGCAACAACAGCCAGCAGTCCACGTCGCTCCTAGACTTTGCTACCCTTCACATGGTCGATCGCACCGGCGACGTTCTCATGTATCAGACATGGACGGACTACTTCATGCAGCTTGTCGGCGCGCTGCGCGTCGCGGACACGGCGCGACTGAGTGTTGATACGCTACGGAGGCTTGTGCGCGAGGCAGATGATGAGGAACTCCGCCGGGCACTGTGGTCGATGCCTGAGCTGTTGAGGAGGACGCCAATCGGCGAGGCGGACGAGATGAGGGCCTGGTTGAGGGATGTTGCGCCGCGAGGTGGTATGAGGATCGCGGATGCATAGGGACGATATGGGACATGAGAGGATGGGGCGATCGGGGAAAAGAGATTGTGAATAGCGCAGCTTCGAGCGTTGAATGGTTACAGAGAAATACACTGCCATTATGAGGATAGAATATATCAAAATCGAGATGTGCGCTGTTTCGAAGTTTCATGAGAGCGTACTTTTTGGCCTCGGCATGCAGGCTCATCTGACATTTTCAAACCGAATATCAACGTCCCAAGAACATAAAAACAGACACGCACGCTTTCAATCTTTTGAACCAAATATCATACAAGAATCATCAACTACCAAGTAGAGATCCATCAATACGCAACTGTAGAAGGCCGAACCTGGCAAGCCGACAAATTAGACGTCCTCGAATTATTTTGCTCCATGAAGACTCCACTTTGCTGGGTTGCCAGAAAGATCAAATCTCTACATTCACCTGATGGGCATCCTACTCGACGCATCAGCCGCCGCTTGATCCATCATGACCGATGATTCACTCCTCGCTACACTCGCCACACTATTCCTCCTCGCAGCGTCCTCGCCACTAGCACCAGACGCCGTCCCCGCCGGTGCACTCATCATGCCTTTAATCCCGAGCTCAACCTCGCCCACCCGCTTGAGCACCCCCAGGATCGCCCCGCGCAATTCTCCCGTCATCTCCTTGCTGCCCAACAACTCGACCACCAGCGCGTAAAACGCCTGCACATGGCTCGTAAAGTTGGCCTCGGGGAACGCCGCGTAGCCCTCGAGCACATCAACCACAACAGGCCGCCACGCGACGATATTGCGGTGTTGGCTCTCCTCGTCGAGCGCAACGTAGCTCCGGATGATGTTTTTGCACAGCGGGACGAGCGCATTTTCCACGTCGCCTTTGGACCCGGCCCGCCGCGGGTCCGTATCCCCAAACATGCGGAAGAGGATGGAGATGTAGGTTGCGGCCGAGCCGGATTCCTGTTTGAGCAGATTGGGCGGTTGTTTCATGAAGCCTTCGCGCCAGAGACGCATGCGTAGTTCCTTGTCGTTGTTGAAGCGCTGTGCGAAGAGGTAGGATTTTTTGAGGAGCGCCATGAGGCGCAGGAGTTCTTCGGAGGGGATCTGTGCGTAGACGTTGTCGTTGCTGAATAGCTCATTGACCGTCTCGATCATGAGCAGCTGCAACACGCAGCGGCTTATGATGCGGTTGAAAAAGCGGCGGCGAGCGGCTGAAATCTGGGGCGCGGGGATTTGGAGGTTGCTGGATGGCTTGAACTCTTCCAACTGCACAGCCGCAGATAACGTTGGCGGCGTCCTCGTTCCGTCGCTTGCGGGTGCATCGCTCATAGAAGAGGAGGGTCTTTCGTCGTCAGAGTGCCCATTGGCGTCCACGCCATTGATTTTGAGGGACTTGTCGTCGCCGCTAGTGGCGTCGTGGGCAGGGCTCAGCTGCTTGTCAAAGTCCAGGCCATTGGAAATGGGCTGCAGCGACGCAGTGTTGTTGATGGTGGAGGCCGAGAACAGCTGGTATGCTGTTGTTCTCTCAAAGAGCTCGCAGAAGGAGCCGACAATCTTGGCCCAGTGCTCTGGCGTGAATTTTCTCACATTCTGTAGCACAAGCTGCTGCAAGCAGTTGCTCCCAATCCTGGCAATGGTATCATTTTCCTGGCAGATGCAGAGTGCCAAAAGCTCCAGGAAGCGGTCGAGCATGTATTCAAGTGCTTCAAAATAGTGAGTGAACAGAGTGATCATGTTGCGCAGGGCCTGGATCATTGTAGTAGACAGCCAGACTGACAACTCCTCGTGATTGAGAGCATTGGTCATCTCTGGTCGCGATCGCAACACCAAGAAGATGGGGTACAGCTGTTGACGCCAGAGAATGTCCCAAAACTCGGGAGGGAAGTCTCCACCATATTTCAACAGAGCTTCAAAGAAGTAGTTGAGGGCATTGGACCGGACTTCCAGATCTTCACCAGTCATCAAAACATCATGAAAGGCAAACAACACTGGGAACCAGAACCCTTCCTCCACTGATGTACTGGTTTGCTGTCCAGGCTTGTTCAGGTTAATGTCGGCCATGCTTGTCTTGGCCCCCTTGATATCAAATCTTTGAGCAAGTGGACACTCGGGCGTCTTGAGCATCTGTGGAATGATTGACTTGAGCATCTCCATGGCCTGCAAGCTCTTCTTTTGATACTTCATGTTCTTGGAGAACTCTGTGAGACAAACAATCAGGTCTGTGAATGCGCCTTGGGTGATGATGACACCAAAACGGCTCTTGTAGACTTTGAGGACACTTTCATATGCCATGTTGACAATGCTCTCATTAGGATCGCGTGCTGCAACAGTGAAAATGCCAAACATGGTTCGCCAGCCGGAACGGATGTTTTCGCCTCGTGCCTGAATCATCTGTATCAGACACCGCAAGATGAGCTCCTTGACCCTGAGATTATTCGAATTGGACGCAACATGCTCAAATGGCTTGAGAAAGTCCTTTTGGAACTTGAATCCCGGCAGTTCCTCAATCTCCATGAACCTCATGGAGAGCTGCCGCAACGAGTCTATAGAGAAAATCACTACAGTCTCATTGATGTGGCAGCCAGCCTTATTGAAGTGTTCGCCAAGAACATCCCAGATGTGCGTCCACTCGAAGCGCACACGTGTCATGTTGTAGTAGCTGATCTCAACAATCTTTTGCAGACTGTACATGCGAGGCGAATCGTGTGCACCAGAGACCTTGATCTCATCCCAGCTGACCTCTGTGAGCGCACGAGCAAAATGTACAATGGCATCACCATTGAGGTTGGCAGTGTTGGTGAAAATTCGATCCACCGT
Source organism: Coniella vitis (assembly GCA_011317545.1). NCBI lineage: Eukaryota > Fungi > Ascomycota > Sordariomycetes > Diaporthales > Schizoparmaceae > Coniella > Coniella vitis. The sequence goes on from WUJK01000009.1 coordinate 1,227,194, forward strand.
CTTGACGATCTCGTCTGACCTCGCTTCAAGAGCAAGAACCGTTGAGAAGCCTTGTTGGCCGGTACCAGCACGTCCTCGGCTCTTCTTAGTGGAACGTCTGGAGTCCGTGGAGGCGTCCCGCTTATGACCAATGAACCTTGCCTTGGATACGTCTGGCACCGAGCGCTCGTCGATGCCTCCCGTGATAAGCTGTAACCTGTCAAGCTGACTGATACACATCAAAATGTCTTTCCAAGACTCTCTCAACAGGTTGCCCTCTGTCTGCCCGAGATCCAAGAGAACCTTGAGTGCCTCCACATTCTTGGCGAGCACTTCTTGCGGGTTGTTTAGGTTTGCCGCATTCTTCAGAACGGAAATGAAGGCTTCCCGCGGGGTCGCTAAATCGAAAAAGCACGAAATCTTGGTCGCGAGTTTCATGCCTTCAAGGCACAATCTCACAACTTCCAGGTTTTGGGTTTTCTGCATCTCGTTGGAGAGCGCGGAAAAGTAGGACATCCAAGTGACATCAAACATGGGCCCAACGTGCCGGGACGACGTAGCTGGAATGAACTTGATGCCCGCTTTTGCAGCACTCTTGCGTTGATTGCGGAAGAGATCCTTAAAGAGTTGTTCTGAACGCAGAGCAATTTGCTCAGATTGCTGCACAAATGCATCTCGCTGTGCACCCCTGGCATTGGTGAAGACGGAAGCCAGGCCACCCGATTGAGGGGGTGCGGCAGACTTGGCGGCCTCTGTTTCTCGCTCGCTCTCGAGCACAATTTCGTCCTTCTCAATTTGTTCGTAGATGCCGAGGAGGTACTCATCCGGCAAATCGGCGTTGTCATTGATGCCTCTGTTGTTCCTGATAAAGTCTGCTTTTGACATGCGTTTCGCAACCTTGCCGCTGTGCAAATCCGTGTTGAGCATAATGACCGAGTATGCAAGGACATAGGCAGTGTCTGAACCAGCAAAAGCATTCGGGTTCCCTGCAAGATAGCGAGATGCGAACTGCAGCATGAAGCGATCAATCTTTTGGGCCTCACCAGGCAACCGGAAGGACTGCAAGAACTGTCGAAGGGCATCCACAAATCGCATCTTGGTGAAATTCATAAGATCGACAAAAGCGTGCATGATTTCAATATTTCTGGCATCACCTTCACCGAGGTACTCGCCAATCTGCGCCTTGTTCAGACGATCCTCGGTCAAGAGAAAGCGTGCAATGTCGCGAGGGCTATCACTGGGGATGAAGCCTCCATCGAGCAAAAGCTTGATACCCCGTTTCGGCTTGAAGTTGAAGGCTCTTATTGCGTGGTCAAGTGCAGTCTTGCGTGCCTTTTCCTTTTCCAAGTGCTCAGGATCGTCATCTATTATAGGTGTAGATGGCAACGGCGTATCCAGTCTTGAGCTGGACTCAGCAAAGGATGGGTCAATTGACTCCCGCACATCCATAGACCTTTTGTCGCCGTCAGACGACTCACCCGGCACGCTCGAATGACTGGGTTGTGACCAGTTGACCATGGACCGCAGAGATTCGACAAGGGACTCGAGAGCAGCCCGCTTCATCATGTACTCCTTTGGTACTTCATTCTCTGCCTCGGTTGGGGGGACCAAGGACGCAACAGCCAGTGATGGAGGCATCATACCCTTGACTTGCCAGTCGCCAGGATTGGCTTTTGCGAGTTTCTCCTCGCACTGTTGCTCCTGTGCAGGGGTCACCGCCACGGACATGGTTGAGAACTTTGCCATATCCTCCACAATCACTTGGAAAATATTGTTCATTTGAGAGTCACAGTCATAGTTCAGGTAGGCTTCCACCAGCGCTCGGGGATCTCCACAAAAACGTTGCAGTATGGTGATGAAATGCAGCTTCTGGGACAGCGGCGCACTCTTGCGTGACAACAGTGCAAGGTAAATCTCGTTCAAGAAGACTTCTATTTCTTTCTGTGGGATGTTAGCCAAGTTTGATTTGGATAGACAAGTACACAAGTACACAAGGATATAGGGCTGCATTTGCAAGACAAATGCCGCAGACAGTGCTTACCTTGAATGGAGCGCGCATAAACTTGAGCATGAGCCAGAATATGTCACAGCAGACCTCGAAAACGCGGTCAACAGAACTGGCTCCATTTCGGGATATACTTAGGCAAAGGTAGAATTTGACGGCTTGAAGAAAACTCGTTGGCTCATTACTTTTTGTGCTGGTGATGGTACACAATGGCGATGTAAAGACAGATATATGGTTGTTGAGAAGAGTATGTATAATGTGGAGTGAGATAAGCTTGGAACGCATAGGTTGCCCGCGCAAATCATACAGCACCTCGGGCGGGAGGTTCTTGGTCGACAAGTTGCAAAAGGAGCGGAAGACCAAATATGCATCCCTGACATAGACCTCATCTTCAGCATCGAGCGCCTCGGCCGTCTCGTCATGCGGCCCGTCTGTGTTGACTGTGTCGGCTACACTGTGCTCGGAAATGGACCGCGCAGCCTTGCGCAAAGGTCGCTTGACCTTGGTCACCATTGTCGGGCCGTCGCCCATATTTGAATCGTCGAAGCTCTTGCGGTGTTCGAGGTCCTTTAGCGTAAGCTTGGGACCATCGTCGGCTGCATCCTTGGTGGGGGATTCTTCAAAGTCCGGAGGCTCTTCTGCCTCATCGCTCCCGCCATTCGCTTCGTTTTCGCTATTCGAGTCTTGCTGGTCGAAGGCTACGTTGCTCCCGCTCTGCTTCAATTTTGCTAATTCTAGCCGCGTCTCCTTCATATGCAGGCGCACCTTGACACGCTCAAAGACTGTGCCGACCATTTGCGCCAAGGTTCCCTGGGCTATCTGCTGATTGTTTGTACTTCTCGAGAGCAAAAAGACATTGTAGACCTGGCGAACAGCCTTGAGCAGGCCGGCTCCGTGCACGACAATCTTGTCATTGAGGACAGCAGCCAACAACGACTTGACAATTTGCAACTGAATTTCGACGGGAGTGGCCTCGCCCTGGAAGCAGTCGCATATTGTATCAATGGCTCGTTCGATCAACGGCGCTTTGGGCTCGGTGGGCTCGGGCGTGGGAGCAGCGTCTCCGCTGCCTTCACTTTCCGTAGGGGCAGCAGGTCGCTCGGGTGGTGGCTCAGATGTGGCAGAGAAGTAGGAGGAGGACGTGAGCTTGCCAATGCAGTCGAGGGCGGTGGTAGTCAACTGCACGCTTCCAGATCTCGAGGCGAGGAGCAAAGGCAGGAAAATAGTTTCTGGATCTGGCAATTGCGGCTCTGCTTCCTTGAAAGCGGCCTGGGCCTTCTGGATCGCCTCAGTCAGAGGCTTGTTGCGCGTACCGGCGTGCTTCTCTATTGCGTCCAGCGAGGACACAACAAACTTGATGGAGCTCATGGTCGCATTTGTAGAAAAGAGCGTGGAGATTGTGGCATTCGTGGTCGTTGACTGGAGGCTGGCAAGAAGACAGGTAGAGTGCAGCCAACGAAGCGAGGGAGCGGTAGTGTTGGACGGTTGATGGGCGGGCCGGGTGCTGATGCGCCAGTGGGAGCAGGCAAGGGATCACAAGGAATTGGCGGACGAGACAGAGACCGAACTATGCCATGGAAGGGGCGGCAACGAGGTGCACGCTCACTTGTCGCGTTTCGCGACTTGGATGCAATGAGCGGTTGGTGATGGTAGCAACAAAGCGTGAGTGTGTGGTATGGAGTGGAAAGACAGAGTGGAACTCGAGTTGAGCGTTAAGTTGTGTTGCGTCGCAGGGTCGTCGGCATGCACGGCAGCTCTGGCGCTGGCTTCGCTGCAGAAGGGACCAGGTTGCAGCTTTGATGTTGCGTTGCAACGTCCAGGGGGTTTCAACGCCTTCGACAGCCCAGCCTGACAGGGCCCAGGGCTCAGACACTGCTGGGATGGGCCGTGCTACCCTGACAATCAGCCTTGCTTAGTGGATTGAGCACCGAAAAGTTGCTGACATACGAACTCGATGGTCTAATTTTTTAGTGATTGGTGAATGTATATTATCACTTGGGTAGCCCGCAAGCTTAATTGGCTTCAATATATTGAGTACCATCGTATAACACACGCATTATATTTGTCGCAGTATATATATAATTGACCAAGTTGGCGGTATATCAGAGCCCTCAACGCAAGGCTCCCGTAGGCCAGCCTCGATGGTGTACTGTGTACTATGTACATGTATGCTAGTAGTGGCTACCGTGTTATTACATAGTACACACTGCTGACTGCCTTCCCACTTTAACTAGACAAGGCTGCGCTTATCTGGCCCGTCTATCTGACCAATAGTAGACTTGGAATTCTGTCGGGACAAGCTAGCACCCAAAATAGTCTAGTGTACCAGAGCTAGCACGGTTGAGGCCCTGTACCCAATTGGCAGCGCCCTCAGACAGCACTGGCCACGCCCTGGAGAAAGAGCAGCCACCGGCTTGTGCTGCTGCGGGAGCTCCCCAGGATCCCGCAGGATCCCGGTCGGTTTGCGTTTTCCCAACGAGCGAGCAAAAAATCGCACGCCGAAGCCGCGCTGCCGCAAGCCAAAGGTCGGATCGATCTTCTTCGTTGCCAAAACCTCCGGCTGCTTTCCTTTCCCACCACTTCTCTTGAACGGCGTCTCCGTTGCCAGCCCTCCGCTCACCACTCCTTTGTCTATTGACTTGTGGGCCTCGTCCTCAGAATAGAATCACTTCTACTTGTTCCTCGCCTTTGCGCCTCGTTCTCCGTCTGTCCACCCAGCTGTCCTTTTCTGTTGAGGGCGGATTCGCGGGTCATCGCAGCACAGCGCCGCCACAGCTTGCTTGATCCCCGAGAGAGCTATTTTCCAGCATCTCTCCCCCCACCCCTTTCAACCACCCATTCACGACCAAGATACCCAAGATGCTCGGCCCAATACTGCGAAGGCAAGTCCTTCAGTCGCGGTCGACCTTCCGGTCCGTCCTGCCCTCGACCTCGAACCTGGCAAGATGGTACGCCTCGTACCCCCCGCACACCATCGTCAAGATGCCCGCCCTGTCGCCCACCATGACTGCTGGAAACATTGGCGCATGGCAGAAGAAGCCCGGTGACACCATCGCCCCGGGTGATGTGCTTGTCGAGATCGAGACCGACAAGGCTCAGATGGACTTTGAATATCAGGAGGACGGTGTGCTGGCCAAGGTCCTCAAGGAGACTGGCGAGAAGGACATCGCTGTCGGAAACGTAAGTGCTCTTCCTTCTTCCTATGTTGTCCCGGAAATTTGGCCGGAAGCAAGGTCCACCTCAGTTGTAGATTTTAAGTGGAAGCTGATACTGGATTTTACGATTCTCTAGCCCATTGCCGTCCTCGTCGAGGAGGGTACCGACATTTCTGCTTTCGAGGGCTTTTCCCTGCAGGACGCCGGCGGTGACGCTGCTGCTCCTGCCGAGAAGAAGCAGGAGCCCAAGAAGGACGAGTCTTCCGCCCCAACCCCAGCTCCCGAGCCCACCCCCGAGTCCGAAGACACCGGCTTTAATGGCAAGTTTGAGACTGCCCTTGACCGTGAGCCCAACGCCAGCCCTGCCGCCAAGCGCCTAGCCATTGAAAAGGGCATCCAGCTGGCCGGCCTCAAGGGCACTGGCCCCAAGGGCAAGATCACCGAGGAGGACGTCAAGAAGGCCGTTGCCTCACCTGCTGTTGCCGCCCCTGGCGCCACCTTCGAGGACATCCCCCTGAGCGGCATGCGCAAGACCATTGCCAGCCGTCTGCAGCAGTCTGTCCGCGAGAACCCTCACTTCTTCGTTTCCTCCGCCATCTCCGTCTCCAAGCTCATGAAGCTCCGCCAGGCGCTTAACAGCTCCGCCGACGGTCAGTACAAGCTCAGCGTCAACGACTTCCTTATCAAGGCCATTGCCGCTGCTGCCAAGAAGGTGCCCGCCGCCAACTCGTCGTGGCAGGAGGGTGCCATCCGTCAGTACAGCACTGTTGACGTCTCTGTCGCCGTCGCTACCCCCACCGGTCTGATCACCCCTATTGTCAAGGGTGCTGAGGGCAAGGGCCTCCAGAGCATCTCTGCTAGCGTCAAGGAGCTCGCCAAGCGCGCCCGCGAGAACAAGCTCAAGCCCGAGGAGTACCAGGGCGGCACCATCTCCATCTCCAACATGGGCATGAACCCTGCCGTCGACAGCTTCACTGCCATCATCAACCCTCCCCAGTCCACGATATTGGCCATTGGCAGCCCCAAGAAGGTCGCCGTCCCCGCTGAGAGCGAGGATGGCACTACCGGCGTTGCCTGGGACGAGCAGATCAACATCACTGCCAGCTTTGACCACAAGGTTGTCGACGGTGCTGTCGGTGCCGAGTTCATGCGCGAGCTGAAGAAGGTGATCGAGAACCCCCTGGAGCTTTTGTTGTAGATATAGAAACGTGAAGAGAGTGGGAGAAAAGGAGAGGAAGAGAGAGTGTGTGAATGTTGCGCTACTAGATTTTCTTGAAAACAAATACATAACCACAGAACCGACTACCACAGCCACAGAGCCATCTCCTCGACCTCTCGAGTACCGAGAAATACTTGTATTAATACATATCTGATTCCTCGCGACGGTAGCTGGCTTGTGATTCGATATTGTTCGGATGGGCGAATGTGGGAAGTGTGAAGGGATAATTGAACTTGGATGTAAGCCAAATTGATTGGTTCGCCTTTACTCTTTTTCTGAACATGTCAAACAGATTCCTATTATTTTGCTGCAGTGAATTTGCTCCGAGATGGTTTTCAGAATAGGCTTGATATGTGATTTGCACATATATGAGCCAGCTAATTTCGCAGTCCTTTCGCATTATACACAATGACAAGCCCCTCACAGCCTTGAAACAGCGGGCTTGATAGCCACGTACTAATCAAGATTCCAATCAGTGATAGTCTTTTCTGCCCTCCGCTCCATTGAACCTGTTGGTGGGTGTTGACGAACGGGGATAAGGTGAAAGTATATATAGACAGCATACAACTCCCACGCAGTCCATAATCTGCTATTCTGCTGACGGGGGCCTCTCGCGCGCCACAGCCTACAGGCCTCACAATGATATGGGGTAGAACGGTGGCCTGTTGAGCCGCGTCTGGCTTGGTGTGTCTATCAATGTTTGCTAGTAGGAGAATAATCACCTTTCGGGAACAGAACGCTGACCTACGTAGTCCCTCAACACATATAGTGAAAGTCTACAGTGGATATTCCGAGTATCGGATCAAGTTTTGAGGGCAAGACGCGTAGAGTAACCTCGGAATCCTTGAAGCGTGGTCCAGCAGTAGCAATATCTCTATCATACAGCTCTCTCACTATTTGTAGACTCAAACACTGCTTCGTCGGACACACGAGAGTCGAGATAGAGAAGCGATGAACATCATCAGCGTCGGTCTGATTCCACCACATGTAAGTGGCTTGATTTCGTTCGCCTTTACTACTTGGTCAGTCGTCTTGCAACGATCTCATCAAAAAAACAATAAAGGCAGCCGAAACATATGGTTTATCCGAGCTTACGGTGGTTAGCAGACAGCCTTAACTACAAGTAGCCTCAAACCCGAGCGGACTTCGGTCATTTGTTTCCTTGAGCCAATCACCGTGTGTTTGCGCCAGGCCTATGGTCCCAACCGCTAAGGCCGCGAGCCAGCTAAAATGAATCCGAATAGTATCTTCGGTTATATCGGACAATTAGGAGGTAGACGGCATCTGGCCCTTCACACACGACCACTGCCCAGAGACCATTGCCCTCCGCCCTCTTTCTTATTTTTCGGATCTGATAAGTCCAACGCATCTGTCTGGTCACTTTCGACACTCTTCTTGCTTGCTAATCAAGAAGAATTAGCTAACACAGCAATAAAGCAGAAACATGGAGAGCAGCTCGGAACAACACCCCGAGGGCAGCGCGGACCCCGTGCGGCGACGCCGACGACCGCCTCTGGCATGCATTGCATGTCGGCGGCGCAAGGTGCGCTGCGATCGCAAAATTCCGTGCCAAAACTGCGTGCGGGCCCGCCGAGTCACCAGCTGCGTCTATGTGCCCGACGATAGACTCGAGCCGCGCGACCGGGCTGCTGACCAACAACAGGACCAACGAGGAGGATACCAGTGGCACACGCAATCGCGCAGCCAAGACGAGGACGGTCGAAGCAGCGATTGCAGTCGCAACGATCCGGGTCCAAGTGCTGCTACTACTTCTGGTGCCAGTCAAGGCATTGGGCCATATCTAAAGCCAAACGCGACCGCCAGCAACAGCAGCGTAGATAATCATCATCATCAGCATCATCATCAGCATCCACCACCACTTCCTGCTCCTCTTCCTCCTTCTCATGCCCACCATGGCGTTGCTCATGACAGCGCCACCAGCTCACCGGTTGAGCATGGCAATGCCTCGGCTCTTGCAGAGAGGGTCCGCCATCTGGAGCAGCAGCTGTCCGAGGTACTGGCTGCGACGAAGTCTAGCACTTCTGCTGCTATTGCCACGCCCATGACCGCTCCGTCAACAAACAAGCCGCCGCCGCACAATAAGTCTCGGATAGCGAGCACTCACGTCCTGAGTGATGAATACTTTGCGGTTGGCCAAGGCACTCATAGGGCTCACTATCGAGACGGGCCTACAGAGGCCACCAGCAATGCGGCCACTGGTGGCTTGTTGGCCAAGGCGCGGTACTTGGGGAGCAGCCATTGGGTGCATGCCATTACACTGGTGAGGTCTCCCTCTCTCCTTTCTGTTGGGCTATTCCCTCTCCTCTCCAAGTTCGGTGTATTCAAATTCCCAGCGTGTCGGCTCTTTGTGGCGTACTCTGTCTGTTATAAACCAGGCGATATCTCAACGACCTTTCTCTTTCGCATTGTCCTTATGCTACTGTTGATTTCCCCCGTGGGTGTTCCTGCGCGATACTGCTTTATTCCGCCTCTGTCTCGTAGACTGTGGTGTTCTGCAGCCAGAACAAGTAGCGTGAGGGCCCAAAATATAGACGAGCTCGCTTTTCCTGCCCAAGACTGCTGTATTCTCAGGAGATAGACATACACATTCCTTCTCGGGCCCCCCATCCTCTTTGCCATGACTTCCACAACCTCAAATACCGACCTCTCATCCTCCAATCAACCTGGAGAGTGGCCATCCCTCTCAGCACCTTTGGTTGTACATCGAGCCCGCATTAAATCGGTGACAATGTTGTATCAGGAGCAAGTTACTGACTAGAGGACAGTTTCAACCAAGCACCACCCTCCTCACCTTCTTAGATTCGCTCAAGTCAGACAAGACGTCCGAGTTATACCAGACCATCAGCGCCTGCAAAACACTTGGCAAGTCCATAAAAGCCGGTCGAATCCCACGCCTCTTGTCGCTCGAGTTTGGGAATCACATGCCAGCCAGAGAAGTGGCCGATGAGCTGCTTGGTGCATATCTGCGGACCTTTGAGACGGTCTACCGCATCGTCCACGTTCCGAGTTTTCGCCAAGAATACGAAAAGTACTGGCAGAATCCGCAGGCAGCCCGAGAAGTGTTTGTGATCCAGCTGCAGCTCTGCATGGCTCTGGGCGCTGTGGTGCGAGACGAGAAGTTTAGTCTGCGCAGGCTGGCCATCCGATGGATCCACGAAGCGCGCCTGTGGTTCCTGCAGCCGTCGGAGAAGTCGCGCGTGAACCTGTCTGGTCTGCAAGTCGGGTGTCTCGTCCATCTTGCGCGCGACGTGTGCGGTGTGGGCTCTGATCTTGTCTGGGCTTCGGCCGGCACCTTGATGCGCATGGCGGTCTACATTGGTCTGCACAGAGACCCAGAGCATCTTCCTGCCATGTCCCTGTGCGCAGCCGAGTCGCGTCGCCGAGTCTGGGCCACCATCCTCGAGATCCTCGTCCAGTCCAGCATGGAGTCGGGCGGGCCGCCTCTCATTTCCGACAAGGACTACGACTGCAAGCCGCCGGGCAACTATAACGACGAGGACCTTGTGAACGAGGCGACCTCTCCCGTGCCGTTGCCCAAACCAGCAACCACCATCACCGACTCGTCGGTGCAGATTGCCCTCCTCAACTCGGTCGAGATCCGCCTTCAGATCGCGTCATACCTCAATGACTTTCGCTCTGCGCCCAGTTACGACAAGACTCTCAGCCTGAACGCCGAGCTGACCGCAGCCTCGCGCAGCCTCGACGCTCTCCTCCGCGTCTACCAGGCCCAGTCCCCCGGTCTCTCGTCCTTCCAGCTGTCCATGGTAGAGCACCTGACGCAGCGCTACTTCTTTGCGCTGCATCTTCCCTGGCTAGGCTGCGCCAAGGATGATCCACGCTACTCCTTCTCGCGCAAGGTGACGGTTGAGATTGCCATGCGCAACCACAGAGAAACCAAGGCGCACGGAGCGCTCGGCAGCGACAGCAGCAGCGACACCCCTGAGCCCGACGACTTTGGCAGGCTGCTCATCTGCGGCACGGGCGGCTACCGCTATCTGGGCACCCAGTGCCTGTTGGCCCTGACGGTAGAGCTCGTCTGGAACCTCGAAGAGCAGCGGAGCGCCATGCGCAGCCTGACGGCAGGCGAGGCTGCCTCAGCTCTCACTCCTTCTTCTTCTTCTTCTTCTTCTTCTTCTTGTGGGTCTTCGTCCTCGCCTTCTGCCACTGCGCGGCCCAGGACCATGCGTGGGCTTGGCTTTGGCATCCTCGGCGCCCAGGCGGACATCAGCAAGGAGATGTTCCGGATGCTGCATGAGGCGACGGTTTGGATGCGTGCGCGGATCAGAGCAGGCGAGGTCAATGTCAAGGGGTACCTGTTTGGCAAGTGCATGCTCGCCGAGATTACGGGCCTGCAGGATGGCGCCGACGAGGAGGAGCTGCGGCGGCTGGTGCAGGAGTGCGGCACTGAGGCGACGACCGAGTGTCTGGGTCTGCTGAGGGCGCTGGGGGCTGCTGAGGCTGCGCAGATGGACACGGGCGTGACGGGCAGTGCGCCTCCAGGGGTGGGAATGGGCAGCGTGGCTGTCCCCAAGTACATTGGCATGGACGGCTCGGTGGTGCCAGGCCCCGGAGACGGCAGTGTGTTTGGATCGATCGAGACTGGGAGCAGTGGTGCCATGACGGACTGGGACTGGGATGTGGTGAGTGTCTGCGTCGTCTCGTCTTCTTTGGTGTTGATATCCGGTCATGATTTTGGCTAACAGAGCATGGTTTTTCTTCAACAGCTGCAGGACCCCAACTACAACTTCAGTCTCAACCTCAGCCTTGGTGGGATGGATCTGATCTTTGGAAGTGAATAACGGCCACTTTAGCACGGGCAAGCAGTCCAGCCAAGCCCAAGGCCCATTCTCCAGTGATAGCCAGGTCGTGGTCGATGGTCGATGGTCGCCATCTGCGACGCTCCTCCTTTGTCTGCTGACACTTGCTGCCATTACCTGGCGGACTGTGGCAGGCTCCTTCTCTCCTCAAGACTGCTCACATCCATTTCTGCGCTTTGTTAATCGCCCTGGCCCCTTCACCATTTGGATCCGCTCTGCGCCCTGGGACTCACAACAATCCGCCTGGGCGTCCCTGAACGACGGCCACGCACGCCATCGATACGTCTTTGCCAATGTCATTTTACGGCCGCAGGCATTGATTCATTCGTTTTGGGCCTGTCATTCCACCCTCGTGCATTTCTTTCGCTTGGTCGCGCACGATGAAGTTGCTCGCGTTTGCGGCGGCGGTGTCAGCCAATTGCCTGATCAAAGGCCTCGTGCTGCCGACTCCTTTCCAAACCACTCCCGAGAGAGCCGTCATTGTCATTGACAACAGCGGCGCGCGCGTTGTCACGGACCCAGAGAACAGACGCCGTGGTTTGGAACAAGGCCCCTTCGAAGTGCCCTCGGACTTCAGCCAGCTGCCCATTCACACGACCGTCAATGTGGAAGGCGAACACATCACCGTCTTTGCAAAGACCCCGGATCAAGTCACGAGGATCATTCCCAAGCTCAAGCCACATCTTTGCGGACATGCAGAGTACGCTCCCATGTTCCCGACTCTGTGCCAGGTTGGGCATGCTGGCGGGGACAAGTCGCCTGCGCAGCGAGTGACGACCAGCTTCACACCGACGACTGCCTCTGCCGTGCCTGGAAGACATGGCACGTCCTTTGGAGACGGTCCTGCATCCTTGACTACGGCACACCGTCCGGATTCTGCGGTCTCTGAACACACGCCAATCTCGACCAGGTTCAGCTTCAACACGCACAGCAGGTCTCGCGCTTCTGGTCGACCCACGACACGTCGTACTGCCAAGAACGCCAATTCCCAGAAAACATCAGCTTCGTCAACCGCGGGATCTTTGTCCAACGGAAAGCCGGTCAGCCGCAGCACCAATCACTCAGACAGTAGATCTCGTCCCAAGGGTAGCAGTCAACCGAACACCTCTCTCCAAGCGACTGGTGTCGATGATGAACGAAAAGATCAGAGTACATCCACAACAGCCTCATCTCCAAGCATGACGGCACACCGGTCTGCATCCTCGATGGACACCGTCAATTCTGGAAGTACAGGCCATCCCACCAGCACTCGCCAAAGTCTGGCCAACGGTAGCCATATCTTGACGGTCACCACGCCTTCTTCTTCGTCTCGGCTACTACTCCCAAGTGACACGGCAAACCGCAGCCGTACGACAGTCGTTCCAGCGAGTACCGAATTGAGAACAGCCTTGCCGAGCAGCCGAGAGCAGACCACAGGTGGTGCTAGCACTTCTACCGCCTCGCAAAGTATAAGCAGTTGGGATTCTCAGCTCAAGACTACTCAGAGTACTGAACGCCCGCTCGACGAGCTTACCACATCAGAATCCAGCACAAATTCTGGGGTCACCAGTGAAGCAATGCTTAGCAGTGACAGCCGCTCGCGATCGACTACCACGATGGCTGCAGCTGTTACACCAACGGGCCACATCACGGCGACAAAGCCGACACAAAGCCTGCTGTCTCCGACTAGGCGGACCAGCAGGTCTCGTCACACAGGCACAGCTTCCACTGTTGTTACAACGGCGACCGCAACTAGACAGCATTCGCCGACTTATCTCGACCCATCTTCCTCTCAGGCTGGGCAACAAACGACGTCTTCAAATCCAAGCGAAACCACCGGGTATAAGCAGCTGGATAGCCCAGTGAGCGTGTCCACCACTCCTGAATGGCCGAAAGAGCTCACTGGTCCGATCACGGTGTGGCCTTACACAACCGGCATCTCGTATGGAAGGCGGTTCCTAAAAGCTTTGAATGGTGCTATATCTACACACAGCACTGGTCACAATGTTCAAAATGAGGACGCGTTCACTTGTCGCCAGCCTCTCCAAAAGGGAGAACTCCCTCATGGTACTGAACACGACCCGGCGCCAAATGATCGGCTGCGCGTACCAGAGCCGCAGTCGCTACGTACTGTCAACTCTTCTGAAACAGCAAACAAGAGCCGGGTGAGCAAGGAGCAAGCACATGCTGGAGGCCACGGCTCTTGCAACGCAACGCAACAAGAGTGTGATATGTTGTCTTCATGGGGGGTTGCGACTTATTGCGGACCAAAGGGAGAGGCGAAGAACATTGTCAGAATCATCAAGACTGCCATTGCGCTCATCAATGCCATGTTGGGTTTTAACAATTGACCTTAGTCCTATATTGGGTTGCGAAGGAAAGACGGAATCGGGGACAACCGAGGCAGCAAACGGCGTCGGCACGGCTGTGAATCTTCTGGAGCAAGGCCCTTGAGCGCATGGGTTTGCCATATCATCATACCGAATGAAAGAAGCACATGTCGTACTCGCTGTCCGCCTCGCTTAACGATGAAACATCCGGGGAGAAATGTCTTGGGGGCCCCTTCACTTGAGCAGCCTAACACATTCGTGGCCGTCTTGTCTATGGCTCTCGTTGGGATCTTTTACTCATCAACTATGTTTTAGTGATTATTGAATTCTGATTAGATTATCAGCTTTGTCCTGGCACCCAATATTTTGCAGGTTTTGGTTCCCTTGCACGCGAGACAGGCAATTTGCCGAAATGCGACAGCGTCGGTACAACCACCTCGTAGACATCATGCCACGGTTCAAAGGTTGAAGTAAATGATCAATATGTATATCCCACTATTCCATGATGTGTTTTCTGATGGTGTGCTCCTTGCGGGTAACACCTGGAGCCTGACGTTCGGCTTCGCGAAGCTGGCAGTGGAGGGAGGCTTCTCCACGGGAGGACTGCCGTGCAGCAAACAAACATACAAATTGTATACTTGCCGCCTGCAGTCTGAGTCTTGTTCACCATTACTTACGAATGGTAGCTTGTACAGGCCCATGATGACGGAGTGCTCCCTCTTTTGTATAACTTGGGCAGGTCAACCTGAGAAAACAGTCTGCGGTCGACGGGCAGAGTAACACGTCTCATCTCCTATCAACAACCACCCTTCCTACACCGTCTTTTTAAGTTGCTGTTGCCTTTCATAACTTTGTCAAAATCAAAGGCCTCGAATGGGGGAAGTTCCGCAACATTGACAAACCAGCAGCAGCAGCAGCAGCATCATCATGCACTTGCAGAGCATAATCGGGCCTTTTTCTCTGTTGGCGGCGACGTTTGTCTCGTCTTCTCCTGTGGCAACAACCACAACACACCATGGTTCCTCGCCACAGCACAAGAACGCCGACACAAGGCCAGGAAACGGCCAAGTCAGACATGGCGGAGACGACTTTTTGAACGCACACGAAAGGCCCTTTTCGGCTGATGTTTTTGTTGGTGGTCGCCCCGCTCGCGACACTGGCACGGCTCGTCCAGCAGGGCGTGTTGAAATATGCAATAGCAAAGAACACACAGCCGGGATGAATACCACGAACTCTTCTTCCTCGTCACCCTGGTCATCGTCATCGTCGTCGTCGTCGTCGTCGTCGCCTTCCTTTTCAAAATTGGTTCGAGGACTCCGGCACTTGGGATCGAGGGGCCAGCCTAGAGTGCTGGAACCGGTCCATCTTGTGCTGGTGAACCAGAGTCAGCGCCTCGAGGCGAATAGTACGTTCTCGGATGCTGCTGCTTCTGGGGCAGGTGTACGGCCGCATGGACAGAGCCATGGTCTTGGGTTGCTTCATGATTCTGCTGCTGTTGCTGTTGCTGTTCCTGTGCCTGTGCCTGTGCCTGCGTATCAAGATGGTCATGGGCACGGCGGACACGGTGAACAGTTTCAAAAGAACCAGCAGTATCGTCACCATCATCCTCATCAACATCACCACCACCAGCGACGTAACGACACGGAAGGTGGAAACGAGACCAACGGAACCAATGCAGCACCCACATCCGCACCTGCATTTGGAAGTTCCGGCGCTGAGTCGATGATGGTGAGCTTGACGCTCGATGTCATCTCGTTGCTGCCGACCGGAGTTTCAGCGGCGGGTGGAGGAGGGGAGAGTCTGGGTTCTGCGACGGCGTCGACGGGTGGTGATTTGCCAGGTGAGACTGAGACTGGTCGTCGTCATCATCATCACGAGCATCATCATCCTGATCGCACACGTTCAGCGGTTCCTGTCAGCATAACCGTTCCAAGTAGCAGCACCAGCAGCACCAGCACTAGGGATCATCACGGGGCAAAAGTCTCGACAACCACAGTTACAGTATCAACGGAGGATTTACACTCGCATTGGACTACGCACCACCACCACCACCATCATCTTGACCACGAGCATACCTCAGGCCTCACTTATACTTCTGCATCTTCTGCTCCCTCCATTCCATCAGCATCTACACGCGGTGGGGGCAATAGCAGCAGTATCGGTGGCTTCAACAGCTCATCGCACCCGGCAGGCGGTCCAACACCAGGACCAACCCAGGCGCCCGAAATAACCTGGACTCGCACCTGGACGCACACGCGCTTGACAACGCGGACAGAAACCGAGGTACAGACAAAGACAGAAACAGAAATACAAACACACGTCGAGACAGAAAAAGAAACACACACGACCACGCAGACAGAGGCCCTCAAGACGGTCCACTGGGGCACGACGACGGAAACCAGGCTGCGTACTGCGACGGATACCATTGTTACGCCGCCGCTACTGGGGCCGGGGCCGGTTGAGACTGGTTCTGCTTCGGTGTCTATTGCTGCTTCGGTTGCTGTGGTGACTACGACTGTTTCCTTGAGAGGAGGAGGAGGAGGAGGAGGAGGACATCATCATCATCATCATCATTATGATGAGCCTGCTCCGTTACCGCCTCCTCAAACTCCAGTTTTCCATACGGCTCACGCTTCGACGACTTTGAGGTTGCCGTTGGGTGCCTCCGAGTGATATTCCGCACAGTGGTGGTGGTGGTGGTAGTGGTGGTAATATTTGGATGAATCATACGAATCATCATGATCATCATTACAACAGCAGTAAAAGCAGCAACAAGCAGCGTGGCACATCCTGATCCGTTCCATGCTGGTCACTTTTACCTTGAGGGTTGTCCACGCGACGCTGACGGAGACGCTGATGCAGACGAGATTTGGCGTGAAGCATATAGGTGACGACTCGGGATAGAAAGGTTGAGAAGTTTTTCAAGTGAAGGAAGCGAGGAACCAGAATAGGAGTTTTGATGTACGTTTGTGGAAGGGTGATGATGATGGTTGAGGAACTGGATCAAGGACTGAGCTGGCTGCCAGTTGTTGCCCAATCACTTGTGTGTGTGTGTGTGTGTGTGTGTCGATTCCTTTCTTTACCTTTCGCGTCAATGCTTGAGTTCGTGTTTCTAGTACCCAAGAATGAAATTTGAATATGAAGGAGTTGAAGCCAGATTGTGCGTTTTCGAACTGTCCTTCTTCGTCCCTTGCAGGATGAGATTTTGTAACGCAAGCTCGTCCTTGGATATCATTCACTGACCTATCTGGTGTTGACTGTCCGAAAGGTCAAACCTGGAGAGTAGAGAACCGACATATCACTATATGCAGTAGTCTCATCGAAAGAACGACTGGAAACAACAATAACGGGACAGCATACTCATTCGTTGGATCCTGGCAAAGGTATCAGAATAAAGACATATAAAGACCACTCATATCAACTCATCCAACGGCCTCGAAGATTCTAAAGCCGAACATGTTGTCTATTTTAATAATCCCAGGGGCTCAAAGTAGCAAATGTGATCAATTAAGAAAAGAAATTCCACCCGCTACTTGACGTGTATGTGTATGTGTTTGTGCAAGACTACGGTGTTTATTTTCGTAATCAAAAGTACAGTGAGTGAGTCAATTCACATCTGGTAGTGTTTTTCGTTACAATATCAGCCGATGTATAGTGAGTGCTGTTAATGATTTCTTTATACTTTTACATTTTACATTAAACTCTTAGATCTCTGGCCTGAGCCGCGTGGATATAGTCTGTGCTCCGTGGGTATAGGTGTGTGCGTTTGTGTGAATTTGCAGTGAAACAGGCAATGAGCGATATTCGTAATAACCACCGACTTTTTTTTTTTTTTTTTTTTTTTTTTGGAAATACAAAGAAGTGACCAGGTGTATATTCAATTTCCTCTCATCATTAACTAGCCGATACAGGAAGAGAACAAAACCACAGAATTTCCCCATCATCAAGGCCTGGAAAAGTCGCCTCTACAGCTCATGCTTCCTGCGCCAAATCTCGAGCGAGGCACCTACGTCGTCAAGGGATATATTATGGGTTCTTGGTATGGATTAGACAGACCTGCCGTGCCGTTGTGGGAATGGTATACTCCTAGAGGCCGCATACACCCAGTATATGCCGAGTTGTGCCATGATTTCTTACCACATAGGTCTTCAGAGACTATTTTCTGGACGTTTGGCAGGGCTACTGGCGCTTCTCTGGAGTTTCAACCTCTTGTGTATTGACACAGAACCATTTCCCCCACTCGGTACTCATGTCCTTGATGATACATGTACTGCTTGCAATAAGCGCAAAACAAAGCCCTACTCGGGGCCATCGAGTAAGCTGTTGGGCGCAACGTAGCATCGAAGGTGCAACTTGGCCTTACGCAGGAAACTTACTTCCTTTTCCCTCAAAGAAAAGAACACCCCCCCCCCTTGGCACCAAAAAAACAAAAGCAAATCAACAGTCCAATTGTTCTTGAAGCTGCATGGAAAATTTGCGATGCTTCCGAAGATCTCCCAATTTAAGCATATTTATAGAGACTTTCCCTCCCACTCAGCCGCCCCTCCTCCCTTCCCTGCGAGATAAGCGAGCGGCCCGCGACGATCTCTTGGGAATCATGACGAAAGAGCCTTGACCTGAAAAATAATAATAACGAGACGGTATCCGCGCTCTTGGGGTTATTGAGGCAGTGCAGTGCTTGCTCGCCACTAAATTAAGCATATTTATCCCGCGATCGCCATGACCAGAGCAGGACCGAGCGTCTGATCCAGCTCACTGGCGAGACTCTGGGTTGGTGACTGTTTAAACTAGGGGGGCGCGGGTCTGATGAATGTGTATTTTCTTTCGATTCCCAGGGTTGCTTGCCTTGAAGCTGGAAATTCAGCCTCGTGTCAGCACCAAGCCGTGGGAGTATACCGAGTCGATCGATGCAAGAGTACGTAGGGACGCAGATGTTGATGAATGCTCATCATTTCTTGACAGCACTTTGTACTGGTTCATGGCATTCAGTGTGAGTGCATGTCCCTTGCAGTCTCGGTTCACCATCTTGAGAGGTGAGTGAGCACGAGCACAAACAGTCTGAAGTGCCCAAAGAAGGGGGAGGATGCCGAAGGCTGAGACACACCATCTCTCCCGCCTTGGAAGGGGAATTAAATCTTCGTCCTCGGCCAATCATGCTTGCTGGCAAGCTTGCTTTTCGAGCCTACAATAGAAGGCAGTTTTCTTAGCAGCGTGGCTGTTTGTGCGCTTGGGAGCGTTACTATATCCCAAACTATTGACCAGCATTTCCCTATCACGGCCTCTTCCAGGTAATCCTTACCGATGCTGCCACTCCAATGGAATAGATAGTGTTGGATTGTATTGCAAGTGGTGCGGCGCTTTTCCTTTCCGCGGTTCCCACGCTTCCAGCTTGCCAAGGCAGTAAAAACCAGAGCAGAGAGCAATTATTCTGTTGTCTTCCGGTCGTGATTTCGGCCCGCGCTTCCGAAAGATTTATGAGCATACAAGCATTGCATCCCCATGTGGAGTTGGCATACGCCCCTGCAAGCACGTCTGAATTAGGACAACCATTGGTGTGGGAGGCGTGTTTTGCCCGAAAGAGAAAGATGTCTGCATACATGTACAAATTTGGCTGCCAAAAAAAAACAAAAAAAACGTTTGTGTGGCTGCTTTGTGGCTGGCGCCGCCGCAGGGTGGATTGGGAAAAAGCCCCAAAGATTGCCCAGCGTCGCCTTGAGGGCTTTTTGGCGCCAAAAAGTCGTTTTCTAGAGCATGTGTGGTAAAAGGCGGCAGTCAGTCTGCGGGCCCGCAGCCAAGTGATGAGCCAAGGACTACGGTGTTGCTCTTTGATAGAGACGTGGTTGAAGGAGGAGGAGGAGGAGAGAGTACGTAGTTCTGGTCAGCACTCACTCGCCAACGCATGTCAGCTGTCCATCCCGCGTTGCGTCTTGCTTTCCATTGCCAGTCCCATGACGTCTCTCATATTGTTCCTTTTTTTGTTTTTTTTTGTCCTTTTCGGGGGTATGTAGCGAACATGGAATAACTAGATTCTCACAAACTCATGGTGGAACACCCCCCCCCCCCATCAAAAAGTTTGTTCACGCCGTTGAGCTCTGCCGTGGCTTCTTGGAGGGGTCCTGAGAAAACGAAAAAGCAAACATGCGTAGAAGAATCTTTTGAGCTGCAAGAGCGGGTCTGGGTTCGCACCCATATCGGTCTCGGATTTTCAAAAGGTCGTGCATATGCACACTTGCAGATACATAAGTAGTATACCACCTACTAACACGGGGGGGGAGGGGGCCCTTTCGGAATTTCCGAGTTGGTTTGAGAGCAATAGCACGCACCTGCAACCTGGCACCGCGGACTGACAGGCGAGAACGAGATAGTATCGAGGTCGGGCCCGAAATCAAGGCGCTAGCCCACAGCTCGGGGCGCACAAAGAGCCAATGTCTGATGGAGAACTAACTGGTAGCACAGAGGCCACAAACTACTGCGAGTAGAACTCGGAGGGCTCGGTCGCTCGGCTTGCTCGGTGACTTGCGCTGGCGGAAATTGGGTCCTGCTGCAAGTGACAACGGCGCAGCTGCTGCTGCTACTGCTGCTGTGCTTGTGTTCACCAACTGTCATCTGAACATGATGGTTCTTCAAGGTAAGATAAGACGCCCGCTAGGGCTTACCGTCGGGCCTGATCATCAGGGGAGAAGGTCCAGACGATCGCGACCAAAAGCTCCAGGGGCGGAGGGTGAAGAACATATCGGAACGGAAGGCTCAGTTGCGCTCACAAACAGCAGCGGCCTGTCGTCTCGCCGTCGGTCTTCTGGCAAGTTTCCAAGGGCTTGCAACCTGGCCGCATCAGTCAGTAGCGGTCGATGGACTCGGATAGCTGGCCTTTGGGGAGACTATTTGCCTCTTGGTTGTCCTTGGGCCTTGGCTTTCCCACAAAGCTGACAAGAGAAGCGGAATGGGAGGCCAATCATGAAAGATACGGCAATGTTGTCGGCCCTGTCTGTGCTTGGGAGCCCTTTGCTCCCGCAGGTTGCAGTATCGCCTGCAAATCCAGCCAATCACATAACACGCTTCCAACAAGCCACAACGTGGCGTGGCTAGCGGCAGCCTGCCCCCAACAACACGGCGCACTTACTTGCACATCTCCTTCCAAGAAAAACTTCTGGAAAACACCAAAGATCAGGATCCTCCTGACATGTCACGTTGCCGATACGAGCCGGGCTTTGCACAGGCTCTCATTGAGTGACGTACGGGTTTTGCCAGGTAGCTTGCCCGCTGGCACGCGCACCGACAAATCCCTACTGCGTCTTGGCTGCGCCGAGTGAGATTTTAAAGCGTTGACTTGGTAGCCCTTCACCAGGCTGCCGGCTGAGATGGTGTGAAGCACAAGGCCAGAGTGTGGTCCGTAAGGCTGCTGCTCAATGCGGTCTGATGGAAACCCGCGCCCCCCCGTCAAAAAGGTGCTTGTTTCTTCATGCAGGGATTGCCACAGAGCCGCCACGTGAGAGTCTGGAAGGGGATGTATTTTGGACATTGTCAAATGTTTTTTTTGTTCTTGATGTAAAAGCTGCATCGAATCACACGGCGAGATGCTGTCACTGACCGGGTGGTGTAATTTCGAGTAAAGACAATAATCCAGGTCACTATTGCATTTCTTTTCCGCGATCGTCTTCACCGGTTCCCTATATCGAAGTCCTGCTATCATGCTGGTGAGGGCTTCT
The DNA here is from genome assembly GCA_011317545.1 of Coniella vitis. Taxonomy (NCBI): domain Eukaryota; kingdom Fungi; phylum Ascomycota; class Sordariomycetes; order Diaporthales; family Schizoparmaceae; genus Coniella; species Coniella vitis. Next base: position 1,248,405 of record WUJK01000009.1, read on the forward strand.
TTTTTTCTGCTCTCTTTCGCTGAATTGCTCTCTGCAGTCAGTTGCGCTCCAAATCTTGGTCTCGCCTGGACCGCAAGTTGGGATCGTCGGCTGCCAATGGATACGCGGCGGCGGCACAGCTGTCAATCGACTCAAGCCACGTCGTGCATTGCATTAAGGAAAAAGCTGAAGAGAGAGAAAGAGAGAGAGAGAGGGCGTACTTGGGTGACAGACGAGACGAACCGCAAACAGGACTGGAAGAACTGCAATAACCCGATGCGGGAAAAGTTGTCCAAAGCTGATCAAAGGCTGGCACTAGTAAGTACTGTGATGCACACTGCTCACCTCTTCGCACACCTTGTCGCCTGCATATTTGCTATTCCATCTGCATGCGCTTCCTTTGAGCTGCACTAGACCCTGCGCGCGCTGTTCTGGCGATCCGGCGGATGCGGAGCGCTGACTGGCACCGCACACTCAGGGTACATTTCCCATTTCCACTCGCGCAGAGCTCCAAAACATACGATAACGTGTCCACGTTCCTGTGGTCCACTGGTATCATGAGCCGGGCCCAGCGTCGGGGGTTCTGGAGGCCTTGATCTCGACTAGATATGGAGAATGTTGGTGGTTCCCAGGGACTCGGATCAGAGCCCATGCGCTGGGGTCTGCCTTTTTTTTTTTCTTGTGCGGTGCCTTGGTCGTCTTGAGGATATCACACATGCCGCCAAAGCGTTCACCTGTCCAAAGTCCCATCCACTCTTGGCCTGAAGCCAGTTCAGCGCCGGGACTCTCTCTGGTAGTCATGAGTTACAAAGTACATGCATATGTACGTACCGACTGCCCTGTAAGTATTGGGAATCCCTGTAGCCTCGTGGCCGTGCTGAATCTCGTTGACACCCTCCTGTGCCATATTTCCCGGGGGACGCTGGATCCTAGACGCACATCACTTCCATCCTGTGTACTGTGGCACGATAATCTTTTTTTTTTTTTTTTTTTTAATTTCTTTCCCCAAAGCGTCACGTCCACCCTTGGCCAACTGCATCGCATCCTGAACCCCAGAAGATTGGCTGTCCCTTGGTTGCAAGGTCTGAGCCCCGCGGGCCGGCTCCGTTGTCTCGGGCCATATACTTTGTCCAGCGGCTAATAGCCGAGACCTGAGGCTCTCAGCGTCTATTCCTTTTTTTTTCTGTTGGCTGGAGAAGGTTGGTACTCAATATTGATTGCATCACGACTCATTGCTCCTACACGTCATGTGGGAAAATGAAACAGAATGCAACCTTATCCAGTCAGCAACGAAGCGAAGCCGCATCCGCATCCGCATCCGCATCCGCATCCAAGATCGAAGACGAGATCGAAATCGAAATCGTCTCACCGCCCAGTCCAAGCACTTTTCTATCATGATGTAACACGGGCGGATATACTTGCTTCTACGTATCTGCATAAGGGCTAAGGGCAAAACCATCGCGGCGTCGGGCACATCCGACGTTCCTGGTGCTTCGTTTTGGGCCGAAGTTGCATCGATGGACCCTGCCGCACTGGACTGATCAACGAGTCAGCAACACAGCAGAGCAGAGATCAGAATTCGTCCAGCACTGGTTGCCCGTGGGAGAAAGAGGCCGGAGCATCTGACAATCGGCACTATCAGTGTGTCCCAAAGGGCATACTCGTGCGTTGGCCGAGACTAGCAAGCAAGCAAGCAAGCATGCATGCATGCAATGCAGAGGTGCTGCGGCCCAGTACTTTTCTCCATGCCCACTTGTCCCCTCTGATCGGGTCGATGGCCGCCTCGTGTTGCTTGCGAGAGGCTCGTGTCACCTTTTGGTCACCCTGGAGCAGAAAATGTGGCTTGCTGACCCGAACCGCATGGCGTCGAAGCAAGAGTTTCCGAGAACTCCGATTAGACTTTGTGTTTTTATCCTTCTCCTCGATCTGGTTGCTACAAATAGCATATTATGCGAGCCTCTCACCACTCACTCACTTATACAGTGTGTAAGGAAAAGCCAGAAATGTGCTTGGCTTATGTTCCTTTTTGTTTTTCTTCTTCTTCTTTGTTTTCTTTCCTCTGTATTTTCTTATTTTCTTTTCTCACCAGCTTGTGCATAGAATAGACGTGCATGCTTGTAAAATGAGGCTGCAATACTGACGGTGCCTTGCTCAAATATATCATTACGCCTTGACATTCTCCGACTCCGGAGCGAAGTCTCCAAAGCCCGATCATGACTTCACGAAACCCAGGTATTCAGCGGTGTTGCGGTTGTCCATTGACGTAAATCATATGGTGGTTATTATCTCGTAGAGCCCCGCGGCTCTTGGGCTGGCATCAGCCATAAAAGAATTTTTTTTGGAAAAAAAAAAACACCATGTCTTGCTCTGCCCGAAGAGCAGCCTCTATTCCCAGCTCTTGCGCAGCGCTTTGCAAGGCCTCCCTCCTCCTTCAGACCAGCAAGTTGGACCTGATGAAATACTAAATCTTACATGAACGCGGCACGCAGCCATCCAGCTCGATCCTAATCCCGCTTTTCCTGCGCTGCATTTTCAGCTTACAATGGCACATGATCGCGGGCTGATGCCTGGGCGAGCATGGAGGTGCTTGATAATTTCTTGATGTATTCTTCACAAGCGTCCATCTTGTGTGGTACTAGTGAAAGGCCGCATTACGAGGCTGAGCTTATGGATTCGATACTCGCACGTCCCAGGCACCCCCGTGGGTCACGATACTGTCTTTGGCACTATCTTGTGTACTGTGTCTCTTCATGTCTTCTTTCCTATGTCATTGCCCAGCTTGAAATTCTCGCCCACCTCCCTCCTGAGCCGCTCCATCTCACCGTCATGCAATGCCATCTCACGATACGGGCCTGACCGAGCCGCGGCAGTCCTGCTGCAAGTGCACAGGACTGCTGCTACGCATGAGGCAATGGGCGTGTGAGCTACCGGTCTACGCTGCCAAAGCCATCCTTCCTTCTCTTGTCGTTAGTTCAAGCCTCCCTGCGAGCCACACCCACCCAACACGGCCATGGTGAAGATGCTATGCCCACTCACGCCTCTTTTGCCATGGGCCTCTCTCTCTCTGTTCTTGCGGACCTGGACCTTGGATGGCCGGAATCTTCCCACACCATCTGCCAAATCAGCCACCATGTGTCACCAAACCGTGCCAATTCTTGCCACACTCCGTCTTTGGTGAGGGCAGGGTTGAGACGACCCAAGGCAACGGTGAGGGCGCCTAGTACAGCCGCTGCCCTGGTTCAGTAAGCTCTATCTTGTCAGAGACGCAGACACGCAGGCCGGTAGGGAGGCAGGTCAAAGGTAACGTGAGCTTTCGTTTCGTCTCTATTGCCTTTCCACGGTCCCAAACGAGGCAAACTATTGCAAATATATTCGTTCAGCAAGGAACAGTCCGCAGCTTCGTCTGTCAGAGCAAGGGTGGACAAGTGTCAGACCATTCATTGTAGAGGGCTCGTCACTCAATGATGATGCACGCTGGATAATATTGGGCTTGTCGAGTATAAAGAAGAGGCTCTCTTGTCCTGTTGAGTTTTCCCCCCCTCTCTCTCGCTCATGTTGCACCATCCCATCTTCATCTCATCTGTCCTGCCTGAGTGTGGGCCTTTCGTTTCCCCCATTCAGTCTTGCTTTTCTCGCTTTTCGCGACTTGCTTCTTTTCTGTGTGTGTGTGTGTGTGTGTGTGTGTGTGTGTGTGTGTGTCTGCCGTTCTTTTGTTGTTTCGTCACCAACGTCATTGCCATGCCTTCGTTTATCGCGGCCCTCGTTTCGGGGCTCATTGCTTCCCACCTCGGCTGGGCTGCGCCGTCCCTGCTGCACCCCCTCGACGCTCGTCAGGAACAAAACTGTAACACGGCGTCGGACCGTGCTTGCTGGATCCAAGGTCAATATGACATCAACACCGACTACGTAAGTCAACAACCAACTGTACTTGTACTACACTACCAGGCCAGCCGTGTTTGGAGGCGAGCACCCTTCCTTGGCTTGGGACTGATATGCACTGGGTACCTGACTAAAACCAAACCTCGTCCCAGGAGATTGATACTCCCCTGACTGGAGTCGTCCGCGAAGTACGTCACACTCTTTGTACTATCAGATAGAACTGGCGAACGATCAATCCTCCATGCTCACATCTCTTGATCCCAGTACGAGTTGACGTTGACTCAAGAAGAGAACTGGCTTGGCCCAGATGGCGTGGTAAAAGACAGTGTGATGCTGGTTAACGGTATGTATCCAACCACTCACAGTGCAAAAGGGGGGGGGGGGGGAAGAAATAAAGTCGTTGAAGAAAGAATGCCTTGGGTAATTGAAAAAAAGTTTCGAAACTGACGCACAAATCTCGTGTTTATAGGCGATATCATTGGTATACTCCCACCACTTATGCTTCTGCAACTCTTCTTTTGCAAGCAGAGCACGTATAGTCTTTGTGAAACCCCCTTGTACTAACAGCAAGTCCTTGTGCTTGTATAGGACCCTTGATCTACGCCCAGTGGGGAGACACAATCTCAGTCAAGGTTACAAACAATCTGCAATACAACGGTATGTCGTTGTGCTGATGGCTGGTCTTACCCAAACGACGACGGGGGGGGGCTGACTTGAATTCCACAGGAACGACGATCCATTGGCACGGTATCCGTCAACTGAACACCAATGCAAGTCTTGGTCTTGTTCCATGAGGCAATGTTATAGCGAAGCTAATACTGTGACAGCTGCAAGATGGAGTCAACGGTGTGACCGAATGTCCCATCCCTCCGAACGGCGGCTCAAGAACGTGAGTGTCTTTTTATTTTTCTTTCTTTTTCTTTTCTTTCTACAGCTGATTGTACGACCATCTGTGCAACTGATATATCGTTTCTTGTTTCTCAAATCCCGTTTCCGAGCTGACAGGTACACAATACAGATACACTTATATTGCTCACCAATACGGAACAAGCTGGTATCGTACGTCCACACAGACCATCGACTTCAGCATCAACTCTTTTCAATGGCCCCATTGCTGACATTCACTCTTACTCCAAGACTCTCACTTCTCAGCCCAGTACGGCAACGGTATCGTCGGTGCCATCCAGATCGACGGCCCTGCCAGCCTGCCCTACGACATCGACCTCGGCCCGCTGCTGCTCTCCGACTATTACTACCAGACAGCCGACGACCTCGTCGTTTACACGCAAAGCAACGCGCCGCCGGCCAGTGACAATGTTCTGTACGAATCAACCTCCACCCAGACTTCTTTTGTGCTATTGTTGTTCTTTTCATCCTTGGAAAGAGTACTTGGCTGACTTGTCCCCAGCATCAACGGAACCAACATCAACCCAGCAAACCCATCCGAGGGCGCTTACAAGACCATCACTCTGACGCCCGGAAAGCGACACCGCCTTCGGTTGATCAACACAAGTAAGCCATCTATCTACTGATAACGAAGAAAGAAAGAAAGAAAAAAAAAAGGCCTCTCTCTACCAAGTGGTCTCGCGTCAAGGAGACACAACAGTTCCCAAAATCATCTCTAACAAAAACACACAGGCGTCGAAAACCACTTCCAAGTCTCCATAGTCGGCCACGACATGACCGTCATCGGCACAGACTTTGTCCCCGTCGACGCCTTCACGACCGCCTCCCTCTTCGTCGGCATCGGCCAGCGCTACGACGTCACCATCGACGCCTCCCAGGCCACGGCCAACTACTGGATGAACATCACCTTTGGCGGCGGCGGCGCCTGCGGCAAGTCCAGCAACCCGTACCCAGCCGCCATCGTCCACTACGACGGCGCCAACGCCGCCCACCCCACGAGCCTCGGCACCGCCCCCGCCGACCACGAGTGCCTGGACTATGCCTACTACACCCCCGTGGTGCCGCGCAGTGTGCCGACGTCGGCGTTTGCTGCGACTGCCGGCAACACCCTCGACGTCGAGAATGTGGCCCGCAAGTGGACCATTGACGGGTCGACGCTCGTGGTCGATTGGGGCCACCCTCTTGCGCAGTACGCGATTGAGAACTCGACTGCGTGGCCGTCGAGCGATAATGTCTACCAGGTTGATGGTGAGGATCAGGTAAGCTGTTGTCAACCTATCTTGTCTTTTTGTCTTTTCTGTCTCTCTGTCTCTCTGTCTCTCTGTCTCTCTGTCTCTCTGTCTCTCTGTCTCTCTGTCTCTCTGTCTCTCTGTCTCTCTCTCACCCAAAACCGTTCTACCATTCATTCACAAGTGACTGAGACTAACAACAAACCTCCTCCTCCTCCTCCATACAGTGGGTCTACTGGCTCATCCAAAACGACCCCGCCGAGACCGGTCCTGCCATCCCCCACCCCATCCACCTGCACGGCCACGACTTTGTCGTCCTCGGCCGCTCGCCCGACGAGACGCCCCAGGCCACGACCTACTACAACTTCACCGCCTCGGACGTCGCGGGCCTCCGCGGCAGCAACCCCGTGCGCCGCGATGTCACCATGCTGCCCGCCCGGGGATGGCTTCTCTTGGGTTTCAAGACGGATAACCCTGGAACTTGGCTGATGTATGTGTTGTTGTTTTTTTGTGCCTTCCTCCCCCCTCCCTCCCCTCGCCTCTCTTTCTCTCTTTTTCGTTTCTCTTCCCTTTGTTTCTTTCTTTCACCTCTCTATCTCCCTTCTGCCCTATATACTCCTCCTCCTCGTTTCAACACACAATCATGTCAAGACTAAACGGCTAAATTTGCTCTCTCTCTCTCTCTCTCTTTCACACACACAGGCACTGCCACATCGCCTGGCACGCTTCCGGCGGCTTGGGCGTCAGCTTCCTCGAAAACATGTCCGATTTCGCCGACGGCGTCAGCCCAGCAGACGTGGATGCGCTCAACTCGCAGTGCACCAGCTGGAATGCGTACTACCCTGCCCACGACGCCTTCCTCCAGGATGACTCTGGAATCTAGAGAAAAAGAAGGAAGAAGAAGAAAAGAAATACAAAGAACAAAAGAAAAGAGTGGAAAAGGAAAAAAAGAAGAGGGGAGACAGCCCAGGCTTGTTTTCTTGCTCAAATTTGCTCCTTCGTCTTCTAACCTCATTCCTAATTTTTATTTTCTTTTATTAATTCTTTTTCTTTTTATGAAACAACAACAACAACAACAACAACAAAAATCTCTTCCCTAATCCCTTCCATCTTTCTTCTTTTCTTCTTTTCATTGCAATCTTCTACCTTACTTTTTCTCAGGTCTCTCTTGACAAGGAAATTACAGCACATCCACATCAAAAGACCACTTGATGTTTTTTTTATGTTCTTCATCTTGTCTTGTTGGTATGGTTTGTTTTCTATTGCCAACGGTCATGTTTGAATTTTTCACTTCTTCAAGGGGATCCTAGCCAAGCCCCCATTCTCATGTACATATACAGATCTATATACATGTGTATATATATATATCAATGTTAATTTTGTGGATTCTTTTCAAGACCTTTGGATAAAGCTGCCTGGCTTGTATGTTACTGGAACCAATCAAGTTATTTCATATGGACACATTCAAAATATGCAAATTCGAAATGACATGCTTGCGGTTTGTTTATGTTCATTTTAGTAAATGCTTACCACTGATATCCCATTCTGGCGCACATCGTTTGCTACAAGTGAAGTCTTGATGTCCACATAACCTTGGAATACACTATTGCAAGCAATGAGACAAGGCATTCAATATGCTTGCACACCTAGCAGGTGATGTTATGCTTGACAACACATCACACCAAGTGGCACTTTGTTCAAGTGACTGTATAGGTACTTGATTCAAAAAAAAAAAAAAAGGCATGTAGATCACAACAAAGACGACATTTTGAAGCCAGCTGGTTTATACATCATGACAAAATGGTATCTTCAATTCATGAGAAAAGATCAAGGGAATATATAGGTAATTTCCAATCCAGACAATCATACCCGTAAACAAAAACGCCTTCTTTATATATAATCAAGTCATATGCAAGTTCTAGTTGCCATCGCCTTTTGTGCATCAAGAATCAGCAGCCTTGGCATGATCATATTTCTCCGCCGACTGTTGGCTCTCAACGCCCGTGATGCCCTCGACAATGCCCTTGCTCAGAGCATCGGCGTCAATGTGTGGGCCTTCGTAATTCTTGCGACCATCCAAGATCCACTGAATGGTGGCAATGACGAGGACAACGCCGAAAGGAACAACTGCGTAGTTCATGTTGGCGGGAGTAACGGGGTGGTCGGGAGGGAAGACGAAGAGCACCGTGGTAAGCAGGGTCCAAGCAATACCGACCTGAGGAAGAAAGATGTGTTAGTATACTCGTCAAAACCACCGAAACGACGCAAAAATTTAGCGGAATTGTACATACCAGGTTGCAGAACCACCCGAGACCGTTGGGAAGCTTGAAGGCTCGGGTCTCGGGAAGGGTCTTGCGACCCCGGAGAACGTTGATTGCAGGAGGAATGGCATAGGTGACGCCCAGAGCGACGACACTGGCGGCAGTAATGGCGTTGAAAGCACTCGAGGATCCCAGGAACACACAGCCAAAGATAATGACCCAGACAGTAGTCCAAATAAGCGCGTTGACAGGCACATCCAGGCCTGGGTGGATCCTGGCAAAGACATGGCTAAAAGGGAGGCCGCGGTCACGAGCAAAGGCGTAGCTCATGCGGCTGGAAGTTGTCATGATGGAGGTCGTGGTGAAAAGCATGCAGACAATGGGGAACATGAGCAGACAGACTGCGCCGGCCTTGTTGCTTGTAGCGTCGTAGAGAATCTGCAAAAGAGGACCAGCAGCAGACTCGATGGCGCCGTTGACGTCGGTAATGACAAACAGGAGACACATGAGGAAGATGAAACCAGTGAACATGCCAATGACAATGCACGAGATCATGATGCGCGGGCCTTCAATCTGGGGGCGGGGAATCTCCTCAATCATGTGAATGGTGGCATCGAAGCCAGTGAGGGCAAAGGCGCCCTGGAGAAGACCCAGCAGCCACGCAAGGCCATCGGGCCAGCCAGACTCGTTGATGAAGCCGCCAAAGACAAACGAGGCGCTCTGGTAGTTGGGAGAACCGCAGGCGAGCACCGTGATGGAGATAATGACGAAACCAGCAATGGACCAGAGCAGGGCGGCCTTGTTGAAGTAAGGCAGCAGGCGGTTCATGAAGGTGTTGATCAGGAAGGCAGCGAGCGTGTAGGCGATGTAAATGAGGAACTGGTGCCATGGCTTGGACTCGTAGCTCTCGTGCATGAGCGAGATGACGCCGAGGATCAGCTGGCTGCCGAGCAAACCGCCAGTAGCAGTGAGACAGACCCAAGCAGCGACGTTGATCCAGCCCGTGCAGTAGCTAATGGCACGGGAAAAGCGCTTCCAGCTGATAATGGCCGCCCAGTGGTACTGGCCACCGGCGGTAGGATAGGCCGACAGGAACTCGGCGAGCGAGGCAGCGAGGCAAAGGTTGCAGAGACCGGCGACAATCAGACCCCAGAGAATGGCAGAGGCACCTCCAGAGGGGAGAGCTAGAGAGAGTGACGTAGCCAAGGCAGTCCAGCTGTTGAGGATAGCAAAAGCCAGGCCAAGCATGGAAATTCTGCTGAAGTTGCGCTGGAGCTCCTGCTTGACGCCGAGCATTTCGAGAGCTGTCGCATCCTGAGAGCCAGCCATAGGGCGCGTTGGCTCCTCCATGGTTGGTGACGGCGTATCCGCGGGTGAGTCTGTCAGGTGGCGAGTTGAGGACGAAACGGCGGGCGGGAAAGGGGAGGATTCCCAGGTTGTCAGCGAGAGAAAAGAGGGAGAAGAGAGGAGAGACGGCGGTTGTCCTCTCTTGCTCTCCTTGTGAAGTTGTTTGTATTAATATAAGGGAAGATCTTCTTGGCAAAGTGCCCGGATGAGGAATAGGATAGGACTGAAGGGAAAACCAAGGACAGACGAGGCTGAGAGGAGAAAGTTATAATACAGCCCTGGGAGGCGCCAAAGGGCTGTAGCGGGTCGGTAGGGGCGCTCTAACTTCTTCCGTCCAAAGGCTCCAGTTCGTCTGGACTTTCCCAAGACGGCATCGAGCCAGTTGGATGGGAGAGAAGACACGTCTGGCAGGCACGCGTGGCATACTCACACTCACAGAATCACTATGTACCAACCTATAGTGGAAGTAGTATTGGCGTGCATTGGCAGGTGCGAGTCTGGGAACCCCCCAGAAGTCCCACTTGCTGGCCCCGGACACTCCGCCCAGAGGGTGAGCGGCGATTGGCTGCCTGCCAGGAGGCGGGGCGTTATCAGCAGTGACTCGAGCCCATTATTCATGTCAACTGGTCCGGGGTTGGAAGGGCACTGCACTGCACTATGACCGCGCAGCCTTTTCCCACTTTTCCCATTCCCCCGTGATTGATATTCCTATTACCACATACTGTATTTTGTGTTTCACTCTGCAAGCTGATACCGGCCTCGGCAGTACATGCCCAAGAAGGCAGTCTTTGGACCTCCTCGAGAGATACGATAACGATAGCATTGATGGAGTGGCCTGACGTCCTTTCTTGTCCACCGCGATAATCAATGTGTTGCATCCCATCTCGGGCCATCATCCGACCAAACGACGCAGGACCTAGATGGTACAGCTGCACGCGCCATTTTAGAGCCTTGGTTCCTGCAACGCCACCTGGGTGTACATAGCACGGTGATAAGGATTGCTTTGGGAAGCAGCACCTGAGACAAAAAGATGGATTCTGTAGGGACTGCTACCCGATTGAGAACAAAGGCAAGCTTTGCCGAAGAAGGGGAGGAACAGAGTTTACGGGACCTCGCGCTGGGGTTTGCACTGCGTCGTACAGCCAGTGGGAAAAGCGAAAACATCTCTTTCGAGAGTTCTTGACTAGCTGACTAGGTACTCTGCCGTTCTTGGTTGCAAAGCTAATAACGCTCGGCCTGGAGTTGGATGGGGCCGTGGCGGATTTCCCAAGAGGACCCCTGGGCTCCGGGAGACGAGGCACTTCCATAAGCATTCACCTATTACTATGTATGCACTGTAAATGTTACAACAGAAATAACAAAGCAAAGAGCAGAAACCAGTATCAAATCAAATCATATCAACGAATTTCCATCAGCCACGGTTGCATTACAAAGGGTATTTTGCCCCGTGGGACGCAAGTGGGCCTCTCTGCCCCGACATTGATCAAGCTCAGCCGCTGCGACTGTATCGGTAATCTGGCAGGAACAATCCACCGCGCATTCTCCACAAAGTCCACTCTTATCTCTGGTGCAGGCGCCGAGTATACTCTGCAGTACGTATTGCTGAGTGTACGGCTTATGTTTGAGTAATTACTATGTATACATAGTAGAGCTACAAGCAAAGTATGTACAATAACAATTGTCTCCTTGTTTAGGTTTCTGCACCCCTGCATAGAACTACCGGTCAACTTCCTGCAGGATGCAATTGCACGCCAATGCCAATTAGAAAAAAGAACCGAACAGACCACTTTTATTATTATTGGTTTTTGCTGATCCTTTGGTGTTATCTCTCACGGTCAATTTTGATTGTTTGATTGTTCTTATATCGGTGATTGTTCTCTTGATCTTGTTGCTTGCACTCTTCGGAACCGACGGTGGTCGTTGGTGGTACGTGCATCAAAGTACCATTGCGGCTCTCGCCCAAGACACGACTCGTACGACCTTAGAGCGCACAAACCAATAAGACACGAAAGCGCAATCGTCAAGACACACAACCTCAGAACAGCAGCTTCCCTCTGGCCGCACAGACCCAACAAACGCGCTCTGGACCTTTTCCCCCCCACCCAAAGTCATCTTCATCCCAACTACGAACATTCAAGCCATAATTCGGCCGCGATCGGTGCTGTCCACCAATCCACGTGACAACCTCAAGTGTCAATACTTGTTTCAATACGCTGCATAGCTCCCAGCTGTGCATCCGCTGGCCAGATCTGTCCCCTAGGTTACTACTGGCTCAGATGACCTTCCCCCTCCCCCCCCCCAAGATCTAGATCCAGACACGCTACGTGCTATACCTGCCTTGTACGTATCTAGTGCGATTTTTTAGGATCTAAAATAAACTACGAACCACGTGTCGAAATTCCCCGGAATAACGGGGACAGCCTTCCTGCCCGTCATCAACAACTATCAAAGAGCTGCAGCTGGGAAAATCCAGTATACTATATCTTGCCTATCGTCGGCTGCGCATGCGTAATCTGTCAGTCCGTGCAGGAGACCCAAGCTGACATAGCTTCCGACGGTGTGCAGTCCCCGTCCCCCTCCCCAGCCCCAGCCCCAGCCCCTTGAATGGCCCCAGCTGCGCATATACTATGTAGCATCCCAAGTTCGACTATCGATGAAAACCAAGCAAGCACCATCCCTCACGTCGAGTCTAGCAAAGCAATCTGAGGCCCGAGTGGAGCATCTCTCAGGCCTGCTGACCGTATTTCGCTACGACCCTCGCCGGACTGGACTGCACTGGACCGGACCGAACCGAACCGAACCGGGCTCTCGGCTTTTGCTCTTCTGTACAGTACGATATCAGTCTACCACCAAGATCAGAAGTATTAGCAGTGATATCAAATGGAATGGTGAGCTGTTATCTTGCTCCCTCTTCTCGCTCCTCACCGGATCAAGGCACGACAATCTGCTATCAAGGGCCGTCATCGGGAGACCGTGGACGCCTGTCATTTAATCTATCAGGACAAGTGTCAAGCCACGCCATGCTTCCTAACTCCCCAGGCACACATTGTATGCTGGTGAGCGTAGATTAAGATCAATGTACTGGTCCCATATCATAAAGCCAGTATCCCCAGTGTTTATACTTGTAAAATCAAAACTTTAAATAAAGACAGGGAGTTCTTATACATCTCAACGGTTTTGTTTTGCCACTCATTCTACATGGGGCGAAAGCATCCTCAATAAATGGGGAAAGCCTCCCCATAGGAGTCTGACATGACATAAATCTATATGGATGGAGAAAGGATAGCTACTTCATCAGTAGAGTATAAGCAAAGACACGCGACGACAGCTGTCTAGTTTCAAGGGTTTGTGCTGCGCAGCAGGTCCTCTTGGTGGCAGTAGACCGAGTGGCTGGCGGCCGGGCTGGTGAACTGACTGCCAAAACGGGAACATGGACCTCATGCGCATATGCAAATTGGCAGCGAGCCTTGCCCTAATTCGTCCTCTTGGACAAGTCGTCTGTTTATTCTCCATCTTCGATATCGAGCAGCCCCTCCGTCACAGACAACCTTGAGACCCCCTGTAGCTTTTGTTCTTTCCACTTTGCAAAGAGCACATTGTATGTCCGGCCCCCTTTCCGATGCTCACTGTCTTTACCACCAATCACTCCATAGCCATATTACAAGTCGTTTCTGACGGTGTGCTGGCCCGCAACAAGCACCGTCGTATCCAAGGTTGACCACGAAAAGCACGGATGTGAACGGCGCATCGTCCGCTTATATACAGACACCATACCAAACCGCCACTGCACGGCAGAAAAACAACAACAACAAGACAATGTATGTACGGGCGTCAAGCTACACGCTTTCCAGCATCATGCACCCAATGGCTTGCGGCCCCAGACGACCTTGATATTGAAATAGGCATGGTACTTGGCCGAGCTGATTTCACGCCGCAAATGAGCCATGTAGACAAGAGTTTCTTCTCTCGTCCAGCCTGCAATGACGTGGGCCATAAAGAGGACGAGGCCCTCTGTATCTGCCAGCAATGTATGCAAAGCCCATACTCCAATCTCTTTGAGGCGCCTGTCCTGAGGCCAACTACCGATTGGCGCCTAAGAGTAGGTACCACATAGTCAGCAGTCATTGTGATTGGTCTATCCCCCTCGCCACACGCGAGCCTCGGTGGATGAATGAGCCGCACGAACCACACAGTCAAAGTGCATCGCCTGGAACTCAACTGCCTTCCTGGTTCAGCACCGAAAATCGCAAAGGAGACGTACCTTAAGCGCCCATTCTTGTATGTCCACGAACCCTGCTGCTTGCATCGCCCTGCACTGGATGTTCTCATCAACAACAAGAAAGGAGCGTCCTGTCTTCCTGCCACCCTCTTCAAAGAACCTTCCCCACTGGGCTATTGCAGACTTGACAGGAATAGTGCCATCATCGCTCACCATGTGCGGAGACCCCTCGAAGCTCTCTAACCACCCACCAGGCTTGAGCGCTTTGAAGGCCTCCACGTATAGTGCTGTCCAGTCAATGACGCTACCTACCAGATACCGCATGTGGACATAGTCAAAAGTGCTAGGCGTAAAAGTTCAAGGTGAGGTACAGTCCTCAATTTCGAAGCGAACATTAGGAGGGAGCCACTGCGGTTGGCTTGGCGAAACATCGGTGCCGATTACCTCTGCTTGTGGGTATTGGTCGGCAAAGTCTCTGCGGTTCACTTAATACAGATGCATCGGGAAAAATAGGCCGCCATCGTGTGATCTCAAAGGGCACAAGGTAAACTGTGATACGAGGGTAGAGGTAATGTGCATACATGGCCCAAATCCCTGTACCAGTACCGATATCGAGTACTTTCTGTCGCAATCCATTAGCAACAGGATACCAATGAATGAGATGGTATCAAGCGGCAGAGATGTACCTGGACGTGCTCATCTATTGGTGCAAAATGAAGTCGGTCTTGGGTGCAGAGATTGAGGAAATGATGGCTGCAGATTAGCGACTCGGCGTTAGCCTTTTACGAGCTGCTTCAGACAACCATGGACTTGAGACGTCGCCGCTCACTTTATATCCATTGCCTCGAGTTGTTGCGCATCATTTGAACCCCTTTGGCCGAGAAAGCGGACTTGTCAGTGGACTTGGCATTGTCCCCGTGTCACTTGCTGCAAGAAAAGGTAAGACAAGGACAGCGCCTCACCAGTACTGTGCGTTGCCGTCCACAGCATCGCTGTGATAGGTGCGACCATGTATGATTCTGTACTCCAAGATGCTGGCGGACAATGTCTCTGTTGAGCTGTCTCCATCGCCAATGGCAGAGTCGGCATCGTCACCCAAGTCCTGCTTTTGCTCAAGGATGCATCAGTCAACGAATATGCCGATTCTCAGCAGCAAACGGATGCCCATCCGCGTTCCAGCAACGTACTTGGGCGAGCTGCGTCCAATGAGCGGGGGGTAGTAGTCCAACGCTTTCAGAACTACCCGAGGATGTTGTTCGGGCCTCCCGTGGAAAGTCGTCTACTGCTTCTATGGCGGCGGCGCCGGCCACTCCGCTTGTCGTTGCTTCTGCTGCTGTTTGTGCTGCGGCTATTGCTTCTGCCTCGGTAGTTCTCCCGATGTGACTGGGATCAGGCATCACGTGCCGATCGGCAGGTGGCGGTGCACGACGCTCAGACATTGTTTGGGCTGTGGCAGATGATGTGCAAAGACTCCCAGCGGAAGCGGGCGCAGCAACGATCTTGCGAATGACATGTTGGAATTTCCATCAAGCCCCTGGGTGAGTGAGAAAGACGAACGAGTATGGCTGTGGCAGTTGAAGGATGGATCAAGCATGTGCACGGCAAGAAGAGCCGGAGCAAAGGTGCACGCAGGAACAGAGGCACAGGTGACCCGACTGCAGTGGCCGGATGGGGGGTGGGTCCCTTGCCGTCAGACGCTCTCCACCAGTTCAGTTACGGGCCTGGGGAAAGGAACAGGGGTCATTTAGAGGGGTTTTTGGGCGGGGTGGAGCCCCCCTGGCACTTGGACTTGCAGTGCGTGGAAGCGAGCCAAGTATTGCTGCAGCCGCTGCTTTTTAGGTGGTCTCCAAAGCCAGAAGGCTAGAAAGCCAGAAAGCCAGCGAACTCATCAGGGCCGAGTCGGATAGCCTGCGTCGGTTAATGCTTGATCGCAACATGCAACCCTAACAGGCCTGACAGACAAAACCTGGGACAGTCAGACATGGAGCATGCAGGCGGTGGCTGCCGCGCCCACATGTCCCCCTGAAGCGCAGTACACCAACTCGGAATGCAGCAGCAACATCCCGGGCGATCCGCAGAGTGATAAATCCCGACTGGTTGCTCGTGGCCGCCAGGATGCTCAACGGATCGCCAGAAGGGCCCTCTTTGCAATTGAACCGCCATCCTGTGCTGCGCTCTTTTGTTCCCGTAAGCCGGACATCGCGCCCGGATGTCGCCGAAAGGTCTCATAAGACTGCCAATAGGGACCCTGATAGAGCCTGAGAATCAGCAATTCGAAAATAGACAAGGCGGAGTGGCAAAACGTGGGGTAGGACGTGGGAATACCTTCAGCTGCAACTCCCGAGGCAAGCATAACGACACTAGCGGGCCGTCAAAACACCAAGCCCGGATATATGGAAGCCGGAAATGAAGGGCCGGTGGCAATTGGAGGCGGCGCAGACGACTCAACGCATGGAGATGTTGTCGGTCGACAGCCTGTCTCTGGTGTACCTGATCGAGAAATATTTGCAATCGGACTACTAATGGATCTGAGCAAGTCAGTATACAGCATGTCAGGAGGCTCAAATACGTACTAAAGGCCGGTGAATTGCAACTCCGGCACGCCTATTGTCAACACCGAGATGCTTTCGGTCTTTTCTTTTGCCGCATGTGACGGCATCGCCTACAGGATACTGAAAACTGATTGTGTTGATATAGTCCTGATTCCCCAAGCCTTGAATTTCGAAAAGTTGAACACCAAGACACTCTCACACGCATTCCCATCTTCTTAGTACCTACAACATCACACTTTCCATCATGTCGCCCTCCGCAGAGACCCCCGCCGCCAAGAGCTACAGCATCGCCAGCATCCCCGCTGACGGTATTGGCCCAGAGGTTGTTGATGCAGCCATTGCTGTGCTCAAGACGCTGTCCGAGACCCTTGGCTCCTTCGACATCGACTTCACGCACTTTGACTGGAGCTCAGAGACCTACAAGAAGACTGGCAACTACATTCCCGAGGGCGGCCTCGACGAGTTGAAGAAGCACGATGCCATTCTGTTTGGTGCTGTAGGCGCACCCGGTAAGTCTTGGAAATTTGGCACGACGAATTACTCAGATAGCGAGACGAGGCTAATACTCGAATCATTATAGACGTCCCCGACCACATCTCCCTCTGGGGCCTGCGCCTCGCCATCTGCCAGCCCTTCCAGCAATATGCCAACGTGCGGCCCACAAAGGTCTTCCGCGGCACTCAGTCGCCGCTGCGCAACTGCAAGACCGGCGACCTGGACTGGGTGATTGTCCGTGAGAACAGCGAGGGCGAGTACGCCGGCCAGGGAGGTCGCTCCCACCGCGGCCAGGCCTGGGAGTCGGCCACCGAGGTCTCCATGTTCACCCGCCACGGTGTCGAGCGCATCATGCGCTTCGCCTTCGAGACAGCCCAGAAGCGCCCCCGCAAGCTGCTGACCGTTGTCACCAAGAGCAATGCCCAAAGAAACGGCATGGTCTTGTGGGATGAGGTTGCCGCTGCAGTTGCCAAGGACTTCCCCGATGTCACGACGGACAAGATGCTTGTGGACGCCATGACTTGCCGCATGGTGCTGAAGCCAGAGTCTCTGGACACCATCGTCGCTACCAACCTGGTGAGTAGTGCCTTGACGTGATTTCTAGTGTGTTTAATGAGCCCAAGAACGCAACGCGCTAATACCCGAACCCTCATTTCCAGCACGCCGATATTCTCTCGGATCTGGCGGCAGCACTGGCTGGATCTATCGGCATCGCACCCACTTCCAACCTCGACCCCACCCGCCAGAACCCCTCCATGTTCGAGCCCATCCACGGTTCGGCCTTTGACATCACGGGCAAGGGTATTTCCAACCCAGTTGCCACCTTCTGGACGAGCGCAGAGATGCTCGCGTGGCTGGGAGAGCACGATGCCAGCGAGAAGCTGCTGGTTGCAGTCGAGAACGTCTGCGAGAAGGGAGTCGTCACAGCTGATCTTGGAGGTTCCGCAAAGACGGTAGACGTGACGAATGCTGTGTGTGCAGAAATCAAGAGCCTGTATGGCAAGAGCAAGTGAGCGTTGAGCTTGAGTACGAGGTACATAGATACATAGATCATGAAAAGGGTTAGGGTCGCGGCTATACCCATTGTCGCTTTTTGAATTTCCTCCTGTCTCGCAAAGATAGCACAATATAAAGCATCAAGTTGCTACCACAGACACACTTGTCACGCATAAACCGCTCTCCTCGGTGGAATCTGACGCCATATAATATACGCACCACTTGAAGAATGAGCGACGGCATTCCGATAGCTACCATAGCGTGCGAGCCATGCCGGCGCAAGAAATGCAAGGTTGGTCGCATCCTCGGTTGTTCGGCCCCGGGCAATCCACCTGACTGTGTCCCATGACGCTGAGAGAATTAAAATGTGTAGTGCGACCGCAAGTTGTAAGATCCAGATGACTCCCAGCTGTGGTTTCGTGGGTGGAGGCCTCGTGGAAAGCTCACATCTTTGCGTAGACCCCACTGCCTTCAATGCAAAGCATCTCCGGGGGACTGTCAATATCCAGAAAAGCACAAAAGGCAAGTTTTTTTTCGCAAGCAACTTTGACTTCTGACCCAAGGACAGCTTCCAGGCACCGCAAACGTCGACATGTCGTTTCTAATGGATGGCTTGGAAACAGGGGTATACCGACAGGCTACGTCGCGAATCTGGAAAGACGCCTAGCTGAGACAGAGCGAGCGCTGTTCTTGGCCCTGAGAGAGATTCACGAGGGAACACCGATGCAAGACGACTACGACCGTGTACAACCGTACCGAGACCAGCTTCTGTCTGTGCATTCCGACTTGACGACACCAACGACGCAGCAGGAAAAGAGTGCCCTCGTTCGCAGCTGGGAAAAGTATCCTTTAGGCAGTCGGGCAGAAACAGAGGCTTGGTTCCGCTCTAGGCTAGTCGACGCTCACGAGACCAGTACAAGCCCTCAAGCGACGCTGAGCAACGATTCTCCAGCAGGCGCCACGGCACCTCCTGTTGCGCCTACCAGTGCACGGTCCATTTCCACATTCAGAACTGTTACACAACCTCTGCCAACTCTCATTGCACGCGAGCCAGCTCAGCGCCATCCAGAAGAAGCTATTGACGGAGCGGTACAGGCAGAAATCGCAAGGATCAATAGATATAGTCAAGCGAAGCGTCTGGCGGAGGCCGACCGGGCGTTGTATTTTTGAGTGCAGTCAGTACACAGCGTTTGCGGGGTGTTCCGCCACTAGGGAGGAGCCTGGGAACTGGCGCTGTTCCCACTGTAACCCGTATGCTGAACTCTATTTAAACCGTGCAGCACTCATCTGAGAGAATCGTCAACGCCTTGCTGAACCATTCATTGCCTTCATGGGGCGCAGAAGCCTGTCGCAACAACCGTGCCAGACATTTCATCAACACAGCTATGCAATTGGACTCCACTGCTTGTGGAACACCTCAATTGAAAAATGAGCGACTTTGCGACTGAAGACGGGGAAGACTGGCGTAGCCAATTCGGCTCAACATCTTCGCCTGCACGACCGATCAAAAGAAGGCGGACCATGTCTCATCGCAATGACGGACAACAAGAGACGGGGTTGATGCGAGATGGCAAATCCCCAGGCATTCCTCGATTTGTGGGCAGCAGCTCAGGTATCCACTTTGTCCGGACAGTCTACGATATTCTGGCACGCAGCAGTGGTCAGCCACCTCGTGCCCCGTCAGAGCTTGTCCCAGGAGAAGACGACCAGCTGGATGGGCCACGCGCTCTCGATTCTGGGCCTGAGCATGTACAGACCCCGGGTACTGGAGCTCGTGCCATCTTCTGGCGAGATGAGGAGATACTCTCTAGTGAAGAATCAATCGCCTGCAAGCCAGCGTTCGCTGACCTAGCTCATTGGTGTCGAACGTACTTCGAAGTGTGGCATCGAGCATATCCATTCCTTGATGGCCCCCAAGTCCTCGAACTCCTCGAGCAACTTTCGGAAACGGGTATCGAAGGCCTCTCAGCAGCTGACACCGCCATCGTACGATCAATCTTATCGATTGCAGTGACAGACGGGCGCCAACTTCCCAACAACAAGCTACCAGCACTTCCCTTGAGTTTCTTGTTCCTCAGCCTGGAACACGTTACGTTATGCATTTCCTTTATTCTTGGAAGCCCTGCAACTCTGAAGAACATACAGGCTGCGTTGGCTGTTGAGCTCTTTCTTGTGTCGATTCTTAAGTTTAACATGGCATCCCGCATAGGGGGTGTCATTGTAAGAATGGCATATCATTTGGTAGGTCGCCCTCCAAAGGAGTGATTACAGTCGCCTTCACCGGCAAGATGCGCCACTGTTGATGGGATTGACACGAATCCATATCTGACAACCGCTCTAGGGCTTGCATCGATGTCCTCAGCGATACCCCAACTTTAGTGCGCACGAAGTCCTAATGCGAAAAAGGATCTGGTGGTCCTTTTATTGTATTGAGAGACTGGTCTGCCAAGCTTTGGGACTTCCTCTTGGCCTACAAGACGACGACGTAGATGTCTGTCTGCCAACTACTGAAGCCCACCGAAGTGCTCTACATGCCCCTGCCGAAGTCGAGGGGAACGATGGTACGCCTCAGTTTCCAGACCTCCTCACCAAGCTTTTGACTGACCATTTGCCATAACCAGTGATTCAACAACTCCAGCTTCTGACATTACTGTCTAGTCATGCGCGAATACGTGGCATGATCTTGGAATTGCGGCACAAAGCTCTGCAAGTCAGAGAAGAAAGCATCGATAGGACTCTAGATGTACAGTCTAACCTGACGAGGTGGTCCAACGACGTTCATGACGCGGTCACGGAACATTGGGACTACCAAGGTCGCGGCGAACGAGAGCTCATGGAGGCCGATCAGACGTACCGATACAAGCCACTGTTACTTATATTGCAGCACGAATCCACTATAGCACTCAACCGACCGCTCCTGGCCAAAAGGCCAACAACGCCGGCATCTGAGGCAGCCTTGCACGCTTGTATTCAAGCGTCCAGAGCCATCATAGAGATTGCCGCCAGCCACGGGCTCGATGGCCAGGCTCCCGTCACGGGGCAGAATGATTCTGCTCGTCCACTTATTGTCTGGCCTTTACTGACTTGGTCGGTTTGGATGAGTTGTTTCATACTTGCCTACGCAGCACTCGAAGGTGTCACAACGGCCTCGTCCGGTCTGAACTACGCTACTCGCACACTTCGGATTTTGGACCAGCTCGCCAAACGCGGGACGACTTGGCCAAACTCATGCAGACAAGCCGTCCAGCATCTTGTTGCTGCTTTGGAAAAGCAGCAGAAACAAATTGTCCACCAAGCGGACTGGAGCGAGCCGTCACCGATGCGACCTTCACCTAAGCCCTCTATTCGAGGGACTCGCCCGCAACGTCGGACGGACAGGCATTCGGTCGCGAGCGATTTGACAAACGCGAGTAATAACGCTGCAATCCCCGCAGTTACCACAGCCGATCAGGCAATGGGTCATAAAGATCAGCCCGCTGTATTCCAAGCTACCAGCCACGGTGAGACTATGAACATCAGGTGAGCTTGAAAGTCTTCTCGACCATGACCAGTTTGGCAGTCGAGGACAAGGTACTAACAAGCGCTCTCCACAGGGACAACTTTCCTATACCCGAACAAGGTGTGACAGGCGTACAGCCGCTTGACGCTCAAACAGAAAATGATACGTTTGCTGCGCAACCGACACCGGTGCCTTACTTCAACCCTCGGCAAACGAACTTGTTCGATGACTACGGAGACCAAGGCTGGCTCCTTGACCCTCTCAGTGCTATCGACTTCTCGAATTTTGCACAAGGAGACGGAACTGAGTCTTTTATGAATGTCAACCTATTCTAGGCCCACTTGACAAGTTGAAATGAGGGTCTTTTCCTCACATTTGTCTGCTGGATATGGAAGGAGCACACGAAAGCAGAGGTCGCTCTGCGTTGAGCATGGAAGTAGTGCGAGGCTTGCAATACTTTGTGTGTACTTTACAACACAAAAAGACTGTCTTGTGAACATTGGAATCGTCCTCGTATATATCAATGCGCTCGTGATGCAGAGGTGGGTTCGGCAACGGGCGCCTCCGACTTCGGCAAACGAGACAGCGCGAAGGCGAGGTAGGCGGAAGGCATCGGGCATAAGGCAAAGACAGCATCTGTTAACTTATAATTTGATGGGATCAATGTATATGCGACCCAAGACCTTGCGCGCCCGCGTGCCATGCTAGAGAATTCAGTGCCAGTGAAGATGGCATCGTTGGGTCCAGTCGTCGTATATGGGCCAAGCGGTATTAAGTACGATGTACACGGACACGCGGACGTGCAAACAGCCCGACAGGGGGTCAGGGTTGTAATCAGTGGGCCTGAGGTGCAAACAACGCCTACTTGACCCTGCGCGTGGCAAGCTAAGCTGCGCTCCAAGTTACAGCGCAGTTACTGAAGGAGCGGCGCTACTGCCAAAGAGCCAGATAACGATTCCAAATTTCTTTGGCGTCACTCCGAGTTCTGCCTGCCTCTTGATGCTCCAGCTTGCCACCAGCCAGTCGCATCGACACCTGTTTGCCTAACAAACTGGCCGACAGTCCCGTCTCACCATTGCTACCTCTAAACCCTCCTCGCCGCATGGCTCGATAATTTCTGCTTCGTTTCTCGTCAACCACCAACCCTCGTACTGCTGGGCGCGACCTTGACCATGGCGCCGCCACCAGCGAGGCTTGTGGACAACTCGCAGATCAAGTCTGCCGAGCTCCTGTCCCCTCGTCCTCTCTTCCTCCACGCCTACGTCTGGCCTTTTGCAATCGCATGGCCTGTCTTCTTGGCTTTCTACCTGAGCCCCGAGCTCTACGACAAGCACATTGGTGGCCAGGAATGGACCTTTGTGTGGACGGGAACCATCATCACCTTCCAGAGCTTGTTCTGGTTGAGCACCCATTGGAGCGTCAACCTTCGCGGGATCTTCACTGCACGACCGGCCAAGTCTGTTAATGAGGCGCAACTCATCAAGATTATCCCCATTGCAAACGCCGGCGCTGCTGATATTTGCCCACTGGAGCGCGAAAAGGTAAGCCATTGGCATGAACCCGTATTGCAATCTGAGTTCTACTTTGAGCATTTACCCCCAAGGGATATTAACAAGTTCACAAACACATCTAGGTCGGAGATCTCATCAACGTCTCGTTCCTCTTCCAGAAGCGTCGATTTCTCTACGACCCCGAAAAGCAGACCTTTGCCACTCTGACCTATGCAATTGATGTCGAGCCCAAGCCGACCATCGGCTCCTTCCAAAAGTCCAAGGGAATCACGAGCGCGGCAGAGCTCAAGAAATTGGAACAATACTATGGCGCCAACACCTTCGACATACCAGTGCCGACGTTCACAGAGCTCTTCAAGGAGCATGCCGTTGCGCCATTCTTTGTCTTCCAGATCTTCTGTGTGGGCTTGTGGATGCTGGACGACTATTGGTACTACTCGCTCTTTACTCTGTTCATGCTCGTTGTCTTCGAGAGCACAGTTGTCTGGCAGCGTCAGCGCACGCTGAATGAGTTCCGAGGCATGAGCATCAAGCCGTACGAACTGCTTGTTTACCGGCTAGGAAAATGGACCGAAACCTTTAGCGACAAGCTGCTGCCAGGAGACCTTGTCTCTGTTGGCCGCACCAAGGAAGACAGCGGTGTCGCCTGCGACATGCTTTTGGTGGAAGGAACAGCCATTGTCAACGAGGCTATGCTTTCCGGAGAAAGCACGCCGTTGCTCAAGGAATCCATCCAACTGCGTCCCGCCGAGGCCACCATTGAGACCGAGGGACTGGACAAGAACTCATTCCTCTGGGGAGGCACCAAGGTCCTCCAAATTACTCATGGAAACGCCGATGAGCAGAAGCCGCCGATCGCATCTGGTGTGCCGCCTCCACCAGACAACGGCGCCATGGCTATTGTTATGAAGACGGGTTTCGAGACCTCGCAGGGCAGCTTGGTTCGCACTATGATTTACTCAACTGAGAGAGTTTCTGCCAACAACGTCGAAGCCTTGCTCTTCATTCTGTTCCTGCTCATTTTCGCCATTGCCGCATCCTGGTACGTGTGGACTGAAGGTGTCGAAAAGGACCGCAAGCGATCGAAGCTCCTGCTGGACTGTGTCCTTATTGTCACGAGTGTGGTGCCTCCTGAGCTTCCCATGGAATTGAGTTTGGCGGTCAATACCAGCTTGTCTGCTCTTGCCAAATATGCCATTTTCTGTACTGAGCCCTTCCGTATCCCCTTTGCTGGACGTGTCGACGTGGCTTGCTTTGACAAGACTGGTACCCTCACTGGAGAGGACCTGGTCGTTGAAGGTATCGCTGGCCTTGGCCTCGGAAAATCTGGAACATTGACACCCATGGAATCCGATGGCGCTCACAGTCACATTACACCTGTCAACGAAACCGGCATCCACACGACCTTGGTCTTGGCTACTGCCCACGCTCTTGTCAAGCTCGATGAAGGAGACATTGTGGGTGACCCCATGGAGAAGGCAACTCTGACTGCCCTTGGTTGGAACCTTGGCAAGAATGACACTCTTACGCACAAGCCTTCCACGGCCGCCGCTGGGGGTGTCCAGGGCATTGTACAGGTCAAGCGTCGTTTCCAGTTCTCTTCTGCTCTCAAGCGCCAAAGCTCCGTCGCCACAGTGAATAGCAAAGACCCCAAGACCGGTGAGCAAATCTCTGGCACCTTTGTTGGTGTAAAGGGAGCTCCCGAGACGATTATGAAGATGCTTGTCACGGTTCCTACGAACTATGAGGAGACCTACAAGTACTTTACTCGTCGGGGTTCGCGTGTCTTGGCTCTGGCCTATAAACAGTTGACTTCGGGCGACGAGCTTGGTGCTAAGAAGACCAATGAGCTTAAGCGCGAAAGTGTCGAGTCTGGACTCATCTTTGCTGGTTTCTTAGTCCTCCACACGCCTCTCAAGGACGACGCCAAGCAAGCTGTCCAAATGCTCAACGAGAGCAGCCACAGAGTCATTATGATTACTGGAGACAACCCCCTTACTGCTGTTCACGTTGCTCGGGAGGTTGAGATTGTTGATCGCGATGTCCTCATCTTGGACGCTCCTGAGAGTAATGCCAACGGAGATAAGCTCATCTGGCACAGTGTTGACGGCCACACCAGCATTGAAGTTGACCCCTCCAAGCCAATCAGCTCGGATATTCTGACAAAGTACGATTTGTGTGTTACCGGATATGCCCTAGCAAAGTTCAACGGTCAGATTGGTTGGAAGCAGATTCTGCGATATGTCTGGGTGTACGCTCGTGTCTCGCCCAAGCAAAAGGAAGAACTCTTGCTTGGCTACAAGGATATGGGTTACTTCACCTTGATGGCGGGAGACGGAACCAACGACGTCGGCGCCTTGAAGCAAGCCCATATTGGAATAGCCCTACTCAACGGAACTCCAGAGGACCTCACGCGCATTGCCGAGCATTCTCGTAACACGCGGATGAAGGACATGTACCAGAAGCAGGTTGACATGATGGCTCGCTGGAACCAGCCTGCGCCTCCTGTCCCGCCCCTGATTGCCCACCTCTACCCACCTGGACCCAGCAACCCGAACTACGAAAAGGCCATTGAACGTGAAGCTCAAAAGAAGGGGGTCTCCCCTGCCGATTATGCCCGGGCTCTTGGCCACCCTCAACAAATCGAGACTGTCACTTCTCCAGGCGCTCAACAGCTCATCAACTCGCAAGGCCGTGCCGTCCGACAACCCGAGGCTGCCAAGAAGATGCAGAGCTTTGCTGAAAAGCTGCAGCAACAAATGATGGACAGTGAGCTCGACGATGGCGAGCCTCCGGCTTTGAAGCTTGGTGATGCCTCCGTGGCCGCCCCATTCACGTCCAAACTTCGTAATGTTATTGCTGTCCCCAACATCATCCGCCAAGGTCGTTGCACTCTTGTTGCCACCATTCAGATGTACAAGATTCTTGCGCTCAACTGTCTCATCACTGCGTACAGTTTGAGTGTGTTGTATCTGGAGGGCATCAAGTTTGGTGATGGTCAGTACACCATCAGCGGTATGCTTATGAGTGTGTGTTTCCTGTCCATCTCTCGCGCCAAGTCTGTCGAAGGTCTGTCCAAGGAGCGCCCGCAGCCAAACATTTTCAACTTCTACATTATTGGCTCTATCCTCGGCCAATTCGCTGTCCACATTGTCACCTTGATTTACATTTCCAACTTCTGTGACAAGATTGAGCCGTAAGTCAGGTCCTTATATATACCCTGTTACCTTATTTCCTTTTCCATAGAATGCTAACATCATCATTCACAGACGCTCCGAAATGGTCGACCTTGAAGCCGAGTTCTCGCCGTCCTTGCTCAACAGCGCCGTGTACCTCCTTCAGCTCATCCAGCAAATCAGCACCTTTGCCGTCAACTACCAAGGCCGACCCTTCCGCGAGTCCATTTCGGAGAACAAGGGCATGTTTTACGGCATCATTGGTGTGACTGCGATTGCCTTCTCCTGCTCGACAGAGTTCATTCCCGAGCTCAACGAGCAAATGAAGCTGGTACCCTTCACCGACGAGTTCAAGAAGACCATGACGGCCGTTATGGTGATTGATTATGCAGCATGCTGGGCAATTGAAGTTGTGCTCAAGTGGCTCTTTTCCGACTACCGCCCGCGCGACATTGCGTTGCGACGGCCGGACCAGTTGGAGCGGGAGCAGGCGCGCCGTGCCGAAGAGCAGAAGAAGCGGGATATCGAGGAGGAGCGCAAGAGGCTTGAGAAGGTAGCCGAGTTTGAGCGCAAGGTTGAGGCGCAGAGACAGCGATTGCAGGCATGGAGGGAGGGTCGCTAGATTCCCAATCCTTGGCGAGTTTGTGATGATGGTGATGGAGGAGGATGACGAACGTGTCTTTCTCTCCTTGACTTTTCTGGATTAAAAACGAGCAAGGGGGAAAAATTGCTTTGTTTCGTGCAAATCCGTGCCTGTGGAGAGGTAGAATCTGGTCACTATTATACGATAGAGGTGGGCAAGGTATTTAAAATACTACGATACACTACTGTTTCCAGTAGTTCTGTCCACTCACCAATAGAATTTTATATATACATACCAAAGATCACACACACACACACAAATTCCGTCAAATGTTCTTTTGGAATCATGAGAACCGGTAACGTGCCGTATGGACAAGATCTAGGTAGATTGTTATATAGACTGTGGGGAAATCCGACTCGCGGATCGTACAACTACGCGACTGTTGCGTTGTCAAGACAAATACAAAACACGTACTTTACATATATGTAAGTACATCCTCTTGACTCTTGACATGTTGTTATACATAGTAGCAGATGCCACGGCCCACCAAGCGAGCGATGCCCTGTTTTTCTTTTTGTTGATCGGCATCGAAAGATGGGTGGGTCCGCTGTGATTTGTATATGTGGGGGTCTTTGTTTTACTGGGTCATGATAATCATGAATATCCCTCATATTACATACATGGCACACATGGCAGACATGGCCCTGATGGTCAATATTTGCAAACACATGGGCATTCCCAAGAGAGAAGAGGTTAGGTGAGGTAATCTGGTGTGTTTTTGCTATGGTACAGATTTTATGTCTATTATTTCAAGACTATGTAGTGGATCCAGCATGTTCGACTACAGAAAAACAAGAGGGAGAAAAAGAGAGCAGCCAGTTCACCTCCCCTCTTGGTGAGCACGCACCCATGCACCCACGCACCCATGGTTTGAGTGTGTTGCTGTGCAGACTCAATCCAGCCCAATCGAACCTCTTGAAATAACGCCGTGGCTTCAAAAAATTCCAGAAGGTCGTTTCAGACAATCATTGCATCTGTTCGTCTTTTGTGTTGTGTGTGTTTTTGTGGCTCAAAGAGCGCGCATTTAAGGGCTCTTGGCAACAAAAGTGACACCCTTCTCAATGTTCTTCTTGAGGTCAGTCAAGCAGGCCTCAATGAGCTTCTCCTCGTTGGCGTCAACCTTGCCAATGGGCAGGATCTTCTCAACACCGTTGGGGCCGAGCTCGACCTTGGAGGAGAAGAAGTCGATGCCCTGGTCCTTGTAGAGAGGGGAGTCGACGAAAGTGGGCTCGACAACGCCCTTCTCGCCCTGAGCGGCGCGCAGGAGCGACTCGGCCATGCGGGCACCAGCCATGGCCATGGAGAGGGTGGCGGAACCAGCACCGTCCTTGGCCTTGACGACCTCGTCACCACCGAACTGGACGCGGTTGATGATCTCGGCGTTGGAGGACAGGTCGGGGTGGTTGGACTGGCTGAACAGAGGGACGATGGTGACACCAGAGTGGCCACCGACGACGGTGATGTTCTCGTCGGCAGGGTCGGTCTTCTTGACCTCGGAGACGAAGCGCGAGGCACGGACAACGTCCAAGGTGGTGACACCAAAGAGACGCTTGGGGTTGTAGACGCCCTTGGCCTTGAAGACCTCGGCGCAGATGGGGACGGTCGAGTTGACGGGGTTGGAGATGATCAGAATGTTGGCCTCGGGGCAGTTCTCGGCGCAAGCCTTGGCGAGGTCGCGGACAATAGAAGCGTTGGTGTTGAACAGGTCGTCGCGGCTCATGCCGGGCTTGCGGGGGACACCGGCAGGGATGAGGACAATCTCGGAGCCCTTGAGGGCATCGCTCAGGCCGGTGGCCGAGGGGCCGTAGCCGGTGACGGTGGACTTGGTGTTGATGTGGGAGATATCGGCGGCAACACCTGTGAGGAGGTGGAAGAGGGAGCAAGTTAGCAAGTCATGGTCTGGCTGGGCTGACTTGGATTGCAAAAGAGCACATGGCAGAACTTACCAGGAGCCAGACGAATGTCGTAGAGGGAGAGCTCAGTGACTCTGGGGTTGAGCTTGAGCAACAGAGACAGAGGCTGGCCAATGCCACCAGCAGCACCCAGGACAGTCACCTTGGACAGCTGGAGAAGGGGTGAAAGGAGTCAGCAAGCTGGATGATGCAACATTGAACATGAGAACGGCTTGGCTGGATGGAAGCATGCAAGACCGAGCAGAGCAGAGCAGAGCAGAGCAGAGCCGAGCAAGCATCCATCGAGGCAAGCCATCTCAAAGCTGGGCCCAAAACAACAAGGACAGCAAGGTTCGCTGGATACACACCTGGCGGGCTGAGGCCGAAAAGGCACGGCGCTGGATACGAGCAGCAGCAAACATGTTGGCAGGGAGTGTGGTGATGTGGCTGAGAAAAGGACCAAGAGGCAAGAGGGTGGAAATTGGCGACGAGGGCTGCTCTTTGGAGGAGAAGGAGAGAAATGCTTTGGGGATCGGGGATGGGCTGGATCGGAAAGGCAGGCAGAGGCCAGAAAAAGTTGACAGGGCGAGAATCGGCATTCGCTAGGTGCGGGTAGGCTGGCCAGTGGGAGAGCAGCAGCCCTGGCTAAGCTGGGCTAAGCTTGCTGGTGGGGCTCTTGTCAAGCTTGTTTGTGCTGCTGTGCTGTCGGGGCTACGGAGAGATTTGCAAGGACTTGCAGGGCAGCTACAGGGCAGTCACAGCACAGGGCAGCACAGGGCAGCACAGGGCTCCCCCCTGCTATGCTGCTCAGCAGTGGCCAGTGTACTATGTACTATAGTAACAAGCAAATAGGTGCTTGCAGCTTCCCTCGTTGTGCCCATACTGATGCCGAGCTGCTGCGCCGATGCAGGAAAGCAAAAGCAGGCCGCATCAGCCCAGAATAATGGCAGACAATCCACTTGGCAAGCTGCACCAGCCTTTCCGTTCTCTCCCGACAGTGACGAAGCCACAATGAGGCTACTTGGACAATGGCTTATTGTGCTTGGTGCTTGTCAACCTTAAAAGAGGCTGTCCATCAAGCTCCTGCATAAACTCTCGCCCGGTGCTGTTCCCGTTGCCGTCCCTGGGCTTGGTGTCCTGCGGTGTCCTGCACTTGCTCGGTGGACATGAAGGCTCCAAAGGTATCAAGCTGCACTTTCGGGTCAACACACCGTCACGAATGGCCGTCGAGACTACGCTGCTGCCTAGCATTCGGTGCTTGGACGTGCCGTGACACACCATCAGAAGTTGTCACACGCGCTCGAATATGGAGGAGGGTTGAAGCAACCAAAGGATACAGCCGGACTTTGGACTAAACGCGGCCATATGCCGTGGCCGACGCCGACCATGACCGCCTGCTCCTTCACATCTTCGTTGGCTGAAAGTGACATGGGGAGATGACACTTGCTGCCGAGTGTTGGTGCTTCAGCAATCAGCCAGTCGCAGGTTGCTGTTGATAGTCGAAGGAAGAAGAAGAAGAAGAAGAAGATACGAGCAAAGACAGACACTCGACATCGGTCTGTTGTTCGGACTATGGACGCAACCAAAAGAATTGCCGAGCTGCGTGCCGGGGCTACTCGGTCCATCCGCGCGCCCTCGTCGGATTTGCCGGTCGTCAGCGCTGGCTTATGAGAGGGGGACGAATCTACTCGTATACAATTCATATATGCATATAAGACGGATTCTGGTATCCTTTGCGCCTGTTGGATGACTGACGACTGGCCGGTCAACTCCACCTCTTCTGCATCTGCCACTTCGCCGCCATCACTGCTCCAGTGCGCCCTTCTCATCCATCGCCATGGACAACTTACAGCAGACTATTGCCAAGGTTGGCAACTCGTGGAGCCCCAACGTCGCTATAGCACTGCTCGAGGCCTTTGAGCCACTCCAGGCAGAGGCAAACAAGCGATATGGCAGCGACATCAAGGCAGAAAAGGCCATCAAGTACGGGTCGGATGCGCGCCACCGTATCGATGTCTACAGCCCCGCTGCTGGTGCCTCGAACCGCCCAGTCATTGTCTATTTCCACGGCGGCGGCCTCGTGACGGGCGACA
This sequence comes from Coniella vitis, assembly GCA_011317545.1. Lineage (NCBI taxonomy): Eukaryota > Fungi > Ascomycota > Sordariomycetes > Diaporthales > Schizoparmaceae > Coniella > Coniella vitis. Next base: position 1,279,082 of record WUJK01000009.1, read on the forward strand.
ATGATCTGACCCCCAATGTCTATACCAACGTAGGTATGTATCAAAACCATTTCTCGCCATTATTGTTTGTTGATCCATGAGGTTCGTATAATAATGTCTAACAAATGACGCATCATAGGCAACTGGTTCACCCAACGCGGCTACATTACCTGTCTCGCTACGTACCGACTTGCTCTGCAGGGCGGCCACCACCCCGACGGCGCCGAGGACGTGACAAGCGCCCTGAAGTGGGTCCAGGCCAACATTGCCAACTACGGCGGCGACGCCTCCAAGGTGGTCGTCCTGGGCCAGTCGGCCGGCGGCATCCACGTCCTGACGGCCTTTTTCCTGGGCTACCTCGATCATTACCCCTCCCCGCTCCTGCACGGCTTCGTCTCGCTCTCTGCGCCTTTCACCATTGACGTGTCGAATGCCAAGCGCAACGAGGTGCTTGCCGATTGGTTCCAGGACGCGGACGCCAGTCAATACAACGAGCGCTACACCCCCCTCGCGCTCTTTCGGCAATGGCACGAAAAAAGCGGCGGCAGCAAGACACTACCGTTTCCGATCCGGTTCGTCATTGGCGAGCTGGACATGGAGGAAGCGACCGAGGGCACTTTTGCCTTTGTCGCGGAGTTTCAAAAGCGCCTGGGCAAGCTGCCGCTGCTGGAGGTGCTCAGGGGCCACAACCATGTGTCGTACTGTTTTGGATTGGGAATCGAGCAGGATCCGATTTACGAGGAGGCAGGAAAGCGACTGGTGGATTATGTGGAGGAGTTTCTGCAGTAAAGTGAGTCCTTGTATAACATTTCACGACACTAGGTTACACGGCACACTATGAATACTTAATTTTTTCAATGACACAATCAATATGAAGAAAGATTTCATTGTCTATAGATGTATGGGTATTCCAAAAGCCAGTCCCTAATCCTTTCATGCAACCAATATCCGTATACTATGTAAACCGCCAAGCCAGGATTCTTGGGCTCCAGCCTGTTATGCGATGCCGTGGCACAAAATAAAAAGGAATCATAACGACGCGCGTATCGTGCTCAAGTAAACATGTTCCAGAACTACCACCCACCATGATGGCCGTGGTGGCCGTGGTGACCGTGGTGACCGTGATGTCCATGGTGCCCATGATGGCCGCCACCAAACCCACCTGGCTGCTGCTGGTGGTGATGGTGATGGTGCTGCCCTCCTCCACCCCCCATCAGACCACCCAACAAGCCCCCATGATGCGGCGGCTGCTGAGGCGGTTGATGATGGTGGTGGTGTCCATGATGTCCACCGTGATGTCCACCATGATGAGACGACCGGTGCATCTTGTGCGAAATCACATTCGCCGCGACTGCCCCGCCCACGGCCCCGAGCGCGACTTTCAGTTTATTTGTTTTGCCACTTCCGTGTGAGCTGCCGAGGTTGTTGGCTGCGAAACCGCCGGCTGTGCCGCCTAGGGCGGTGGCCATGAAGCCGCGTTCGCCGTCGGCTGCTGGCTGTTGTTGTTGTTGCTGCTGCTGCTGCTGGTTGTAGTATTGTGAGGTTGGGGCGTATTGTTGGTATGCAGGAGGGGCGGTCTGGGTGTAGTGCGGTTGTTTGGGCGCGTTGTAGTAGTCTGCTGCTGACATTCTGGGATGGTTGCGACGAGGACTTTTGTTGGTTGGGTTGTTTTGGTGTATATATATATATAAATATGTATATGTTTGTTTCGAATTTGTAAAAATCTATAAAAGACCGGTATGTTATCGTGTGATGAAGCGAACGAGTCTTGAGAGGTTGGAAAGATAGTAAGTCAAGTTGGTAAAAGTACTTCTCGCTCACACTTCCGTCTTTATATAAAACTCAAAGCACACGCGTAAACAATACAACAACGAGAAAGCGTTCAAGCATGAAATAGCAAGTGAGGCGCAGCAGTTTGGTCTTGGCAATCAGCTGTTGCTGTGCGTACGTATTGCTTGGATTGCTTGGGAGTATTCTCAGTCGACCAATCGCATAGCGGTCCGAGAAGTAACTCACAGCCTCCCACTCCCCCCGGCGCGGCGCAGGGCGGCGGCGGCGGCGGCGGCGGCGGCGGCTGTGTTTTTGATTTGCGGGGGCGTTGGCCTCGGGTTCGGGTTCGGATTGCGCCACAGTTGCGCAGCGGGCTGGCGGCTTTTTGTTGAGGCATTGATGAGGTAAGCAGAGGCTGAGAGGCTGGTAGCTTTGGCCGAGGCAAACGGGCGACTCTACCTCTCCAATCACGAACGGACTTAACCCTTTAGCAGCAGCACGCTTCATCAATCTGCCTCGTCCAAACCCCAGGAGACAACCTGGCCGAGCTCTATATGAGGCTCGAACAAATTATACTGGGCCTGGGCCGTTGGTGCTCATCCAGCAATTTGTGTGTCGAGAGCACAACTTGTGTAATCTTCTTATGCTTGTGTTGAAAAACGACCTACAACTCAAGTAATTGGCCACGGTTCTCTGCCCTCGATACAGAAGACGGCCATGCGCTGTCGATTCTTTGAGTAGCACCGTTGGTTCAACTTCTTGACATCAGCGTCAGTCAGCTATCAATCATTTGGCAGTGTCAGCAAGCTTTTTTGAGCGGCAGCAGCGGCAGCAGCAGCGCGCTCATCCTACTCGTCCCCAATTTGTCCCCGATGGACTCGGCAGGCTTTAGATCCAAGTCTGCAGAAACCAGGGCGTCTTGGTGGAGCAGACAAGCGAATTCGCTACAATGTCCTCCGGCGCGTGCAGTTTAACCGTGACGATCCGGCACATGGCCCCGAGGGGTTCGCAAGGTTCACTGCCAGGGCGCACGCAAAAGAAAGTTGGGGTAGACATCACTTGGAGGGGGTCAGAAAGTGGAGGGGCAAATGGCGGGGGACAAGGTGGCGTACATATGCATGTGAGGAATTATGACAGGAACCGAACTCAAGGCTGGGGGAGCAGAGCGAACACCACCGCGTCGATGTGCCCGGACTGTTCCTGCAACAGAGAGTAGTCTGAATGTCGCTGTTGATGTCACTCCACCGCTGCTGGCAGCAGCAGCAGCAGCAGCAGCAATTCCACCAATGGAACGGGATTGCACAAGGAGAGGCGAACACTATGTCGACGCTGGCGAAAGGCTATATTTACCTGACCGGGTCTTGGCACTCATGGCCGTGGACTACAAGTCGTTTGACGGAGCTTGTCCCTGGGCCCAGCATCCATCATCGGTCATCTCTGGCAATCTTTCTCTTGATACTGCTGGCACTTGCGGTGACTTCTAGCAGCCATGCCAGCCCCATCCAGACTCGCGTCAGCATGTGCAGCCGCTCTGTCGTTACCATGGTTGGCCAAGTCAAGCCCCGTGTCCAAGTCGCACCCGTCGCCCTTCAACTGGCAAGAGACCAAATATGTGTAGGTAGACAGGCGGGTATGCTTGGGCGTCAGAAAACATCAGCTGGCTGACCCAGCCGGCCCACAGCATCGCATTTGGTGATTCCTACACGTATGCCCAAGGCACCCTCGGCTACGCAAACTCAACCTTTATCGGCTCCAACCTGAACTTCTCCTACACACCCGAGCAGCTCCTCTCGGACCGCATCATGCAGGAAGACGTCGACAGCACCGCCAACCGCGGGCCCAACTGGATCGAAAATATCACCCAGTGCGGCGTCAAGCCCGGCCTCACCGACCCGCAGACCTGCCCTATCCAGCTGTGGGACTTTGCCTTTGGCGGCGCCGACGTCTCGGTCGAATACCTGCCCTTGCACCACAACTGGTCCGTCCAGCTCGTCAACCAAACCGAGCAGTTCCTGCGCTACGGCCAGCCCGTGCTCAAGGACATTGTCGACGCCGACAAAACGCTTGTTGCGCTCTGGATCGGCATCAACGACATTGGCGACTCCGACGAGCTCGACGTGGACTTTCCCACTTTCTACGACGAGCTCATCACGACCTTGTTTGAGCAGGCGGTCAGCTCCGTGTACAACGCGGGCTACAAGAAGTGGTTGTTCATGAAGCTGCCGCCGTTGAACCGCACGCCCAGCAACCTCGTGCGCGCCGCGGGCCCCCTGCCCAACACCACCATGATTGGCTGGTGGGACGACACGCTGCAAGCGCACGCCGACAAGTTTGCCGACGAGCACGCCGACGCATCGGTGCTGGTGTTTGACTCGAACACCTTTTTGAATGGCGTGCTGGATAATGCGGCCTCGTATGGAATTACAAACACCACGTCGTACTGCCCTGAGTACAACCAGCCGTTGCCTGTTACGCAGTATGGGTGTTTGCCTTTGGATGAGTACTTTTGGTATAATACTGGACACATGTAAGTGTATTCTTTTGTTGTTTGTTTTTTCGTCTATTAAAATATCGCATCCTACATTGATTGGCCGAGTGGAGACAGAATGCTTCGAATATGGACTGACCTCACATAGGACCACACACGTTCACTCCATCTTGGCTGCGGAGGTGGAAAAGTTCCTTAAGGCGTCATCGAAATGAGATCAAGTCGCAGCAACTTGAACTCTCGCGAGCATGGTGCTTGTAGAGACAGGCCAAAGTGGTCAAATCATGTCTATCTTCTTTCTAATCGTCCAAGTCACAATTCATAGATTCCTAACGCAAAATCAAATCCAAGGTCGTCCATCAAGCATTCAGTGTTCATAACACCCAACAACCAATTGTTCAGGCCCGGCCCTTCAACGAGCGATGAGCTCGTCTCGAGGCCATCACCAACCACCACCGTAGTCCTCGAACCCATGTCACATATGAAAAGGAATACGAAACGAGGTTAGACTGGTTGGCTTAGCGTCCTGAAGGCATGGGACCAGCTGCCCAATCAGATGTCCCTGGGCGCTCTGCTCCTCCATCCCTATTCCTACAACAAAAGCAGCAAGGACCACGCCCGATTCAAAGATCAACAATCAAGTCATCATTGTTTCTACTAAATGTTGTTTTCCTTTTCGTTCTTTCTGTTGTTGCTTCATTTTCAAGCTTTGCGAAGGTCCTTTGTCGACATGATACCGCTCCCAGCTTGCATGAGCCTTCCAGGTGTTGAGGGTGTGCGCTCCTAGATATAACAGATTCACAGCTCGGTAAATATACCATACAGCGCAGATCATTGCACGCACACACTCGTGTGTACTTGGCCTGGTCTTGCGCAACGACGCAATACGCGGGATCCCCGACAATGACAATGACGGTCCTGACGAGCAGCACCGCGACTGCGCGAAGCATTGACCCGCAACGCAAGAGAAAAGCGCACAGCAAGTCGCGACTTGGATGCGCAAACTGCAAGATACGGCATGTCAAGGTAAGACGATGATTCTCACAAGCCTCTTCTACTCTCGTCGTCGCCTGCTCTCATCTTTGCTTTCTGTATCTTTTTTTTGCAAGTCAAGTTGGTGAATGTGCTAACGAGTAGGTCCCCTCTTCGTTCTTGAACAAAAGTGCGACGAGGCCAAACCAGAGTGTAAACCATGCGCTGCCTTTGGCCTAGCATGTAATTACAGTCCAAATTCTTCTTCGTCAGCAGCAGCAGCAGCAGCAGCAGCAGGAGGAGCAGCAGCAGCAGCAACAGGGATCGGAGAGCTCGTTCTTTCGTTTAATCGCAAGGGCGCCTTTGTCATGGACTACTCGCCGTCGTCACCGCCATCGTCACCAGGGAGGCCGCCCGTGTCAGTGGACAAGACCATGCTGGGCATGATCAATAGCGCGCTCGAAGGCTCACCGACCGCAGCTAGATTTAGAGGCCTCGGGAAACCGAGCGCGCGCCGCTCGAGTGGCAAGAGTAAGAGTCAAAATCAACCACAGCGGCCTGCGCAGCGGGATGTCTGTTGGTATGCTATGGAGCAGGCCGATCTGGATGTGCTGCATCGCTTCAGCCACCGCTCCGTGCTGACGTTTGGTAACGAGACTACACGGGTGGTGTTGCAGAGGGAGACACCCAGGCTGGCTTGTCTTGTGAGTTGCTGTGTCTGCTATTAATTGGCTCGTTGTTGTGCGTTTATTTCAAGACGATTTTCCATGTCAATGACTTTTTGTTTTGGGACTCGGTCACTATTGGCATGTATTCTATCCCAAACAATAAACAGCAACTGACCCGCAAAACCTCCCAGCACCCCTTCCTCATGCACCTGGTCCTCACCTTCACCCTGATGCACGACCGCCTCTCTCTCCAGCCCTCGAGCACACGCTTCACCCGGCGCGAGGCCTACCACTACTACACTGGCACAGCCCTGTTCAACAGGCTTCTCCAGACGCAGTCCTACCGAAACAGCCTCACCCCGTCCGAACGCGACGCCTGCTGGATCGCCTCCGCCCTCCTGGGCCTGATTTGCATCGCACACATGGACGCCTCGACGCCCGCGGAGGCCTGGCCGCTGCAGTCGCCCGGCCCCGGGGAGCCGGACTGGCTGGCGTTCAACATGGGCAAGAACGACCTCTGGGAGGTCTGTGACCCGTTGAGGGCAGACAGTTGTTTCCGGGCCATGCTGGCGGTCAAGTCTGTGCAGGAAAGCGGGCAAGGGGACGGAGACGACGACGCTGCCAGGTTTACGCCCGCTGAACGGCATGAAGGCGGCGGCGGGTTTCCGAATCTCAGTGAGGATATTCTGGAAGTTCTAGGACTTTCCAAAAGCAAGGAGGACGAGGACGAAGACAACGGTGCGCTGGCTTGGGACGCGAATCCGTATTCCTGCGCTGCGACTATCCTCTCCCAGCTTATGCCGCTCGAGTACAATGCACGAACCATTCTCAAGTTTGCAGCCTTTACGAACCATGCGACGCCTGCGTTTCGCGCGCTGTGGGGGCTCAAGGACCCTGGGGCTTTGATTCTGGTTGCGTATTGGTATGCGAAGGCGATACCATCGCCGTTTTGGTGGATTCGGTATGTTTTTTTTTTTTTTCTTTTTTTCCCTTTTTTTTCTTCTTTTTCTTTCTTTGGGCTATCTTGACCCCAGAGTGATACGGGAAGAGGCATCCTGGATCAAACTGAAGCTAAACGAGGTCAACTTGATGTAGCAAACGGGCGATGCTAGAGTGTCAAGCCATGTGCATTTATCTAGAGCGATATCACAGCGACGTGCCTCACTTGGAAGATATTCTCCGGTTTCCAAAGGTGAGTTGTGGCTTGTTGGCAGCGGATTGAGACTTGAGACGTAGAAGAAAGGTGAAGGGTGGATTTAGCGCACCAATACCGGACGCCCTCGTCTGTAATGTATATATATATATATGTATGTATGTATCATACTATTCAACTTTGGAGTTGCGAACAAGACTGTAAGAAGTCTAGTTTAAAAAGGGCACAGTAGAAATACCAAAGAGCAATAAAATAGGACTTGATGGTTACTCGTCTAATGCTGTAAATGTTTACGTGTTTTCGTTCTGTCATCGAACATGCTCGTTAATCCTCTTTTTTTTTTTTTTTCTCGTAACGTCGTCACCCTACAAGTGAATCCACTCCCAGGATCTCATTCATCGGGGGATGCCCTGTGATATGAGAGGTGCGCTTCCACAGGGCCTTCTCCAAAAGCATAAAAAGGAATTAAAAACCAGAATCGAGGGAGCCGGGTGAAGGGAGGGGGGGGGGTGGTGGGTTCCAAATACTACGTAGTATGTAATGAATACTATTTCCGCAGCAAGTACAGTAAGTACTATTTCCTTTATGCGGGGTAAACAAGTCCTGGTCTCAAGTTCATGTCACAGAATACAACGCCGAGCGGATATAACCTCAAAACAAGGGTCAGCGGCTGCTGAAAAGGAGAGCGCAAAGGGCTTCTTGTACCAAGGCACATGTAGCTCATGGGATTTCCGAATCAAGTATGTTAGCATGGGATATCAACCACTTATAGTAAGTCATCTAGGTACGTGACCATTCAGTTGAACGCGGCGTTGTACTCGGAATTGATATTCCAAAAGAACAACCCGGCCGGGTGGGGGGAGGAAGGGGAAAGGCCCAAACAACGAAGAATGCATATATAAATGGAATGATATTCCATGATCCTTCCTCTTTTATGTCTCTTTTATCCCCTCCTCCTTCCATCAGAACAACCAGGCCGTCTGTCCATCACAATGCCCCCCCTCCAGCCCTTCCAGGCCGCCGGCCTCCTCCTCAGCCTCCTCCTTCACTCGCCCGTCTCCGCCACCACAGTCCGCACCTCCACCCCGCTCATGGGCTGGGACTCGTACAACTACTACAACTGCTACCCCTCCCAGGCCATCATCGAGTCCAACGCCGCGGCGCTCGTCAGCCTCGGTCTGCGCGAGCTGGGCTACACCTACGTGACGACCGACTGCGGGTGGACCGCCGACGCGCGGGACCCCGCCTCGGGCGCGCTGGTGTGGAACGAGACGCTGTTCCCGGCCGGACCGGCCGCGCTGGGCGACTATATCCATGGCTTGGGGCTCAAGTTTGGCGTGTATTCGGGCGCTGGCTGGTATCAGTGCGGGTCGACGGATGATCCTGCTTCGTTGGGTGAGTCTTTTTTTTTTTTTTTCTTTCTTTTCTTCTTCTTTTTGTGTGTGTTCTTTCTTGTGAGTATGTGTGTGTGTGCGTGTTTTGTGAGTGTGTGTGTGAAACTTTCTTGTGGTGGGTGTTGGTGTGTCAGCCTTGGTGATGATGAGCGTGTGTGTTTGTGTGGCTGTGAAATGTTGTTCTTCTTCGCATATGAGATATACACCGGTTGAAAGAAGATAGGGGAAAAAAAACGAAAGAAAAGAAAGAAAGACCAAGATCTAACGTCCATCACCCAGGCCACGAAACCCTCGATGCGCAATCCTTCGCAGCATGGGGCGCCGATTCACTCAAGTATGTCCATTCCTTCCCCTTGCCCCCCCCCCCCTTTTTTTTTAAATTCTCTGTTCAAGGCATGCCATCCCGCAGCGGAATCGCAAAACATGCCCCCCACTGACTTCTTGTTGACCCCCCTTTCCAAAAACCCCAGATACGATAATTGCTTCGCCAACTCCACCACTACCGCGGCAGACTACACAGGCACCGTCTCGGGCAGCCCCGCCCGCTTCGAGGTCATGGCCGATGCGCTGAATGAGGTGTCGCGGGATATCGTGTACCAGGTGTGTCAGTGGGGTGTAGGTGAGGACATTGAAGACTGGTGAGTGGTTGTTTATATCCCTTTTCCCACCCTTCCCACCACCACCACCACCCGTTGAAAGAAGCACCTCACCCCAGCTCACAATAAAAAAAATTTTTTAAAAAAAAGGGCCCCCAAAATCGCAAACTCATGGCGCATCTCCAACGACATCTACAACGCCTGGCGCTCCATCTGGCGCATCACCAACCAAGTCATCCCCTACGCGCGCGTCACGTCCACCACCACAGGCCACGCCGACATGGACATGCTCATCGTCGGCCTCGGCGCCCTCTCCGCGCACGAAGAGCAGTTCCACTTCGGCATGTGGGCCATCCAGAAATCGCCCCTCGTCCTCGGCTCCGCCCTCGCCGCAGGCCTCACCCCGTCCGCGTCGCTCGCCGTCGTCGCAAACAAACGAGTCATCGCGCTGAACCAGGACGCCCTCGGCGCCCAGGCCGTGCTGGTCCGGCGGTACACCGAGGCGCAGTGGGACCTGTGGCAGGGCGCGCTGTCGGGCGGGCGCCAGGTCGTCGCGCTCGCCAACTGGTACAATGGCAGCCAGAGCGTGGCGGTCGACCTCGCGGCGGACCTGGGCCTGGCGCGCGCCGAGGCCGAGGATGCGTGGACGGGCGCGAGCGTCGGCACGCTGAGCGGGACGTACCAGACGACCCTGGCCGGCCACGAACTGCGCCTGTTGGTGCTTTCGGATCTCGTGAATGCCACCACCACCACGACGGGGGTGCAGGAGGCCGTGGCGTATTACACGGCTGCGACCGAGGCAACGCTCGCGGGCAACGCCGTCGTGGTGGACTGTCCATCGGGCCAGTGTCTGCCGGCGGGGAAGAAAGTGGGCGATATCGGGCAAGGCGACACGGCCGCGTCCGTGACGTTCTCGGGTGTGCAGGCGGCGACGAGTGGCACGAAGCTGTTGGGCGTTGACTTTATCAATTACGATGTTGCGCTGGAGACGGCGTGGGGCGATGGGGATAATACGCGCAACATGACGATTGCCGTGAACCAGGCAAGTGCGGCGGATGGCACGCGGTTTGCCTTTCCGATTAGTGGCGGTGACTGGTATGATACCGGGCGGCTGTATGTCTATGTTGCGGGGTTTGTGGCTGGGTCGTCGAATGAGGTCGTGTTTACTTCGTATGGATCGAGTGCTACTTGGGCACCCGACTTGGTGGGCTTTGAGGTGTACGAGGTCAACTAGGGAGGGGAGGGCTGAATGAGGCGCAAGAGCATGCCGTAGTTCTCATGATGATGAGTTTCCGATTTGATGGCTGACCCAGCCCGAGGAAATTATGAGAATCGTCAGCCATGGGAAGCGTCTCAGCCTGTATGAAATGTTAATTGTAGGCCATCCATTGGAGTTCAAGACAAGAGGACCTACACTAGCCAAGTATGCGCAAGAGAAAACCCCCCGGGGGTCCATACAATCCAGGCAGTAATCACACAAGAAGCCATCACGGGAAGAAAACAGAGGTGGCTATAGTGGTGTTGAATAAATGCGTGGCTTGTCCATGTCCGAGGTGATGACTTCAACAGTGAATACTGAAACTTTGAACGCCGTTCCCAAAGTATTTCAATGCGTTTTGACCCAAACCAAAGAAAGAACGCCATGAGCAAAATGCTGTGGGTATACTTGTTAAGAAATATAACCCTGAATAGTCCCTAGACGGCAGAATGCAAGAGAAAAAGAAAAGGCAGGTATAATAATATGCAAGCTTGTCGAGTAATGAGCAAGGTCCAACCATGGAATTCGGAGTCACAATCATCATATAATGTTGCATTCGATGAGCGGTTGTCGCGCCGGTGAATCCCTTCTGGAACCACGGATCAATATCAACGTGGCCAGCAAAAGCAGCGCGTCAGGGCCCAAAGAAGATGTGAATGGGAGGTGAGCTTTTCCCATCTCCCATGCCCCCAGTAAGAGGGTGAGTGCACTCAAGAAGTCAAGAATAAGCTGTGACTTTTCCAATGCATCATGCCATTCTCATGCCAGCCTCTTCCCGCCGTGGGGGCAGCTCAATCTCGCCATCCGACTCCGAAGAGGGATCCTCAGCAGCCATCTGATCCAAGACATTGTCAAGATCATCGTACGTGAACCTGGGTTTCGAGGGCGCCGGTTTACTGAAACCTGCCGAGACGGGCATCAAGTACTTTCCGTGAGCTGCGCCGCCATTCATCCTGTGCGCATGCGCATGGCCAGGTGCGGCTGCTGCGGCGGACCGACTGCTGTACGCAGCAGGGTGCCAGCGAGGACTGGCCGCGGCGTCCTCCATCTCCAGATTGCTCATGGTTGTTGACGATCTCTGGAATCCGACACGCTTCTTGGGCGAGTGCCCTGATGGCAGGGGCTGCGAACTGGGTGCTGGACGGCCGTTTGGCAAGCTCTTGCGCTTGGGCGCAGAGGTGGGCAGCGCAGTGCGATGTGCGCTTGCCGCGGACAGGGTGGTACCGTTGCGGAGCTGGCTGCGCGGCTGCGGGGCTGGGAAATGGTGCTTCAGGTTGGCCGAGTTGCCTGGGCTGCTCATGAAAAGCAGCGCCTCCATGGCATCCTTTTCGCGGTTGTTGTGGTGGGTGGGAGAAACGACCATGGGGTCTGCGACGGGAGGGGGCGGGCGCGCATCGCGTGCAATGTGGAGAGTCGGCACGGCTGGCGAGTTGGGGGTGCTGTGGTGGGCTTTGGCAGCAAGAAACTGCGGTGCCTGCTTCGCGTTTGAGTTGCGTCGCGGGTTGCCCTCGCTACGGTGAGGTTGGATGTACACGGGAGGTGCTAGCGACGGCACATCGAGGTGATGATGGGCCGCAGCCGCGTCTGGTGCCGGACTGGCGGATTGGCCGCGCCACGCTCCCTTTTGCTGTTCTGTAGGATGTGACGACGGGACGGGCGGGCTGATGGAGGTTCGTGCGACCCCAGGAAGCGTAGAGTTGCTCGACGCCGGCGAGGCAGCGTTGGACGCGAGGTTCTCTACCTCGTCGATGGTGCGAGATTGCCAGCCATGGTTGATCTTGAGCATGGCATACGACAGGCGAGCCTTGAGTTCGGACGACAGCTGGCGGAAAAAGAAACAATGCGTTAGTCTTGACGAGGATAACAATGCAACGGTTCTGACCTGTCATTTCATTTCCCCCTGTTTCTTTGTTGCGGAAAACCACCCCACAGGGACGGACGGGTGGCGCAGAGCATCCATTCAACAAGCGACCCCAAAAAGACGCACCTCTGTCACGCGGCTGCTGGTGGTCGAGGCAGTGCTGACACCGCTCATGTTCCTCGAATGTCGAGTGGGCGACGCACTGGGGGATCGCGTCGGGTCTTTGGGAGCGCCGTCGGCGGTGCGCTTGACCGCAGAACGGGGCACGAGGTCTGGCATCTTCTGCTGGGCGGCAGCGAGCTGGGACAACTGCAGCAGCTGCGAGTCCTGGCTGGAGGCGTGGCCGCTGCTGCTGGCGGCGCCATTGCTTGCGGACCTCTCGATGGCGGGCGGGGAGAAGACGCGGTGGTTGGAGTCTGTGGCGGTGGAGGGCGCCGACGAGAGCACGGTGGCCTGGGAGTCGGTGTTGGAGACGTGCTTCTGCAGCGGATACGTGCCAGCACCAGCAGAAGCAGCGACAGCAGGGCCACTGGAGGCGGAGGCGGAGGCAGAGGCGGTGTCGGTGTCGGTATCGGTGGCCACGCGGGCGGACGGAGGAGCATTGACGGCGCGGAAGGACATGGTCGGGCTGGCTGGCGTCGAGGGGGCCAGGTCGAGACGAAAGGAGAACGAGAGAGCACCGCCGGGAGCAAGCAGCGGGCCACGGTCAAGGCGAGGACATGTACGGTGGGAAATGCACAGGTCGAGATGGGCTGGGTCGAATCGGGTCGAGAGAGAAGCCAAGTCAAGTCGCGACGCGCTCTGGGAGCCTCGACCGAGGGCGGATGCGCGCAGCACTCTCCTGGTAACGGCAGCGGCAGCGGCAGCGGCAGCGGCAGCGGTAGCAGCACGGTGGGGTAAGCAGCGCACTGCACTCTGCCAGTGATGGCGTGCAGCCGATCAATGCAGCGACAGGGTGTGGGTGCAGAGGGCGAGGATATAATATAGCACCGTGAACTTGGCTGGCTGGGTGCTTGCTTGGTGGTGGGTTGCTGTGTTGCTTGTTGTATTGGGGGGGCGGTCGAGAACACGATGCTGTTACGTGCCACAAGCCCAGCCCAGCCCAGCCCAGGCCAGTCAATGTGCTGTGCTTCAGTGGGCGACGCAAGCTTGGGGATCTGTCACTGCCCAAGCATGCGGGCCGCGGGTTACGCGGTTCAGCGTGTCGCACTGCTGGAGGCCCAGAGCCAGCGGGGATGGCCCCAGCGTGTGAGCTACTATGTACTATGCTACCTAGGCGCCCTTCACCACCAGTACATAGTAGCTTCAGCGGCCTTCGGAGGGCTTGGGCCGCCCAAACGATAACCACCCCAGCCCCCTCCCATTTCCCACTGGACGAGAACTGCACCTGATCACGAGACTCGAGAGAACGCGACAGCGCATGTCCCACCAGCCACATATTTCAAGCCACGCGCTTGTCTTTTCGTACCGCAACAAGCCACACTGTTTGCGTTCGACCCGACATGTGACAGCGCGTGTCAGAAAAGAAGCAATTGAGATCCAATTTGCATTCCCTTCTTCAACAGAGAAGCTTATTTCTTGCTTTGTTTTGACGTTCATCGGGATATCTGGATATATATTACAATCTTTACTCACCCCTCTCCAGTAGCCAGCCATCCTTTCACCTTCATTAACCTCTGTCGATACTGTTCTCTTTTCTCTCTTTTCTTCTTTTCTTTTTTTTTCTTTTTCTTTCTCTCTTCACTCTTCCATCACCCAGATCAGTACTGGAACCGCCACCTCGGATCCTCATCGCCCTCCCAGTCCTTCAACTCGCCCACCTCCTTCACCTCCTGCGCAACCGCCGCCCTCTTTGCATTCTCCCTCTTCAGCAGGAAATACAGCGCCGCCGCCACGCCCACATTGGCCACCAGATAGCCCAGTGCAAAGCTGTGGCCCAGGACATAGCGCGGCCCGTCGTTCGACCGGTACAGCTGCGTGCCCAGCACCGCGCCCAGGTTGCCAATCGAAATCTGCATCGCGTTCCCCACCGCCCGCTTCGTCTGCCCGCTGACGTTGATGGCCGGCCAGGACAGCGCGAGCGCCGTCGCCGGGTAGATGCCGCCCGCGGCGAAAAAGGTGCCGAGGTAGGAGACGCCTGGGCGCGCCGTCGGGCTCGTGTTGGACAAGAGGATGATGTACCCGACGGCGCCGAACGCCGACGAGGCGGCCAGGAAGAGCGCGCGCTGGTTGAAGCGCTCCGACAGGGCGGCGATGGTGAGTGTGGTGGCGAAGGCGAAGGCGTAGGGGGGGATCGTGAGGAGTTGCGCCCTGGCGGCTGTGTAGCCGAGCGACTGGATAATGCTGGGCTGTTGTTGTGGTTGTCGATGGGTTGTAAGGAACATTGTCAGCCAATCTGGGACTCCAACGAAGAGGGCAAGAGACTGCTAGGCAAGCACAGAAACGGAGACGAGGAAAAAGGACTGACCATGAACAGGGACAGCGTGTACAGCGGCAGACTCATGGTGTGAAAGGCGAGTCCATACAGCCAGCACTTGTAGTCCTTGAAGGCCTTGAGCACATTGCCCCACGTGAAGCGCTCATCGTGCGTGCAGTCGCTGTCGGCCGCCAGCCGGGCCTGGATGAACGCCCTTTCTTTGTTGGTCAAAAAGCTGGCCGTGTCGGGGTAGTTGTAGATGAAAAAGTACGATGCTGCTGCAATGACTATCGTGGCAAGACCTTCCTACAAAGCCGCGGACGTGGTCAGTCAGCCGGCGGACTGCTTTCTGTACAATCCTAACCCGCTTGATCAGGGAAGAAAGATTCTCGGCAAGACTCACAATGATAAAGATCCAGCGCCAGCCATTCGACCACACGATGCCACGCATAAAACTGATGCCCTATTTTGGACAACAAACATCAATGAGCGAGTGTTCACTTTTACGTCCAAAGTGGTCCTGGGATACAACTCACATAAGCCAGAATACCACCAAAGGAACCTGCCAGTGCAGCAGCGCTGAAAAACAGCGAAATGCGAAACTGACGCTCACGACGCTTGTACCACATGGAAAAATAGTAGACGACACCCGGAAACAGACCAGATTCGGCTGTGGGTGAGCCGTCAGTATACCTGTCGTCGTCTTTTGCTCCCGCTTTTGAAAGCCACAAGGACAAGGGATCGGGAAACTCACCAACGCCCAGGAAGAACCGAGCAGCAAAGAAGCCAGCCAGATTCTGCACAATGCCCATGAGCGTCGCCACGATGCCCCAGACAATGGTCAACGTGGGGAGCCAGAGCCGAGGCGAGGTCTTCTTGAGGATGATGTTGCAAGGGATCTGTGAATATGGGAGTATCGAGATCTCATCAGCCATGTTTCGTCCTCGCCGGCTTCTCATTCCTCGGTGATCGAGCAGGAAGTTGGTATACCTCAAAAAGAACATAGCCAATGAAATAAAGCGTCAGACCCGTCAGATACTGATTTCCAGCTACATCCCCCCCAGCCGTATTAGCATGCAATTATTTATTCACACGCCTCCAGATTGCAGAAAGACACAGCCCATCTTCCGTCTCCAGCACTCTACAAATCATCCCACTCAAAAAGAACCACAGACGCAGACAACAACTTACTCATGCCCAAATCTGTCGCCAGCCCCTCAATCTTTGCATTTCCCACATTGCTTCGGTCCAGAAACGACAGCAGATACAAAATGCCGACGGCGGGGAGCAGCCGAAGGTCGATCTTGCGCATCAACGCGCCTTCGTGGATAGCGCCACCGGGCGTGCCGTCATCGTCCCCGTGCTGCACGAGTGACGATGGGTGCGAGGAGGGAGGACTGGCAGCGGCGGGATCCGCTGCTGCCTTTTCGTTTTCGATTTCGGCGGAGAGGGTGGCGGGTGGGGGGTATTGATTGTGGTCCGGTCCAGCCATCGTTTCTGTCCTCCTTTTCCGCTCTGGCCGCGCTGCGTTTCGCCTTGGGGGCAAGGGTTGGGTATGCCAAGGTGGATGAGTACGAGAGAATGAGAAATGATTTTTGGCACAAGTTGTGGCTCAGGACTATGACCCAGCTGATGAAAAATGAGGCACGCGAGCAACTTGCTTGCACCGTGTGACTTCTCGCACGCTCACGTCTTTGACAATATACCGTGTGAATAAAACACTTTGCAGGATGTAAAGAGGTTGAGAACACCACGAGCTTATCTCTCTATGGGAACAAACTGGGATGAATGCTAATATGTCCGGTACATGCGTGTGTGCCAGTGAGGTAGAGTCGCAGAAACGACAGAAAGACAATAAATAAAAAGCACAACCACCTATCATATACATATTTCGAGCCTCTTGTTCCCCCTCCACATTCTTCCTTGCATCCTTCCATTCGGTCCCTGCCTCCCCACCCACTCTCATACACAGCCGCGTCTACTATGTAATAGTTCATTAGTCCCAGATCCTCACACACACACAAGACCGGGAAAAGCACTACCGTATGTAAGTACATGCAGAGACCGATGGAGAACGATAAGTGTACTGTGTAGGGATTGTTTTGTTTATTTGACCAAAAAAAAAAAAAACATGCATGTATCATCTCTAGGGGCGATGGCGACATCGCCCAGCGTTGCCCAACTTATAAGCTTGTCCGTCACAACGCGGCAACATGATTGGTGAAGCATTCTTATTTAAGCATGTTTGCGACAGGGATCCCAAATCACGACATTCGCAAATGACGTCTGGACAACCTGTAGATTCTCGTGCGAGTCTGGAATCCCCCAGCTACCGAAGCCTCGGGGTTTGGATCGCGGCTTGTTGTTCTTCCTCTTGCTTTGGCATTTGGAACTGGGGTTGACGTGATCGAGTGAGGTTGTCTTTACAGACTAGGAATTAGTCTTGACGTCTAGCTATTATTGACAAGCCAGGAGCGTAAGGCGATTTAGTTACCCTATCCGTCGGGGAAACGTGCCGAGGTCATCTCTGGGGGGGGGGGGTGGACAAGGCACAGTAATACATCAATCTCCATGCCACGATTGGCCAGAGCCGCGGTCACTGGGCTGGGCAGACGAATCCCACCTGGCACACCATCGTCAAATGGGTCAACACAGCCCAGCATAACCACAAGAGAACTGTCGTGACATCTCCACGCACGTGTACAGTGGGACTACCAGAGTCTTGACCCACACGTGAATGATGCAGACCATGACCATAAACCCACTCATGGCCGCGGACGACACTCTCCGTTTTCTGTCTCTTTCTCTGCTGCTGTATCAATCCTTCCTAGCCAGCTGCTCCCTAGCCATGGACAAGGCCGATTGTAGCGTCTCTTTCCCTTCTGCTCGCACCGCCCCGCGATAATAGCTTTCCTTCTCGCCTTTCTCGTTCCCACCTCGCTCTAGCAGAACCAGTGGCGTGCCCTCCTCCACCACTTTGCCCGCGTCCATAACGATGATCCTGTCCATCCACGCCAGTGTTGCTGCCCGATGCGCAATAACCACCATGGTGGTTCTTGACGTTGTGTTGTCTTCATCGTGGTCACTAGTCCGCTGAAGCGCACCCTGCAGCGCTCGTTCCGTCTCGTAGTCAATATTTGCTGCCGCCTCGTCGACAAGAAGTATGGGATGCCGCTCGAGTAGGATACGCGCAGCACACAGCAGCTGCCGCTGCCCAGCGGACAAGTCGGTACCACCTGGAGCTACGCGCCGCACGAGAAGAGACGCGCCTCCGGGAGCATCTTGATTCTCTACGCTGGCTAGCGTCGAGGTTAGGCCGCACTGTTGGAGCACGGCAAGAATCTCGGCGTCAGAGTGCTTGTTCTGCGGATCGAGGTTCTCGCGCACAGTGCCCTCCAAGATGAGCGGCTCCTGCGGGAGAGTGCGCACAGCTACAGAACGAAGGCGGTGCGGCGGGATGGACGCCGTGTCGATGCCATCGATGGCGATGCTGCCGCTCGTAGGGTCCACAAGACGCGCTATAGCTGACACGAGCGTGGACTTTCCGCAGCCGGTCCGTCCGACAACACCTACCCGTTCGCCACTCTTGATGTGCAAGGTGAGGTTATCAATGGCAGGCGTAGGGCGTGAAGGGTAGGTCAGTGATATATTTTTGATGGTAATAGCATTACTTTGAGGCCAGTCTTTGGGCACATGCTGGGGTTCGACTAAAAGGCTCCACAGCTCGCCTTCCTTGGGTAAGTTGTCGTGGTACTCCTGGAGCCTTTCGATAGAGTTCATCTGCACTTCGAGATCGGTCAAGCCCCATGTCAACAAAAATACGTCGTTGGCGAGCCCCGTTGCAAAAGTCAGCGCAAGACCAGCCCTCACGTCCGAAATGTGCCCAGTAGCTGTCAGCACTGCAACTGCCAAGAGCAACATGACAGCGGCCAACTCGGCGCGAAATGTGATCCATGTATCGAGAGACTTGCGCACAATCTTGGCTGACATCAACCGGTCAAGGGCAACACCATGCTTCTCCACCATGAACATGACGGCCCCGTAGGCTTTGATGGAAGCCGGAGCATTGAGGGCTTCGGAAAGGATGGCGGTGGCGGGCGATTGCAGGATGGACACCGAACGCTGGACCTCCCTCGCAGTGACCCTGAAGCGCAACTGGTAAAACGTGGTGATGACAATGTAGGGCACGACGACTGCCACAACAGCTGGTGCTGACACAGCAATCAGGCAGAGCGAGGCAAGCAGATTGGCTGCGCAACCGAGGGCGGCATCGACAGCATTGATGATTGCAGTGTCCAGCGACTCGACATCGGATGACAATCGGTTGAGTATGCGACCGGTTGGCTGACGCTGGAAGTAGGCAATCGGTGCATCCAAAAGGTTGTCGACAATCTTTGTGTGGATACTTGTGCTAGCCCATATAGAGCTGTAGATGAGGGCGATAGAGAGTAGTGCTGTCGAGCGGGTTAGTTTGTATGCTTCTGCGCGTTCTGGAAAGCTATTGGCGATATCTGAACTCACATATAGTAGCACATTGGGCCAAGGTCAATCCTAGATATCCTGCGAGGTATTGATCTTGGCCAAGGTGCAGGTGATCAGCAATCCACCAAACGAACCAGTAATTTCCAATCACCTTGGATGCAGTCAGTGCGATAGTCATCGAGGCTATCCCGACCATGTGTAAGACACCACCTGCGTTCGAGATATAGAAGCCAAAAACGCCTGCCGTGACACCCCCCCGCGCCCGCTCCTCGGCAACCACGAGCTCAATGCCACCTGTAGTACTGTCTTCCGACATCTTGTCTGCTTGGTCCATTTTAGCATCCCTCGAAGCTGAGTGCGAGTCGCCCTTGCCGTTGGCTTCCGACACTTGCGGCTCGTGTAGCCATTCTTCATGTATGACTGCGTCGCGAATACCGCTATTGGCAAGCAAGTCCCTGCCAGATGCCACGACTCGATTCTGTTCAAGCACAACAAGATGATCGACATGCTGTACGAAAGAGGTGTGCAGTGTGACCAGAATCACGGTTATCTTCAATGAGCGCAGCATGTGGAAAAGCCTGTGCCTCACGTTTCCGTCAACGGCGGAGAGCGGGTCATCAAGGAGCAAGATCTCGGGCTGCGAATACAGTGCTCTGGCCAAGCTAATCCTAGCCCTTTGTCCGCCGCTCAGGTTGTTTCCGGACTCGCCAACGATGAATTGATCGGCTCCAGGAAACAATCGAAAGTCTTCCTCCAGGCAACATAGACTGACGACTTCGTGGTAACGTGTTTGATCATAGTTGGCCATGAACACAATGTTTTCACGCAGTGTACCGGACATGATCCATGGATCCTGCGACACATACGCAATGGTCCCATATGTCTTCAAAGATCCACGTTCTAGCGTCATCTCCCCAAGAGTGGCATGGAGCAGACTGGACTTTCCGCTCCCCGTGGGCCCAATAATTGCCGTGAACTTGTTTCGAGGAATCATAAGATTACCAACCTCTAACTTGTGACCCTCTGACGGCTCGTCTTTGTAAGACGGATAAGTGAACGAGGCATCCTCGAACTCGATGGCCACCGCAGCGCCATCGTGTGAAGGGGACCTTGGGATGGAGCTGGATTCCTCCGCACTCAAAAGCGCCCGTACGCGCCTAAAGGCTGGCAGAATGGCAGCTTGCCTAGTCACAGCAAGAGTAGCAAAAAAAACAGGTTGGCTCAGCAACTGAAAATAAGCCAAAGCGGGGAAGACCACAGCAGCTGTCAGTTGATGCCCAGTCGCGTAGTAAGCCACAAAGGCCGCCGCCGCAGTGAATGCCGGGATACTCGCGTTCAGGGCGGTAAACAAACAGTATGCCATGCACAAACAGATCCACAGGGCCTTGAGCTGCTCGTTCCTGACGCGCCACAGCCGGGAGCGTATGACATTCTCGTAAGCCGCAGCCTTGACGCTCTTGATGTTGTTTAGAAGCTCGCGTAAAGGGGCGAGACGCTCATCATTGAGGTGCAGATACTTGACCATTGCGCCTCGAGTAATCCGACTGGCCATGCTCTGCCCAAAGAACAAGACTAACAGCAAAGCGAAGCCCACAAATGCCGCAGATCCAATGATGCTGGCAGCCAGAACAACGATGGTCACGATTTGCAAGGGCGCAACCCAGATGTCGTGAATCTTGAGGACGTAGGTGGCCAAAAAGTCAACGTCGACGGCACTCATATTGATGATTTGAGCAGGAGGGTGGGCAAGCCTTGCAGTCGGAGACAAACGCAAGCTCTTTTCAAAAATGGAAGAGCGGAGCATGGTCTCGATCCAGACACTCTGTGTTCGACACACTTGATTCTTTGCTCTGCCGGCCAGGGTAGCGACCACGTTCGCAGCGACTAGCAACAGAGCCAGCGTCATATTGCGGGTGTCCAGGAGCAACATGCGCAGAAGCAGAGGGGCACCGACCGAGGCTGCTGTGTAGATGAGCTGCAAAGGAGGCCTGGTAAGCAAACCTCGGCAAAAGTCTAGAATGTCAGGCGGTCCTTGGAGGACTTGTTTACCTCGAGAGCAACCCCCAACAGAAGCATGCCTCCAGTTTCCCACTGGGACATGAAGGCTGCTTTGGGGCCATGCGCGGAGTGAAGCAGGGCAAACACAGAGCGCAGATGGGCGCTGGCTCTGGCGAAGACAGGCAGCCACTCGTTCTCAAGGGTGCCTGTTCGGTTGACGAGCGAGACAACCTGACCCAGCCATAATTGAAGCGGCGAGAGGTAGTAGAGTAGCGGATCCGAGGTTATAGGCCCGCTCGGCTCCTCGTCGATGTTGGTAGGCTCCGATGGAGTCACCGAAGCCATGTCGAGGGTCGTCAACGTCAGTGTTTCGGGTCAAATGGTAGACGGCTAATTGAATGGATGGCCAGAGAACAGAGGAATTCAAGCATGCAGAACATTGTCGGTTTTGACGCGATGACCCTTTTCTTATCATGGTGTCGTCGTGCCCACGCACCAGAACGGCCGATATACACAGTAGGCGACTAGCCCGCACCCGGCATGTGGCTTACTTGCAGATTGCTGCTGCATGGATGGAGCATGCTGACCATGCTGCGTGCTGCGATTCAGGGGTTTGACAATTGTTCTGTCGGATGCCGGCTCATCAAGCCGAGCTTCACAAATTGCGACATGCTTGGGAAATGTTGGTGAGAGCTGATTGTCACGGGCAAGTACAAGCTGCTGTTTCACGGCATGCGAGCCCTTGCACAGCAGGCGCCTGGTTGATGTTTAGTCAGCCACGTAAGGCTCTGGTCGGGCCCTGCAGGGGACGGCAAGCCCCACTTGGCGCGTTGTGGGGATGCTAACGCACCACACCACCAACGACCAGCGCCGTCAGGGTCTCGGCTTCTAGCGGGGTGCCAGGTGGGAGTGTGCGGCCCTGACTCTGGCCCGTGCGGAGTCGAGTTGAGTTGGTTGTTTTGCCGTTCGCTCCTGGTACCTGGGTCAGTTACCGCTGGTTGCAAGCCCATCCGCTCTGCCACCAGCCAAACCTCCTTCCTGTCTGCTTCTTTTCCAGTAACACCGCCCAAGCACTCTCTTCCACCTGGCGACGCGAGCATTCCCTCTGGCTGACAGACGAGAGCCCGCGCTGCAGGTCTCTGGCTGTTCCGACCCAGCCTCGGTACCTCGACCATTGGCGGTTCCGGCCCGCACTCATCGCGTTTGCATTGTAGGACAGGGCGGAGAGACGACATGCGATAGACTCCGCGTCGCCAACGTGCTCCCGACGGCTTCACACCTTCTTTCAAATCGCCCCTACTGTCAGGATACCTGACTGGCTTAGACCCAAGTCATTGCAACCTTGGCCGTAAAGCTTGGTGAACCGAGTACAGAATTCCCACCACCCTGGTCTCCTTGCGAGCTGTGCTGTCGGGAACCTGGAACCTCATGGCCAACGATCTGATGGAATAAAGATTGACGGCTCCAGCTTGCCTGTTGGCATCGTCCTGGTCCTGAGGACACGCGTCGCGTCTTGGACCCTGGTTTGGTCGCTTGCTATCCGCCTTTACGAACCTCTACTGGCACCCATGTCCAAGCAAAAATGCCCACGTTACACGTCCCCGCAGGGTCGACAGACCACCTGCAAAGCATAGCCGACGCGTTATGGAAGGCCAAGAAGGTGGTGGTCATCACAGGCGCTGGTATCAGCACCAATTCAGGCATTCCCGTGAGTACCCGCCCGATTCATCAGCGCGTCTCTACGACACCCGATTATACTGACCTGAGATACAGGACTTTCGGTCCGAGAATGGCTTGTATTCCATGATTCAGAGCCAATTTGATGCTGCAGCAAGGTTGGGCGGTGGCAAGACTCAAGCGGAAGCCACTCAACTAGACGACACTACACCCGATGACCGGCCGCGAAAGCGCAGAAAGACGAGTCCACCGATTGAGGACAGCATCGAAGTCATTACCACATCGATAGACAGTGACGAGCCTTTGCCCACTAGCGCTGACACCGATACTATAACTTTCAATGGGTTTCAACCGAGCGAGGATGTTGTGACAGGCGTTGATGCAGCTCAATCCTCCAGAAACGACGTCGCATCCAATGACGAGATAGAGCCCTGCGCAACAGATGAGATTGAGATCAAAACTGGAGCCGAAAGTGGCAACGCTCCCTATCAGTCGAGAGATGACCGAGAGCCACTGGCCTCGAAATCAACAGCAGCGGATAATTTGGATTCTCTGGATAACAGAGGAGTTGAAGGAACAACCACGCAGGAACAAACACCCTTGGTCTCTTCAACATCAACTGACGACAAGACACAAGAGGCAACGGCAATCCGATCGGCACTATCCAGTGGCAGGCGCATGCGCCGAGCGCCAGCAGCAGATGAGCGTATGAGTACTGCGGCAGTGGGGTCGAAACCGCTAGATGGAGATTCTGCATTTCGCCTTTGTACCCTCCCAGAACACGCAAAGTCTCGAATTGGAGAGGCAGCAACTGCAGTGACCTCCAATCCTTCCACGCCGAGACAGCGAGCACTCCAATCTTTGCTCCAAACTTGTGCTAGTTCACCTCTCTCCTCACCTCCGTCCCATCTATCGGACGTCTTTGATGACCAGTCCATCGACCCGCCCCCATCGAGCAGCAGGCCTAGCTCGCCAGTATCTGACGGCGAAGATAGCCGCACAGGAGAGAATGAAGAAGGCGACAACCCGCAGGCTTTGTCACAAGAGCACTTCAACCGCGCTTCCACCTTCAAGCGGTCCCTCTCGACGCTCAAAGGTCGAGAGCTCTTTGACGCGTCCATCTGGGCGGACCCCCTCAAGACTTCTGTCTTTTACACCTTTGCCACCAATCTACGCCAGAAATCCAGAGATGCTTCTCCAACTGGCTGCCATCACTTCATTAGCCACCTTTCGAAGGCCGGAAAAATGGTTCGTTGTTATACGCAAAATATCGACCTACTTGAAGACAAAGTTGGTCTCTCCACGCGCCTGCTTCTTGGTCCTGGCAGTCGAGCGCGTTTCTCGGCCAAGATCGCAAAAAGCCTTGCCGCTTCAGTGGCGTCCCGTACATTGAACAATACCAGTAACCAGAAAGCCACTGCTGCACCAGTTCCCAGCCCAACCTCGAGCCAAGAGACGTCTCAGGCTGCGACCGATGGTCTGGTCTCATCCCAGGATGCTTCCGAGATTGGTAGTCAACAATCGAAAGTGAGCCGCGACGACAAACCTCTTGCTGAACGCAAAGACTTGAGCAGTAGCAACAGTCAAGCAGATGAAAGAAACGGGAAAGCAACCCTTGAAGCAGGGAAACAAGATTCTGCTGGATCGGAGAGGGACGCAGCAGCT
This sequence comes from Coniella vitis, assembly GCA_011317545.1. Taxonomy (NCBI): domain Eukaryota; kingdom Fungi; phylum Ascomycota; class Sordariomycetes; order Diaporthales; family Schizoparmaceae; genus Coniella; species Coniella vitis. Next base: position 1,303,459 of record WUJK01000009.1, read on the forward strand.
GCTGACGCCCAGCCAGCCAATGCGAGCTCATCTGCTGCTGACAAGCCTCTTGCGCAGGCAGAGTCTGGCACCGCAACACCAGAACCGAATAAGGGCGTGGAATGCGTCTTTTTGCATGGCTCGCTCCGCGCACTGCGATGCTTCCAGTGCGGGTGCGTTGCTGATTGGGACGAAGGCGATCGAGAACTGCAGACCATGTCTGGTCAGCAGCCCCCTTGTCCTCGCTGCGAGCACGCCACCGTTGCTAGACAGGAACGGGGAAAGCGTGCGCTGGGTGTTGGAAAGCTGCGGCCTGATATTGTTCTCTACGGAGAAGAGCATCCTGAATCCCAGCGAATTTCCACCATAATACAACACGATATTGCGCTGGCGCCCGATATGCTCATTGTCATGGGAACTAGCCTCAAGGTGCATGGCCTCAAGACCGTCGTCCGAGAATTCGCAAAGACGGTGCACAACAGAAAGGACGGCAAAGTCATCTTTGTCAATTACACCAAACCTGCCGACAGCGTGTGGGCAGACGTGTTTGACTTTTGGATCGAGATGGACTGCGATGCTTGGGTCGAAGACTTGAAAGAAAAGAAGCCCATCATGTGGCTGCCTCCTGGCTCCGTGGAAGAGGAACCGAAAACGGCGAGGAAGCGCCGTCCTGCCAAGGACGAGGCTGACAAGAAGGATAGCAAGCGGGCCAAGAAAACGGAAGAGGACCCCAGTAAAGAACACCTGGAGACATCGGAAAAGAAAGATAGCAAAGGAGGCAAGGAAAGTGAAGAGGAGCCTCTCGAATCACAGGTGCACACGCCAGCAGCTGGACGTGCGGAGGAGCCGAGCAACAAGCTAGGCGAGGAGGTCAAGCTCGACAAGTCCACGGAAAAGGAGCCATGTGATAGCAAGAAACCCGTGCCGAAGCGACCAGCTGCTTTCCGCGATTGTCGACAGAATGCAGCTTACTGGGTGATGAAGATAAGGGCCGACCTGGCCAGGATCAGCGGGCACAAGTTGGCGCCGGATGCTCTGTCGCAACCCGCGCCCATCACCACTACAAGTTTTGTGGCGGCTCCACCAGTTACCACCGCTCCCATACGCCGAAGCCAGCCATCTGCAGATGCAGAGTCTACAAAAGCTAAGCGCCGTCCGCGCACCAAAAACACGAAAAGTCGCCTTGGTTCTCGGGAACCAAACATGTCAGTACTGCAGGCTCCTGCACGGCAACCAAGTTACACCCAAGTGACTACACAAACCAAGGCGAATGCGAAGGGTAAGAAAGAGCGCCGCCAAGGACCTCTGACATACACGGTACGAGTCGAGACTCCGGTACCCATACCTCAGCCACTCGCGTTTCGTAAAGAAGCAAATATTCCGCCACCCTTGATCAAGAAGGAAGACAGTAGACCGTCGACACATACTCCCGAGGTACTAAGCGAAGTGGCCGTCCCGAATACCTCAATCAACACAACCGGCGACAGCAACTCGATTGTGAACGCTGTGAAGGCCAACCATAGGATTAGGAAACCTAAGGCCATCTTTGGTGAGGCATATCCTTCTGAGTACTCGTCGAAACGCGAGACATGTGCTAGCAACAACAAAGCCAAGGGGGAAAAGACTGGGCCTGCTACGAGAAGAGGAAAAGTGTCTCCTCATGGTAATACAGTCCCCCAAGCGCAAACGATCACAACCGGCGTCGACATGACCGGCAAGGTCATGCTCCCCATCCCGGCGCCTCAGACTCAGCGATTGTCAGCAACAGCAACAGCGGCGGCGGCGGCGGCGACAGCTTCAGAACCTCAGAGACCAGTTGAACGTATCGTATTGGCACCTTTACGAACAGTCCATCACGGGCGTAGAAACTCGTCGTTCCTGCAATTGACCCTGGGCCCCAGTCCACAGTCTCACGGTCCAGGTCCAGGTCCAGTGACAGCCCCCAGCTATCTTGAGCCGAGTGTATCGACAGGGCCGTCGCCCGACATGCCGTCCGAAATGTCGCCGATTCTCTCGCCAGGGCACTGGCGCAACCGTGCTTTTGAGTACACTGATCCCATGTCGAGGAGGTTTTCCTTGCCTCGCCGATCTCTCGACTACCTGCACCAACCCCCGAATGGATCATTTACTGGTGCGGTGGTCCACGGCCGCTCCTCGCTGCCGCCTGCATCGGGTCTTGGTCTCCGAGCATCACCTTTGGTAGACGCGCCGCCGCTACTTGTTAGCCGCCAACTTCTGCAAGACTATTCGTCGCCCTCGAACACAACTGGCACTGCCGTGCGCGACGATAGCCCCAATCGGCAACTACATCGAGAAAGCGAGGCGGCCATGACTCTGAGTCAGATGTGCATCTATGATACCCGGCAATTTGCTCGCATTTGAGCTCTGAAAGGACATTGATGTTGTTGCAACCATGTCATGATGCTATTTTTTGCGTGTCTTGTTGCTGAAGCAGAAGCGGCGACAACGTCATCTGTTGTGAAGCGGAAGATGTCTCGGGGAGCCAGAGGGGGGCGAGGCATGACTGTATATAACACGCCTTGGATTTTGACTCCTAGATGTCGCTGCACGCTCCTTGGCTCTTAGATTCACACTAAAGAGCAGTATTCATAACCATGGATTATCCAATACAATATTCACTCTTACGAGCTATTACGGGCTTGCTGAAGCTTAAAGCAACGGTGCGCATCCTTGCAGTCTCATACATACACTCACTATCTCAGTGAACAACAGCGGGTTCTTCGAGAGCAGAAGATGCCATCTCCGTCTCATCACAGCAAGACAGCAACGCTTTCATCCCACTTGAGTGCACCAGCAACTGATATGGTCAAGCCAGATTCCCGCCCTTTCTGCATACTAATGTAAGCGCTTCCACCCTAGTCAAAAATCTTGTAGACCTTGACATGTTCCAAATCCGCAACCCGGCTCTTGGTCTCCTGGTGCACCAGCTCGGTCGCAGCCGTCGTATCAATCCTCCTCGGTATAATCGGCGCCTCATCATGCAGACACCAAACCACTTTCCCCGGCTCGCCCAGCCACTGCAACTGCTTGACAGCAAACTGTGCCGCAGAGCCATCAAACGGCCGTCCATTCAGGTTCCCCCGGCCCGCAATAGCCAGGATCGCCACATCGGGTTTCGGCTCCAGCAGTTTCATGATGCCCTCGTAGCACCCCAGGTGACCGTGCCACAGCAGCGTCGGACCCGCCCCGCCCTCCCTGTCCAGGAGGAAGTTGTACAGCAGCTGGCCGCCGTCGTAAAAGGAATACCGGTGCTTGTCGCGGTCCCGCATGTACGGCAGGAAGGTCTGCAGCTCGGCCGGGAGGCGGGCATGCTGCTGCTGCTCCACGGGCATCGCCAGCAGCCCGCCGAAGCCGTACGTCATGTTGCGCGTGATGTCAATCGTGCAGGCGTACGGGTTCCCGCCGTCGCCCGTGTACACCGCGCCCGTGTCCATGACCTCGGGGAGCTCGGCGTGGCTGCCCGGCGGCAACAGGCAGTGGAGGGCGGGCCAGACGTGGACGTCGATGACGGCCTCGGAGTGGGGTGGGGTGGGCGGGAAGCGGGGGCCGGGCGGCGGCGGCGGCGGCGGCGGGGAAATGCCGGCTGCTGCGTCGTCGTCCGCGCGGCGCTTGGCAAGGGCGGCGGCGCGGGCGGAGCGGGAGAAGAGCGGGATGCGCTCGCCGCCTGCGACGGGCTGGAGTTGGGTTTCGGGCACGCCGGCTGCGCGCATGACGGTTATGGCTTCGCCGTTGCCGATGATGATGGCGCCGGTGCGTTTGGCGAGGCGGTCTGCGCCGGGGAGGCTGGGAAAGGAGGAAGGGGGGAGGGGGCTGTGGTTAGCTGGGTAAGGTTGAGGATGGGGACACGAGTTGGATGAGTGAGTGAGTGAGTGAGTGAGTGAGTGAGTGAGTGAGAGCAACGTACTGGTCAAAGTGAGCATGGCTGATGAAAATATAATCGCACTCGTCTACATCGTCAATTGAGAGGTAGGTCGGGATGGACGAGGGCCGTTCCAGCCATGTGTCGAGGAAGATGGTCAGGCCTTTGACCTTGAGGCGAAAGGTTGTGGCTCCTGGGCGTTGAATGGTCAGCGACACGTGTCATCCTGAGGGCTTGTCGACTTACCAAACCATTCAATCGTGGCATCTCGTGCTGAACCGTGGTCCACCATCGTCACACACAGAGCAACTCCGTCGTCGGTTGTTGTAGCTTGGGGGCGGTCTGTTCCGTGGTTCCCAAGTCAACCCAAGAGAAGTAACTTCTCAGTCGCTCAAGCACTCACTCAATCGAAGCGTTAACGTAAGAAGTCTCGTGTTATTTATACTGCTTGTCAACAAACATGTGATATGGAATCAGGTCCCCCCCCCCCAACCGGCATCCAGACCTAGAGAGCGGTTTCCATCACAGTGTGTAGTGCTTCCCCGCGTTTTTGACGATACTGGGGGTGTCTGGAAAGGGTTTAATTCCGTTAATCCGTGGTGGATCGCACTTATCACTTACAGTAAGTAGTCTCTCTCGCTGTAGTTATAACTAATGCCATAGTAAAATGTCCACTACTCCATCATCTTGGATCGGTCTCGGGGTTCTTCTGCCCAATGCGATGGTACATCATAGTATATGGTATTCCTCCTGGCTGATCAATTCAAGAAACATCGGACACTTGTATATTGACACTCTGAACCTCAACCTTGGTGAGGAACGTACTCCTTTTTTTCTTTCTTTCTCTCATTTTGGAAGTGAATTAGACAGAAGCCTCTACATCCATTTCGATATGTGCCTTTGGATCCTGTCTGCATACACCTTTTACTCCAACACACAATCAACGAGTAGAGCCGGCGGGGTTCTATATACCCACCATTCTAAGTATGCCGCACGGAGGTGAATATGAACTTGAACAAGGAAGCTGACTGATTGTAATGAAGCATAGTCAGCAAGCACATGCACACAAGTTTATGAATCCCAATCATAACCGTCTTCAGTCTATTCCTTTGATAAAATCAACTTGTGTTTCACGGGCACCCTCTTTATGAATTCGAGTGAACACTCAAGACAATACTAGCCATCAGTCTACGTTATTATGATTGATACGTTTGGTATCTGACAACTGACTCGCAATCCGCTGGCACGCCCCACAACTACACACCTGGCTCCGTCAACTCAAGCCCTGCCAGCACAAAAATCTTTTCTACATAGGTCCAAAAAAAAGAAGTGCAAAAAATGGAAGCAATGCTTCTCGTGAATCAGGGTCTTGCCGTGGATCGAACACGGGACCTCTTGCAATGGAAGGATTAGGGTGTCACCCTAAGCAAGAATCATACCACTAGACCACAAGACCTGGTTGGGAACTGAATTGCTAAACTCAGTTGCTGTTGTGGTACGGCCCGAGATGGGAAGCTTATATCCTCTTGCTGGCGGTGCTCATGATAGCAGATCATCATCATGTTCTGCATATGTTGGTAGAGGGGGACCTGGGCTGGTTAGTTATGCCTGTGCTGAAAACTATTAATACGAAAGCCCTTCTTCTCTTTGGGGTTTGCATTCAAGATTGACTCAGATAACTGGTACGAGATTACACGTCGCTGGTATTCAGTTGTCGAGAGTATCATCTGTCATGAAACGTGGAAGATAACTGAAGAATATGAGCCCTTGGAGTTACGGTTGTGCTCTCCAAGGCATGTACATACTATATCTCAGTACTCTCCTCTCCCAAGACTCCTTGCAGTTCATGTATTGCGTACAAGAAATTCAAGAATTATAGAGGACAGCACTATGCTCGCCTGGGCGAGAATCAACTACAATCACAAACTGGCAAACTTGAAAAGATATATCCCCTAATTCACTGCTATTGGTATCGAGAATTGAAATGCCGAACGCCATGCACCCGCCATACCTTGAGTAGTACTGTGCCCCATCAATGCCAGATTCCCGAGGCCAATTCCCTTCAAACGCCAGAATCACAGTTCCCCTTTCCCCGTCCGATCGATGCCTCTTGCAAGCACACACACACACACCCTGCGCACAATCAAATCCGGTCTGTTATGGAGCAACAACAGGGCAAGACGGGTACTTTGCCACGAGCATGACGCTCGTCTTGGCGGGATCACGCTGCCGGTCGAGCAACACACCTTGACACTTTTCCGTGTGGCGGTAGTCGGACACGTACGAGTCCAGCTCTCGCGAGGTGAGAAGGGAGCGGTGCATCTTTCTCCACACTATTTTTGACAGACAGACAAGAAGGTTAGCCAGGACGGTGATGTCCTCGCTGTAAACAAAAGGAAAAACAAGAGAGACATGGCAAAAAGACTTACTATAAGCGCAGTGCGTGGTGTAATACTGCCACGTCACGTAGACAAACTCGTGCTGGCCCGTCGCCACCTCGTTGAGGTTCAGCAGCTGCGCACCGTCCCCGTCCAGCGCCCAGCTCCACGTGTCTTCGCCCAGGAACTCGTACATGAGCTGCTGGTCAAAGCAGTCGGGGTGCACCCACGTGTACGACATGAGGTCGAACTTGCAGCCCGCGGCGGCGGCGTCCTGCGTCGAGTTGCCACAGTTGAAGTACTGCACACGGGGCGGGTGGTCTGCGGCCAGCCAGGGGCGCGGCATGAAGAGGAAGAGGAGGAAGAAGAAGACGGCGGCCGCGCCGGTGGCGGTGGCGGTCCACGGGAGCACGCCGTCGGCTGCGAAGAAGCTAGCGACTCGGCCGGATGAGGAGGAGGAGGAGGCATGCGGGCTGAAGGGGCTCTGGAAGCGGAGGGCGCGCGGGAGCAAGGGTGATGAGCCGCTGTCGACGTCCTTTTCGTTTTCGTCTTGGTCTTCGAGCCCTTCGCTTTCTAGCGTGGTGTTGTTGTTGTTGTTGTTGTTGTTGTTGTTGTTGTTGCAGTTGTTGTTGAGGCCATCATCATCATCATCATCACCACCGCCAGTTGCGGTGGTGTTGTTGAGATGATTGGCTGTAAAGGTGCGGACGGGCCTATAAGTCCAGCTTCTCCACTGCATTCTCTCTGATTTGTCTGCCGATCTCTGTGTGTCCTGGGTTGGTAATTTAATTATAACAGGCCTCTGTTGGATGAGCGCAAGTCGAGTCGCAAGGCAGCGTCGTGTGGAGAGGAAACGAATGGGCAAGCAAAAGCAAGCAAGAGGCTGGCGTCTACATCCAGAAATCTGTACAGACGGAAATCAACTGCTACAAATAACATCTTATCTGCTGCTGTTCGCAAATGCTGGTGGTGCCCGGCGGGGACAGCCTCGTTCTGGAGTGATTGCTCGAAGATTGCACCAACGTCACTCGCTTCGCTTCGACACGCGTCCACTGGGAACATGCCGTGGGATACTATGTATATCCAAGTAGAAACCGGGCCATGGCAAAAGCCCCCCCCCCTCACACATTTTGGTCGCCCGGAGCTCCACACCAACCCGTCAACTCTCCATTGCCCTGACACAGACACTCGCCTGGTTTTTTTGGTGGTTTTTTGGTGGTCGTTTTTCTTTTATCTCCGCCGTCCCAAAGAACAGGCTTGCGCGGGCTGTTGCGGGTTCCGGCAAAACCAGACACAGGCAAACTCGAGACGAGACACGGCTGGAACTGGGTGGTCAAACAAAGGCCCAAAGCGGCCAGTTCTGCCCCCAGAGCGTCCGTCGCTGGCTGCTGACTTTGCTCACCATTCCATCATGACTCTGGAGACCGGGCGGAACCATTACTCCTGACTTGGTGTCACCTTGAACACCACCCTTCGCGACGCGTAATAGGTGTTCATTGCGTGCTCTTGCAGGTGGGACCTTGTTTTTGGATTTTGCGGCAGATGGATCGCCGTTTTGGTCGGGGGCCGGACTTCCGAGCGTAGAAAACAAAAACAAAAATAAAACAAAAAGGCGGACGTGCGTTCGAGCCTGGTCTCCTTTTCTGTCGATTGCGCATCTTCATTTGGACTCACTTCTCTTGGATGGAGATGCAGATGCACCCATTCTTCCATTCTCGCATGGCGACATTGCACGTGCCTGGGGATGATGACGACGACCATGGCAAGGCTCGAATTATGTGTTTGCGTGTTGAAAAATGGTATCATGCCTCCTTTTTTGTGATATGTGTGTGCTTTTTGGCAGCATCATCCAACGATCTCGGTTCGTTTTCTGAATACCATGTATATATATATATACACGATGGCGGCGATTGTTATGCAGACGGACTCTTCACAATATGCGAGATATTATGTGCTTGGCCTCTGCCCCCCCCCCCTTTTTTTTTTTTTTTAACTCGATCACGCTTGATTCAGCTCCTACCGCGCCTTGCCCTTTCTCTTATCATTCTCTTTCGCATCTTTCGACGGGATCTTCCTTGGTGTGAGATTGGCTCTACGGCTTCTCTCACCAGTGTCCATTGCGCACGAGACACAGCCTGCTCCCCTCTCCCCGTCACAACGCCACAACACCACTTCGACAAGATGATGTTCACGAATAGCATCCCATACCAAGTATATAGGATATAATACAATCCCCAGACGTTCTTTCACTATTCCACTCCTGGCTTTTATGCACTAGATCGACTCAACTCAGCTCGCCCCAGCAGACACCAGATGATCTCTCACCACGGCGCATTCGTTTCCCGGCGTATACATTTACAATTCAGTGTTGATCAGTCACATCCGCTGTCATCCAGGCCTTTTTTCCTTCCAGTATGGGCAGGAACGCCTCCTCTGCAGCCTCTCCTAGTTACCTTGCCTTATATCCGGCAAGATTACTACAAACGGCAAATATCTAAAGCCATTAAGCCCTTCAAACTCCGCAACTCATGACGAGACAAGTCACCACGCTAGAATCTCACACTGGATCATAACGGATTTTGCGGATCCAAGTCCTGCGATATCACGCGGAGATATTGTGGTAGATCCGGTAGAATGAATTCCATTTCGACTCGCGATACTTGTGGTAGTATGTATACGCGTGAGCGCGAGCGCGAGTGAGAGCTGTGGTGTTGATATAAAGCGAGGTTGCCCTCGAGGTGGAATGTGTGGCCTTGTGAGACCGACTCACAAGTACCCTTCGTATTATCCTTTGTGTAATCTCTTGACTACCGAATAAAATCATAAAAAAAAGAGAGCCCCAACATGTCAACCACACCCATCAACAAAGCCGCCTACTTGATGGCCACCAACACACCCCTCGTCGTTCAACCCTCGCCATACCCAACCCTAGTGTCCGACGACAGCCTCATCATCAAGACCAAAGCCATCGCAATCAACCCCGTCGACATAGCCATCCAGACCCTCGGTCCCGAGTATTTCAAGACCCTCTCGCTGCCGGCGATCGCGGGCTACGATGTTGCGGGCGAGGTGGTCGCCGTTGGCTCCGGCGTGACGCGGGCCCAGGTTGGCGACCGTGTTGCTGGCTTGGCGGAACATGGCCTGCAGGAGTATGTCCTGCTTTCGGAGCACTTGACGTTCAAGATACCGGGCGGGCAGGGTGGCAGTGGGGGCCTGACTTGGGAGGAGGCGGCGAGTCTGCCAATGGGGGTGTCGGTGAGCACCAAGATGCTGTTTGATGACGAGATGTTGGCGCTGGAGTTGCCCAAGGTTGGCGACGAGAGGCTCATGACAGGGGAAACGGTGCTGATTTGGGGCGGGTCGACGAGTATGGTAAGTGTGCCGCCTTCTCTTGCGGATGGATGTGCTTTGCAAAAGGCTTGGTGACCATGTCGAGATGCGGTGATACTCATTCTGAGGATTCTTTGCAGGGCAGTTGTGCCATCCAGCTTGCTGTAGCCGCAGGGTACGAAGTGGTAAGTATTGACCATGACGCTCCTCCAACCCCGTTTCTTCCCTTCAATACTAGAGCGGTTGCAACACCGACCTCATTGCGAGAATCACGAGTGACTTGAGAAGTACTCCAACCAACCCCACAGATCACAACCGCTTCGCCGCACAACTTCGCCTACGTCCAGCAGCTTGGCGCAAGCCAAGTCTTTGACTACAACGACCCCAACATCAAAGACAGCCTGCTGGCAGCCTTCAAGGACAAGAAGACGGCGGGCGCGGTTGCCAACGGCGCCATCTTCACCGGCCGCGGCGCGGAAATCGTCGACATTTGCGCGGCTGTTGTGACCAGCTGCCCTGGCAAGCGGTTTGTGGCCATGACCATGGTCCCTTCGTGGGGGCCTTCCTTTGAGGGCGTTGAGTTGCGGTTGTGAGTAATGCTTTCCCCTCGAGCGGTCTCTCTCCTGTGGCTGCTGCGCCCCCTCCCTGAAGTGTGATTTTGTCTGTTTGAAGAACGTGAATGTGGATGGTTGACCCTCCTACCTAGTGTCGCGCCCCTGCGAGGCAACAAGGAACTGGCATCAGCCGTTTTCCACGGTTATCTACCTGCTGCTCTTTCCACAGGAGCGTTCAAGCCGGCGCCGCACGCCGAGCGGGTGGGCCACGGCCTCGAAGCGGCGCAGGAAGCCTTTGCCATTCTCAGAAAGGGGGTGTCGGCCAAGAAGATTGTCATCACAATCTGAGCCCGCCAAGGGGGCTATACCAACAGCTAGCTTGGGAGAAAAGAGTGAGTTGCTGTATGCACACAAGGAGAGTCATGCAGGCCAGCAGACACATCAGCAGTCCATGGGGCGCCGGTGAAGATTGTATGTACTTACGTAGCACGGCATGAATCACTGATCGTACGAGAATAGTGTTATCAAGGCAGGGAAGGAAAGACCAGCCTGCTATGCCTGCTATGCCTGCTATGCCTGCTATGCCTGCGATGCCTGCTAGTCTCGAATGTACCTTCCGCAACTTCCTCTTCGGGGTGGATTCACCTCACGTAGCTTCCAAAGTACTCTGGTTGGAATCTGCCAAATACATATGTACTGTACTCCTCGGTTCTCGCCTTCCTCGTCTGAAATGCTGCCACTGTCCGTCCTGCTTTGCTGCAACTCGGCTCTGAAGTCTGTCTTGCTCTTCCTCTGCCTAACCTCTCTCTCTCTCTCTCATCCTTTTGAGGCAATCATCGCCATCTAATTCACTTGAAACACCCGTCAACTCACACCACTCTCGCGACCAGCGTGGTGCAAAGCCATTGCCTGACTCTCGCATCTCCCTCTCTTCGTCTTCCTATCCTCTCGTGTCTTGCTGCCAGCACACCGTCCAGCTATCGGCCTCCACTCTCTCTTCAATCACGAATCTCATCAACATCAACATCAACATCGACCACTCGTCTTGAACTCTGATATGTATGAAAGGATTCCCACGGTCCCGCCTTTTGGGAAAACTCTCTCTTGTCCTTCCCCATCCGCAACACCTCAGAACCCTCAAGAGTATCTTCAAAAACATCATCAAAAATCAACGTTCAAAAAGCTAGAGGACCAGAGTTCGCGTCAAGCAAACCTTGGAAACATGGCATTCTTCAAAGGTATTATTCAAATCACCCCGCGATTTACAAAGCGCGCGACCTTTAAATATGGAGGACAAAAGTATAACCCCGGATACGCCAGTAAGTACTTGAACCTGCGAGACAATCTTAGGTATTGACCCGCTAACTTGACTGATTTTAGCGGGCCTCATACCTGGCGTTATGCTTGGAACCTATACCGATTGTCAGGCCAAGATGCCAACGTGCAAGTATGCCTCAGCGTTTTCGTTGTTCGCTATATTTGCGATAAATGCTGATGTTCTGGTGATGTCGTGGAGATAGCAGCCGAAGCGGGCGCGATAAGCGCCACAACCGTCGTTGAGGAGTGGATAGGATTTCAATAGAGCGAATACGCTCGGTAAAGGAGCGACATAGAATTTCGAAAGAGGGAATAGAACTTTTCTTTCCTCCATGTCTACCTCTTGATCATCCCGAGTTTGAGAAGCGCCAAAAACATGTTGATGTATGTATTTTCCTTGGTGTTTTCGTTGTTCCCTGTATGTTGACAAATGCTGGTGGTGATGTTGTAGTCAAAACAGCGGGCGCGATAAGCGCGAGAACCAGGATTTGTAAATATACATATAAGAAAGCGAATACAACTTTTGGTCCTCTCATCCACACCTTAATCAACTCGAATATGGAAAGCGCCAAGCAAATGTTCATGTAAGTATGAATTTTGCGTTGGCGTTTTTGTTGTTTACATAATTTTGATGAAAGCTGATATTCTGGTGATGTCGTGGTATTAGGCGTCGCAATGACAAAAAAGCGAACGAGTAGAGCAAATGAAGGAGGGAGGAATGGGGTTCAAAGCGGATCCACGGATGTGAAGTACAAGTGCGAACAACAAAACTCAGGTTGGGATGGAAAGCTGTTAGATGCAGTATACAACTTCCTAGATACTCGTGGAGGGTGTCTATATACAGCACTTTCACGTGTATGTACAGTGTTCCAGCAATACATGGTGAAGAGGAGGGGGGAGGAATCAACGACGGCGCGAGGAATGGGTTTCAGGATGACTGATTGCTGCTGATTTACACAAGTACTTACTATGTAGATCTCGGTAGGAACCTTTTGGCAGTTGTTTTCGTGCTAATTTTGGAACAACTGACGGCTGCAATCAACCCACTAATAAAGCTTCCTGTCGGTACTCCGAACAGTGTGGCTCTCTTGCTCGGTGCTGGACGGGACGTGCCGTGGAATAAGCACCGGAGGGCCAAGTCAGCGCGGCCGCATCCATCAATAATAAATACCATTGAGTGGAATTCTGGCGGGGGGTAAATATCATACAAGGCTGAGAAAATGCCAGTTGCCCTGTTTCTTTCTTCTTCTTCTTTTCTCCTACTATTGAAAGTAGTGTGAAGCCAATTACTTGGTTTTGCTTTTCGCTTTCCTCCCATCTGTTTTCGGTTCTCTATCTTTGACAAACACATGCACTGTGGTGGCACACCAAGACTGCGAATAATACTATTCTATCATATTTATCTCAATCACTCGGTGACACAAATTCACGCCATCAAAGACTTGTCCAACCGAGTCATTTCCCACGACGGTGTTATTCTTGTTCTCGTGCTACATCCCTCTTTGGTATTGATTTCATATCCCAACTCATATCCATTCTTCCCATATCGCGCTTTTCCGGGGGGGTTGTCGTAACCGCTCAAGATGAGACTATCAAGCTACCCCACCACCCTCGCCCTGTTCGCAGCCCTCGCCAGCTACCCATCCCTTGCCGCCAGCCAGCAAATCAGAGCAAGCCGCAAGGGCTGCCTGCTCGACCTGTCCAACCCCGTTGCCCAGGGGATCGCCTGCGGCCGGCCCGAGACGGTCCATTTCGCAGTCGAGTGGTACGGCCTGGACCAGCAGGACCTGCAGTCGTGGCTCCGCGTCGCAGGGTGCACGGCCGCGGAGGCGCGGAGCAGTGCGGCCTGGGCTGCGGAGCTGTGTCGTGGGAGCTCCAAGCAGGGCGACGCGGGGGATGGTGATGAGGAGGAGGAGCAGGAGGAGGAGGAGGGCAGCCAGAACCAAATCAAGGGGCATGGGACTCTACATACCCAGGAAGAGCAGAGTGAGAGTGGGCTTGAGTTGCGGCGCAGGTGACTTTTGTGTGTGAATTGCGAACGTGTCGCCGGAGTCGTCACCGGACATTCATTCCCTTCTCTAAGCTCGAGGGCTCGGGTTGTACTACGATCCCGCCGAGCAAATTCCTGGCAGCTCCTCCACCCCCACCCCCCCTTCCTTTTTTGGAAAAGGGGTTATAGACTCATCTTGCCCTTGTACAAGATCAAAATACTGGCTTCAGACATTTGTCCGTTCGTTCGTTCGCATAATACATGAGTAGTGCTATGATACATAAGAAAGTCGGGGTCCACTTTTTGTCTTATATGCCATTGGCCAGCCATGAACCCAATCATCCATCTCCTTAGCATCCATAGTCAAGTACCTGAGCGTCTCCTTTCATGCTCATCGACGCACTATACACATGTCCCAAACGTTTTGTGGCATCTTGCCATGGACGACGCTTTCTTGCAAGTAAGAGTAAGGGTATGCATCTCCCTTTTCTTTGTTGGGTATAGTGTATACTACAGCCTCATGCCGCCAAAGTTAGCCATGTTGCAAAAAGCGAATGATGTTCAGAAAGCCGATGAATATTTGTTGCATTTCCTCCCATCCATCCATCTTCCTATTTCAACAGAGCTTGAGTTACCCGTCTATCTCGCCACATTCGAAAGATCAAAGAGCAAAAGTTGGCAAGACACCGTTTAGCTCGAGCCAGAGCCAGAACCCCGACCAGCACCAGCACCGCCGGCACCACCACCCATCAGATTCTTAGCCCTGAAACATCGTGTTAGTATCATATTGGAAGACTGGGAAAAACAAGGACGAGGATTCAGAAACATACATGTCAGCAATGTTGGGGTCCGACATCAGCGCAGACATGTCAGGCAAGCCACCTCCGCTACCAAACGAGTTGGCCATCTCGCGCAGCCGAGGGTTGCTCATGAGGTTGTTCATCATGTCGGGGTTGCTCATCAGGTTCTGCGCCATCGAGGCAAACATGGGATTGTTCATGATGGAGCTCAGGTCAGGCATGCCACCAGCGCCGCCAGCACCACCACCTCCAAACATGCCCGCCAAGCTGCTCAGGTCAGGCATGCCACCGGCACCGGCACCGGCACCCGCGCCAGCGCCAGCATCCCGCGAAGCAACGTTGTTGGCCGTCTCCTCGCCCTCGAGGTCAGCAACGCGTCTCTTGGCCGTCTCGAAACCCTTCTTCATGGCCTCGCTGCCACCGTTTCCCTCGTACTCAATGCCCTTCTTGTAGGCCTCCATGGACCCCTTTGCGTCGCCGAGAGCGAAGCGCGCCAGGCCGAGACGGCTCCAGGCCTTGGTGTAGGTGGGCTCGACGGCAACGGCAGCTTCGGCATCGGCGCGGGCGCTCTCGTGGTCCTTGTCGGCGCTGTAGGCGGCGGCGCGGTTGGACAGGTAGATCGCATTGCCGGGAACAAGGGCGAGCGCCTGTGTGTACAGGTCAACCGCCTTCTTGTAGTCCTTTTGCGCCATGGCGGCGTTGCCCTTGGACTTGAGCGACTCGGCCTGCTTCTTGGTCTCTTCAGTGACTACGGACGCGGACGAGGCAGACGAAGCGGCGGCGGCGGCAGCAGGAGCAGCCTTGGCGGCAGCCTGGATCTTCTCAAAGGCGCCGTAGATCTTTGGCAGGTTCTGGTCGCCAATGGCGTCTGCTACGGCAGCCTTGTCAGTAGGGTCGACGCCGAAGGCCTCAGCGATGCAGTTGACGGCGACATCGATCGAGTCTTGGTCATCGGCGGTCAGGGTGCCATCGGTGACGGAGGTGTTGAGGAAGTCGCAAATGGCCAGCGCAAGGCGCTGCTTGGAGGTGTTGGCCTGGAATAGACAAGAAGACAAGGCCAGATGTTAGCAAGCCCGAGAACTGGTCTTGTGAAGGACGGGGATCGTCGTGGTTTTCCTGGTGGACTTTCGACAAATGACACAGCGGGGTCAGACTCACCATAGTGGGTAGGAAGGTCGGTGGAGGTGAAGGGAAGCCTAGGGAGCGGTTTCGGAAAGGGATTGTCAGAAGGGAAGCGAGGGAGGAGAGGAAAACAAAGAATGGGAATGTCTTCAAGGAAACACAAGGTCGCGACCGGGAGAAGCTGTACTCTTCTTTAGCGCTGGGGCGTAGATTTGGATGCCCGAGCACCAGTCAGCAGCGCCGCCCGTCCGCCGAACAGAGGGGCAGCCCAGCATTGCGGGACATTCTAGAATCCCTGCGTGGTTGGCACAGACCACCTGCGCGCCGCCTGGGATGAGCCAGGAAGGACCCTTTGCCAGTGGGCAGGCACGGCGGCGAGGTGCCTTCAAGCCCTGCAAGTTTGCGGGGTACATGCCTACTACGTACTATGTAGAAGAGGTACTGGCTGATGTCACTCCCCTGCGTCAACCAGACCAGTAATGCACCCACTGAAACGGAGCCGGGGCGGGCCCTTTTCCTCATTGCTCGGCAGTCATGGCCGGCTTCACCACGCCCAGGCCAAACGCACCTCGCCTTTCCATTCTTCTGGCACCTCCAAACAAACACTGGCCTCCCGCATCTTCTCTTTTCTTTGTCTGGTCTTATAGCTCTTCCCTATGGCTTGCTCGTAGCTGCTATCCCAGCATGGCCAGGTAAACAGGCTTCCCAGAGCACACCCATCCAAGCATCCTGTTATTTGGCCTCTCGAGCAAAACGAGCGAGCGACCCGACCCAAAAACAGTCCGAGGTCTGACGACAACGTGCTTTCCACTCAGCTATTTCGACTGCGCCACCTCCTCCGTCATTCATTAACCACGACAGCTGCACCCCAAGAGCTTCTGGCTCACCCGCATTGGACCGTAGATTTCCATCCAATATTTCCCACAACCAACAATGTCGTCGTCAATACAAGACGAGCCCCGCGGCGCCAGCCTAAGTGCCGTGTCGTCATCCGACGCAAACGCAGCCACGCCGCCAATCCAGCCGCCGCCGCACCTTCAGCGCACTCAGACCGACCCCAACACGAGGAGCTGCTTCATCTGCCTACAAACCCCGACCGAGACTCCGAATGCCGTCTGGGTCAACGCCTGCCCTTGCACGCTCGAAGCCCACGAGGACTGCATGCTGCACTGGATCGCCGAGCACGAGCGCGAGAGCACAAAATCCCTACGATGCCCAGCCTGCAAGGGTAAAATCAAGACGGTCGAGCCTCACGACCGGTTCGTCGGTCTTCGTGACCGCTTACACAAAATGTACAGTCGCGTCACGCCGGCCATTCTGCTGGGCATCCTTACGGGATGCTCCATGGCTGGCTCGAGCTATTACGGCATGCTGAGCATCTGCGTCTTTGCTGGGCCTGCTCCAGCCATGGGGTGGTTGGGGCTGGGTAAAGCGCTGGCCGACAGGCGGCTGCACCAAGCCGTGCCCTGGTATCGCTGGAAGGCTGGCTGGGACTTTTGCTTTCGCTTCTGGCTGCTGCATTTCATTGCTCCGGCCCTCATGATTCAAAAGGCTCTGCCTCCACAGCTGATTGATTTCTTAACTGTGCCTGCATCGGTATTCGTGAGTCGTTATTCTGATATTGCAACCCTGCATTCGTAAATCTACTGACAGGCATGCCTCTCGGAAAAACAGTACGGTGCTTCGCTCGTCCTCAGAGACGACATGCCTCAGTGGCCTCCTTCCCCCGCGTGGGTCCTTACCATGCTGCCTTGGGTCAGCTTTTCGTACAATCGAATCTACCACGACCTGTTTGGCGCCTATGAGCGCCGCCTGAACAAGGCTCTCCGTGGACGCGGTCTGCCCAACGAGGAACCTCTTGCCGCCGGGGACGGCATGAACAACGGTGGCGGAAATCAGCGTGTAGATGATGCAGCTGAGGCCCGTGTGGAAGTCGAAGAGCAAGACGGTGGCTTTTTCTTCCAGGCCCTTCGAGTCGGCAATGCCGTGCTCGACATGATGGGCGATAACAATGACGAGGAGGTTGTTGCCGAAATCGAGCTACACATTGGACCGGGAGAAGATGAGCAGGCAGCCGTGCGGGAGCTACAGGAGGAACTGAATGAGCTAGTGGGTGGGCCAGATGGCGGTCCAGCGCTTGTCGTAGTGGAGGAGGAAGAAGACCGTGTCGGAGACGGACAGCAAATTCCAACCCCACCTGCCGAGCCAGCAGAGGAACTTCCCGGGGCCGGTGCAGCAAACCCGGAGCCCGCACCCGCAAATCGTGTCCAACCCCGCGCAGACGCTGGCGACGGCCATGCACCGAATAATGACAACAACAACGACAACCTCGCCCCCGAAGAACCCATTCGCGAAGCCCGTGGCACATCCACCACTCTTAGCGACGTTGTCAACGGTGTCGTCAGCGCACTCACCTTCCCACTTGTCTGCTGGGGTGCAGGCGAAATCCTCCGTTATACACTACCCACACCTTGGGTGACACGCGCGTATACTACCCGGCCCGCAACAGGTCTACTACAGGAGCAATGGGGGCGCAGTCTAGTGGGCGGGGCGCTGTTTATCGTTGCGAGAGATATGGTGAATTTGTACACTAAGCACCGGAGGGTGGAGATTCGCAAGCATAGAAGGGTGAAGAATGTTCCTAGACGAGTGGGTGCTAGGAAGAGTAAGAATGGGAAGCAGCAGGTGTCGCGGCAAGGGAGCGCGGCGGATGTAAGGAGAGAGAATGCGGCGCCACCAGCAGCAGCGCCAACCCCCGCTTGAAGCGTTCAATGGCTGGGATTTTTTTGTGTTTTCTTACATATGAGAGAGGTGGGGGAAAGCGAAAGAAGATTGTTTAGTGATACAAATCAAAGCTTACAACAGGATCCGGTTCGTCTTTGGTTTGATTTGTATGAGCCCCTACGTTTCGGTTCCTAGGTGCTCTGGGGAGAGGGGGGGCCAAGAAGCGGACGTTTTTGAGCAATATCATCGTGTTATCATGGCTTGTTTGCTGGTTAGCATAAGTCTGAACAATTCTTTGGTGGGAAACCAGGCCAAAATCAACCATGCCGAAGCCACGCCCGCTCAACTGAAAATGTGAGACAGCATATATCCACCGTGTCTTCGAAATTCAATAAGCGTTGCACGTCATGGTCTATCCTTTTTCTCTATAACAAGGTGTGCACATACATATATACAAGCCCATTCCACACATCCAGTATACGTCTTTTTCCCACCGCATCATGGCATCATTGCTTCTACCCTCTATCATCCCAACCACCACTAGTCTCCAAAATTCACAGCTCAAATAACCCTACAATGACCCCTCGCTGACCAAATAGACCGCACTTCCACTGCCCGGCCGGCTCTCGACAATCGCTGCCTCACGCTGCTCCTCCGTCAAGTGCGGCATCTTGGCATAATACCCCCTTTCCCACGCGCTGCGGACAGCCGCCACCTTGTCCGCTGGCACGAGATGCACACTGCACCCGCCCCAGCCTGCACCCGTCAGCCGTGAGCCGTAGCTGCCATGCTCGCGCGCAATGCGGCAAATATCGTCGATTTCGGGACACGAGCACTCGTAGGCATCGCGACAGCTGTCTTGGGTGGCGTTGAGGAGCGCGCCGAGCTTTTCGTTGAAGTCACCTCCCAATGTTGTCTGTTGTTCTTGTTGCTCGAGGAGAGCCATAAACTCGATGACGCGGCGGGCTTCACTAAAGACATGCAGGGCGCGCTGGCGCAACTTGAAGTGCTCAGCACGGACGGGAAACTTGGAGGTGAAGCGGGTGTTGAGGTCGTCAACGGAGAGGCCGAGGGTAGTGGCAATCTCCTCACGTGTGTAGCCTCCTTGCTTGGTAAGAGTCGCCTCGGTCAGTGCAATGAGAGCTGAGAGTTGCTCGGCCGGGGTTTTGGCCGTTGCTGCCGGCGAATCGGGGTTTGCGGCCAGGTAGGCATCTTGGAAGCCGCGGAGGGACACACCCAGGGGCGAGGCGTCGGTGGGGAGCTGGGTACCCTTGGGGTTCAAGGCAGCGTTGAGGTACGCTGCGGCGAGGCTGCACTCAACGACGCGGAGGTTGTAGTGGATGGGGACCCGTGACAAACTTGTCTGCGGCGACAAAGCTTTGGGCAATGAGGAAGCACAGCTCTGGGTTGGTCTTGGGGAAAGAGACGGGGCGGGCGGTCAGGGACGGCGAGAAGGAGACAAAGAGGGCGGAACCGCGCTCCGAGAGAACCGAGGCAGACTGGTCCATGCCACCGCTGTTGACACCGACAGCGCGCTCAGAGACAATGGCGAGCTCCGTCAGCTCCGTCTTGTCAACCTTGTCCTGCCCATTGGCAACCAGGACGGCGAGAGCCGACGTGCTGGTGAAGGCTGCAGATGAGGACAGGCCGCCGCCAGCGGGGACAGTGCCGTCCATGAGCACTTGCATTGAGACAGGCTTGTAGCTGTCGCCATGCTTCTTGCGCAGGAGTTCGAGGGCACCGCGCAGGCCCGACTTGAAGTAGTTTGTCCACTCGTGGACGGTGGCGTCAATTTCGACGGCGTCAAAGGGAATGTCGAACTCGTGGGCCGGAAAGCGGGAGCCCAGAACATTGGCAATCTGGATCTTGTATGTGCCTGGCTTGACGATGGACGGGTCGACTCTAGTGGAGACAGCGAGCAGCGCATCGGCTGTGATGGCCATAGGCAGGACCGAGTAGAGCGAATAATCAATATGCTCGCCGATAATGTTGACGCGACCGGGCGAGCGTGCCACAAAGTCCGCGGGTTGGTTGTACGTAGCCTGGAACTGCGTCAGGAGATTGTTCCACCGCTGGGCCTGTGCAGGAAGAGCATCGGCAGTGTAAATGTCGTCGAGCGACCGGGCAATAGGAACCGGGCCAGCCATCGTGGTGATACGTTGTAAAATTGTGAGGCAGGGAAATGATGAGGAAAACGAAAAGAAGAAAAGAAGGAGGAGGACAAGGACGACGACAGCACGGGAGACCGACAGGCGAAAGATCAACCTGGGTACGGTGGACACGCGAATGGCCAGATACAGTACTATGTAACGACAAATCCTAGCACAGATGGGAGACGCGAAAAAACAAAGAAGCCGAGGCAGAGGGCAACACGTGTGACGATGGTCTCGTGATGGGGCTGGCCCATTGCGAGGTTACTATGTATTTCCTCCCCCTCAGGCCCCTCCACTGCCCCTTCCCCTCCCCCAGCTGCTGCTTAGCTGCTGCCCCGCACTTTTCCTTCCCTATGACATCTAGGCTGCACCTCTACCCTGGAACTGCTGTGGGGCACTGCCAGGCTTGCCAGTGGACTATCGAATACCTTGCTAGTACTCTGCTATTAGCACCTGAGAGTTATTTTTAACCTTGGACATTTCCATCCTTTGGTACCTAACAGCAGCCCGCCTCATTAACACCATGACACCTACCCAAGTAACAAACAAAGATAATCAGCCCTATATCGGTGTAATTATGCACAAAGTTTCTTTCAGTCTCGTTTCGGGTTTCTAGAAAAAGAAAATACCTCCCTGATATGTCAAACAGCCGGTTATGTATTCCCCACCATCATGATGAAAGACGGATGCTCTTCGAAAACCAAGACAAAAAGAAACCAAAAAAAAGGGCATTACAACAGTGTTAGAGAACCGCATGCGCTGATAAGCCCTAATGCTAGACAAATTGCCCGGAATTTCTTTTGCGACAAGGATTGTTGCATAGCATTACATCAAAATCACATTCACAACACCAAGAAAAGGCAACAAACACAAAGTAAATATCAAGTTCAAGAGTGAAACTAAACTTTGGGGCAGACAGGGGTATCTCGGTATCTTTGTCTCGCATACGAAAATAGGTATAACTTGCGCATCATCCATCCCAAAGAGAAAAGGACCATTTCAGAAAAACAAAATGTTCCAAAACAAACAAAAAGAGAAAACAGAAAAAAAAAACCGCTGTGGATGAGAACCGAACCGAACAAGACCGACCAGCAGAAAAAAGGCGAGCACATGACAAAAACAAAAGAAGATTAAACCAAATAGTATATGAAAACAATCGTGGTAGGGGTACGTGTCCTTTCGTTCTGTCGTCACGGGGTAAAGTCGACATCAGTTGGAACATATTAGCTTGCAAATATGCAAGGTGTATGGAGGCGGAGGGTTTGGATAGGCGTGTGGCAAAGTATGTATATATAGAAAGTATGTCTATGAGCCGCCAAAGTGGAAAACGCTGGACATGATGGATCCTGGACGCGAATCCGTGGTCGAGTTCGCCGATGTCATGCTGGAATCACGCATCGAGCCACCATGTATCGAGCCTTGTATGGAGCTCTGCATCGAGTCTCTTGCAGAGCCCTGCAATGAGTCTCGCATCGAATCTCTTATCGAACTTTGCATCGAGTCTCGTGCAGGCACGATCGTCCTTCCAGAACTTGTCGTCCGCATGCTCCAGCGCCGCTTTTGCGCTGCTGGGTTCATGCCCATTTGGTGCATGTTGGGGCCGATAGGAGGGTCCGGAGCTCGCGCGGTCGTGTAGTGGGTGGGTTGCGGGTACTGAGGATGGCCGTGTTGTGGATATGGCTGTGTCTCGTCCGGCACGCCCATGGTAGCCCCCATGTTGGCGTAGTTTGCGCCGTTCGACAAGAGGTCGGTCCAGTATCCAAAAGAGTGCGTAGGTGTACGCAAAGGAAGGTTCGGCATGTGTGGTGTCGTTATAATAGTATCATCGGGGTCAAGGCTACCAAGTCAGAGTCAGTAAAGTGAGCAGAAACAAATCTCGAGCTGCCGATATACAAGGGGTTGCAAGACGTACAATAAGAACGAGGTGTTTGAAAGATCTTGAGATGCGGTGAGCGCAGACTGAGGATCTTGTTGTGTGGTCCACCCCGCAGCATCTGGAGGCATACTCTGGGGCGTAAAGTTCATATTTTGTGGTATCATACTGATTTTCGACAGACTCTGAGCATCCTCTTCGACCTTGGGAAACGTAGGTAGAGGTGTCTCAAAGGGACTGAAATCTGGTATATCCATATGTGTCGTCTGCTGCTGTTGCTGCTGTTGCTGGTGGTGCTGCTGCTGCTGCTGGTGGTGGTGCTGCTGCTGCTGCATTTGTTGCTCCAAAATCGCTTGGCTTCGGTCTACACGATGTCCGACCGCTGCTGATGGACAATTTGCCCGTATTGGGATAAAGAATCCAGGTGGAAGCTGTGTTGGCGCACCCTTCTTGGCGTAGCCCAATGTTGATGCGCACTGCACAAAATTCTGGACATCTGGTATATGGCGACACTCGAGCATTTTGCGCAAGGTAAATGACGTGAGAGCTTCCCAAGCAGGCGAGTCGGAAGACAACTTGACACGTCGTTTCCAGGCTTCATCCACTGGAGACTGGCGCATGAGATTGCGAAACCGTGCCGAGTAGGACCAGTCCCGGTGCGTCAAGCCATCTCCATCAAAGTGATCTGCCACGTGTGCAAAATACTCGTGAGCCTTCTTGTCGGCATCCTCATCGCTCTGTGCCTCGAAAATACGTTTACAGTCTTGGAAACCACAGGCAAAAACAACTTGTGAGCACGTCTTGGCCATGGCATCATCGGGTAAAGGACCCACGCCCTGGTGGCAGGATTTGAGATGGTTTGTGTAGGCCGATTTCCACTCAAATGGCAGACCGCACCCTGGCGCAGTACATGTCCAGACGGAGTGGTTGGTGTGGAACTCGTGAAAGTGGCGCTTCAGATCGTTCTTTCGCTTAATCTCGACCGTGATGCCTCTCTCTCCGCAAAATGGACATTCAAAGGGCTCTTGCTTTTTATTTCCCCATGAGCTACCAATGCCACCCAGATTTGATCGCTTTGAAGCGGCCGCGGCCCGACGAACAACCTTGCGACCGATGGATCGTGCGGACGAGGTGGGTGCGTTTGCGTGGCCGGGAAGGACGTTGGCCGAGGAGGCGGCAGGCGAAGGCGCAAGGCTTAGGCTGTGAAAGGAAGATGTGTCGGAGCATGTTGAGTAGAGACTACCAGTTATTGAGCTGGCATCGGAGAAGGAGATTGGGCTCGGGTTCGCCTCGAAGTTCGCCAGGGCGGCAATATGGCTGCTGCTACCTGACGTCGCTGGTGGTATTGCAGCACCAGGCTCTGGAACACGACCCGAATGAAAGACAGAAAGTCAGGAATTGTACGACTTGTACGACGGCACGCCCAGGGGCGGAGCCTCAAGAGTAAAGATAAGAGGGTGCGGGACTGGGCTCACCACTTGCAGCCGCGGAGCGCAGCATAGCCACCAGGTCAGACAAGCCATACTTGCCCAGCAAGTAGCGAATCATGGTCGTGTCGTCCATGGCATGATGGGTACCGTGGTCCATCTTGCCCTCCCCCGAATGGTCTTTTTCCCTCTGGGAACACTGCCCTTCAAAAGGGTCCGAAAAGGCTCAGGGGCGATGGTGTGCACGACATGCGGTGGAGGAGGCCGAAACAAGTATATTTGCGCTTTTACCGTGAATTGCAGAGTGGCGTATGGGAGCGTGAGATACGAGTTGGAAGGATAAACACGGGTCGCCGGCGTGTCGACAATCTCCCTCTGTCTCTGTCTCTCTTTCTGTAATTAGGCGCGAGTATGGGCAGAGTGGTATCTACTGACGAAGCCGACAGCCCGTGGTCGGCGGCTCGGTGAGGCAGGAGTAGTGGTTGGTGGGTGATAGAGATGGTGTGCACAGCGGTTGTTGAGCGGACGAGGCAGGAGATAGAACGACAGAGAGGGGGGAGAAAGGAATGTTGAACCTCATCTGCAAACCGCTTGTGGGAAGCGGCGCACAGTCGCTCAGTTGATTGGCAGATGGAGTCTAGAGCAGCGGAGAGGAGCAGAATCGAGCGAGGTGGGCTGTGCAATCTCATATAGGAATGCGGTACCGTCCGCGCTGCTGTGGGGTGGTGCCCACGGCCTCGGAGAGTAGACAATATTATTGTGAATGATTGACCTGTGCCTAGGTGGACGGACCGGCCCCAGGCAAGCTCGGCGAGTTGAACAAGCGAGGAGACGACGACGACGACGACGAAGACGAAGACGAAAAGTGCAAGTCAGAGGACGATTGGTCACGGTTGGGCTGCTTGTTGGCTGGACAGAGGAAGCAGTGTGCGGTGAGGTTGGGATGGGACAGGTAAAGTCAGCTGGCGAGGTAGGTTAGATGCAAGGCTGGCTTCGAGGTTGGGGCGATGGATGGATGGGCAGATGGCGAGAAAAGCGGGAGAAAAGGGCATCAGAGAGAGGGTGAAACCACCGGGGGGGGCGGGGCAGTCAGCGCCTGGGGTGCGTGCATTCCCAGCGGGACAGTGCACGAAAACCGCTAAAACCACCCAAAAAAGTACCTACTGGCGGTACCTACTGAACGATTACATAGTAACTGGACATCCTCTCAGGCGGTTTGGCGGCAGGCGTGTCCGCTGTAACTCGGCTCCGAATTGCACAAGCCCCCCCTGGAAGGCTGTCATTACAGCGGCTATTCTTCTTCTGCTGCAGTGCCAAGAAGCGCGCTTGCACCCGCTAGCACATTGGGACTGGCTGTGGTTTCAAGGACCTGCCCTGTTTGTAAATTTGCCAATACTACCTATGTGTGT
This sequence comes from Coniella vitis, assembly GCA_011317545.1. Lineage (NCBI taxonomy): Eukaryota > Fungi > Ascomycota > Sordariomycetes > Diaporthales > Schizoparmaceae > Coniella > Coniella vitis. The sequence goes on from WUJK01000009.1 coordinate 1,328,395, forward strand.
CCTATGTGCTACATTAGCTAGCTGATTAGGAGCTTCTTTTTAGCGCTCTTGAACTGACGGATCGCCCCAAGAGCCACTCTTCGTCTGCTGGAGGGTGCAAGGGGGGGTTACCGTTTCGACCCTTTTCAGAAGACACTTGGAAGCCCGCTAGAACCACCTGAAACGCAAAACTTGGGATTGCAGCTTTCCGGACAGCCGCGAAAATGGGCAGCCTGACGACGAGAAGGACAGCGAATACGGAGCATGGCCAACGTAAGTACTCATGTCGTGTCTGCCCGTTGCGCGAGGCGCACGGTCCAGGTGTGGAATTAACCAAGTACCAGGATACCTGTCTACTCACGACCACAGACCGAGTACAGAGGACTAGCTATACATAGTATGCACAACAGTTATTACACACAAGAGAATGAGGGCCAGAATAGAGAACAGCCCGGTCCAGTCCGGTTCCAGTCCGACGCCCAGCCCCAGTCCCGAGCCTGATGGACGCCTGGACTGCCTCGAATGACTGCCCTGACTTCCCTCACACTGCCTTGACTGCTGCTGCTGCTGCTGCTACTGCTGCTGCTGCTACCACATCTGCAGCACAACCCAAAGGCGGCAAGCCCAGCTGAAACCTGGTGCAGATCAAGGCTTCAATTACGCCCAAAGGGGGGTGGGTTGCTAAGAGCCCCGCTGTCCTGCTGGGCTCATGTGCGGCCCCAGATCCTACAGATGCACGACCTGACTTGGAGGGTGGGTGTGGGTGTGGGTGTGGGTGGGTGTACGTAAAGAGGCCAGAAAAGGGGACGAGGCTCGCATTGGTAGGCTCTTCTCTCTCGCTCTCTATAGGCCAGGGATTTTTATTATTGGAAAGACGGGGTGGCTCGATTCGATTCGACAGTCTGACGTGCTGTTGGTGGTGCTACCACCGCCGCCGTGGGCTTTGGCTAGCCCGTCCGGCCAGTGTAGCCAGCGAGTACGTGGCGGCGGGCTGGTAGGGACGAATAAGGTTGGGCCTGCAGGGTCGAAGCATCGACGATGAAATCCGTACAAGAGTTGAGAGGGTGACTCTGCTGGGATTTGGCTTTCGGAACATGATATTGGTGGCCGCTTTGAGCAGATCTCAGCCTTGCAAGGCAGGCTGTCAAGCAGGATTTGTGTCGGGTGTTTGTGTCTGTGGTTGTGACGGTCCATAATCATCATCATCATCATCAAGGTGACTGCCCGTCATGGCTCATCTGCTGTTGTGACCTTCCTATACTGTACTCTAGTAGCACTGACATACATGGTTCAGGACGACACGCTATAGTACAAACGAGGCCAGCCAACAACCCGACTGTCAGCCTGTACTAGGTAGCTTCTTTCCGACGGGGCTTACCGTCTCGTCGGCCAACAGGGTATCGCGGAGGATCTGTCTTGCTCAGCCTATCGGCCATGAGCCGTATCGTACTGTGTGGCTCAAGCACGTAGTGCTCGACGTCCCACTCAATCTACATATCATGTAGTATACCATGTAGCGAGGCATGTGCGACTCCCGAACCAAGTGTTTCAAGTTGCTCTTTCGACTCCACGTCTCGCGTGGTTCGTCCGAGCTTCTTTTCCAACCGATTGTCATGAAACGGCTGGGTCCGCCGGGTCTGCGTCCACATAGTAGTCTTTCTCATGAGGGCATGTATTTTTTTCATTAATGTTTTGCTGAACCGGGAATGGCAAGGGGGAGGAGGTTCCACCGCCGGCTATCCAACAGATCTGGAGAAATCTGTACTGACCCATCTGCTCGGGTCTATTATCCATAAAAGAGTGATCTGACTGTCAAATTGGTGTACTATGTAGGGTTGGTGTATTTTTAGTAACAGGAACGAAAGAAAAAAAACGCAAAGAAACCAGAAAAGGGGGGGGTCGACAACACAACAAAGGAAAAGTGGCGGAAACGTCCGTCTTTCACTCGGTGGATGGATATCATTGGGCCTACTATGCGGCGAATTACTATGTACATTCTAGTCAGGTTGGCGTGTCATGCATGCTATTTGCCATGCACTACCTGACTATACAGGTACTATTGTGGCTGTAGGATGTATAGCATCTGTACTATTTCCTTTCTTCATTACATTCTCGCGTATCGAAAAACCTGGTTGGTGGGATTTGCAACACACCAGCCATTTGAGTTGCATTGTGCCAATTTCCTAGGACTGGTCTTGTGATGTGAATCTAAAATGATGGACACGATTCTCTATTCAGTCGGGGAATTCTTTTTTTTCTTCTTTCTTGGGAGGCGTGTATGACGACGGCAAGGTAATCTTGTGTGCGTCGACGACGGTCGTGGCCGAGATTGCCCAGTGTTAGCCGAGTCCGGGCGGACAATGTTTCTACGTCAGAGTACCGCGTACAATAGTGGCGATAAAGTATATTTAGGAGCGAATCTGTACCGCGGTATGTATTCACATGTGAGTTGAGTCTTTTCGGAGGCGAATGCTGGCCTCCATTTGACTTTCGAGGTCGCTAGATGTATTCAACCGCCTTCCCTTCACAAGTACTATGATACTAATACTATGTTCAGCATCGTGAGAAAAGGCCTCGAGGTACACAGCACACCAGCCAAGCAGGTACTTTGCACCAGATACTCGGTAGAGAATACATAGCATGTGCACAGAAGCTAAATCGTCCGTGGGGCTGCACGGGCCGCACACCTCATCGCGCATGCAAGTCAAAATTGCGGTTCCACACCGGGGCCTCCGCAGAAGCTTGTTGGCCCAAGTCTGCACCGTACGCACTATCTTACATTGGCTGATGCTGAAAATAGAAACACCCAGGCTAGAAAAGAGAAAAGAAGAAGAAAAAAAAGAAAAGAAGAGGTGGCCCGAGCTCTCGTTCTTCTTTGCTTCCCGCTCTCACCTCACCATGCGGCAACTCCTTCCGGTTCCTAGCCGACTGCGGAAGGTGTGAGCCCTGGAACCCTGGCCCAGGGTTTTACTTTGGACAAGGTATTTCATTTTGTGATTCTTGATTGTGCTCGCATTCGTCCAGACGCCGAAGAGAAATGGACGACTTGTCAGGTTACTTGCCTAGGAGGGCCGATAGGATACATACAACAACAACAACAACAACAACAACAACAAGACAAAAGCCGTCGCTCTATCACGCAGCCGAGATTAGTAGTGCCGTGCACAGCTACTATCGATACTCGGTAGTGCCCCAGGCAGCAGCAAACACAACCCACAACGTGGCGGGTTACATAAGCACCACAGACCACTGCTCACGTGTACTACGTACTTGGGTATCGAGCTACTTGGACACCTTCTACCATACTATGTAGTAGAGTGGCTGCCTGGGTACTTGAGTACTTGGTTACTAAGCTGGAAATCAACGGAACCAAGCCGCGGCACCCCTAACCCAGCTCCCGCCTCACCCCTTCTGCTCCACGTGCTGGGCCTTCTAGGGCTGGTTTCACCACCCACACCACCACCATCACGGCCGCTGCTGGCGCCACCAACGGCAACGAAAGAACAACAGCCTCATTGCGTTCTTGCATGAATGACTTACTTACCCCGCCTTTGCGGCTGGAAATCTAAGAGTCTGACTGGATCCGTGCCCCCTCGCGCAAAGAGACGCTCGAGAAATCTGTTTTTGCGTCGGGTTCCTTTCAGTCTCGCTCTCTCCTCGACCGGTCAATCTCGACTGTTTGCACTTGTGGCATGCAACCCTCTCTGATCTGGCCTGGCCTGGCCTGGCCTCTGCTAGCGAGATCTACGACCTCGCAGGCATGAAGGCTTAGGTGGCCTGTTTTCGCCCTCTCCTGACTGCCTTGGCACGCCAACAGTGACCTCTCTTCTCTGGTCTGACTATGCTTCTCCTCTTTCACAAGGGACACTGGAGCCATCTCACCGCAGACTGCCAAAGAACCCCAAGTTGCAGCCAAGTATTGTCCGTCCATGTGCTGCCTGGATGGCATCTGCTTCAGAGCAATTGAGCAGGATCAGGGGCCCCCTCTGCCCCCCCCCCTCGATCCTCCCAGGTGATGCCGCTTCCACCCGAAACTGGGCCCGCGGATGCAGATCCCAGTCGAGGAGCCCTCCTGATAAGGCTGGACCAACGAAGCGTTCCCGAAACAGCAGACAGGCCTCCCGCTCCGTCATGCAGGAACTCACTCCGATGGGCTAGAAATGGAAACTGGGAGCCGCGTAAGGAGCAGACAAGAAGAGAAAGAGAGCCTCAGCAACCAGCAACCAACCAAGTAAGTACAGGATCACGTACACTTGTGCCCAATATGGAGCTGTATTCGTTGTTTCTCCCATGTCATCGTGTGTGCGTTCCGCTCCACTTTCTCGGGATTGCTTCACTGCCAGCCAGCCAGCCTCCTTCCAGGCTTCCATACGGGCTTCGAAAGAGAGATGGTCCTTGTGACTTGAGACAAGAATGTTGTTTGTTGAGTATGTGGCATCAGTTCACACCTACCTTTGCACTGGGGCTTGTCTTGCCCCACTTGAGTATTTACCCCTTCGTATACATGTATGTATATATATATATATATATATATATACATTCCTGCATACGAATGTTCCTGCCAAACACACATTGACATACTCTCCAATCGCTATACCCTGTCCAGGGGGAAAGGGGGGCCTCCCACCTGACAGACGAGTATACGAAACGCTACCGACTTCCAGAATGCATGGTCCTGGAAGTTCCCTATCTGGCAAGAGGTCGGAAGGGACACTCAAGATGGAAAAGCAGTTCTCGCTCATGTGTGTGACTGGTTGAGTGGTTAGAAACTCGGATTTTGAATATGACAACGATCAAGTATATATTCGTATCTTACTTTGATAGCCATGCCTGCTGCACCGGTGATATAAAGATGTCTACTACAGTGGACTGGACAGATGGATAGACAGTACAGGCAGGATTACTGTGTACCACGGTAAGCAAGCCTGGCTTGGCTGTCTGCTTTCCAGTCAATTCTAATATTCATTGGCACTCTTTCCTTTCTTTCTTTTTTCTTTCTTTCCTTTTCTCCCCTTTTGGTTATACATAAAAGTCCTGGGTAGATTTTGCAAAGGGTCTCTCACAAACGACAGGCCGGCGACCTCAACTGCTCTTCAAACGATTCCCAAGATCCGCACCATTGATTAAGTGGCTTGAGCAACTGTTATATCTTTCACATTCTCGAAACTTAGTATGCGAAATAGCATTGACGCCGATTCCTCGTCTTATATAAGGTACGAGGGGAAAATAAACGTTCTAGTTAACCAACCAAATCTACTCACATCATAAAGAAGAACCTCACCTCTTCGCTCAATCAATCATCCCATCTGCCTTGGCTTGCCGCTCAAAAAGCGCGCGCGCACGATCCAGCCAAATCCATTTGATGGCCCCCAAAAAGGAATAAGACTGTTCAAATCCCGAATCGCCCTCTGCCCTCCCCCATCCCCTCCCCCCCTTCCCTCCACCTCGCCTTCATGCAGCGGGCGCACGCGCACACATCGCTCGTCTCAACTTCCTTGCCTCTCTCTTTTTCTGAGTTCCCTCCCAGCTTTTGCAGCCCACAAGGGGATGGATGCGGCCGCGCTGACTCTGGCCCTCCGGTGCTTACTATTCCTCGGCACGCCCAGTCCAGCACCGAGCGAGAGAGCCACACTGTTCGGAGTACCGACAGGAAGCTTTATTCTTGTGATTGGAGCAGCTGTCAATTGTGCTGAAATCAGCACGAAATACTTGGAAGTAGTACGCGACCAAAACCCAAAAGGCCACACTGGTGGTCCTCGGGCCGAAAGTTCCTACTAGAATCTCTCCAAGTATGTACTTGTGTAGATCGGCAGCAACCAGTCACCCCATAACGCGCCGTCGTTCAGAATACTCGCATTGCGAGGAGCCGCGTGCAGACATCAGCAACGTCATTGATCAAGATCAAGGCGTGCCGCCCCGGAAACGTCAGTACAGTCAAGTATATGAAGAGTAGTCCAAGCCCGCCAAAATCAAAATCAAAAAAGAGAATGGGTGGGGGGATTTCTTCTCTTCATCCCCCACCCTCAATCATCCTTTTTACCATGTATTCTTTTTGCAACATGCTTCATAATCATTTGTTTTGGCGCTTTTCATATTCATGATGAAAATTTGCAGACAAGAAAAATTCTATTCCTTCTCCTCCTTTAACGAGCGTGTTCGTTCTGTTGAAATTCCACCTCGCTCCTTTAACGAGCGTATTCGCCCCACTCCTTAACGACGGTTGTGGCGCTTATCGTTACTACGACATCACCAGAACATCAGCATTTAGCGAAGATATAGCGAACAACGAAAACGCCGAGGCAAATACTTACACATTCACATTTTCACTCGATAATGGAGGTTGTTGGTTCGCTTGTGTTGCGATATGAAACCGGTCATAAACTCCGCTAAATCAGGATAGTTAGCGAGCCATCCGCATTATACCCAAGATCATCTCGCAGGTTCAATTACTTGCCAGCGTACCCCGGGGTATGATTTGTTGCTCCACATTTGAATATGGCGCGCTTTGCAATGCGGAGGGAGATTTGGATTATGAGGTTGAGCAATGCCATGTTTTGAAGTTTGTTTCCAAGTATACTTGACGAGGAGGAATCTGGAGTGTTTGAGTTTGATTGATGTTAAGGTTGATGGGTGTTTTGGTTGGATTGATGTTAAGGTTGATGAGTGTTCTAGTTCGTTGGATGTTAAGGTGGATGTTAAGGTGGATGTTAAGGTGGATGAATTTGATGGATGTTAAGGTGGATGAATTTGATGGATATTAAGGTTGATGAAATTGATGGATATTAAGGTTGATGAATGTGATGGATTGGGATGGTGAGGGAGAAGAGAGAGTTCAGAGCAGCATCTCGAAAAGGCGGGACTGTGGAAATTCTTTTATACATATCAGACTTCAAGACGAGGAAGGTGAGAGACTGCGGGTTCACAACAGCGTCAACACAGAGTTGCGAGCGACGTTGGAAGCTACGTTGGATGCAGCCAGGTCGAGGAAAGCGAGAGACCGCGGGTTCACGACAGACTCGACACGGAGTTGCGAGCGACGTTGGAAGCTACGTCCGATGAAGCGAGGTTGAGGTTGTGGTCAGGAATCACAAATTACTCTAGAAGCGCAAGAGACTCTTTTTGATCTCACGATATGGTACCGTACGGTCTTTAGTGAACAAACATGAAGATGGTACAATGACCCAACCGAAATGCTAATTCGCTTATTCCTTTTGTTTTCTTCTTCTCCTCTCCTACTTTTTTGATTATCCCACTTGACTCCCTGGCTCTCATGGCATGCATGCAAAGTAAAAATTATATACACATATAAATCAATCATGACAAATGGCGCCCAATGTACGCTGATACCCGTCCATTTTGCCTTTTTCAACGTGCAATGGAGATGCCGTAGGCGCCGAGACAAGTCTTCACTCGTGGGAAAGGGCTCTCGTCTCGACTGAATCCTCCCACAAGTGCCTCCAGCGCCACGGGCAGTATCTCTGTCCATTTCAGCAGATTTGGGTATGACTGTGGGAACGCGGAGCAGAATCTCACTGTTCAAACATCAAGTCGTCCAATCTTTTGCAGCGACCCCCATAAGAAAACAAAACACAACCAAGGGTCGCTTTTTAGTTTCCATGGATTCCCTTAGTTCTCTCGCGCATCATTTCTCTGCGCTTCTTATCCTTTTCTATAATTGACACAAATCCAGTCAGTGATCATCCTTCATAGAGCCACATCGCCTACAAGCATGACAAGGGAGAAACTTACCAGCATCCCATGTAATAAATTCGTGCAGAGCGTGACCAGCAGGCACCATTGGCAGAACAGGAACCTTCTTGTCGGTCATGACCTCAAGCAGAGCGGGGCCATCCGAGTTGATCAGCCACTTGAGGGCGTCGACAACCTCCTCTGGCTTGGACACACGTCTAGACTGGATGCCCATAGCGTCGGAGAGCTTCTGGAAATCAGGGTTCGTCTGATGGGTGTGGCTGTAGCGGTCCTGGTAAAAGAGGTTCTGCCACTGTGTCACCATACCCTGCTCCTCGTTGTTGAGGACAATCACCTTGATGCCAATGTTAAACTGCGCAGCTGTACCGAGCTCCGTCAGAGTCATGCACATGGAGGCGTCGCCGTCAATGTCAATGACAAGCGAATCAGGCTTGGCAACCTTGGCGCCAATGGCAGCAGGCAGACCGAAACCCATTGTGCCCAGACCACCCGAGGTGATCATGGTGCGAGGATGCCTCCAGCGGAAGTGCTGCGCCGTCCACATCTGGTGCTGGCCTACACCGGTCGTAATGTATGTGTTGTCCTTGCGGTCCTTGCACAGATCCGACAGCTGCTCAATCATTTCCTGGGGCTTGATGCGGCCCGAGTCGCCGGCGCGCTCAAAGGCGTTGAGCGGCCACTTTGCCTTCCAGCCGTTGATGGTGTCGAACCACTCCTTACGGTCGGCCATCGACTTGGTGTCAACGAGCGGCAGGAGTTGCTTCAGGTTGGCGCTCACGTCGCCCTCGACAGCCTCGGTGGCCTGTACAACCTTGTTGATGTTCTTGGGCATAATCTCAAACTGGACGATACCGCCACGGCCCTCTGCTGCTGCCGCCCTGGCCGCAGGCGCAAAGCCGCCCACGCGCAACGTCACACGGTCGTCGAAGCGGCCACCAAGGGCAATGATCAGATCAGCCTCTTGCATGGCCATGTTGGCATAGGCGGAGCCGTGCATGCCGAGCATGTGCAGCGACTTTTCGTCGAGCTCGTCAAAGGCACCCAGACCTTGCAGGGTGGTGGTAACGGGGATGGAGCACTTGTCGGCGAGGGCACGTAGCAGCTCAGGACCGTGCTCGGAGCAAATAACACCGTTGCCAGCGTAGATGACGGGCTTCTTGGCAATGTTGATCAAACCGGCCACGCGGTTGATGGACTCTTGTAGCTGCTTGCGGGTCAGCTCGGCCATGGCGCGCGAGGCGGCGCTTGGTAGGCCGGGGAGGGCAGACTCGGTGGGAATCGCCCTGCGCAGGACACCCGCAGTAATATCCTTGGGAAGGTCGACGAGGACGGGACCTGGTCTTCCGCTGGTGGCAATTTCAAAGGCCTCGTTGATTCTTCTTGGCAGCTCAGCCACGCTCTTGACCATGACGTTCCACTTGGTGCAGGCTCTCGAGATACCAATCACGTCGGCTTCCTGGAAGGCATCGCTGCCAATGGCGCTTGTGACGACCTGGCCGGTAAAGACAATGAGGGGGATACCGTCAGACATGGCATCGGCGATGGGTGTGATCACGTTGGTGGCACCAGGTCCAGAGGTGACCAGCACAACACCAGGCTTGCCAGAAGCACGTGCGTAACCCTCGGCCATGTGACCGGCGCCCTGTTCGTGTCGGGGGAGGATGAAGTCGAAGTGTGGCGAGTTGTAGATGGCATCGAAAACGGGCAGGATAGCTCCACCAGGGTAACCGACTGCAGGTTTAGTTAGCCAAGTGAACGTCCAAAGTCTCCAAAATTTGTGCGCTAGACGTACAAATATGCTTCACGCCATGCCTCAGCATCATCTCGTGGAAAATCTCGCCACCGGTCTTGCCAATGAACCTGCACAATTGTCAACAATTCCTTCATCCCTGGTTGTTTCTTTTTTTTTTTTGGTTCTCTTTGGTAAACACGGTAAACAGCATCCAGGAAGACACATACGATTCGTCCATCTCGGATGAGCGCTTGGCCAGCGGTTGAACATGTTTGGGCTCGGCTTGGAAAGAAGGGCTGGGCTTTGCGCGCACGTCACTGTGATAGAAATGGAGGATTAGCTTTGGGCCGGGCAGAATCAAGGGTGTCAAGTCAGTTATTTGCTAAGGTAAAAACCTACGCAGCAGGTGTAGCGGTTGCGGAAGCCGTTGCCGACTTCTTTGTGGTGGAGTGAACATTTCTTATGGTGGTGATGGAAGAAGCGGTTGTGTTTGAGGCGCGGATGGCGCGTTGGGGTTGGGCCAGAGACCGTACGGCCCTGCTGGCCTGTTGACTGCCGGATCGAAGCATGGTTGATGTCGAGAATGAGAGGAGAGGAGTGGAGAGGGTATCACAGGGAAAAAGATGAAAAACGAAAGGGGCCCCTTGCGCAAACTGAAGGCGCACTTGTCTATTGTCTGGTCAGGAAGAGCAGACAGTTCACGATGCCGTCAAAGAGGCCAGAAAGAGAAGATGGAGTGAGGAGAGAGCAAGAATGCAGCCGATGGTCAGCGGCAAAAAGAAGCTCAACAACGTTCCAATTGTGAAGGTGTGGCGGGAAGAAAGTCGGGCACGACAAGACCACAAAAAGAAGTCTAAACCGGACCCAGGTCGGACTCTCAGTCTAAAACTTGAGGGTCGAATTGAAACCTGAGTCAACTCCGATTCGGAGCCAATTGTGCGCCTCCTGTTTGGCCAGAGCTGTGCATTTTCTCAGAGTGTGGGGTAGCCTGCCAGCGGCAGCCTCCCCAGAAACTGTGCCCCGTGGCGACCTCGGATTGCCGGCTGGGACGCCAAGCATAGCAGATAATTAGCACACTGGTGGTAGCGGTAGAACATGCACCCCTTCAGCGGCTGTTATTAGGGCCCTTTACAGACTTTCAGTACTATGCACCGACTTGCATTTATCGCGTATAGACTTGCAATACCCAAGTCATGGGGCAGAAACCTCTACTCTATGTGGAATCATATCTGAGTGCATGAAGCATTCAGCGCATTATATCTGTTTCGATGACTGCACCATTTCGCCGGTATCCGTTCCTCAAGTAAGTGCAAGTACACGCCATTACGTACTGTACTGCCATGGGCGACCCGCTAAAAGGAAAGCCTTCCCAGCAAGGCGGGTCACCGAGTAGCGGCCGACAGCAGCCCAGCACACTGCCCTGCAGTGGGACACTGGAAGCCCAGGCCAGTAGCTAAAGGGAACAGTTGACCGGCTTGACCGGCTAGGCAAATATAGCCGACACTGGAATAGCTGTGTGGCTCCAGGGTTCCAGGGATATGATGGGACGAGTCGGTAAATTTCTTCATCCACTAGCCACGATTCTCGCCCCTGCGGTGTACACACACCATGACTGTTCTATGATAGTATATGCTTACGAGCTTCGATGACCGTGATTGTTATGCGCAGATGCGCATCTCAGATATGGGCGATATTTCAATTATCATTGTGACTTGACACTTGGCGCCATCGGCAAATATCGCCAGAGTCTGAAGAAGTTGAGCTGGTATGAAGAAACTATTATGCACTCTTTGAGCACGAGAATCTTCCTGGAGACTTCCTTCTCGCCACTTTGCAGGCGGCTGAATTACAGCACCATGTAGTGGGTTATATGAGAGTATTGACCTCGCTTGCTGTTAACGCCAACTTGTACTGCACCAGCACTTCCTCCTCGAGGCTGCGGCGACGGGACTCATTGCAACAGGTGCGATAGCAATAACTAGTATTTCATATACGGTTGTGTATTGTTGTAAGGTCAATGGCTCCATGGGATTGTATGGGACATCTGTCCTTCGGTAGCTACTTAATAGGCATGCTTGAGTAACTAAACTGTGTCTCAAGCTGGAGCTTCCGGTCCTTCTTGAGCTCTCACCGACTTTACCGTGTTCATATCAAGCTGTCCAGATGTTCAACTTGGCAAACTTGACTTGTATGCCTTCTCTACCTAGTACAGTTATAGATAGGCTTTCTGTCGTAAACCAGAAGGACTCTTCGAGTTTTCCCAAACCACCCACCTACATGGCTTGATTTTGTTGATCCGATTCCCACGCTTGAACCAAGCCCGGTCACAGCATGTTATCGACGGCGAGGACACCTCATGACATAGATATGTCGGCTGGCGTGAAGAGACTCCTAGCAGAGATCGACCAAGTCCTGGAATGAGTCTCTCATCTTCTTGTAGTGCTCAACCTGGATAATTAATAATGCTTGCGAATAGGGCACTTGGGGGCAGGCTCGAACATGGCAAGCTCTGGTTGCAGATACTCATGCTGGGCCAGATATCACAAGCGGCCATCCTCTACAACTCGGCAACAAGTCTCAGATCTCGTGCGGCTGGTGGTTGGAGACAAAAGCCTGCTGGCAGCGTAGAATACTTGCGCATTTACAAACAAGCTGTTCGCCGAGCTGTCTTGGAGAGCTAGGTTACTGGAAGTGATTCTTTTCCTTCCAAGTTAACCAGATATTTCTTCTTGACAACATACTTTCCGGTATTCTCAAGCCTACCTAGATAGTTACATAATCGGCGTCGCAATGACCACGTGCGTTTACTCCGTCAAGGAAGGAGTCCGTTGGAAAGGTCTGGTGGCAATGGCCCGATACTGGAAGGCACGGTTCAATATGCTGGGTAAGGACCGCTACCCAACATGTCGCTAGGCAGCCAGAGACCGGGTCTTCTACTTCGACAATTGCAAAAGGAATTTTATTCTGCATACCTTCCTTTTCGCATGAAAAGCCAATGCGAACGGCGGCAGCGAGGATACCCGCCTTGAAGATCATCTGTGTCCAGATTCTTGATTCCCAAAATCAAGCACAAACCTGGTGCCACAAGAGCCAAAAGGCACGAGGCTCGCCTTGTATCACAGCCTCACAATTGAGCTGCATACAGTGCTGATCAGCCAGACGGCTGTGTTGCAAAATCGAGCCGATGTCCCACAATGGTGTCACGAGAGAAGCGAAGACGTTGCGTCAAACTTGAGGCTCAAAAGCATGGACCACTGAGGGGTCTTGGATTTTTGACGGCAAAGCACGACATTGCAGCTGGAGATCAGATTGGACCTATAAACGGAGAGCCTTGTGTGGATCACAGCCATCTCAGGACCGGACGATTCCCCTATCATCCTTGATTCGAATCCATAGCGATGTTCAGACGATATACGGCCAAGGTGTTGGGTACACCAAACATCCAGCAAGACCTCACGAGAGCATGTTGACACTCTGCTAACATCGAAGTCAACAGACCACAAAGCTGAAGGCTACATGTAGAGGGAATACTCTGGTCAAGTACAAGTACATTCATTACAATGTGCAATCTGGCTATTTTATCTAACATGAAAGTCGTTCACTAACAACTGCTGAAGTAATGCCTGACCCCGTCTGGCTCACGAATATGAAAGGTTGGCACAATGCTGGTGGGATATTAAGTATGGCATCGTTAGGATCAGATCATATGGCTTTTTGTGCCAGGCTGATCTCCCAATTTAGGTGGTAATCATCACTTCATCTCATGGATCGATTCAAGACCTGCCCCAACCGCACCCAAAATTTAAAAACGAACGCCGCTGACGTGAAACAAAGGAAAACAGTGTACAAAGGTCGTTGAACCATCGTCAATATGAACTCTTTAGCCATCCCTATTACATCGTCCTTAGTTAGCATCGATATTAGCCGGAGAACCTCTGGTTGCGCATTGTAGGAACGGTCGGCATCACCACAATCTCAACCAGTGCCAAACAGTCGATGGCCTGGTCCACCGGCAAAGACAAAACAAATCAAAGCATGCAACAAGAAGTGGGCGCCATCGATGCTGGAGTGGAGTGTGGGGAGAGAAAATACTTACAGCAAAGCCAGTTCCAAGTCACCGTGGATTCTCGCCTTCAACTCGATTTCAATCTCGAGGTTGAGATCCAGCCTCAGCTTCAGCGGATTCTTCTTGTCTCCTCCACCGCCGCCCTGCTGTTGTTGCATCATTTGCTGCTGCATCATTTGCTGTTGCATCATTTGCTGTTGCTGCCAATACTGCTGTTGTTGTTGCTGCTGGTAGTCGTCCTCGCCTCCATCCTCCTCCTCCTCTTCCTCATACCGAGGCTGGCGGCGGCGCGACTTGCGGTCCTTCTTCTTCTTCTTGGGGGCGGCGACTTGCTGTTCCTGCTCACGAGAGGCCTGCTCGTTGCCCTGTTGCCAATATGGCTTCGATTCCTCGTTGTCCTTGGGTGTGGAGGGTTGTTGCTCCTCAGATGCAGAGGATGCGCTGTCCCGTTGCATCTCTGGCTCAGCCTCTCGGTCCTCGTTGGTGGCCTCCCCACTTCCTTCGCCGTCTTTAGCCTCTTTGTTGGCTTCGGGCTCCTCCGGCTCCTTATCCTCTTTGTCGGCTTTGGGTTCCCCCTGCTCCTTATCCTCCCCTTGATCCGACTCGGCGTTCTTTGCGGCTGATTCTTCTTGCTGTGATTGCTCAGACGACTGCTGTTGCTGCTCTGGCTGCTGCTCCGACTGCTGCTCCGGCTGCTGCTCCTGGTTGTTGGGCTGCTCCTGGTTGTTGGACTGCTCGAGAGGCGAGTCCTGTTTCTCCGCCTGGGGCGTTCCTTGTTGCTACAATTGATCACTGTTAAACCTCTTGCATGGCGATTGATCGATGGCATCTGCGGACCGATTCGCTTACCGAGGAAGACATGATTGTTATGTGGTATTACCCGACTTTGTTCTGTTGCAGTTGCTTCAAGAGCGATGCATAAGTTGTGCTCAGTTACTGGAGTGGGTATTTCCTCGAGGTTTGTCTCGTTTCTCTTCTTCTTTTCCCAAACTTTTTCTTCGGGGTCCTTCAAGTTGGAAGCGAAGGCGGCATTTGCAGGTATGTCTACAGTTTAAATTCGCTCCCCATATACGACAAGACCCTGCATCACCTCAGGTGGGAAAACTTGGCACATTGACGCAATGCCTACCTCTACCCGCAGCAAGTCTTATGAGGGTGGCGCAAGGCTGCTCGGAACTGGATTGTCAGTTGGAACTTTGAAAGGGGGGGGGACGAGCACAACCCCTCCTGAAGGAACTTGGTTCTTGGGAATAAGTCTGAGTAACCCCCCGGGGGTGTCTGGAGGCAAGCAGACGGAGGTCCATTAGGTTACCTTGGTCCAGGTGCGGCACACCGCGTACGATCCTGCGAGAAGCATACTGCTCTGTATCTGGCACGGGGGATGGGCATCGGACATCGGCCAAATCTTGTTTTCTGAACTCTTTCTCGTGAGACCCAGCAAGGTGTGGATGCCAAGTGGTAAGGGCCAAGGCAAAGAAGGCCCCATCGAGATGAGGGAAGCCTGCATGACGTTGAGGAGGCTGAGGACAGAGAGTATGGGCGCCCAAAGGCCCAAAAAGGCGTCCTGTTGCAGGGTGACGGATCCCACTGCTTTGGAGTTTACTTGCAGGTGGGTGGGTAGCTTGCTTGGCAGGGGAGATTGTGGAGTGGAGGCTGGCGCGTGCCATCCTTGCGACCTGTGAAGTCATGGCTAGACGGGGCTGTCAACCGGCCTGCCAGGAGGGGTCTTGCGCCATAGCACTCCACAGTACAAAGTCGATTGGGTGCAGAACAACAGCAATGTACACGACATGTACGAGCGCCTTTTCGGATCTTTCGTCTTGTGCATAGTAAGTACTATGTAAGGCTGGGACAGCTGAAACGGCGAAAGTAGATACAGGGTACTATGCAGGAGGCTATGACGAAAGCGCTGCATCCACGATCTGAGGCAGCCAACTATGGTGTCTTTGCCCTTTGCCCGCCGTGAGAATAGGGCCATACGAGCTGACCAGGACCAGAATTGGATGCGAAGCACTCGCTCCTCATACTTTCACGCCCTCTCCGCACAATCCTGACGCTGTTGGTGCTCCAGCAGACATACTTACTCTCGAAACGGCGACAGCGAGCGCTACACACACACTCGCCTGAGAACAAGAGGCTCGACACTCAAGAGCTAGAACGACCAGCGTGCGACACAAAAGAAGGCCAGTATGGTTCTAGGACTTTTGATTGTCACGGCAATACCTGCGGTGACGGGTGTTGCCGAAGCCATCAGCTCCCAGAAGCAGCAGAATGCGCAAATGAAGGAGAAAATCAAATTCAACATGACAGCAACGCTATCCGTCAACGGTGGCCCACCGACCGAAGCTTGGGTTGTCTTGCATGGGGGAAGGGTAGGTGTGATTTTCCCTTCTTGTCAGGTCCTGCTTCTTGAAAGACAAGATATATTTCCCCGATCTGCAGATCCACTGCTTGCAAGGATGTTGACTGTTTCAATGTCCTTCACTTTCCAAAGTGGTTTCTGAGTCCCTGGATGCAATGGCTTGGGGGAGGGGCGACTTATTTTGATGCTGATCTACAACCGTCCAGATGTATGTTGATCACCCGGACGCACCACGGCCAGGCCACAAGTTCAATGGATATTACTTCAAATACCCAGCCGAGCCGGGGTACCAGGGGCTGGTGTCCACAATATCAGACGACCCTCCAATGCTCAACTGGCTTTATGTCGACAAGGACACCGGCGCTGTGCGTTATGGCGCAAGAAAGGAAACGATAGGCCATGTCATCGGGCCATGGGGCTGGAGCGAGGACGAGCAGTTCCTCACCATTGACGGTGACGACTGGCGATTCATAGCGGTTGAAGAGGACTCGCCGGTCCCAGAAAAGAGTGCCGAGGAAGGCCAAGATGCCAACAACAACAACGGCGGCGGCGGCGGCGGCGGCGGCGATAATGAGGCTGAGGGAGCTGGAAAGTGCTGGGCAGTTTACCTTTCGCGGGATCAAGATGGTAGCCTGAAGCCAAAGGCGGAAAGGAAGAAGATGACACAGCAGCGGGACGGAAGTGGGGAGCACGAGGATGTGGACGAGGAGGAGGAGGAGGACGATGAGGAGGACGGACCCGATGTGAGATACACACACAAGTGGGCAGCCATCCGGCTGTTGCGAAAGCTGCAGTTGGGGGTAGATAGCTCGTGGGTAAAAGGCCAGAGAGGCCAGTCGGGGAATAGTTGATCTAGATGGGCCAGTATGGGCCAGTATGTACATACTCGGAGCCAGAAAGAAAGTTTACTTGCATGTTTTGGCTGGAAGCAGGAACATCTGTGTAGAGAAAGGAGATGTTCCTCACCCCATTACCGAGAGCGTGGAGCCGACGATGATTCACCTTTTGAGTCTAGCACATATCATCATTATACCACGAGTGGCTTTGCGCTTCCCACACTCTTCTATCATGGCTTGGGGCCAAGGGATACGCCAAGGTTGTGTCACGTAGATATATTTCATTCTGATGCAGTGGCTGATCATATCGGCCATGAGTATTGGTTGGGGAAGTTGGTCGGAGTACTCGATATCTTGAACCGCGCTCCTATTCACAACCTCGTGGAGCGGTTTCGACATGCTCACTGACATACTGGTTAGTAAAGCACGGGTGTTGAAGAGAGAGAGGGGGGGGGTCAGAAGAGATGAACAACCAAATAACTTTACACTTGTTGGTACCGGACATGTACCTTGAATACTTCTCTTTTTCCGCAACGGCTGGGCAGTGGAGCCACAATACTATGTACTATGTACTATGTAGAGTGAAGGTATCCACTTTTTTGATGCTATGCACAGGGTTAAACCAGCCAATGCAGTCATCGGAGCAGGCTTCGGTGATGACAATGATGATGATGATGATGATGGGTACACTTGTTTTTTTTTTTTTTTTCCGGCTCTTTTGCCCTGCAGTTTAACGCTGCATTTGAGATCACGGAAGACCCCCCTTTTCCCCAGCTGTTTTGGGTAGGAATGTTATAGTACAATGTACCTACATCGTAGTACGTGAGGGCAGAGGATAGAAGGAGGAGGAGCGGGGGCAAGCATGGCCAAGGCAGATTCAGCTTGCGGTCAGCTGGTGGCCGTTCTGCTGGGTGGTGTGTGTGGTGCCCAGCCCTGGCACCCTCCTCCTCTTCCCCATCTTGGCATCCCCGGGAATCCATGGACAGGGGAGGAGAATGGAGCCGTGGGTAGGTGTACCTGGATACCCAGGGCGAGGTATGATCTCATCTCTCTTTTGTTCTTTGGGAAGTACTATGTATCCTTTTGTCACATTTGTTGGCAAGTAACGGGGAGAGGTGGGCTTCTCAAGCACGTTTACGATGACTGAGGCATCACCGTCTTGTCAAGGGGACCCTGAATCCTGTTTTTCTCTGCTTGCCAGACCAGGCAATGGCCATATAGTAAGTGGCATTGTTCGTATTTCTGATCTTGTCTTGTTTTAGTCTTCTGGTTGATTTCCTTTCCATCCTTTTTTTTCTCTCTCCATTTCACCACACATCCAACCAAGCCATCCTCTTCCTCTTCATTCTCCCACTACTACCCAAGTGAAATTCAACAAGGATAATAATAACGACCACACATACAACCACCCACCATGTCTTCCTCGCAAGAACGCAACCCGCGCAAGCAAAAGCAGCAGCAGACCTACGAGGAATCTGGCTCCGATGACTCGGGATCCGAGTCGCCATACGAGGCACCCCCACCCAAGCGCTCGAACCGGCGCTCGCGCCAGCAGCGACAGGGCGGCGGACAACAACAACAACAACAGCCCAACAACCAGATGATGCAGCAGCAGCAGGGCGGGCCCCTCGGTGGGCTTGGCGGCCAGGCACTCGGCGGCGGCGTCCCCAACGCGCTCGGCGGGCTCGGTGGCCAGGCTCTGGGCCAGCAGCAGCAGGGCGGCGGCGGCGGCGGCAAGAGTGACACGCTGCGGCTGCGGTTGGACTTGAACTTGGATATTGAGATTACGCTCAAGGCCAAGATTCACGGTGATCTTGAGCTGGCTTTGCTGTAAGTCACGAGAACCCCCTCTCCCCCATTCTCTTCTCCTTTGTGTTTTCTTGTCTTTGTTTCCAGTACAAGAGAGATACTCCTTTCCCGGTTTTTTTTTTTTAATTACTGAGAGGGTGATTCCTCTTGTCACTCCACGCTACTCCAAGTGGAGCGGGAGAACTTGGTTTCCCCAGTGTTCTCCGTTTTGACCTCTCTTTTTCTCCTCGTTTCTTCTATTGTCATTCACCGTACAGGGGTGGAATAATCGCGACGAGAGAACACAACACTGCCCAGTCATTATCATCATGTTATGCGCAAACTACTCTATGTATTCGTTCTCGATTCTAAAAGGACGGATTAGGGATGTGTCGTAAAAAAAAAAGAACTACGTCATTACGGGGTGTTCGAGGACGGAGGCTAAATGGTCGAAAACAGTGAGACTTAAGAAAAAGAAAGAGAGAAAAAATCATGACATTATTTGGTCGGCTCGACGCACACCAGACAAGCCTCGCGACCAAAAAATGGAAAGAGTCGGATTGGGGACACGACAAGCTTCTTGTTTCTTGTTTTTTCTTTCTTTTCTTCCTATTTTTGTCTTTTTTATTCTTTCCTTGTTCCCATTTCCTTGGCTGCGCGCAGTGTTGTCCCGAGCGATTAGGCCGCCCTGTCGGAGGATGAGAAAAATCAAAACAAGACGACAGAAAGAGAAAAAAAGAATCGGGCAGAGTTGGACTAATTTCTTGGGACGCATTAGGAATTGAGAGGAAAAGAAAGAAGACAAAAAAGAAAGAAAAGAAGAAAAAAAAACAAGACAGGAAGATGTCCCTTCCTGGCAGGAGCGGAGGACAGTTACTTCGATTTTCTTTTCCCCTTTAATTTGGTGGTTGAAGGCGCTCACACGTTGAGGTTTTGTTCCTTTGTGGGTTTGTTTTGTTTTTATTTTATTTTAGCGGTGTTATACAAGGGGGATGCACTCAAGAGAGAATTTTCCGACGACTACGAAACCACCCTCATTGTGGGTTTTTTCTTCTCTTTTTTTCTTACCTCAACGCTATGTGGCGGGAGAGAATGACAGACAGAGGGACGACTTCTACGACCGGTTATGGAGATACTTTTTTTTTTAACCAAAAATGTAATTTATACCAACACTTGCTATTGCGACTCAGAATGTGTTTTTTTTTGTTTTGCCAAACGGCCCGGCGAGTGTGAGCGGGGCAATCAAGACTTGTTGATGATGGTAAATGAGCTTGCAATAAATGCCAAATGGCTCACTCACTGCACGTGCGTTTGTTTCTCTCTGGGGATCCCGCAAAACTATGGCTCATCGGTCAAATCAACGAGATGTGTCTGTCGTGGCCACCCCCCCCCCTCATCCTTTCTTGCTGTGGCGTGGCCGTTGTGACCAAGCCTCTCTCTCTCTCACTCGTATATAGTAGTTATACTCACATGCCATCTTGGTTCTATCTTCTTATTGTTTCAAACGGAAAAAGAAAAGAAAGTTTCATGTGCCGGAATTGTCCGACTGGGGAAAACCACCACACCCCTCTCTCCCCAGTATGGATATGTGAAGCTTGCAAAAGAGCCCGCTGCAAACGTTTAGGCTTCTTTTCCCTTTTCATCCCACAAGGAAGGGGGGAAAAAAAGAGAGAGAGAGAGAGAAACAAGTTCACATATACTATGTAACCGCGGGAAGTTGACTGAGATGCACAATGTGTTTGTATTGTATGAGAGACAGATTTTTCTTTTACACGAGGGAAAACAAAAAAGCCCGTGTTTGTGGTTTTGGGTGTCTTGGACCTCTCGCGCGCGCGCCCGAGACATACAAAGGACGTTGGTATGACATACTGTGAGTAAGTAGTACAAACGCTTTCTGGCGACATACCAAAGGCCTGACATGACCTCAAGAAGACACCCGCTAGGCTCTTGTACGGAGTCATAGGTACGAGACTAGATAGAGTACGAAGCGACATATGTAATCATCGTACCATTCTCGGTCAAAGGATGGTCTTTTTTTTTATTATTTTTTTTAAAGGCCTTTGGTAGTAAATTCCTCTTCTACCCGTTAGTAGAGGCAAAAAAAAGAACGCGTGGGGTTGTTGCTAAGTCGTGGCATGCAAGGAGTAACCCGGTGGCCTGAAAACGCACACTCTTGGGACTCGAGACGACAACGAACACCTTTCTGTGCCGTTTCTCGTGGTTGCAGGGAACTGACTGACTTTGCCTTCTTGGCTTTTCGTGTTAGTACTATAGCCTCCGTCACTCTGGGCTCCACAGATGCCACGAACTGCTTTCCCGCTAGCCAGCTGTAGGATCCAAAATCAAGGCAGCGAAGGAGAGGATGGGGCGGGGTGTGGGGATAGAAACCACGTTCTTTTTGTTGACTTTTCTGGTTCAAGAAATACATTGATTTGTGCTCAAAGAGGAGGCAAAGGCCTGATGAAACATCCATCCAGATAACCAAGGATCACAGTATGTATGTAGTACTTTTCATCCACTTGTTTTTCATATATATATATATATATATATATTCTTTCTTTTCTTCCTTGGCCATTGTGCAGAGACAATTGTTTCTTGCAGGCTCTGCATCTGGCCGGCGCTTATGTACAGGATTCTCGTCCGTCTACTACAGTGGACTCGCGTAGAGATTGGCGACCGCATGAGGCCGTGATGGGACGTCAACCCTGGGAGACGACAACCGTATATGTTTTTTTGGTGAATCATGGTGTAAGTGGCGTTCCGGTTCAACCACGCTTCAACTATGGGTTCAGATGTAATTTTTGGACTCTATCTATCGGCGGCAGAGATGAGATGCAGGTACTATAGTACGCGTATCTGGAAAGAGAGAAATACAAGAAGATAGAAGAAGATGGTTGACCTGAGCATTACTATGTACCAGTTCCGAATATCATCAAACCGCAGGTGCTGTGTGCTGGGCAGCACCATGTCTAGTGCTGCGGGGAACATCCATGCTTTCAGTACATACTCGGTACATGATACATACTTCAGGTTCCTTTGGTACAGCACCTTCCTTTCTGCTGCATCTGCCAGCGCCCGCCGGACTACCGTTCCTCATCTCATGAACCGCGGCCTGCGGATGAGGCTGATGGTTTCTCAGCTCGCCGTTGGATTTAACATTCACAGTAGGTTGTTACAAGTATCCACCATCTCCTTTCAGATCTGTATTGCCCAGACTTGATTTAACAGACTTTGCAGATCTTTTTGGTCTTTTGACCAGACCAATTACTTGCATCGGCTATGCAGAGCACTGGCCAGAGTGAGTTGGCCCAAGTACTTGCCTAGGAAGTCCTACTACGTACCCGCCTTGAAAGTACATGACAGAGCAAGCCAAGCAAGTATCTGGAAACGCTAATAAGACTTTGGGGACGGGCGATGGCGTGCATGACGGCCCCACAAAACGGCCATTCGCAACTCTTCAGCACCTTCTTGGTCATTGCGCCTGCCTCCTTCCCAGATCTCCACCTTCAGCAGCCTGGGAAGTCCCCCGTTGCTAGACTTGCCTCTTCAGCTTCCCCTCCCAAAGAAGAATCTTTCCCGTCGCTTTTCGCAGTCTCTTGCAGCAAACCCAAGAACACCCAACCACACCATCGCGCGTCACCCCGCTCCACCTCCCTGACGCCACGCCGGCACGACTGTCCGTCCAGCGAGTTGCCAGCAACACAACTTTGTCAACTTGATGAGGTTGCCAGCCTGCCAGCTTGCCAGTGACAACAGCTCACCGTGGGCGATCCATGACCGTCGCACCCACACGGTAGCGATCTACAATGAAGCGATAACCGCGGCGTGCGCATCCCACTACATACTGAGTGATTCACAACCCCCAAAGCCCCGGCCGTTGAACTCTAAGCGGGCCAAACCCTTCGCCAGTGACAATACGTGGCCATACCTTTACCTATCTCGAGCCCCTCACCAGCCACCTCTGCTCGGCTCGTTTCTCTCCTGGGATGAACCTGTGCAATGGCGACTGTGACAGCGGTTTGCACTTGCCATCATCCAATTGCCAAGGGACAGCGCAACAGCGCCGGTACTTTTAGCGCAGAACGCCGGCGTCAATTCGTCTTCTTGCGTCAGCTCCAACTGTCATGCGGAGACCCGCCTTCAAGTACCTAGGTATCAGCGGGAGGGTCGCGGCTTGAGACGCTGTCATTGGTAGACTGCAAAAAGGTGGGCTCTTTGGTGGGTCCAAAGCAGGTTTCCCAGGCCCAGAGGCTGTTCCAGACTGCAAGAGGCTGCTCTGGCAACGAGGAACAGGCAGGTGATGTCATCTGACAGCTTTTTGAATAGTAGCTCTGAAACACAGAGCCTCTCTCTGTTGTTTGGCTCCCCCCCCCCGACAGGACATGGGCGTTCCTGTATCCTACATCCTGGTGTTTTGCCCACACTCCTTCCTCGCATCACCACAAGTACCTGGACGTATACACGATACTATGTAGCAACCGCTCGCTGTCCCCTTGTACCAACAGTGCCTGCATACACGCCGCCTTCCACTGACGTATCTTGGGCCACGCCTCTGCATCTGTCCCTAGCCGCCAGACGCGTCTCTTGCCCTTGCAGTACCGAGAGCACACGCGCCTGTCCAGCCTGCTCGCCTCCGATTGATTGTTACATAGTAGAGGGTTCTACACAAGCCCCACCCTGCTGTCATACTCGTTCGACCATATCAAAAGTATCAGCGCGTGGCCGCCGGCTTGTGCATCAATCTATGCCCGACATCAAAGCCTCCCATCAGGGCACCCTGCGAGGCTCTGTCATGCTTCCCGTCGAACCAGCCTCCGATGCTGAGGCGGACTACAAGACGGCATTGTCCGACGTGGACAGTGACAACGGCAGTGCTGCTGGCAGGGCCCAATCCAGCAGCCAGCACCAACAAAAGCAACATCACGGAACGGACGATGCTGATGAGGACATGGAGGTCGAGGAACTTCCAGACGACCACGATGGCGGAAAGCAAAGCGTCAGACCCCCCAAGGTCAATCTGAAGAAAAAGACGCCCAGTGACAGCCCGGCATATGTCGCACCAATACCAAAGATTCCCAGCATACCCTCTATACCACCTGTGCCGTCCTCCAGAGACCAACCCACTCCCTCGCGCAAACAAGCAGCAGCAGCAGCAGCAGCACCGCCCAGGAAACCCCCTGTGCACGAAGTTCCCAAGAGCCATCTTGTCGGCAAAAGGATCGACGACTTTGGGGATATTGTGGACGACGACGGAAATGTGCTGGGGCGCGTGGAAGGGGACCTGCCGTCCATGGTTGGGCGCACGATAGCAAACGCGAGAGGCGACGTGCTCGGGGATGACGGTGAGCTTTTGGGCTATGTAGCAGC
Organism: Coniella vitis; assembly: GCA_011317545.1. Taxonomy (NCBI): domain Eukaryota; kingdom Fungi; phylum Ascomycota; class Sordariomycetes; order Diaporthales; family Schizoparmaceae; genus Coniella; species Coniella vitis. The sequence goes on from WUJK01000009.1 coordinate 1,352,235, forward strand.
TGTCGGGGCTGGTGAAGAAGGCCAGGCCAAGACAAAACAAACCGAGGTACCTACTTGGAGTCTGTCAGAGGTCATGCAGGCAATGGCCGCTGCCGGCAAAGGACCGGGCGGGTTGCGGGTTGACCCTTTTGGCAACATCCTGGACGCAGATGGCAACACTGTCGGATCGTTTCATGATAACATCTCGGGCTTTGGCAAAAAGGCTGCCGCAGCCGCTCAACATGCTTCACATGGTGAGGGCGAAGCGAGCAGCTCAAGGGACGCATCTGAACACAACCAACAAGCGCAAAGAGAGGCGGGCAAGGCCGAGGCGCCGGCGTCCCAGTCAAGGCCGAAGGAGAATGCCCAGAGTTACCGGAAAGAAGATCCGGCATTGAGCCCATCGGACATTTTCCTAGATGTCAAGTCCACCAGGGAAGGCATCCAGCTCACGATACGCATACCTACAGTGTTCAACAGCGCGGGTGAGCCGCGGCAACCCAAGATCGTGTTTGAGTGAAAAGAAAAAAAGTCAGGTCATGGCGGACCTGCAGGAGAGACGGACAGATGAGGTGGTGGCCAGGGAACCCATTCGGAGGTTTTGTTTCTTAATTTTTTAATGTACACGCACATGTGGTAAATCTGTGTGGGATGTTGGTGTTGTGGATGCAACAGTCGTGAGACAAAGAAAGCTAGGCATGTATTTTGTACGCTTGTACTATGTACCATAGTTTGCATAAAGCATGTACATAGTATGTTTGCGCGGTACTCTGTACATATAACTACTTCTACAGAATGTACTTCAGAAGCCGGGGCACACAAGAAGGGAAAAAGGAATCAGGGTCCTTGTGGCTTATTCTGGAAAGTCCATGACTGCACGGCCGAAACGGAGAGAAACGAGACCCCTAGCAATACAGCAAGTTGCTTGTTTCGAAGAATACAAAATGAAAAAGAGAGAGAGAGAGAGAGAGAGAGAGAGAGCACAACACAGAAACAGGTTTCCGGGTTCGCATCTCCACCAGTTTCCATGCCTCCGAGAAGAAGTTCGGCCGGCCAGGCAGACGAGGGGCTGGCTGCATGACGTACAATCACCCGGCTGCGAAAAAGACAATTCTTTTGGGCCGGAGAATCACGACCAATACCTAGTCAGCTACATAGTAGTCCAGATGTGTGTATGTACTTGATACCATGAGCCCAAAGAAGCATGCACACGTCGAGACAAGCACTTTGGGGGCTGGCAGAGCGGGATGAGGTTGGCAGCGACACAGAGAGCTGCGCCGATCAGTGCAACACTGACAAGCAGACAAGCCAGCAACAACACAAAAGCAAAAGGATCGACAAGAGGGGTGCAAGAAAAAAGGTGGACGGGCCACCGTCTTGAGTGGCTGGCCAGGCTAGCCTGGAAGCCCACTGCGTTCATTCTTGTGTCAACCTTCGCCACAGCAGGCTAGACCGTCCAAGCCACACCTGGACAATAACCTGTTTGGCCCCTCTCTCCAGCTGCCAGCGGCCGGGGCTATGTACTGTGCACAGTGTGCTTTGTACACAGGCACAGTACTCCCTTGCAAAAGCTGCATCCGTCTCACAATTTCGCCATTGGCCAATCATCTTACACACTTCTCTGCTGGCTTTTTCTGCAGGACACTCGAGTTCTTCTGGGGGATTCACATCGAAAAACAACTCCAGTACCGTGACGATACAGTAAGTCATGTACAGTACTAAGTACTCGATCCTCTGGGACCTGGCCCCGAAAAAAGAAAGCATCTTTTTTCCCCAGACCGAGAGAAGACAGGGTAGCTGGCTGAACGGCTACTACTATGACAGAGTTCATCTTTTTCCACACCCCTCCCCCTTGTGCGCCACTGGACAACCATTACTATGTACATGGCATCTGGGGCACTCGATACCATACCAGAGAGCACACGCGTTGCCGCGGTCTTGTCCCATCTGTACTTTACTTATCCTACAATGAAGTCATCCTGGAACCCAAGAGCCCTGGCCAACCTGCACGCTCGCCAAGTCTGTCTCCCTCGTACTGCAGCAGTCACTTTGCAGCCAGATGTTTGTGCTGGACCCCCGTGACGATCGACATGCTCATTGCTGTGGCTTGTGACGTAAAGCTGGTGTTGCTTTCTCTGGACACCAGCCGCTGATGACGTGCCCTGTGAGCAACTGAGGCGGCGTCGTCGACAGCTTGCTACACCCCCCATCTGTAGTGGGACAAGTAAGTGTAGACGCAATGGCACATCCAGGGTCCATGTTCGTGGAGGACGAGGTGGGATATAAGCTGCCTCTGCGCTGTGGCAGCCTCGTATCAGCACTCCTTCATGACCGTTTTTCTCACCATCACAAGAACACATTCATCCTACAAGAACTCTCAAACAGCTCAGCTAGTCCTACTACCTTCTTCAGGACTTTCTTACCACATTACTCTTTCCCTCTTCCTTTTTTTTTTTTGGAGACAACGCCTGCACACAAAATCTTCTATACCCCATTAGCGATATTGCCATTACAGCGCCAACAAAAATCTCACCTTAAGCCCATTGTTTCCTCCTTTTTGCTTCTTAAGCTTACCGAGTCACGAAAACATTCACCATTGCTATCATCAATATGGCCGATTCAAACCCACCTGGAGGCTGGCCTTGGGGCAAGAACAAGCCCGGCGGTGACTCGGCGCAGGCCGCTTCCGAGGTTGCATCCGGCGCCCAATCCCAGATCCACGAGTCGGGCGAGCAGCAGTCGGAGCACGGCGGCTCGCAGCAGCAGCCCCAACAGTCGTCGCCCATCCGCCTGAAGGACGACACCGCCTCGCAGGCCACCCAGTCGCGCGCCTCGGCCATGCGCGGCCCCGAGTCCGTCAGCGGCAACAAGTCGGTCAAGTACGAGGACGAGCAGCAGCAGCAGCAGCAGCAGCCGCCCGTGTCCGTGCAGGGCCCCGGCTCCAACCGCAGCTTCAGCCGCACCGGCAAGGACCCCTCGGTCCAGTCGGAGGCCAACGAGGGCGCCGAGGGCGCCGAGTCCGTGACGGAGAAGGCCACCTCCAACAAGGGGGCCGGCGGCGACGACGAGCCTGAGGACGAGGGCAAGGACCTGAGCGAGCCCAGCGAGCACGCGGCTGCTGCTGCTGCCAACCAGAGCGAGAGGTCGCAGTCCCAGGCTGGCGGCGACCAGTCGGAGGCGGGTGACCCCCGCTCGGAGCGTTCTGCATCCCAGACGGGTGACCGTTCGGAGCGCTCCCAGTCTCGTGGCCAGTCCCAGACGGGCGACCGCTCGGAGCGCTCTCAGTCTCAGACCGGCGACCGCACCGAGGCATCGCAGTCTGGCGTCCCGTCCCAGGCGGGCGACCAAACTGACAAGTCGCAGACGCGCTCCGGAATCGGCAGCTTCTTCTCTGGAGCCAAGAACGCCGTCTCTTCGCTGGGTGGCAGCGGCACCAAGACCAACGCCAGCGGCACGGAGCTGCCCGACTCGGTGCGCGAGCTGCAGCAGCTGCAGAGCCAGGGCGGCGGCGAGAACCTGACGCTGCCCGGCGGCGAGGACGACGAGACCAAGACGAGCACCGAGGAGGTCACGCCCGACGAGACGCCCGAGGCCGACCAGCAGAGCGAGACCGCCACGTGGGGCCACACCACCACTGCCAAGCAGACGCGCGGCGGCTTTACGGAGGGAGGGTTTACCGAAGGTGAGGGACTGCCCGACAGCGACGAGCTGCGGCCCGACGATTCGATCACCCATGCAGCTGACAACTCGCGTCTTCGACTAGACCAAGAAGATGAAGAAGAAGAGGTCAAGACGCCACAGGCAGAGGGCCAGACGGAGGCTCCCACTGAGGGCCAGACTGGCTACACCGAGGGCCAGACGGAGGCTCCCACCGAGGGCCAGACTGGCTACACCGAGGGTCAGACGGAGTTTACCGAGGGCCAGACGGAGGCCCAAGGTACGCAGTCCGAGGTCCCCACCAGCCAGATCCCCGAGAGCGAGCGCGACCAACTGCCCGAGGGTGTCAGCGAGGGCCAGGAACTCCCCGAGGGCGCTGAGGGCGAGCAACAGCTGCCTGAAGGTGCCGAAGGCGAGCAGCAGCTCCCCGAGGGCGCCGAGGGCCAGCAGCAACTGCCTGAAGGTGCCGAGGGCGAGCAACAGCTCCCTGAGGGCGTCGAGGGTCAGCAAGGCCCTGTTGGCGATGATCAACAGACTGTGCTCACCTCTGCTACTGGCTACGAGACCAACACGACTGCCGAGGCCGCCGAGGTGGACTACTCCATCCTCAAGGGCGCCAAGGTCAACAAGCTGGGCTACGTTGTCAATGACAAGGGCCAGGCTATTGGCCGCATCACCGCCGGCATCATGTCTCGCCTGATTGGCCGCAAGTGCGACGAGAATGGTATCATTTGGAACGACAGCGGCAAGGAGATCGGCCGCGCCGAGCCCATCCCCGACAACGAGCTGCAGGACCTGCTCGCCCCCAAGCCCTTTGAATCGTTCGAGGGTAACACCATCGACGCCAAGGGCTGGGTCACCTGGCAGGGCCAGACGGTCGGCAAGGTCATTGAGGGAGACATCAAGCAGCTGCAGGGCAAGACTGTTGACCCTGACGGCGAAATCCTCGACAAGGCCGGCAATGTGATTGGCAAGGCTGAGCGCTACGAAGAGCCCGAAGAGGAGGTTCCTGAGGAGGAGGCTCCCATCGACCTGTCTGCCCTGGCTGGCAAGCGTGTCAACAAGGCTGGCAACGTTGTCGACTCCAACGGCGTCATCTACGGTCGCGTCGTGGACGGCAACCTGCAAAACATGATCGGCCGCATGTGCAACAAGAACGGCGAGATTGTCAGCGAGTCCGGCGATGTTTTGGGCCATGCTGAGCTGGTGAGCGAGGGCGAGCGTGAAGGTTCCAAGGAAGGTCCCTTCGCCGAGCTCTCTGGCTTGACTGTTGCCAAGGACGGCACCGTCGTCACCCCCAGCGGCGATATAGTCGGTCGCCTGGTCAAGGGCGACCCCAAGATCCTCGCTGGTCGTCCCGTCGATGAGGATGGTGATATTCTCGACCGCAACGGCAATGTTCTCGGTCATGCCGAGCGCTGGGAGCCCGAGCCTGAGCCTGAGGTTGAGAAGGAGAAGGGTCCATTGGCTGGCCTGAAGGTCAACAACGACGGCAATGTCGTTGACAAGAACGGCAACATTGTTGCCAAGCTGACGAGTGGTGACCCCCACATCTGTGCCGGCAAGGAGATTGACGACGATGGCGATGTCATCAACTCCAAGGGCATGACTGTCGGCCACGTCAACCTGCTCTCTGAAATCCAGGAGGAGGAGCCCGAGGAGGAGGAAGTCGAGTCCGAGGAGGCCAAGGCGGAGCGTCTGCAAAAGGAGCAGGACAAGAAGCTGGCCATCCAAATGTCCATAGCGCTCGAGCAGTGCCTCGACAAGATCAAGCCCATCTGCAAGATGATTACCAACCGCATCCAGGTTGAGGAGGCCAAGCCCGAGGACGAACGTGACGAAGAGGCTCTTGTGAAGGAGGTGCGCCCGCTGATTGAGGAGGGTAGTAACATCCTGCGTGAGGCCCACGGTGTCATTCGTGGCTTGGATCCCGATGGCCACATTCAGGCCAATGCCAAGCACAAGACTGGTACTCGCGAAGCTTCGCCTGAGGAGTTCCACCTTGCTGATGTCATTAAGGAGGTATGTATTTTTGATCCGACTTCCCATCCTAGCATAAATATCCTTGTTTGTGGAAAACAATGTATATATATATATACTAACTTACCTCCTCCTAGCTCACCGAGCACGTTACCGAGACCATCGAGGACGCCAAGCGCAAGCTCGAGGGCATGCCTCACGCCAAGAAGGAGCTCAACCCTCTCTGGGGTCTGCTGGGCGAGCCTCTGTTCCAGATCATTGCTGCCGTCGGCTTGCTGCTGACTGGTGTGCTGGGCATTGTCGGTCGCTTGCTCCAGGGTTTGGGTCTCGGCGGTATTCTCGACGGTCTGTTGGGTACCTTGGGCCTGAACAAGTTGCTTGACAGCCTAGGCCTGGGCTCTATCCTGGGCGGTGGTAAGAAGAAGAAATAATGGTTGCGCGCCACCTCTGACCAGCTCTGTCACCAAGTGACGGTAATCTTATCCTATCCCTAATTTTGTCACGAGAGCAACCAACAACAAACTCAAACATCGAGCCCCTCCCTTTTCCCTCACGGAACAAAAAGAAAACACCCTTTTTTTTGGATATGACGGAAATGGAAGGCATGAATACCAATATTGAGTGAGTTCGGATGGATGAATGATACGATGAGGAAAAGCGGGAAAGGAAAATCATTTGGTGTGTTCTTTTTTTATTTTAACTGTCTACTGCCATACGGGCTATTTCATGATTATGAAGTATGAGTGTGTCTTTTCTTGTTACCAAGTTTTGTCGTTAGTTAGCAGTCTACTACCAGCTTGTACTTTTACTGAATATGACAACGAGTTCTGTGTACACACTGTGCTTGTTCACCATTCTTAAGGTATTGATTGAGTGAAGTTTTACTAAGACTTTGCAAGAGTATAATGGTGAATTGCAACGACATCAATTTTCCGACTTATTATAATTGTCGATATTATGTATTCGAAGAGATGGTTTTGCATTGACCTGTTATAACACTGCTATCAATAATTCTGTTCTTACTTATTGACGTGGTTTGGATTGCCCGAAAAGTGTTTATTGCAAAGACAGAATGGAATCTGTCTCCGTGAAGGTGTTTTTGATTATATACGATTGTTGTTTGTTAACTTAACAATCTCGTCCTTTTCTATATCTCTTTTCTCCTTCTTCGACCTCTGTTACACCCGCGGCTTCGTCACTATTCTGCCCACCATTGCATTTTTCTTTCGCCCATTACTACATAGTATATTTCTGGACACGTCGATTCGGGATATCAGCTTCAGGAAGTCGCTTCCTTGTCTCCGCAAAAAGACTTTGTATGATGCTGCCAAAAGATTCACGATCTTGGAAATGTAGTAATGATCGAATATGAGACCACGAATCCGGAGATACATAATGTATATACATTCGTTTAATATACATAGACATGAATTAATGCTTGCTATTCCTTCATCGATTCTAGATAAATACTCACCAGGTGGCTCTATGGATATGCTAGGGACACTGGGCTATAGTCATACTGACCTGGGCTTCTCGACGCGGACGGGATTCAATCTAGAAGATCTGGTTTGTGCCAAATCAGTGATACATAGTAGAGCAAAAGAGAAGCTCACGGATCAAATCAGCGAAACCATAGCGAAAAAAGGAGCGCTGGTGGTTCCCTATTCCGCCCGCTCGGCCTGCCTCCCGCCCCTGTTCAGCGGACCGTGCCGGAATGTGCACAAACGGAAGCCGCTCCCCAAGAAACTTACGTACCCTTGTACTTTGGGCCCCGGGCTACTCTTCAAAGCTTAGCTTACCTAATGCGCAACCCCGGCACCCAAAACCCATGCTATGCTACCCCCCCCCCCCGGCTCCCCGGCGCCGGCCGCCAAAAACAGAATTTTGGAGAAAGCTCCCAAAGCGAATCTTGTCGCCCCCTCCCCATCTAACGAGACCGACGCCAACCCAAAAAGACACCCACTGTCCACGACACGACCCCGACCGACGCTGCTTAAACTGCAGTTTTCTCCGACCCCGTTCGCCTGTCGATACCATTTTCCCGCGCGGGAGAGAAGACGAGCGCTTGATTCTTGCCCTTTCCAACAAACCATACCCCCCGCCGGGGCGCGAAATCAGGAGGCCTACCGCTTTCACAACCGCGGCTGCTCGTAAACGCAAGAAGAAATAGACGATCGCGGGGTCAATTGAAAGAGAAGAGGGGGAAAATCTGTTGAAGCCAAGCGCCGCGATACTTTTGGACATACAAGGAGTCTCGAGAATTCACTTGCAATATACGCATCGACGCGGTTCATCATCACGACACCAAAAAGGAAGCACACTCGCTATTCTCGACCTGCATCACGAACCGCGAGCGAAAATCACCCAATAACCACCCACCCACCTACCGATCGCCCAAAATGTCGTCCGCTCTTTTCACCATGCGCAGCCTCTTCTCTTCGCTGTCGCTGACTACCACCACCTCCTCGTCCTCGTCTACCACCATAACCAGCCTCACCAAGCTCCGCCACCCAACAAGCACCACCACCACAATGCGCACCATCATGACACCCTCGCTCTCGCTCAACCGCGAACTCAAGCGCGGGCCCCCCAAAGCAGGCGGCGGCAAACCCCCCGGCAAGCCCATGGACGAGCGCGAAAAGCGCGCCGCGGCCCGCAAGCGCCGCGCCCAGGCCGCCCAGGGCCTCAACCCCAAGGTAGCAGGCATGATGAAGTTCCTCTACTCCCCCTCGCAGACGCCTGCGCCGCTGCGCATGGCGCGTCAGCGCCACCTCCGCCACTGGACCATCCACCGTGCGTGGCAGCTGTTTCGCAACCAGCGCGAGGCGGAGCGGAAAAAGGAGCTGATGAGGATGACGGCCAGCATGGAGGAGGCGTGCGAGAAGTTGCGGAATTTGGAGGGGCCCGGTACGAGGCCTACGGGTTGGTTGTATCGCAAGGCTATGATGAAGGTTGGGGTTTGGGGTCCGAATGCTGTGCCGATTGAGTATGCGAGGCCGTTGGTCGAGACGCCGGGCGAGAGGCCTTGGAACCACGATTGGAAGCGGAACTAAGGTTATGGGGGAAAAATCAATCCTGAGAAAGGGCGGTTTATCAAGAGAGGCTAGTTTCTAAGCTGGATGCGCACAATTAGCTAGCTGTTGAGGTGCTGAAGAATCAAGAATCGTCCATGTTTGGAGCCGAGACAAGGCTGGTGGTGACAATGATGTATCGTACGTTGGGGGCAGCAGTTGGTTGGGATCAAATACAAAATTAACATACACACAACAATACCTTCTCCATATGCTTCACCACAAAAGACGATGCTCAAGCAAGGAAGCCAATACCCGCGTAGAAATTAGAGAGATTAAAAATGCCACTAATTTGTTGGAAGAGAAAACGAAAACCAAAAAAAAAAAAAAAAAAAAAAAAACCAAAAAAAAAAACACAAAAAACAATGCTACGCTGGCAAGACTTTCTTGCTAAAAGTAATGACAAGCAAAACGTGCTCAGGAACAGTATTCTTCTCCCCACTTTGCCTGCTTCGTTCCCAGCAACCGTTTCCCCGACTCAGCCGAACTCAACCGTCCTCGTTCCTGTATCTTATATATATATATATATATAAATATATGTACTCAGAGAAGCACGTTCCGACCGAAGCTTCAGCGGAAGCTCGCGTCTGCCAAACCACACGAACTCCCCTTTCTTCAATTTCGTTCCCTAACTTGGTATTACAATAGTAGGGCTGAGTCGTGGGCCGCGCGCTGCATGGTGGTTCACATGTTGGTGTGTACCAGACTGTCCTTGTATATAAGCTTGTCGCGCCGGGCCAGATTGTGTAGCGTATGAGGGGTGCCAGAACAAGATGTTTGCGTCCTTCATGCCTCTCTGATGGCGCCCAGGAAGCTCCCAAAGGATCCAGAGCAGTGTCAGTCTCAAAATCGTGGAGCCAACCTTCGTGATGCTCGCGTGTCCCAAAATGAGCCGGTCGTCCAAGCTGTGTGCTGATACCACAACAGAAGAGTAGTCCCTTCACATATGCCCCATCCCAATTTCATCTTTTGTGTTGTCCATTCCCATTTTAGAGAGGAAGTCCGGTTCACCAAATCATTGGGATCAAAAGGCTGCAGAGAGTCAGGCCCCGACACTCACAGAATCACACAGCATCCGCCTCCCTCGCCCTTCTCAAACGTCAACAGCGCTGCACGAGTGGCAGCCTCAAACACATCATCCACGCCCTCACCGCTCAAACTCGAGCACTCGAGGTACTTGCGCGCCCCGACTTCCCGCGCAACGGCCTCACCATCGTGCTCTGTCACGAAGCGCATCGACTTTTTGCGCATCTCTTCCATGGCCACGGGGTCTTCACGCAGATCCTTCTTCAGACCAACCAGAATAATTGGTACGCCAGGGCATTTTTCCGTTGCTTCTTCAATCCACTGTTGTTTTGGTACCTGCGTCAGCAAAGATGACTATGGATGGCGGGTTATCCGGGCTGGAAAATGACTGAACGCTGGATCCAAAATTGACGCTCGGTTTCAGGGTATACGAAAAAAAAATGCGAGTTCCACGAAGCGGAAATAGGACTGTTGTACGGCCAAGTTCTCTCTTTCCGTATCCTTCTTATTCCGCTTCCTCCGAGAAATTGGGTCAAGACCAAGAAAAATCACAGGTCCATTTTAGAAATGAATAAAACCAAACCAACGCACCTTGTGTTTGACATTGTCGAGAGAATCCGGCGTGTCGACCGAGAAGCCTATCAGAATGACATGTGCTTTGGAATATGCCAGGGGGCGCAACCGTTCGTAGTCCTCCTGTCCTGCTGTGTCCCAAAGCGCCAGCTGCACTGACTTGCCATCTACTCTGCAATCGGTGACGTAGTTTTCGAAAACAGTGGGTATCTGCGTGCACGACCCATCATGTTAGAGAGAGTGCGTGTCTTTGATTCGTTTTGATTCATGTTTCTTGGGTCTTCTCTGTTTGTTCGGCATCTTCTTTACCCGCTCAAAGAGAGGTATCGCTCCCAACCAATGCCGCGCATGGTAGGTGGATTCGGACTCGCCAAAAAAAAAAAAGAAAGAAAGAAAAGATAGAGGCCGCGTGTTCTGTCTTTTCTTCTTGTCTTCTTTTGCACGCCTTTGGTCCCGGTAGGATTGCAGGGGTAACGAAGGGCCCCAGGTGGCGCCTGACTTACGTAGTGCTGCGGAGCAATTATCAAGTCAGCATGTGAATGGTAGCATAGCAGGAGGGTCCTTTGGCGCACGCGCGGCAGCAACCCGGCGTGTGTCGTGGGAGAATGGGGTGACTTGCTGTGGGAAAGTAACCCAATGTAAAGACGCTGAGCAGACTCGTCTTGCCGCAGGCTCCGTCACCGATGATCACTAGCTTCCTATGCAAGGAGTCCTAGTGTTAGCCTCTGGGCGCTCCTTGTTTTCTTTTCCTCTATTGTTTTGTTTCATGTTTGCTTTTTTTGTAGAGATGATTGTAGTGTTGGTCCTGTGAAGAAAAGGGCCGAGCGAGGCAGGTCGCCCAGAGAGGAAGAGGAAGAGTAAGCGCGGACCTGCGGATGACATTTTGGGTATTTGCTGTGCTGGCCATGGTCGAGAGTGTGAGGCGAGGTCTCTTGAATGGAAAGCCGCTGGCGTCGGGGCCCCTGGGCGTGCCGTGTGGCAAGTGTGGATATCGGGCTAGGCGTGGACGTTGAAGAGCTTCGCTTTGGACAAAGACTGTTGTAGATGTTGTTGTTGTTGCTGCTGCTGCTGCTGCAAGGCTGCAAGGCTGCTAATCGGAGGCGGGAGAGTTGAGCGGGCGTCGGGCGCCGGTGAGTGGCTCGGATGGCTGTGTACTACGAGCCCCGTTGGTGTCGCACAGGTGGTGGGGGAACGTTGGCGGCTTCTTTCGGTGTTTGTGCTTCTCTGGCTTGCTGCGCCCGTTGGCTTGAACGAGTGTGGTTGTGGTGGAGTGATGGAGGAGGAGGAGAAGGAGGAGGAGGAGGTGGTGGTGGTGGTGTGGCCACTGCTGCTTGCTGCTGCTGCTAGAGTTGCGATGTCTCTTGCAACCGACGCCAGACGCGAAAATGAAGGACGGCCGGGCGCGGGGGCGGGCGGGCGGACGAAGCAAGCCTATTAATGTATGGACCCAGTGCGTGTCGGGCGGGCCAGCAATGTTTCGGACGGGGGATCCAGTTGTGGAATCCAACGGCAAATGGAGATGGAGTTGTGTGTGTGTGTGTGGAAGGGAGGCCCTTCGTTGTTTTTGGGACAAGCTGGAGAACAATGGGGGTGGATCGTACTTGCCCATAGTACATAGTACATAGCAGTATCAGCAGGCCTGCATATGCTGCGCCGCCTCAATGGGGCCGGGTCCGGCTTGGCTTTGGGCTTTGGGCTTTGGCTTAGCTTGTACAGAGATAGGCGTGCATGGATTCCGTAGGCGGCGGTTCTGGCTGTCAGGGCTGTCTGTGGGCTGCAACTTTGTGACCCGCCGCACTGGACAGGCTAGCCAGGCCAGCCAGGCCAGCCATGCCGCTAAAAACATACTCGCTTACTAGTGGAGCAGAGGCACCGCCAAGGCTGCGTCGGGGGGCCTGCCAAACGCTAGCCAGCCAGTCAGTACTATGTACAACAGTGGGCTCTCCATTAATTGCGCAGCAAAAGGCCTAGGTGGTTCAACATTCATGCGGTTTCATGGCTTTTATTTCCCTTGTACCTTGCCCCGTGTCTCCGTGGCATGCTTCTTTTCCTCTGCTTTCTCGTCTGCTTCAGTCGCCCCAGTATGTACGACAGTCTCTGTGCGTCCCTGCTTACTCCCTGGGGAGCGGCATGCACACTAGCGGTAGCCCTCTCATTATTTGAAATGCGATCCAAGCCAGTTACGGGGACGACTGTGCCGGACACAGCGCGCACCCTGCAGATCTCGACACAGAAGTTATAGCACCGACAAGGAGAAGCTGAGGATGAGCTGCAGAGACTCGGGCCTTGGTCAGGTCAAGATTGGCCCATTTCTCGTAGCATTCAACAAGTCTGCCCCTGATCTTTCGGGCATTTTCGATCGGTAACGCGCACGCACTACTGCAATGCCACCTACACAGTGGCAGCCTCATTTGACGCACAAGCAGCAGCAGCAGCAGCACCACCACCACCACCACCAACTCGAGCTCTACACGCTCGGGCTCAGCACTGCCAAAAATAAACCACACCAAGCACACAAATCCAATACATGGCTGGCTCACAGTCTTCTCCTACGGTGCCTAAGCCAAGGACAGAACAAGCCAGTCAAAAGGGCACGTTACATGGTCGTAACGGCACTGCAGACAACGGCTGCGGCTGAGTTGCTTTTTTGGCGCTGCGAACGGACCCTTCTTTTCGGGAACCCAGCCAAGTCTTGTTTGATTTGCTTCAAAATTCAGAGAATACCAGAAATCGTCACATGATGAATTTAATCGTGAACATGGCTGCCAAGCCAGCCCTGAATCCACTCTTCTCTGCAGCTCGCCATCTCCCGTCTCTGTTTACGGTCAAGCACTGTGGAGATGGACGACGGGGAAAGAAGCAAAAATGAACCAAATGATGGTAATGACTGACAAGCCAGGCACGCTGGAAACACATATTTACGATGTCACATCGGAATACACTTTGCCTCCATTGGGCAACGCAGCCAGCTATTAGGCGAGCAAAACAAGCAGCCCACTTTTGCAGCCTCCTCGCATCCAGTGATGTCGTGTTGTACGGTATGCGGAATCAGAGCACCGCTCAGATTTCAGGTGAGGACCCCTATACGGGGGTGGGGGTGGTGTCACTTAGCTAGCCGATGAGGCTGTGCATCACCGCGGGCTGGGGGCCGGCCCCCAGGGGAGGGATTCGCTCTCTAGAAGACGAGAAGATCGCCGTTTCTTCTTTCTTCCCACGCTATGGTGTACTCTTATGATGTAGCCATTGGCTTACAGCAGAACTATAGTGACTCTCGGGACGCTATCTACGACTTTTGATACTGGACTTGCCAGCAGACAGGAAAAGCTTTCTAGGGCAACGGAAGTGGCAATAGTCCCAAGGACTACGATAGTGATGAGAGATTTATAAGACAGTACTATAGTATACTAGGTACAGGACACAACTCTAAATTGCCGCCCTTACCGACCAAGCTCACAGATTATAATAGATTCCGCTATCAGTAGATGAGGCCGCTTGTGGAGGGAAACAAACAAGAATGACAAAGGCCTTTGAATATAGGATTTGAAAAAGGTTGTCGTTATTCGTCAGCGATCGAGGACTTAGTATCAGAGATCGATTCCCTCGAGCCAGAACACTATGATTGAAAGCAAGCTCTCGTATCACGATTCCGTAAAACCCTGGCTGGCGTGATATTCAGCTGGATTAGCATCCATGGTCTATCATCCGGCTAAGCAGGCTCAAAGTCCCCTGCCAGTATAATACTGAACATCGGATCAGAGCGAATATAAAGAACGAATCCAGGACACCGATTCGGAACGATACACCCATTAATGAGCCTACCAACGGACCAGAAATGTCTCAGAGTTTGATACGGAACGGAACGAGACAGCCATTGCTATATGCTGAATTCTAATAGAAGTACCCATACAGTCGACTACTCACTACTGCTGGGTCTGCTTCCCTGTATACCGTGAGCTGACACCCTGCACAAGCACTTGTTTCCTGGCTGAAGTTGAGACTGCTGCCAAGGCTTTTCGGTGAAGTGACCAGCAGATTTCATCGACTAAAATGCGCAATTGTATCACTTGTAGAAGAGAGCGAATCTCTGTTTGATGCTAGTGTCAATCAACGGCTGGGCTTTGATCTGCTAAGTGCAAGACAGAGACATGAAACTCTATATCTATATATAGCTGACGATTGCTCTTGACATGGTGTTATTTGGCGTGTGTGATTTATTACACAAGTTCCCCTTCCAACACGTAGGAACCTTTGATCTCTTTTCGGGCACCCCTCTCGGGTGCTTATGCTCGATGCACCTCCCCTCCCCCCCTTTGGCGGCCGGCTCACTATGCAGGCGTTTCTGACTTGTACAGTATTCCGATTTTGGTGGTTTCCTAACACTGGTGCCTGGCTCTGGCATTTAACTCTGGCTTATTGCCAAGTCGCCCCAGCAAGCCTGGGGAGTGGGTGGCTTGATTGACTCCTTGGCCCGTACAGTAGTTCAAACATTGACTTTTATACTCGTCACTATCAGGTAAATTACCACAACACAATGCACTATATGCCCGTCCCCTTCCTTCCACAAATATATATATATATATATATATATATATTATCTCTTTGAAGAATCCTTATGGGTGTTTAGGTCTGTCACTTTCCTGATAGCACTGCAAACCGTGTTGTTCTTGGTTCTATGAGGCTGACTTGATATGAATCTTTGGCAGGCAGAGGCTGATAGTCTTCGGCTTGCCATTTGCAATTGTGTAATATGAGTATAGAACTAGAGATTCCCGATTGATCGTGATAGAACTTAGAGGGTATGTCAACGAGCCAATGCTCTTCCTGATAGAGTATTCAAACACGGTTATGTAGTAGTCGCCCTTCTGTATACATCACTTGATACTCCCTATACTGCTTAGCAACTTACTATGTAATGCCATCTTAATTAATGCGTAAGACTGAATCCCCAACTCTGCCTGTGCCATGCACTCGGGAAACAATTCCTACATCGGCGTCAGGTGTCCTTCAGGCGCCACTCCACAATGTGTCATCTTCTCACTGCTTGGCGGCCCTTTCCCCCCTTGCTTTCGCTTCCCGGCATTAAGCATCTTGTATGTCCGCCCTTCGGATGACTGCGCTCTTAGTGTTCTTTATGTTTCGGCGTTCAGAAACATACTCCTCACAACTGGGTCTACTTGAGCGTTGGCTCAAGGATTTTCGGCTTTTATGTATTAGTTCGGTGATAGGAAGGCTTGGGGTAGTGAGCACTCGATCTCGGCGTAGATCCTTGAGGCCAAAGAATCCCAATTTGTCGAGGGTGCTATGCCCTAGCATTACGTATAAATAAGCCAGCAACTCTCAGTATAATACAAGTCATCATATAGCCCATCAAGCTACATCTTGTGCGCTTTTCTCGAGTTCCAACAAGCCAGAAGAAATGAAGGCGAGCATGCTACCGACTCTGGCTGTCTTCTCAGCCTGCTTGGCAGCAACGGCAGCAGCTAGAGTAACAACACGCCCTTACTCCGCTCATCCTGTGGAACCCGTTCGCACACTCTACGAATTCCCCCTAGGCACATATGCCGAGAACCTGGCTGTACGGTCAAACGGCCAGATCCTCGTCAACACACTCTCGTACCCCAAGCTCTTTGTCGTCGAGCCCGACTTGCCTGGCGAGGTCTTCGTCGTGTACGAGTTTTCCGACATTCTTGGCCTCAGTGGCATTGTCGAGTATCAGCCAGATGTCTTTGCGGTGCTGACGGGAAACTTCTCGTTCGCCACGGGCGATCCTGGCGCAGGAACGTGGGCCGTCTGGAGCATCGACTTGGGCGGTTTTAAAGTCACATTGAACGATAGCACGGCGACCTCCCAGCATCCACCTCGAGTTACCAAGATTGCAGACGTTCCGGAGGCGACCTTTTTGAATGGGCTTTCTTCGTTGACGTTAGCCGACGGGAAGGCGCTCCTTATTATTGGCGATGTCAAGTCAGGGGTGGTTTACACCATGTATCCTGATACTGGTGATTATACTGTGTTGGTCAACAACACATATACTGCTCCAGGGAAGTTGTATGATTTTGGCACAGCCGGTACAGACGGTGTCCAGGTTCGAGACGGCGTCCTATATTTCGATAACCCAAGCCAAGGTACGCTGGCCAAGGTGACGCTCAACGAGACAACAGGTGAGGCAGAAGGCGACTTTGAAGTGATTGCTCAAACAGCCACAACGACGGTTCAATGGGATGACTTTGCATTTGACTGTGCCGGCCACATCTTGATTGCAACAGGAGGGGCCAACACCATTGAAAGGATAGATCTCCATGGGAACATTCAGATTGTTGCTGGTAATCTCAACTCGACAACCATCGCGGAACCGACATCTGGAAAGTTTGGCAGGCGAGAAATTGATGCTGATGTTTTGTATGTCGCAACGGGTGGCGGATTAGCAACGCCAGTGGATGGTGATGTCACGATCGGAGGCCAGGTGTTGGCGATCAAGATGGGTATCAAGGGTTCATTTTGTTAGGCATGAGGCGTAAGTGGCCTGCGCGTACCCGAGTATGTTGGATGACAGGCCTGTGTAATGAACAGACAAGTAGAATCAAGATGGATGTTGCAGTCTTGGATAAGAAATGGACCGTCAAGGTTCGCTGGGCAAGACAGAGAGACACGTTCGTAACGTCACGTGATGAGCGGAATGCAATGAGACTGGCTGTCACTGCAAAGTATCTTGACTGCAATAGCATTATGGCGAGATACCTAAGCGGAACAGGCCCTGATCCACCGCCGCCCCAAGCGCCTTGCCTGCCTTCCCGTTTGCCGAGCCCGATGCTGACGGCAATGGGAAAACTGGATGAGAGCCTCAGATTTGGGCCAGTTGCCCGCGCCTGCACCTGCCTTGCACCTGCAGTACCGCACCCCAGAACGGCCAAACCCACCACCGAACGCAGTTGCCGCCGCCGCCAACCTCGAGAACCTCCATTCCTTGTGTCTATTCTGCGTCTCTTTGACCGCTGCCACTGAGCCACTACCACCAACCACCGCCGCTACCACACAACCCTCCAGTAGCCCTTTTGAGCTGGCCACTCGGTCCTTTTGCAGCGTGTCCGTCCGTCGTGTGGTGCAGGTAAGTCCAGTCAAAAGTCAGGCCCGCTGGTTGGGGCTGGGCTGGGCTGGGCTGGGCTGCAGCAAAGACGCAGCCCCTCCTCCTTCTTCTGTTTCTGCCCCAGTGCCAGTGTCCCCCCGGCCGCTGTGCCAGCCTCCAACCCTTGCCCTGTGTTGCGCAGTGCTACCCTGGTCACTGCCCTGTGCCCACTGTCGCCTGCCTACTGTCCACTGTCCATTGCCCACTCGGCCCTGCAGACCAGACCAGACCAGACCAGGCACAGTCCCTAGCGGCCTGAACACCTGCCTCTGCGCTGAACCGAATTGCAGTTGGTTGTTGACGATGGCTCTGTTGCCATTACAAACTCCCTTGCCACGGCCACCATAACATCACCAACACCACCACCACCCTCTCCTCCTTCGCTACACCACCGCGCGCAGCACATTGATCCTAACTCTCATCGATTCGTTCCTTCGCTGCCAGTCCCCTTTCTCATCTGCGCCAACCTGTCTGTACCACCCCTCCGTCTGTTTCGCCCTTGGCCTCAGCCGCCCCTCACAAGCTCCCCTCCAAGCTGCCGACTTCTCTTGGCCCTTTCAGCTTCGCATGCCCATGCTTCTGGCCGCATCCTCTGTCTCGTCAAAATCGCCCAGGCCTTGACGATATGCTCACTTGCTGACTATCCTATTCGACACCCAACAGGACGCGATCCATCCAACCCCGACCGACTCTCCAGATCATCCTTCTAGCTTTGGTCGCCCTCGTGGCCCCTTGGCCCTTCCCGCACACCAACAGAGGAGCTGTTGCCGACCAAATCCCTCTCTAATGACACGACTATCCAGCCGCCTTCTCTTCTCATAGAACTCTCTTTAGTATGAAGGCCAAGGGAGGAGCTCGGTCCCAGCCGGCACCAGCCGCTGCCCAGCAACCACCGATATCTCCCACTGCCAAGGGCGCCAAGTACAGGAATCGAGATGGTTCCAAGTTCATAACCCTGCCGGACAGCACCTCGGCTCCCAGCTCGACACCACCATCGCCCGCACCTGGCGCTGCACTTCCTGCGAAATCTTCAGCCTCCGCGGTCGCCGACGCAGCTCCCAGCAATGGACCCACCAGCGTCAATCGCAAGAAACAAAAGCGTCGCGAAAAGGAACGAGCTAAGGCTGCCGCGGCCGCCGCCCTTAATGGCGCATCCGATTCTTCGCTACCAGGCAACCATATGCAACCCCGCGATGTGGACACGATCGAGGAAAGCGACGAAGCCGACCAATTCGACGGCGTTTCCCGGGAGACGCACGCTCCGACCAACGGCCATGTACTAGAGCCCACCCAAAAGGCAAAGAAGTCGAAAAAGAAGAAAAAGAAGGGAGGCGCGGCGGCGGCGGCGGACGACGACGATGGCCAACCAGTCTCTTCTTCGGCACCGCAACCTGCCGTATCGCATAGCTCGGGCATCTCGAGGGAGCGCATATGGAACACCAGCTCTCAGGAAGAGCGAGAGAGGATCAAGGAGTTCTGGCTGGGGCTTGGCGAGGATGACCGTAAATCTCTGGTCAAAGTCGAGAAGGATGCTGTGCTGAAAAAGATGAAGGAACAGCAAAAGCACACGTGCAGTTGCTCCGTCTGTGGTAGGAAGCGCACTGCGATAGAGGAAGAACTCGAGGGCTTATACGACGCATACTACGAAGAATTGGAGCAATTCGCGAACCACCCACAACAGGACGGACATCCGCCAATGATGGGCTCGTCGCGACACTTTAGCTTCCCCCGGAGCGGCAGATTTCCGAGTTATGCAGGCCACCAACCTTCGCGCGGACGAATAGTGGAACACGTTGGAGACGACGAAGAAGAAGAAGAGCTGGACGAGCCATACAGCGACGAAGAGATTGATGATGAAGCGTACAGCGACGACGAGCCAGAAGAGGAAGTACCACGAGATTACGCAGCTGACTTCTTCAATTTCGGAAGTAGTCTGACTGTTCAGGGTATGAAACAAATTTATTCGGCGTCCCCTTGTCCTTGGATACTCCCGGGTTTGGATAATTGGTAACATTGCTTTTGACTCTAGGTGGCATTCTCACGGTGGCGGACGATCTCCTGAAGAACGATGGCAAGAAATTCATCGAAATGATGGAGCAGCTCGCAGAACGGCGTATGGCACGCGAAGTTGACTCTGCCCAAGATCCTTATGCTCGAAACTACGGTCATGGTGTGAACGGCGGACTCCCCGGTCACGATCATCCTGCGTCTCCGCCTGTGGACGAGGAAGAGTACGAGGATGATGATGACGAGGACTACGACTCTCAAGAGGACGACGAGTACGAGGAGGATGACGATGTGCGTACAACTCTATGTAGTCTACGTTGTGCCGGAGATCACGACAGCTCATGTTATTTTTTCTTTATTTCTTTTTATTTCTGAATGTGGATATGGGAACCTGACAGAGAACAGGACACGATGACCGAAGAACAGCGTATGGAGGAGGGCCGGCGAATGTTCCAGATATTTGCCGCACGAATGTTTGAGCAGCGCGTACTGCAAGCCTACCGCGAAAAGGTTGCAAGGGAGCGTCAAGCTAAGCTCATGGAAGAGGAGGAGGAAGAGTTGCGCAAGGAAGAAGCTCGTAAGGAAAAGAAGGCTAAAGAGGCCCAGAAAAAGAAAGAAAAAGCGGCACAAAAGAAGGCTGCAGCTGCAGAGGAGAAAGCGCGCAAAGAAGCAGAACGAGCTGCAGAAGAAGCTGCACGACGACAGGCAGAGGCTGAAAAGGCCGAGGAAGCGCGGCGCAAAGCGGAGGAGAAACGTAAGAAACGGGAGGCGCAGAAGAAAGAGGAGGAAGAAGAGCGCGCACGAAAGGAGGCCGAGCGGCAACGGCAGAAACAACTTCACGCCGAGCAGGAGCGCAAGGCCAGAG
This sequence comes from Coniella vitis, assembly GCA_011317545.1. NCBI lineage: Eukaryota > Fungi > Ascomycota > Sordariomycetes > Diaporthales > Schizoparmaceae > Coniella > Coniella vitis. The sequence continues at coordinate 1,372,516 of WUJK01000009.1, forward strand.
AGGCCAAGGAGCGCGAAAAGAAGGCTCGTGAAGAACGCTTGCAAAAGGAAAAGGAGGCCCGGGAGCAGAAAGAACGCGAGGCTAAGGAGCTCAAGGAGAAACAAGAAGCTAGCAAGAGGCAAAAAGAAAAGGATCTGGAGAGTAAAGCCTCCAAGACCGACGCCAAGGCGAGCCAAAAGCAAAAGCAGCAGGAAGAGCGAGCAGCTAAGAAAGCCGCGGCTCTTGCAGCAACAGCAAGGCCTGTCACGATGATTCTCCCCAAAAGACCGGCCCAGCCAGCGACAAATCCGGCACTGCCTGTCCTCCCTCAACAGCATCCGATAACATTAGCCGCATCTTCTGCATCACCCAGGCCTTCAATCGCTGCGCCTGCATTGCCAAAAGCGCCGACACCCGTGCGGCCGCGTCAGACCTCACAGCAGGATGGCATCTCAATAGCGGCGGTACCGGGCACCAGCTTGATATCGGAAAATGCCGGTCGGTTGAGTCACTCGCCCTCCCACTACACACCCGCGCCCAACAGTCCTCGCTTGGATGCCTCGACAAGCCATAGAGGAAGTGTGGCGAGCCATCATTCTGCGAATGCATCCCACACAATTTCGCCATTGCAACCGAATTTGGCACGGTTCCCCCCCAGCAACCAACCACCTCTAGCTAACATGCCGCCCACAGCCATGAGCTTTCCGCCAGGCCTCCACGCTGGGCCGCCGGGGTTTGCAAGTCCGATATTTGCGCCCGTGACGGGTTTTAGGCCGCCTCCAGGAATGGCACCACCGGGACTAAGCAGCCCTTTGCTCAATCGAGGATTCCCCGCTCCTGTCCCTCCGCCAGGATTCCATCAGCAAATTTCTGACGCGATGGGCCCGTTTGGCGTTCATGGATCCAAGGACGCGGTTCCAAGTTCGCACTCGCGCCAACCATCCGGCGGCGGTTTCGAATCTCCTATGATGCATGCTGCGCAGCCGATTGGTCGTCCTACGCCAATCGGTCGGCCAGCATCCATTGTGCAGGGACAGCGACCGTCGATGGGGTCGCCCTCGTCTGGAAATGCAGTCAAGAGTGGCGACGATCCGGAGAACCACCTTGGAAGCAGTGCGCTCTTGGATGATTCTGAGGACGTGGTTCCCACGCTACCACCATTTGCCCCTGGCCAACGGCGCAGCTATGCAGCGCCTGGACGACCACAGGCTTTCCCGTCTGTGCCGTTTGGTGATCCCGGAATCCTGTCCCAGTCCCAGCCACTATGGAGCTCCAGTCCGATACAGCCTTCTGTCATGAACCCTTTTGGACAGTCGCCAGCCCCGCCTCCCGGTCTGGGTGGTCCTGGGGGATGGCCTATTGCGAGTCCCATCCCAGGCTTCAGTGCGCCCATAGGTATCGGCCGGCAGCCTGGGCCCCCCAAACCCCCTGCCAGCGTCGTCAGACAAACACTTTGTCGAGTGTGTCGTGACTTTTATGTGCAGGCGCCGACTGAGGACGGTTTCGTCGCTGTCAGTCTGGTGCAGGACACACTCAAGGATCGGGTGGAGCACAATCCGCTTGGCAACGGCCCCATCACAGAAAAGGATATTCTAGCTCTGTGCGAGACGGAAGGGACTATGATCAACGGAGGCGGGACCTTTGACATTCGCGATGAGGCCAATGGCACGAAGAGCATCCGGTGGAACCAGGACAAGATGCCTCAAACATATGGCGGGGGCTTTGGTGCCCCTGGCCAATTGACAAGTCCGAGCTCATCCTTCAGTCGATAGAGAGTTCTGGAACCATTCTAGCCTCAAAAAAATCAAACTCTTGGGACATGACGCAAGCTTGCCTTTTGCGTCTTGATCTTTGTGACCTTGAGCTTCTGTGACTTTGTCTTGAGCGGAATGAAAGTCAACTGGGTATCGTAGGTGCCGTCGTCACTGATATGTTGCCGTTATCCACGTTTGTTTCGCACCTTACCAGAGGTCCGAGTGAGTGTAAGCCAGAATCTGGGTATGTATTATCATGGTTTTGGTTTATGCCAAAGCATCAGTTATTTTTGATGATTTCACAAGTACCTCTAATTATATATCCCGGACGGTCGAGATGCTACCCGTTTGCGAGTTTGCCAGCATCGGACTGGACGGCTAGAGGCAGCTGCTATCCAGACTAACTTAGAGTCTTGGAAAGACGATGAACTTATTTTGAGCGAATAACTCGTAGATGTTTCAATATCCTATTCAGATACTCAGCCCATTCTTTCTACATTCCTCAAAGCGTCCGCCCAGTTCATACAGCAATTGGTGGTATTTTGATAATACTTTTATCCACGCATCGACGATCGTTTCATACTGCTTCAAGGCAAGGTTCGGATGTAGATACTCACCAAGTTGTATATAGTCTCTAGTGAAGATCATCCATTCTATGAATTCAAGAGACTTTTCTGTCAATTATGATTCAAATGGTTACATTATGGTCTTTGCTATTATTTGTTCTTTTCGCTTGTCTTTGTCTTCGACTTCTTATTATATTTTTGTATTTGCCTTGTTTTGGTCTGACTTTTCTTTTTCTTTCTGTCCTTGTTTTTATGTATTCTTGATTCTTTTTTTCTTCTTTCTTTTCTTTTTTCTTACTGTATTTCATCCGACCCGAAAGTTTTCCCTCTTATACAGAGAATTAAAGGTAATTAAATTCTTGCCATCATGAAAATACCCATATTATAACGCTGTGATCATTTCAACCCATTATTTTCTTCATTATCTCCCAAGACCAGCCCAGGAAAATAGCGAAAAAAAAAAAGTTGAGTACAGAAAACTTGTCGCATCACCTGGAGACAGTGTAATACCAGGGACACAGTAGGAAATCAGGCTCCGCAGCACTGTTGGTTATAAGCAAGCTTATACCCAAGGACTGACTGCGAAGTTGATCTCCTGAGATATTGCAGAAAAATTGTGGTAACATGGTTATGTCAACAGTTGTTACACTGAAGAAGAACAGATACTACATCTAATCAAAGCCTAATACAAGACTTGAGAAGGTTGGAAGGGAGGAAAAAGAGAGAAGGCAGAGAAGAGAAAAGGAGGGATGGTGAGGATATTTATATGCGAGAGGGGGGGCTTATCGGAATTGTAAGGCGGTGCAGTTGTGTTTTGGTGTGATGCCGCTGTTGCCTGATATGAGAGTAGCAGGGGTGGGCCAGAAACACCGGCGAGGAGTCATCGGAGTAAACAGATGAGAAAGCGGGAACAGTGACAGTGCCATTAAACGTGGGTTCTATGGGCTTTGGAAGAAGGTAAGCATTGAGTTTTTATCATTTTCTGACTCATGAGGCTTCATGATATTATGAGTGGTGAAGAGCCGTTTTTCTATTCCTGAATATGTATGTTCTTACTGTGTGCTTTTCGTACGGCCTGAAGAAGAACATTTCTCGGCACCAAGGAGGTCCCAGATGAGGACGGTTGTCGGCCCTGGCAACATGACGGGACTAACAGGTAGGAATTGATACTACAGGCATTACATTCATATAAAGACATACTTGACCTTACCAGCAACCTTGGCCTTTGCCCTGTAGAACTGCCGTATTGCTATCTGCTCGGCCTCCCCAGTGAGACATCTATCTAGGAGGAGTCGGAGCGTGTCCGGGTGAGCACATTACTACGGCTCACATTGCGCACGATACCAGCCTTGTGCCGGTAATGGTGTATTTGCTTCGGGCTTCTTCGAAATAGCTTACCCGTTGTAGAATATGCTCAAGTCTTTGGAGATATCTTGCGCTGTCGGGCCCAGCTCACGAAAGCGAACGAATATTTGCATTTATTCAGAGACTCATCCCGACATTGCAGGGAGCGCTCGGCGGTTAGTTGAGAATGATCAGCTCCCAGGGCTTGTTCTATGAATGGATCAGATGTGCAGCTAGCAATGCATAAAATAGGCCATGGCCATCCCTTCTTCTAGATGCAGCAATCTGAAAAGTCCAGATCCACTTGAGTGAGCAAGAAGGATATCCGTGGTTAAAACACCCCTGGTCAAGCTGAGAAAGCTGGACGCTAGGAGGGTTAGGGTTCTAGACTGCAGACCGCTCCATAGTAGCACCTTGCCAGGCTGCTGGACCAGACCTGCCAGCTCAGCGAGAGGACTACGTCATTGTGGTTATGCGAAGCAGGAGTCGTACTTAATCACGGGGTCAGTCCAGGCCTCCAAGGTCCTCATAATAAAGCGCATGTTAGCAATCGAACACGCAAAACATCATCTTGTCCTCTTTCTAGCTTCATCTCCATCCTCACCAAGCAAACCCTCAATTACAAACTTGGCAGCACCGTAAATTTATCGAAAACCCTTTTCACGAAATTCAAAGCCCAAGATGCCTCTTGTCGTTCCCGGCGTCACGAATCAGTCTGGTGACAAGACCGAGGAGTGGACCAACAAGCTGGTTGGCAAGCAATTGCACGACGGCCAGGAGAGCAATGAGACTGTAGGCCCTCCCGATACTGCTGGTTACAGTATAACCCACCATAGAGCCCACAGGAATCAGGTCGCTAACTTTACATGTGAACCACCAGCTCTTTGCAAAGAGAGAGCTCCCCGAGAGCCACCGCGTCATTCAGCCCGGCCAAATGGTCACCAAGGACTTCAAGCCCGACCGCCTTAATGTTCACGTCAAGGAGGATGGTACCGTTTCGCACGTCACGCACGGCTGAACAGTAGCCGTGACTGACTGTGACGGTGTTGTTTTGTGTTGAGTTGGACCTCCAAGAGGTGTTGATGCGGGTTATGGCGTTCTAATCCTATGTGTGATTTCTCTACCAACTTAGAATACTCCTAATAATATTGAACACACACGTTTAAGGTGTTTTTCTCTCGTGATTGTTTACATCTGCCGTGTACTTCTTGTGTACTTCCGAGACCCGCTATCGCTACTATACATAGTAAGCCAGGCCCCGCGCATTCACTAGATACACACCCAATTCTTTTACCAGCTTACTCCCCCCAAACTTCCATGACCCCGCGGTGTGAATGGCGGGGTCTTTTACAACCATCCACCAACCCACCTACCACATCCACCGTCCTTTGAGTCCGTCGAAAAGCCTCACACTCTCTCAACCACTTTCTCGTGCCATTCGAATTTCACCTGCCTCAGCTTTGTACAGGGAGATACTACACCATCTACCTTACCTTCAATCGTCGCCAAGATGTTCAAAAAAGAGTGAGCAATGTCGTCAAAACCTCCCCCCCAGCCATCTGGGCACCTTTGCCCCTCCACTTATTCCCTTACCATGGTCAAGCTTCTCCTTTGCCCATTCAGATTCAAAGCTCCAAGTCCAGTCAAGCTAACCTCCTTTATTCTGCTCTTCACAGCATATCCTCCTCTCCCCGCTCCAAACTCAAATCCTCCGTCCAGCGCTCCCTCCGTGGCTCTCTCCTCTCAACGTACCCCCTCCTCGAGCCATACATCGAAGAAGTCCTCCCCAAAAAGGCCTCTCTCGAACAAATGAAGCTCCCCGACCGCGCCTCCCTCTACGTCGTGGACGGCGAGCCCGTCTTCTTCCAGCATGACGGCGGCACCCTGCTCCCCCACCTCAAGCTCGTCCACCGCTTTCCCTCGGCGTTCCCGACCGTCCGTATAGACCGCGGCGCAATCCGCTTCGTTCTCTCGGGTGCGACGCTCATGGCGCCCGGCTTGACGAGTAAAGGCGGGCGGCTGCCCGAGCCGCGCGAGGTGAGCAGTGCGGATGGAGGGGAGGGTGTCGACGAGGACGGCCATTGGAGCCGTGAGTTGGAAAAGGAGGAGCCCGTCGTGATCATGGCCGAGGGCAAAGAGCACGCCTGTGCGGTGGGCCTGCTAGTTGCGGGTACCAAGGAGGTCAAGGATAAGGGCAAGGGCCCTGTGGTGGAGGAGGCGCATTTCCTGGGCGATGGGCTGTGGAAGCTGAACTTGGACTGAGCGGACAGCACAAGTCAGTGACGTCTTCAGTCAATTGGGCGACTACTTCCCAACGTACACCATTTTTCGTCGAATCGACCATATGGTGGTTTGCCTAGAGCATGACGGGTAGAACGGTGTTACTTGTGTGCCTGTGCGGCTCATTCTGGCAGTCTACCAATGTACCAAGATCCAGTGGGTTGAGGGCGCCGTTGTCGTTTTGGGACGCTTGCAGGGGTCGACACCAACCGCAGATCCTCAAAAGCGCCCGTGATATCGGTTCGGAGAAATGTAGCTAAGCTACGAGATATATACCACCCGGGCGGACTTGTTCGATTTGAAAATATTCGAGACTTCTTGCTGCGTTCTGGTCTGTGTGCTGGTCTACTTTGTCTAAAGGTCTATTCTGTAAAATAGTTCGGACTGACAATACATACCTCAGCCAAGCATCCTTGAATGTCAAAGTGACGACTACCTGGCACGTGAGCACAACGTACTGAGAAGAGCCTCCAAAAATACCAAGCCCAAATGACACAAATTGTTTTGAGGAAAGCCATTCTTTGCTTCCTCGCTCCAGAAATCAAGACATATCACATCAGGTGTAACAACATAATTGCTTCCAGTGACTGAATATCTTGGTAAGTCTCAGTACGATGTTTGCAGAATCGGAACTGGACATGACAGCACATACCTAGGCGGCGCCTTCAATCCAGTCAAAAGTTCAATGTCACGCTTGGGAAAAGCTCATAGGCTCACAAGATGAGCATTGATGGCAGGAAAGAGAATTGCTAGGAGAGACCTGCTGTACCGCGTCACACGTGATCCTGCACGCGGCGGAGACTGAAAGCAAATATGTCTCGGACGAATTCAGGATGAGCATACCTCAAGACCTCGAGAAGCGACTTGGAAGGACAAATGTCCAAGAACCACTTGAGTATGTGCTCGACATCCACAGGACGTCGGCCCTCTCGCATGTTTCTAATATTCATGTAAGCGTTGACAAAATCGATCAAGAAGTCAACGTCAATGTCGTGTGTATTGCCGGTTACGCCATATTCGACATCGAAAACGCCGTTTACCGGTGTCAGCGGCCAGTAAATGCCAGCGAGGAAGTTGTTCAGAGTGCCCTCAATCCATCTCGTGATGCGTGGCATGACAAAGCGGTCGGCCAGTTTCCAGGCGCGAATAAGTTCGACAGAGGAGTAGAAACATTGATTGAAAATCCACTTGTCGAAAGCGTTAAAGACCGGAATGGCAGCGGCATTTGAATCAAAAGCGGATTTACGAAAATCCTGGCCACGCAAGAAGGAGTTTAGGAATCTCATGTCGTTTATGCTGACATCCTGAAGTGCAATGCCTTCGAATTGAGGAACGAGATACGGGCCGTATAGACACGATTGAAAGTAGTGACTGAAGTCGCAGTACAGCTTCTCGCTGATGCGCGATTCACTCTGTTTGATGTTGTTGTCGGCAGGTCTGGTAGCGGAAGATGCCTCGGGGCAAATGATACGAATCTGGACACTGGAGCCAAAAGAGGCAGACCGTCAAATAAAGATCAGACCAGTAGTCTATCAAAACGAGACGGGACTATGTATGGAACGATCCATTGCTTGAGGACTGGAGGTAATTCAGAGAAAGCACAACTCAGGCAAGACTCACGTCCGATCGCAAAAGGAAATATATTCGTTCCAAGAGCGAAACTGCTCCGGCGGAGTTGCCATGTTGTAGTTGGGCTGAGCCCCTCTGTTTCTTCGTGGCATGTTGGATGAGTGCTCTCTTGTAGAACAGGAATTTGCAACTGGCGGAGCCAGACCAAATACCCAGAAGAAGACGGGAGATGACAGACGAAAACGCTCGGTCGCTGAATCATGGAAAGTCCATGGATTATGACCAAGATACTGGGTCCACTGGGCACTAATGGACATAAGCAGAGATGCTGTCCAGTACAAGCAAACAAACAATTAAAGACGACGAGGAGAAGGCTGAGCCCCCGAGGAATACGCGGATATCAGGTGAACAAGGGTGGAATAAGGGAGGTGTTGAGACAGAAGGAGACTTCCACCATCTAATGGCTGTTTGCCTTGGGTGGCTGCCGCGCGATTGTGCCTTCCATATTGGGCATATTTCACCCAGGGGCTAGCAGCCCTGGATGCTTCAGACGAAGTCGACAGACCCACCGTCGCTTCTGTCTTGGTCACTTGAACACTTGCAATAAGTGGGTGCCAACCTGAGAAGGTACGATCAAGTATCATTGTCTAAAGCAGCGCCGACTCGAAAAAGGTAGACCTTGGTGCAGGGCACGTTCTCAAGAATGTTCGTCAACTTCAAATACAGAACTGAACAAGAAGCCTCGACCCAAGACGCAAGACATTATGGGTGATCGTATCGTATGGATGGCACATTGTGTCAGATACTCAGCCAAACACATGATAAGGTATCTGAGGGTTGAGGGCGGACCGGCTGTTGCAGTGTTTACCTTTCGTTCCTGTAGATTCAGACCATCTAGCAATCAATTTGATTCTATTCAAGATAAATACTTTGCCCGCTAGTCTCAAGCCGACAAAAGCCGTATTTGTTGTTTTTCCTATACCCAGTACGCCAAAGTCCCAAAAACGCTGGCAGATAAGCACATACCGTGTGATGTTGGTGATTCCTACCCCAAGTCCCGCCAATAAGCTGAAAAAGCACATCACACGCGCTCCGAGATACATATCGCGGCATGTCGAGAGCAGCATCCTTCAGCTTACTTCGTACCAACACCAGTCTAATGAAGGATTTTGGGACGACCCCCTCAAGCCTCGGTCGTTGTAATTTCAACCGTTATAGACGTCTCCTGCGAGATCGATCCGTACCGATCCTTTGCATCTTGCCATTGGTCCCCAAACCGCTCATAGACCTCCTCAATCTGTTCTTTAAATTGCTGCTCCGTAAGCTTTCGCACAGCGCTGCCCTTCGCCGTGCGCAAAAAGCTGCCATACGGCAGAAGCAAGACATGCGTCTTTGCAACACGAATGTGCATCTGCGCCTTTTCATTGGCTGGTTGGATAACCTGCTCCCAGATCTCAATAGCCAGCTCGCGCGACACCTCACTGCCCTCCGTAAGCTCAATGAGCGAGACGGGTTGACGGTGCATGGCGCCGACGAGCATAGCACCGCGTACCTTGGGGTGGCTGAGGATAGCCTGCTCGATGGGACCCGGGTGGCCGTTGACGCCTGTCGAGAAAGAAATGAGGTCGTCTTTGCGGCACACAAACTTCCACGCATATGACGCCTTGGCTGGGTCCGGGTGCGGCATCCAGAGATCGCCCGTTAGCCACTCGGGTAGTGGCGGCGTGCTGGTTACGGGGTCAATACCCTGGCGTGCGTGCCAGCTGGCGATGGGTGCGGACTTCTCGGTGAGCTTGAAGACGAATTCGTAGAGTTCTTGAGGCTTGCCGTCGACTTCGTAGCCAGCGTTTTCAAAATGACGGAATTCGTAGCCGCCCGAGGAGGTATCAAAGTAGCTGTATTCAAAGTCTTCGTTAGGAGCTTCAAATTGGGGCGCGAGAAGCGCTTCGGTGGCGCCCCAACAATTTTGTATTTTTGTGTGCTGTGCCCAGATGCTTGCGGCGTATTTGGAAAGGACGGCTGTATTGATTCGTGTCAGTTGAACATTCTGTGACTACTTGGCGATTTTGAGTGAGCACTTACCGCCACCAAAACCAACATGTTCAAACGACTTGATAAAGTCGACGCCATCAGGCCTCCGGGCAAGGTCTTCCATCATCCACGGCATCAATATTCCCTTTGTGGCCTTCGCTTGTGGCAGAAGCTGGCATAGGTCGCTTGGAGTCACACCATGGTGACGGAACCCAGGAATGACGACTGCTTCACCAAAGACAGACAAACACTATCCAGATATGTCTGTCAGTGTTTCAAGATCCAAAGTATAAAGATAAGCAAGACGCTTTGTTTGATCTGTAACTCACCATCAAAAACCCGGCCGAAATTGCGTGTGCGGGCGATGTGTTAATCATATATCGTACGCCCTTGCCAGGACTCGTCAGGAGTTGGAAATGTTTTTTCCCGTCAACATCAGCTAGCAGCTGCAGCCGGTCTTGTGTTGCCATGAACCTGTGATTCCACACGACTGGTTTCTACAAGCCAAGGAAATTAATTTTAGCAGTTGATTCCCAAGTAAAGTGTCCCAAATATGACAAATGAGAAGATGCAAGATCTTACCGGAAGTCCTGTGGTGCCGCTGGTGTGTAGAACAACATAAGGATCGAGCTCGGCCTCCTCAAAAGTCTTGGTGAAAGGCCAGTGTGGGACCTTTTCCTCGCTCAAGAGAGCATCTAGCTCGGGAATAATAAAGTGCTTCATAGGCCTGTCCTCGAGAATGTCGCGCACATGGACGCCAAGCGCGGAAATAAAGATGTTGCAGTCGGTCTGCTCCATGAGCGAGATGTGGACGGTCTTGCTGTTGACATGCGATGAAAACAAGACCTTGTGGCCCGTCTTGCATACCGCCATCTGTATCATGTGGTAGCGGATGTCTGCCACGCCGAGGTAGGCGATTGTCTCGAAGGTTGTCGACTTGCCGACGGCGGCGTCGATGAACCATGCTAATCTGTTGATAGCATTCGCAAACCTGGATATGGTGATATCCTCGAAACCTTTGCTGAGATCATAGTCGTCGATGGGAATCGAGGCCCAGGCACTGTCGGGCTCTTCTTGTGCTCTTTGGTCGATAAAGGCCGGCAGAAGCCTCCGTCCGCAGTTCGGCGGCGCGTTGGGGTTTTCTTTCCACATGATATGCAGATCCTATGAGATTCTCGACAAAGAGGTTCAGAACAGACTATGCAACAATCTTCAAACGAGCACTAGCAAAGAGTCCAGCAAAACGGCTGAATTATGGATATTGGCTGCGCTGCGTTTGCGAATCGAGAGAATAGTAAGGGGGAATAGGACCGACGAAACTACGTTGGAAAGAGACTGAAAGATGAGAGAATGGACTTGTCGAGAATCCAATGGAGAAAATTGTCCTGGAGGAGGATCATGTCCCAAATATTATTAGTGACTTGTCCCATTGAGGGACAGCATTCTGCCCCCGGTCAAGCAGAGGATGCCGCATGTACTGTACATAGTACAGTACCAGGATCTAGTGCGACACCAAGTGGATGCGAGCGAATCCCCACCCATGTTGATCAAAGTGTTCTCACGCGCTGCCTCCAAATGAGAAAAGGCCGCAGTCGCGGCGTTCGGGTGGGTCGCCGAATGTCGATGAATCCATCTTGGGGCAGCACCACCGAAGACGTATTGGGTGCGAAAGCCGGTTCGAGATTTCGCCGAGGTTCTTGGAGAAGAAGGGAGCAGCGACGGTACTGGCGGCAAGCTGGAACTCCATGATATGGACACGGCTCTTTTCGCCAGGGTCGAATCAACACTGAGTAATAGTCGGAGCAAAGATAAAGATCGACGGATGAGTAGGAATAAAGATCTACTGAGGATTTCTGGAGAGAAACCTTGGCCTTGGCCATGGGAAGCTGGGCTTTGCCGGACGGCCGAGGAGTCGTCGCTCGCGGCACGGTCCGGCGGAACCCGCTTGCCGATCCTTGGCGCACTCTCAGGACCCGGCAGGCTGGGATATCCCAGCTGAAGGGTTAGTAGTATGTACTATGAGCAACCATCGACACGGCACGGGCTGCCCAACAGCCTGCCAGCCTGCATACAGGCACCGGATGCTGCCAATTGGCTCTTGGACCCTGAACGACAACCTGGGGAGCCTCTGCTGCCGTCCTCTAGCGCTGCAAATGACTCTGTAGCGCAAGACCAATTGAGAACACTACTATGTATGTGCTTGGTTGGAGGGCCTGTCAGAACTTCCCACTGCCCACTAGACTGAAAGTTATTACAAGTACTATGTGGTGCGGGATACACTATAGAGTGAAATTTCCACAGCGTGTGGTGGTATGTACATGTCCGCGGTCAAGCTAATTTCTGTCAGAAGTACGGACATAGCCGCGTTATCCCACGGTCCGCTCATTAATTTTCTCGCGTGTAAAACAGGTGATGGACTGGAGGAATTGTTCCTTGCGGAAGGCATTCCAGTCAGGGGAGCCCCCCTGAACCAGTCCTCGGCTCGCTGTAGGGCAGCTTCCGACTGGCCATGTCGTTATGTACATAGTACCTACCAGATAGGCATAGCACCGTAGCACCGAGTTGGTCATACATACTATATAGTAACCAACAAGCTCTCGCAATCCCCCTGCTATGTAACGTGGAATATACATAGTATAGGACATACGAATACCAAGCACCTATCTACTATGTGTAAAACCAAACCAACGACATAAAGCCTGGTGCATTTTCTCCACCAAACCGCGTTACGCATGCAAGGACGGACGAGCATGCCACAGCACGGAGTACGCCGAATTTCCCAAGTAAAACCGGTCAACAGCACGGAGTAGATCTTTTCGAACTTGTGTAAGTGTGTGCTATGATATGTGGCCTCGCTGTCGCAACGGCGACCCGCCTCGATACTAGCTTGTTATCGCAGTTGGGCACTAGTCGGGTGGATGTTACTACTACAAGGCGGCATTTACTCGTGGAAGAACCAGATATCTCAGGTAGTATCCATTCTTCTTTGGGAAACTGACCAGCACAAAAGAAATAGATATCTGAGAATAAACTAGTCAGCAATAACAAAAACAAAAAGTACAGCAGCAGCACCATATCGGTTAGGCAAGCACGTATCGTCAGCCCACTGGGATTTCGGAGTGGACCTTACTGGCTGCACTGCCTGTCTTGCCGAGGTACTAAACAGTGGATGCTCTGTTTGCTCAGACATCCCATGGCTTTATGAGATCTGACACTGATTGCACGACACGGCTCATATCAGTTCAGGCTTCTTGCCATTCTAGAAAGCCGCAGCGTATTTGCTGTGAGCCAAACGGGACGCCAGTCGTCACCTTGTGGAATTCACTTGATCTTCAACCGAACGATTGCCGAAAGTCAGAATACTTCTTTCTTGCCCCACTGTGGAGCCCCTGGGTACTTATATGACCGACAAATGAAAGTACCCGGCAGACAGTTCATTTCTCTCGGTTCTACTATGGAGAATTACAGAGCGAGAGGTGGAATACCAGAGTGATGAGGGACGCATCCGAAGCCGATGTTTTGCTCTCGTGTTACCGTGCATAGCCTCAAAAACTGTCCAGTACTCAATGTATTGGTACAGAGATACCGAAGTACATGGTAGGCGCCCTGACTGAAAACACACAGTTTGACGCAAATGAGATGACGGCCATGCCGCTGTCATGGGCGCTGCTAAACTCTTGTTTACCCCAGAAGGGGCGCATCTTCATAGGGCTCGAACGGTGTAAAAGGAGAAATGAATGTACAGTGCTGTTCTGTCGGGTCCGGGCCCGCTGGATGGAGCACCTGGGGAACTTTGTTTTGCGGTACACACTTGTCACGTGCCCTAACACGTGCCCTAGGGCGGGAAATGAGGGTCCTGACAAAAGTTTCTTCTCTTTCCTTTCCACTTCTCCATCGCGAGATGAGTTGATGGAATCTACTTACTTTTACCACTTTGCAGGTGCAGATTGGACAACTCAAACCAGCGGCGCTCCGAGTGTGCGTCTCGAGAGTCAAAGATGCTCAGTTGAAAGGCAGGGTGCTGTTGCTGCATAGAGTCCCGCGCTTGCTTCGAGATAAATTCTCAAGTTTGTCTCTCCTCAAAGCATCCGCTGCAACTCACTTCCAGCCTCGGGCCTAATAAACCGCTCGCACTCGACGTGGCTAAGCATTGACTGCAATTCTCATGACCTACTAAGAAGAACAGACGCAGTATCTCGAAGCAGTTGCTCTCAGGTCTCTTGACGGTACGTACAATCTTGTACACAACAAAATTTGGCCCTCACACCTTTATATACCCCCAACCCCCACCTTTTCACGGACAATACGCCTGAAGGATGACTTTCTATATTCACACTGCGAGAACCGCCATTGCCTATTGTGCGTGGTGGTTTCGTGAGCGATATAACACTGAAAATTCTGACTTGGCGCATTCGGACCCTCGCAAATGGCAAAGAATTTCGATCATCTTTGAGAGCTTTGTTGCTGACTGTTGAAAATCAGAATTGGGTTGCTTTGACGCACTGCTGGTACATAGCTGAAAAAGATAAGGTCAACTTCCCGAGGGTCTTGCGACTTTCAAGCCATGCAGTTGGTGTCTTGTCGGTGGGAGGCTGAGTACAAATGACTATATAGCACGCACATAGCGATGACTTGCTGCTCAATCGGAGCGATCTAGATTACATAGCTACTTAAACTCATTGATTTTCGTCCAAATTACCTAAATCTCACATCCGCTTATCCATGGTGCCCCTCCAGCGCACAAAGGTATCAACACTGTTCGCCTTGTAAATTCCACAGCATCCATATCGCCAGCCCAATGACAGCCGCAACCCGTCCAGCCGTGCCGCCTAAGCATCTGTGCCACCACTTCGAAACGTGGCACACAGCGCGGCATAATGGTGGGTTAGGTCCAGCACGTTCTGTGGTAGGCTAGTGGCTTGAATGATGCTGCGCACTTTGACAGCGCCCTCGTCCTCAATCAGTGTCCGGATGGTGTGCAGGAGCTCGGGGCTGAACTCGCTGTACCAGCGGTACTGCCAAGTCACCAGGCGGATCGTGGCCGCCACAATCTCTCGTGTATTCTTTTGCTTCTCATACACCCTTAGGATGCCCGTCAAGGCCTTGGGGCTGAATCGCTGCATCAGGCAGCCGCGGTACGCCTCGACTGCCTCGTCAGTGTGTTGCAGACGTTCGGCGAGCGAGCCAAGGATCTCCCATTCTTCGGCCGACTTCTTGTACTGCACCGACTGTGCGCGGAATTGCGCCATTTGCGTCCGCCAGATGGTGTAGACACGTAAGTCTTCATAGAGGACCATAAAGAGACTGTCTAACCACCTTTCACACAGACGCTTGTTGTTGAGACGAGAAAGGTGCTCTTCTGGTTGAGATGCCGTGCCCTGTTCAACATTAGAGTCATGAAACGGCTTGCGTAATTCTTGCTTCAAACTTACATTCTCTTCGGCCTTGGTCTGGCTGGGCTCCGCTGCGCTGCTGGGTTTCTCCAACGCCTCATCATGGCCGTTGGTAGTTGAATCTGCTTGGGCACCCGCTGATTTGCCGTCCTTTTCTTCGTCAGACACTTCCCCATTGGTGGTAGGCTCTGGTGTGCCTCGGATGACGTCTGTACTGGCACCACGCTTCGAGGGTGGGCTTGGCTCTTGCCTCTCTGTTCTGTACTCATCCTCCATGACGAAGACATTGCTTCGGATCTTCAGCAGTTGGTCCCAACCAATCTTCGCTGTCATCTCTGTCAGGATACTGTAGGCCTTCTTGAAAGTGCCACGGTACGAAGCAGCTCGGAGGTTGAGCAAACTGGGCTCTACCTGTTCCGAGTACCTCGACTCTGGCTCACTATCAATCTCGTCAAGCCTCGTCTCCGGCAAAGTAGGTAAAAACACATCTTTTGGTTCTGGCATCAATGGCGCATCCTTGTCTTGGTACGTAAACATGGGGCAAGAGTTCAGTATGGTCAGCGCGTTCTCCCAGTCCTCCATCGCAACGTAAACTTCTGCAAGCCTTGCCCAAGTCCCGAATTCACTCGGTGCCGCAATCGTGCTACGGTCGGCGCAGCCTAGGGCGAGACGAAGACGCTCTTCTTTTTGCTCGGGTGTCGTGGCGGTTTGTGCCTTCTTGAGAAGGAAATCGGCTTGGGTGTCAAGCATGACATAGTCCATAGGTCGCTCCTTCAACGCCGAATGGAGGACTCTCACACCCTCGACCTCCTCATTTCCCATAAACAAGACTCTTGCTAGCAGTGAGGCCACTTCCGTGTTTTGGGAACGCAGCTTCTCAAACAAGTTGATTCCTGATGTGTAACGGCCGGTAGTTTCGAAGTATTTGAGGAGACCCGTGGTGAGATGGTTCGAGACCATGTTGGGGACCTGCACTACCGAATCAGATCCAAGCTGCCATCCTGTAGCATTGTCAGTATCCGTATACGACCACGAGCCATGCAATTTGTCAACCTACCTCGGAAGAACAATTGCTCGGCGGCACTCAGGAACCTTTGCTCTGTTTCGGTGTTTGTTACAGGATTAAAGCGTCGCACACCCATAATCTTTCTAATTGTATCACCACTTCCATCGTCGGCATATGAATATGCGCGAAGTACGCTGCACAAATATGTCTCGAGCCAGAGTTCGTCGGTGGCCTTTCCCTTTTCGCCGCGTTCATCGACACAGTAGCTCTCGACAGTACCGGGGATGGTGACATGAACCCGCATATCGAGTCTCGAAAAGGCATTGTAGCAACTGTTTACAAGACCGTCAGCTGACTGTCTCCTCTCGGGCTACTGAACGAACCACATACCAGTACACGCCCTCTACAATCTTTGCAGTCTGTGGCTGACCATGCTCCTTGTATGTGAGGGTGTTTATGTATGCAGCCAGACTTGCAGAAGATGAGGCATCCACACCCGTAACATGATGATAGTTTCCGATCTAAACAGACGTCAGAGCCAATCTCTTGGTGGTGACAGCTGGGGGGCGACAATCGTACGTGTTTGACTGCATTTCTCTGGGGTTGCTTGAGAAGATGCACGAGATCTGGCGGTCCAAGCTCTCGGAGAGCAAGCAGAGACTCGGTACGGGCTTCGACTGATTCGTGGAGAACCTCCTCCGTAATCCTACCAAGGGACAGAGATATCAGCAACCAGATGCGCAAAGAGATGCGCCAAGGAAGCCAGAACACGGATAGGCAATCGCTCACTCTGGGACAGCTGGGGCGACCATGGCGATGTGGATAGAATCAATCGTCGCCTGTGCGAGAGACGTGTGTAATTGCCCTTAAATGTACGATCTGGCTGATTCCACTCGCAGGTAGCGGCGGGAGACCAAAGAGGCTTTGACTGAACACGTACGCGGTAACCGACTTGGGCTTTTGGAAGACCGGAACCGCGCGAAGATCATTAGCAGAGTGGCAGAAAACCTGCGCCGCTCGCTGATTTGATATAGCGCAGAAGCCCCACGATGACGAGCGTGGATCTTGAGAACTGTAGGGTCTATCGTAACGCTTGGAACCTGAGGGGTCAGAAAGACAGGAATTTGTGGTGATGGTTGTCTGCTATGTATAGACACGGCTTGAAAGTGACAGCTCTTAACTGCTTACGCCTAAAGTGACTGGCCTCTGGGTAGCATTGGCAGGGCTGGCAGGGGAGCTAGGGCCTGGTACAGGCGCGGAAGGTGGGGTGTCCCGGCTAGAGCCTCTTGAGCCTCTGCATATGTCCACTGACGGTGGGACAGCGCTACTTGTCTGATTGTATATATAGTACAGGCTGGTTTCGCGGCAGGCTCAGTGGCTTGCTGTTCGCTGTCAGGGCCCGTCCTTGCCTGTAAAAAGCCCCATACTGAAGTCATCGTTCAAGGGTTACATAGTAATTCCCATCTATCCATCTACCCATTTAGACGCGACACGCGCCTCGCCGTGCATCGTCTATGCCATGCTCTGACAGTTCCTTTGAGCGATGTACTTGAATACATGCATCTGTAACGACATCTTACAGGCTCTGACTAGTCTCCTTGAATACCATGGTGCGCTGTCCGAAACAAACGCGGTTTTGTATGAGCAAAGCAAAGCTAACCAGCGCAACGCGTACAGTCTGCTTTTTCGGCGATCAACGTCGAGCCTGAAGACAATGTCGAGGAGGAGGTCGATACTGCACGAGAGCTTCAGGTACTGATATCCACGACATGCAAAGAATTGCGAGTGTGAAATGGATTTGATGCAAGCTGACATGCAGCTAGGTCGATGACGCTTTGAAACTTTTCCAGAATGCCCTCAAGCTCCATGCCCAAGGGCCGCGGTCTTTTGACGATGCCGCCCGCGCCTACGACGAACTCTTGAATTCCGACATTTTCAAACTCCCAGAAAGTGCCACCGAATATGAGCGCGCTGAAAGACAACAAAATCCTCTACTCCCTGTCGAGCCTTCATTCGCACCTGGTCTCGATGCAGGCGCTACGTACGCCGACGGCACTGGAACCAGTCTTCCACAGGCACTGTTCCTGTCTTACAAGAACCATGGCCAATTTATATTAGATAGGATCAAGTCAAGAGTGCGCCAAGCTGGACCGAGCGCCACGAAAGTATTTCAAGAGCCCGCGATCGCTGGCGAAGCCCTCAAAGCGATAGATGCGTTCAACGCTGCGTTGGACAGAGATCCCTCCGACGCTGAGCTGTGGCGGAGGACCGCGAGAACCGCAGCGTTCTTGAATAGCGCGCGAATGAGCCGCTACTGTTTGGAAGCTGCAATTGAATTGGACGATGACCCTGCGGTCGCAGAAGTAGAACCTCCATCTCTCGCCGAAGGCTTCGCCGGGGAGCAGTTGAAAGAGCAACTGCACATCCTCGGTGACAAGATCTCCATTACGCACCCGAGCATCAAACCGTATCTGGACAAAGAGATATCGCCCTTTCTCCAACGTTACATCGACCCACTTCCCTTCTTGTCTGACCCAACACTGGAGCTGGGATCACGCAAAGCCCTAGCAGCTGAGACGATTCTGACGCGACCAATTGTTCGACTCACCAGCCTATCGTGGGCACAGCTCGGCATGGCACTGGCTGAATATGTCAAAGAAAGTGGTTTGTCTGCACAGGCAATCCTGATTGAGCTGCCAGAAGGCCTCAGAGAGCAAGAGGATGAGATGGAGCAAATGGATCTCGACATCTCGCCATCTACAGCTGCTGATCTTTCCAATCCTGAAACTGCAGAAAAGGCAGATGGCCAATCGATGAAAAGAAAGCAGTCAGCCGAGATGAAGGCACAAGATGTTGGGAGCAAAGAGAAGAACACTGCAAATGCAGAAGATCCTCAGCAGAGCGTATCTTTACCATCCAGGAAACGATCCGTCTCGTTGGCAGGTCTTCCTGAACCCGTCGAGGAAGAAGCTGGAGATAGCAGGCGACCGAAGCGTGTGAGGAGGCGGGAGACCGTCGTTGAAGAGGCGGTTGACGAGACAACGTTACGCGCCGCACAGCTACAGCCTTTCCAAGGAGCGGATCAAAATCTCTTCCAATTAACCAAAAACATCTTGGAGAATCTCGGGGTAACTGACAAGAACACGGTGGAGAGAATAGGTCAAATTCTCGACTCTTGCGCGCTAGATGAGCGCACATCCAAGATATGCCATACTGCCAGTATTGATTTGCGAAACTCGCTATCCTCTTTTGATGAAGATGTGGCAAACATTTTCCTTACCAAGGCTGAAACCACTAGTCTTGGAATGAATGCCTTTTTGGAGCATACGAAGTCTGGAGCGCAGCGCATGTCTGAACCGGCAATTCTCAATGAGTCAATGGGTCTTCGACATTTCATCAAGAAGATGAACGCAGCTCATGTATCGGCGCAAGATGTGGCTTTCGAGTGGCTTCTAGCCATATCCCGTACATATACTTCGAAAAAGTGGTCCGAACAACTTAAAAGTGCGGTTGACCAACTACTTGATCAATATGACGAGACACTTTTCGAACGGGTACAATACGAAATTGGCTGTGCTCCGTCCAGAAATGAAGATGACGCCCGTTTCGCCGCAATCGATACCGCCGTCCAGATGCTGTTTGAGGTTTACCTTGATGCTTACGAACGAATCACCAACCCTAGCAGCCGTGTGGTCGAGCAGGTTTCCAAAATCGCAACCAAGATGCGTTTAGGTCGCTGGCAAGACCTAGCATCTCAACTCAGCCGACGAAGACCAGCGATGGTTCGGGTAGATTTGACTCTGCGGTTTCTCTGGGCATGCGTTTTCTCAACAACCCTGGCGGAGGGCATCTCGCGGGATCACATACTGACATGCTGGCACAGCCTGCGAGACTACCTAGCCTCCACAGGACACAATAAAATTGACCTGCCAAACAATGCAATCATGCCAGAGGTATCGTCTGCGGAGGCTGATCGGGAAATCAGTAAACTCACAACCATGGATTTCTTCCTGGGTTTGTTCCAAGAGGAAATGTCTGACCCAGTCGCTGTTATCGATACGCTTGAGCCAGTTCTCAACCCAGACACCGTCTACATCACGTCGAATGAGGAGACCGTTACCAATGGTGAGGGTGCTCCTGCCGAACGGCCCTCCAAGATTTCCATCAAGGATCATGCCAGCCAGGGCCTCAAGGATCTTTGGAAGTTCCTTGTGGCTAGTAGCACCGACCTCAGGCTTCTGTTGTGGTCTCGGTTGAGTGATGCTTACGGTTCAATCAAGTATACGACCAAACAGTTTTCCTGTCTTCTCAAGAGCATTGAGATGGTCATCGACGATATGGACAGTCCGACGTACTTGAACACCCCACCAGATGCGCGGAAAATGCTCCTTCTCAAACTCACGAGATCGATCCATGATATGATGGTATCTGCATTATCGTTGGCCCTCAATGACAACACTGCATTCGACATTATTGATGAGGAGCATCTTCAGTCCACTTCAGCTGCCCTAGCCAGGCTGAGCTGCTTTGTACATGTCGCAGTCATGCAAGAGGACGAGTTTACGCTTGGCATTGCCCAGGCACCTTCGAAATCGTCGGCTTTCAACGAACTACTCGAGAGCTTAAAGGACTTGCAAGTCAGGACCTGGACGCTGCAGTATTGCCTGATCAAAGTGGGCATTCACCAAAACGCGGCTATTTTCAAAACTCCGGACAACGACTTGGCCGAGTTCTTGAATGCGGTCCACCAGGTACTGGGTTTACGAAAGGCATGTAGCTCATCGAACAAAATCTTCCTCAAGATGATGCGCATCGAGTTGCTGAAAC
This sequence comes from Coniella vitis, assembly GCA_011317545.1. NCBI lineage: Eukaryota > Fungi > Ascomycota > Sordariomycetes > Diaporthales > Schizoparmaceae > Coniella > Coniella vitis. The sequence continues at coordinate 1,393,265 of WUJK01000009.1, forward strand.
AAAAGAACATCGAGAATTGGGAAGATTATCTGGGACAGGTACTCTTTGATCTTAATGGGCTCAAACTTGGTGTTGGAATTTGGGACGTGCAGGATCACGGGTGTGTTCCAGAGAAGCTCGAAAAACGGCAAGCTTTGCAGCTCATCGAGAAGATCATGTTGCTGGCAAATCGCATGTCCATGAAGGACTTGCTCAAGTCAGACCTCAAGAACACCATTGAGCACATGCAGGGCGCCATTGGCCAAGCAAAGTCCAGTACACCCATGATTCACAATCTGCGCAATTTCCAGGAATATCTCAAAAAACCTGTGCATCCACTTCGTTTATACCAGGCTCTTGACGGCACGGTCCCTCTTGATGCCATGACCGTCAACACGGCAGAAGCGTCTCTGGCAAAGAGTGGCTGGTTTTTCCTCCTTGGTATGATCGCCCTAACGAAGTTCAAGGGGGTCGATCTAAACCGCCGTCAGACCCCTGGTGCCACGGACGATTTGCGCATAGGAGCTACATTCTTGCGTTTGCAGTTGCAGTTCACTCCGGATAAGTGGGAAGCATGGTTTAGGCTTGCCGAGTGTTTCGACTTTGAATTAGACGAAGCTGTTTTGTGGTCGGCCGACAAGATGAACAAAGAAAGAACCGAGCTGCTCAAGTTCCAGCGCTCAGCAATTCACTGCTACACCTTGGCATTGTCGCACTGTCACTCTTGGACTCCGGAGACTACGGAAGACGAGCAAAAACTCTGCCAGCTTTACTACAATTTCGCCATGCGCATGTATGCGTCCAGCCGTGAGCCGTTTGCAATGGAGCCGTTTCAGCATAGTGAACATGCCCGCTTCTACCCAGACGCAGATGGCAACGGGACTTATAAAGGCCCAGTTCACAAGGAAATGACAGACTTTGAGGTTTGGAAGTATGCAGCTGCCCTGTTCAGGAAGGCCATGAAAGGAAGACCCAAGGATTGGAAGAGTCCATATATGCTTTCCAAATGTCTCTGGAAAATGTATCAGAAACCACTTGATACCCTGAAAGGCAAGGACGAAAAAGCAAGACCCACGATTCCAGCACTTGTCGCTGCATTGGAAAAGACGATCGAGGTAGTGTCGCTTCTTCCAAAGCCACGTCATGGCCAGGACCCGATCCTTGAGCCGCACTACAAGATCGTCTCAATTCTCAGTAAATTGGTAAATCAAAAGGAGATATCCCCTCAAGAGGCTGCCGACATTTTACAACGACAACCGTACGCAATACAACATGGCGACAAAGTGACAATCGAGTCCCTGGAAGATTGGGATGGTTATGTCATCGAAATCCTGCGCCTGCTTCGTGACAAGGACAAGTCGCATTGGCAGCACCGCATCATCATGCGTCATGCGCGTATGTTGTATGATACCAAAGAAACTGATTCGGCAAGTGAGTACACAGGGGCCCAAGCAGCATTTTTGGTACTGCGTGAGCATATGGTTACCAAGACCATGGCCATCAATGTCTGGAAATGTGATGCCGAGCGTCCAGGGCGACACCATGTTTTCACAGAGCAATATGTACGATACATTGTACACCTATTGACCTTGACGCATGACCGTGTGAATATGGAACTGCTCCTGCGAAAGATAAGGAAGAAGGGAGCCGATTTCTACCATTTCACTGATCTTTGGGCCAGTTGCGTCCAAGCGTATACTCGACTTCTGCGGCACACATACAAGATTGACCCCCTCGAGGAAGACGTCTTCAAAAATACGAGCCCTGAGGAATTCGAAATCCTCGCTGAGAGGATCACCGAGTGGGCAGGCAAGGATGACAAAGAACACAACGCCTTGAACGCAATGAAAGACACAATCGAGCTGAAGAAGCTCAACGGCGGCTTAACCAAGGCTGGCATGATTGATGATCTCATCAGCGACTGCTATTCAGTTCTGTATCAGGATATAGCAAAGGAGCTGCCAGGTCCAGACCCATCCGAGATTATAGAAGAGCGCAATCGCGTCAAAGAGGCCGAGACGAATGACCGAGCAACTGACAAGGAGCAATTCAATGGCTTGCTCCACCCAAGTAATAATGTCACGGACAAGAAAGAGGAAAATGGAGCGAGCCGTTTACCTAGCGAGGCGCCATCGCCCGGGGCTACTCAAGGAGGCGAAAAAATGGAAAGATCTGCGTCCAACAATGCAGCCGAAGGCGGTGCTGTTCGCCGCAGGCTCGTTGGTGTGCGGCGTGCTGATATCTTGCGAAAAGCCGAGCAGGCTGTCTTGCGTGCAACCGAACAGCCGCCACCCAAATCTGCCGTCAGCGAACGGTCCAATGGTCGCAAATCGCGTCGCGGGAGCGTCGCAAGCGGCAAGGACACTATGGGAGTCCGCCAGGATGCCAATGAGACGGAGGCCGACGATGATGGTGCAGATGTAGAGATGAGGGATGCCATTGCATCCGATGACAAGCATCCTGATGGTGAAGAGGTTGACGAGCTCGAGCATACCGCAAATGCTGAAGATGCAGATAGCGAGGCGGCGAGTCCAAGACCGGACCATGACGATGCCGACGACGAAAGTGATCTCAGTGACTTGCCAAGCGAGTTTGACCAGGACATTCCAGAGTCCTTGATGTTCCCCAATTTGCGCAAAAGCGTAGAAAACTCAATCGCTGCCACTCCTAGTGAGGATGGCGACGACGAGCAGGAAGAGGATGATGATGAAGAAGAGGAGGAGGAGGAAGAAGAGGAAGAGGAAGAAGGGGAGGAGGTTCAAGAGACGAACCGCATGGACGAAACGGCCCAAGAGCATGACCAGGAAATGGCAGATATCTCTAATGTTGCAGAAGGAAAAGATGTCGAAGACAGTGCAGAGGGGACCGCCTAGGTGATGCGGCATCCTCGACATTCTGAAGAAAGCACAGATGGTCCGAAACCTGCAAAAGAGGATGCTTTTGAGAGGGTAGAGGAAGTGATTTATGTGGCTACATCAGCCTACGAATATGACGAAGACTCGTCTACAACCTGATTCACGAAAGGGAGGAAGCTAGCCGTCTCAAGCATGCCTCTGAGGTTCAAAGACGGAGGCGAGGACGCTACAAGACGGATGGTAGCATGAACAGCACGCAACAATGCTCAAATATTCAACATTACAACGTCTTCTTATCTCACTATTTGCAATACGCCGCCTTCAGATGAGCCCACGTCTGCCCAGGCCTCTATTTCCACGAGCATCTGAGACTCGTACAAACCAGCCTGTACTAGTGTGTTTGCCGGCAAGATTCCCGCGCACTTCATCTTCCAGCCGTGTTCTTCACTCACCGCCTCGCAGTCGTTGCCGAGCCGCAACATCAAGCGTGTCCGTACAATGTCTTTTATGGATGCGTCGAGCGCCTTGAGAGATCCTTCAATAATGTCTAGTATCCAGACCGTCTGGCTAGCGGCCGATGTACCACCAATGCAAGTTAATGACGAGACACCGCGCGGTGGGTTAGCTGTTGTGCCCGAGATGTGTATACGTGAACCGACCCGTACAGCACGGCAATAGCCCTATAGAAATCGCTTGTCAGAAAAAGCAATGTTACGAAGCAATAGCAACATGGCAGGGCAGTGTGGAGCTAAGGACTTGCGCAAATGGGTTCCCAAGGACTTCTAGTCAGATACTCTACTCTCTGCCCTCGTGCAACGGCCTCTCTGACGGCCTTGGTCCTGTCGTTTGGTTTTAAATGGTGGCTCAAGTCGCCTGCAGCGGTGAGGTACGGTGACCGTCGATATTCATCGCCGCAGTCGCCAGGGATATCCTTCAACCCTTCCTGTGCTCTCGCAATCTGTGCGCGGTCCTCATCGTCGAAGCTAACGGAGAAGGCAAGCAAGTTTCTTTTGGCATAAGCCTCAGAGTCCGCATTGAGCCGGGTTCCCACGATGACGGCCTTGACTCCTGGGACGTCGAGCACCCATCTTGTTGCGACGGCTGCTATGGGGACGCTGTGCTTCATTGCCACCACGTGTAACGCTTTCAGTACGTTTTGGAAAGCATACCAGCCGCCAGCAGCGTGGATGAAGCGAAGGTACTTGCGCAGTGACCAGTTCAGTGCGTTGCCATCGGTCGGCTCAGGCGCATCGAGCCACTTCTCACTGAAAAAGCCACCCAGAAGCGTCCCATAGCAGAGCAAACCCACGCCGCGCTTCACACAAAGGGCGCTCATGCGTCCGCGGATGACGCGCCGGTCGAGCACAGAACACGAGACCTGGTTCGTGACGATGGGGAAGCCTGTGTCGAGAAGCATGGCAAGATGTGCAGAGTCTGTATTGGTAAGACCAAGGAGGGCTATTTTGCTCCCGCCAACAGCGGACTGCATGCGAGTGAGGTGCTGTAGGTTGTGGATGTAGGTGTCGTCCGTGTAGTCCCAGATGTGGTACTGCAGCAGGGCGATTTGGTCCTGTTGGGTGCGGTGCAAGGCCAGGGTCACGGCTGCTTCTGCCTCTGCGAAGGACCTGTTACTGTTGCCTTCGGCTGGACACCATTTGGTGAATGCCGTTGCTGTACGTTTGGCTTGAGAGGAAGAATGCTGTTGTTTGTTGTTGTAATGGCCCATGACGAGCTCTGCGTCGCCGTAATGGTCGGCCATGTCAAAATAGTCCAGGCCATGGTCGACGCTTCAATATATGTCAGTCTTGTTCCCACTTCAAGGCTTTCTTTTGAGACCTGCTAGCAAGAGCAGACAAAACACATACAGAGTGTTGATAAAGCCAGAGGCGTTGGCGATGTCTACGTCTTTGTCGTGTCCGCCGGCTAGTTGCCAAAGGCCGTTCAAGATGCGCGGAATTTCGAGCGAACCTGCTATTGTTGTCCGCTCTGGACGAATCGTGGTGGTATCAGCCATCGGAGGTACGACCTGGAATACAATTGCACGTGTATTTGAACTTTGACAAGAGGAAAAGATCCGATGCTAACTTGGATTAGGGAGTACATGGCGATATCGGCAAGCCATCTGGATGATATCGGAGATAGTACGGCAAACCCCTCAGCAAGTAGTCCCATACATTATTTCCAGCGGGTTACTTACCGCGGCTCTTATTTCGTCCCCCTTCTCACGCCCAATTACCAGCCTTTCCAGACTCTATATATTCCGAACGATCCTTGTGGCCTGTGGCGATGCAGCTCTAGTTCTCCGACACTGATGGAAGCATGCTACGAGTTTCCCAGCTCTCTATCCAGACTAACAGCCTCCTCTCTAAACATTTTGCGCAGTCTTCTCTGGTGCCACCACGCAAGCGACGAGACCATGCAAAGGAAGCCTATGGAAACGACGCCAGTCGTGACCCAATATTGGTTTGCAGCTTCAATGGAGCCCCGACTGTCGCTGCTGAGGTCGATGTACGCATCGTGAGCATTGGGCTCGATCCAGTAGCTGATGGGGATCTGTCTTTGTGTGTCAGTCTAAGATGCACACACCGCCTATAAGCTTGCCTGTCCCGTTCTATTGCCCTTGACAGGGCTCAGAGACGACAAGTCCTTGCAGAAGGGCGAGGGAGAAGGACCATTGCAGCAAAACATACCTTACAGGCACAAGACCTGTATACCCCCAAGAGTTGCATCAATGTGCCAACAATGGCCGCAAAGATGGCCCAGAAGCCGACAAGCATTTGGCCCAACCAGTTGATTGTCTTTGCCCGCGTGTGCGCCTGGGACCAGCGCTCGCCGTAGCGCAGCTTCAGCCAGAGCTCCCACATCCAGAGCAAGCTCTCGACTACCTGGCTGATGCCGTAGATGAGGTACGTCAGGCTACGACAGGCCATGCCCTTGCGAGGCATATTATACGAGGTGATGAAAGCCAGTGCAGTCGGGGTGATGAGGATGATGAACGATGCGAGCAGCGCATTGAGAATGTCGCTCCAGTCCTCGCGCAGCGCATCGTGCACCTGCTCTGGCGGCGTCATGGTCTTGTCCTTGCTGCTGCCGTTGGTGGTGCCGGTGCTGTGATCGTACGTCGAGGCGTAGTCGCGAACGGCCTCGTGGATCCACCGCCGCTTGTTGGAACCGCGGTTCCAGAGCGAGACGGTCTCAAAGTGGCCGTCATAGGCCTTTTCCACAATCTCGATGCCGTGCAGCCGCTTGGCGACCCATCTGATGACGGGGAGGTTCAGGACCTTGGCCCTCGCCGAATGTGCCTGGCCTGTGCCTTTTCGCTTGCGCGACGCTGCGGGGCCGCCATCCCAGACGAGGCCTTGCAGTGCGTCTGGGTTGTTCGCGGCGAGCATGGCACTTGCGATGATGGCGAGATTGGGGACAGTCATGTACCCTGTGCAGTCGATGGACGGCATGGGTCAGTCGACGTGATGAGAGGGGGGGGGGTTCTTTTTCCCTGGGCAAGTGGGCGAGGACTTACACATTCCAAATGCCAGAGCGTGAGCCGTGTCGTTATCCCCCAGACTACTCCTGTTGATATCGATGCAGGTGTAGATGAAGCCGCCGCCAAAGAAGAGAATCGGTCCTCCGATCGTGGTTCCGAAACTTGAAAGTTTGCAACAGTCAGCTTTCAGTCTTTGGTTAGTGACACAGAATTATGTTGGCTTAGCTGACCTTTCCTGGCAGTTGAGAATGGCCTTGAGCTTTGTCCCCAAGGACACCCTTTGCGAATTGCTCGGCCCAGGCTGCTCATCCAGCATGGACATGACCCTCGCCCACGTGTTATCCGTCAGCCCATCGATAGGCACAGGCGATGGCTCGTTCCTGCTATCGCTCTCGGGATCGTCGTCGCTCGGCGGAAGGGCTGCCAACGAGATGGTGTTGGTCCGCCCCGTGGAAAGACGCAGGTTGCCCACCACAACCGCCAGCAGGAGCTGGGCCCTGAGCCGCGTCGAGATGGTGGGCCGCGTGTTCTTTTTCTGCTTCTCCTTGGGCGGTTCGAGGAACTCGAGCACTTTGCGGTCCAGCATGTACTCGTAGACTGCGCTCAGCAGCATGGGCCCCGCAAACGCAAAGCACATGGACAGCCAGACAAACGTGTCGATGAGCATGAGGAAGATGGCCCACAGGAGGCGGATCCAGTACGTAAAGAAGCCTTGGATGCTGCGCGGGTGGCCCTGGAAGACGCCGCCGGGGATGGCAATCTTGGACACGCGCGGGACATTGAGGCAGAATGCGAGGCTGGGCAGGATGAATTGCACGAGCGGGCCCACCCACTGCGAAAGCACATCAAAGGTGCTGATTTCCCACCCCCCACACTGGTTGAGACACCAATGATAGGGAACGCGCACGACGGGTGCGCCCTCCCAGTTGCCGTTCCACATTGCGCCGCAAGGGAAGAGGTCCTTCTCGGGCGACATTGCGTCTTCGAGCGCGGGGATGGTCAGTTCTGGGAGGAAGTAAGCTGGGTCGTTGAAGGCCAGCGAGCCGTTGGGCCCGTTGACGTTGAGGGACTGGTTCATGGCTACGAGGCAGCAGTGCGTAAAGTTCTGGCCGCCATATTGCGTTGCCAGGGTCGCGCCCGGTGCATGGCTCGTGAGGTTGGCTAGTTGTGGGATCGCTTCGCCTAGGCTTGAAAAGCCCATCTTTCTCGATTTCGTTGACTCTCTGGTACTCTTGTTGGGACTCTCAAGAAGCTGAAAAGCAACCAAGCAATGGGAAGCAAGAGGACAACATCAAAGAGATGGTCAAGCAATGCAGAGAAAGGACCGAATATACGCGAAAACGAAGGCGATACTCGGAGCGGCTTGAAGTCTCAGCCCCAGTGCAACACCATCATCAACACTGGGACTTTTGTTGACAGCCAGTTGGTTATATACAAGTCCAGGTCAGTTGTCTAATCGCCTCTTGTCACCCATCACAACCACCCACCATCATGCGGACCAGTGTGACATGGCCGTCTAGGCCGAGGATGTGGCTGTGGCTGCCCTCCTTCGGGCTCTCTTTGACAGCCACATCGGATGTCTTGGCCCTGCTCAGGTTTCTCTGGGACATGGGCGGCTCGCAATGTCTGGTGGTGTGGGATATGTCTGGGTCTTATTGATATTTCCTCTGACGAATCACGGTCAATCAGTACACGATAGCACAAGATGGCATTTCCACAATGCCGCAGTAACTCGACAAAGATGGTGTCCACGCAAGCACCGGCCGTCTAGTATCTGCCCTTTGTCGCCTCCATGGCGGTTCAGCGTGAACCCCAATAGCGGGAATGGAAAAAAAAAAAAAGCCCAATCGTTTGTTGTTTTAGTGGTGGACGTCTCGGCTCTTTATGCCGGGTCATTATCATCTTTGCTGTTGGTGTTTTTCGATCCCAAGATACGCCTCTTTAACTCCCTGCATGCTATTCGCTATTCGCTATTCTTATATCCATACTGGTGGGACAGGTTGACTGGCGTGGATCTCAGTTCATGGGGCTAACAATGCACGAGGCTCGGTCTCTTTTCAGACACGACGGCCACACAAGCCGGTCCAATCGCAGCTTATAGACGGCTCAGAATCGAAGGCGGCTCTGGCCTCCACATGGTGTTCTGTAGAACACGCGCATTCACCATGTCAGGCTTCAGTTGGTCAAGGGACGTGACGCCCAGCAACGCCATGCCTAGTGCCAGCTCCTCCGAAAGAACTAGCAAGATGGATACGTCAGCCACCAGAAACTTGCACTCTCAATTTGGCGTAGCCGCGGACAAGGGCGATTCTTGCTTACTGTCAATCAGCTTCTGGACTCCCTGGGAGCCATACGCCCCTAGGGCGTAGAGAAAAGGCCGCCCAATCCCCACGGCGGTGGCGCCCAGGGCCAGCGCCTTGAGAACATCGGCGCCGTCGCGACAGCCGCCATCGAGATAGATCTCCATTTTGCCCATCACCTCGGGAGCGTACGCTCTGATTTCCAGCAGCGTCGCCAGGGCGCTCGGCGCGGACGGCTGCTGGCGGCCGCCGTGATTGCTGAGCACAATGCCCTGGCAGTTGTGCGCGGCCGCCAGCTTGGCGTCTTCGGCCGTCTGGATGCCCTTGAGCACGATCGGACCAGGCCACTCTTGTCTGATCCATGCGAGGTCCTCCCACCTGACTGTGGGGGTCATGTCCCCGCCGACGGCCCGTCCGGCTACTACAGGCACATATTCACTGTTGGGGCGGCCCACGACGCCACCTTGGCCGCTACCGCTTCCAGCGTCCTGGTCCTGGATCTGGTCTCGCGCGTCTTCCAGAGCCTCGCGCGCAAGGTTCCGGCGGTCTTCGGTTCGTTTGCCAATGACGTTGGTGTCTACAGTGACAAACAGGCCCTTGTACCCGGCCTTTCTCACCTGTCGTACCAGCTCGACGCCCTTTTGGTGGTTGGGTGGAAGATACAACTGGAAGAAGAGTCTCGAGGGGTTCCCGTCGGGGCCTCCCGCCTTTGCAAGCTCTTGGGTATGGCGTTCCATGATTGCATCCGGTCCCTTGGAGCTAACCGCCGAGATGACGGCGTGCAAGCCTTTCCGCACAAGGCCGTGCACCAGCTCGAGCTCACCGTCTGGGTGGAAGAGGCCCATGGTGCCCATGGGGCAGACAAAGAACGGCATAATGGCCGGCTGGCCCAGAATCGACGTTTGCGTCGAGACAGTCCGCACATCGCGCAGAACACGCGGGCGGAAAGTGACCTGTGCCCACGAGGCGAGGTTCCCACGCAGCGAGTCGCCTCCGCTGGCGCTGCTCATGGCATACACCCATGTGCGCGCGCTGAGCACCTTCTGGGCCTCTGTGCGAAAGTCTGCGGCGCGCACGCACAGAGAGAGGGGGGCTACATCCTGCTGCGATTGGACTGCGCTGCTGTGCCCATTGTCGTCACCGCCCGTGTTGCTGCTGGTGGTGGTGAGAGCGGATGATCCTGCGTCCGATGGCGCCGAGACCCTCAACGCCTTGGCTGTCGCTGGGTCCAGGTCGCCGAGATAACTCCCAGCAGGAAGTTCGTCAGCGAGGCTGAGAGGGTGGACCTTGCGGAATTCTTTTGTGGCATCCTGGCCATCACGATGGTCAGAAGACGCATTCATTCGCACAGATCCAGAGCCGCATTTCATGTGGTAACACATTATTACTCTGGTGTGTTTGGCCTGAGCAAGCCCAATCGGGCATTCTGGAGCAGAGTGGGAATGTAGCATGTACTCACAGTTCCGCCTTGTTTGAGCAGTATCCCACGGCCTCCAGGATGGCTAGGAAGGAAACTCGTCACGTCGTAGACCTTGTTCTCAATGACTATCCAACACGACTCTGCCGTCTTGTGGTTGGCTACCTCGGAGCCAGTCAATCTGCCAACCATGCTGCTTGCTGGCTTGCTGACCTGCTTCTTTTTGCCGCCTATTTCCCCAAGAGGCCTGTGATGGAGATATTTGCGCAAAAGAACGTGGAGAGAGGTATTGGGTGGTTCCACACGACAATGACGGCTGTGGCTGGAGTCTGTTTCAAACAAAAAAAAATAAAGGATTTCAATAGAGGCGCTACCGGACTATCAGACATGTCGGGTGCTTTCCGGTCAGCACGAAAGGAAGTGCTAAAGGTTTTGTAAGACGCTGGGTGCTCAAGTGACAAGTCTCGAGAAGCGCCCTCCCCCCCCGGGCTCCCCTCCCTCGAGGAGGGAGGGAGCGGGGAAAGACACATTGAAGGCGCTGCGGCGGAGAACAGATTCGCGGTCTATGGAAAGAAATACAATAGGAATATACTTTTAGAATTGCGTTATCTCTGTACTCAGTTCGGCAAGTACTCGTGAGACAGTGGATGTCGTACAGTTATTTGAAGTGAATACTTGAAAAACATAAGTCAAATGCAGGCCAATGATATTGAAGTTTATTCTACAGAATACTCATAATTTGATTTCCATTCTGTGCTCATTGGTCCGTTCCTATTGGAAGGTTTGTGAGAAAAAGGGGGAGGGGCCGAGGCGGAAAGTCTAATATGGGAAAAGAAAATAAGAATGTAAGAGAAAAGCAAAAGGAAAAAGAACCATTGACCTTATACTATGTACATAGCAAGCAGCATACCGATCGTATAAGTATATCTTTCAACGGTACAAATGCGTGGCTCAACAGCCCGGCTTGCCACATCATGTAGGTTTCTCCCCATTCATGCAGCCTTTGCTGTCAGATTTGCACCTGGAACACATTCATATCACTAATGCAGGTTGCATCAAGCCAAGATTGTGTTGGCTTGCAGGTTTAATTTATTTGCATCTTATTTGCATGGCTGTATCCAGATTGTGGAATATTCAAGCTGTTATGACCGATCTCCTTTCAGAGCAAGGAAAGAGGGTTGACTTTTGTTTATCGTGGTCCGTCATGCGCCCGAGAGAGTATCTACAGTGAAACACACTACTCAGTGGTTGGATATGTATTAGACGATCAAAGAGGGCCTATTGACGTATGATTTGTACAGCAAATCCAAGAGAGAACTCTTCGATCATGAACTGGCCGAAAGGGAGGTCCAAGTCGTGCCCCACGTCCCGTTCCCATTCACAATATTGACAAATTCTTGAGCAATGATGCGGTCCGTCTGCTCAGACGGGTGCAGTGAATCATACCACATGTAGCTGTCGCGTACAGAAGAGCTGTCGCAGGGACTACCACATGCGGTAATGTACGAAGTAACATTGTAGGGCGCGGTGCCGTTGAGGTATCGCGAGGGATTGTGCCAAATGTCGCTCAACTGAGAGTGGATGGTCAGAGCTTCCAGTTTCCAAGAGGCTCACTCAAAGACCGAGTCGTGGGATATCCCAAGTCTGGGCACGGTATATGTGACAAGGCAAATAAATAGATGGTGTCTTACCAGATCGTGGACGTTATAGATCGTAAAGGTACTTGCGGGATATCGATTGGAGATGAGGATTTGGTATGGTGACTGGTAGTCGTAGATTTGATTCACCAGAGCAACATATTCGCGCATCTTCTCGCTCACGAGCGTTCTATGAAGCTCTACATTAGTGTACATCTTACGAAGAACAAGAACCATGAAAGGGGAGGTATGGCGGCCCAAGCCTCGCTTTGTGGTGCGACCCAGCAAAAGCTTCGTGTTGAATGAAACGGCGACACCCACACATTGGTGGTATACTGGTCCTCATTCAGCCAGTAATGACTGTCAATGATGCCTCCGTTCTCAGGCAGAGCATACATCGGGGCAAAATTCAGCGGAGCAATGTTCAAGAGAACAAAGTTACGCGCTCCTGCGGTGTGCAGAATGTCGAGCTGCTCGTAGACACAGCTAATGTAGTCCACAATGCTGAGGTTTAACGAATTGTCCGTGAAGAAGGCAGCTGGGAAACTGTTTGTTAATCTTTGTCCTGAGACTGTTGGATAGTAGAACCAGTCTCCAAACTTGCCTGGTCCCAAATCGTTCGTCCCAATCCAAAAGGCGCTGTCCTCAGCGATCAGTAAAGTGAATCTCCACGTCAAGGTGTTTTCCTTTCCCGAACCCGCAGATACTTACTAGACTGTCTCATTTGCAGCGTCGGCAAGAGAACCATTACCGACATAGCCGTTATCCGCAAGGAACTGAGGAACCTGGTTCTGCTTTATGCCGCTGCGGGCAGAGGGTGAGAAGACGGCATCGCAGACTGCTCCCGAGACGGCATAGTCGTAGAGGTGGACGCCCGTGTACTGCTGGATATACTCGGTCCAAATCCTGCCTCCGTCCGTAGCTTCGGTGGACTTATTGACTGGTGGTCAGCGATATTGTCTGAGAACATCCAACCCGAATCCAGTAGAGAAGGTTCCACAACATACAAGATTGGCGTCGGGCTCTGGAGTATAGGCATGGATTCCATCGTCTGTGTAAGAGTCGCCAAAGACACTAGATACCGCAACATATGGTTAGAAAATTACTGATAGGGGTATGTTTGGCCAAGTAAATGAGCCATACACTAGACTGGAGAATTTGCTCAGGGTAGCTGAACCTGTGAAAGCAGCCAGAGCGGCAATGCTCAATGGGTGAAGCAGAAGATAAATTTGGAAAACTCTCATGGCTGTATGTTGCTGGATTTCAGTTTTGTTGATTGCTGTACGTTTCAGCGAACGAGGTATCATTTGAGGACGACCTAATGATAATTCATTTCGACCTTAATCTTAACCTCATGTGCGTAGGCTTGATCTATTTGATGCGGAGAATTGCTCCTTATGGTGGAAATATCACCCTACAATCTCGCTGCAAGTACTCAAGAGGATATTGGAGATTCTGTGGCCCATGTGAGTTATCCACAGGATGTATTGTGTAGCGAGCGGTCTTTAGAAGCTCCTCGGTATATCTGACAACGAATACTACTCTGCAGCGGAGAAGAGTGACGACGTTGACTTTGGTCTTGAAACCGGGAGGCATAGCCACGCCATGTCAGTGACGACCAACCAGCCAACTGTTACTCATTGTTGGAGAATAAAAGCTGCTGTTTTCCTGTACAGAAATCTAGCGGCAAATACTACGATCTGATAAACAAGCACGTCGTAATAAGCCGTGTTTCCGTAGAATCATAAGATGAATCGCAGGAAACTCGTCAACATAAAATGCGTGACTGCAACACCAAGAGAGCGCCTCGCTTGAAATAGTACTTTTTTGTGTTTAGTCGCTTCCTATACCCGAGTGTGAAGTTCGACAATTCCTCTACGCCGTATAATGGACAGCGCACTCTGCTGAGCAGCTCCTACTTATAATGTTGTCGATCAACATGGATTTGCGAGATCATATGTGAGAGTATAGTATTACGCGATGGTGATTCAAAAAGTCGGGTTTGAAATATGAATGTATGAATATATGAATATATGGTCGATAGAAGAGCCTATTTTGGTGGCATCGCGCTCCTTCTGGTCGCCAGATGCTTTTCTCGTCAGTCAATAATACCATATAGTTTGTATACAACAATGTGGTTCTGAAATGCCCGTCATGAGTCATCATACATAGTATGTAAAGCTCTTTTGGCAGATCAATTCGGATGACATCAACCGATACCGTTACATCTTCTCGCGCTTACGCGTTGGCCATCAGCATACCCAAATTTGACCTCACTCAGTTTCTCTACCTCGCCACCAAGACCGACAATAACGTCAGAAGCCAAAATGTCGAAGCCCCTAGCAGTAGTGAAATCCCTAGATCACATTGTGCTGACCTGCGCAAGCGTGCCAAAGACAATTCTTTGGTACACTCGCCATCTCGGTATGGAGGCTGTAACATTTACTCCGCCGCCACCGTCACCAACAGCGGCCCAAGTGCAGCGACACGCACTCAAGTTTGGCACGCAAAAGATCAATTTGCACCAGCGAGGAAAAGAGTTTGAGCCCAAAGCTACAACGGCACTGCCGGGCACGGCGGACTTGTGCTTTTTGGTCGAAGGCGAAGAGGAGGCCGGCTTACAGCATTTGGTGGACGGTTTCCGCAAGGAAGGAATCGAGGTGCTGGAAGGGGGTAACGTTGTATCTCGCACCGGTGCCAGAGGGAAGCTGAGGAGTATTTATGTGAGAGATCCTGATGGAAATCTGATCGAGTGAGTTAGAACACGAGTCGCCTGTCGGCCACGAAGTTCCCAATTCAGACTAACAACTAACATCTTTTTCAAAGACTATCGCAGTATTCACAGCTGGCAGAGTAGGTATGTAAGGCTAGCGACAGTTTGTGATTTGATGTTGCCCCTGTACATTAGGTTCTTTGCTCAGATCCATCATGTAACGAACACGAAGGCTTCTATCAAAATCATTGAAGCCATGGCGTAGCCTCTGTTTGTCCAGTTAAGAAACGGACAAACTTGGTGGGCTTCGTCTCCTTAGATCAAGGCATAGCAATAGCCTCTTTCTGGCTCATTCAATGTCGAACCACAATCAAAGCTATGCCATGAAACGAACTGTGCCTAGATGTCTTGCAAATGACTGATAGGGGTGCAATCCGAATCTCTATCCGCTTGCTCGAGGTCTCGGGCTTGACTCGCTGTGAATCTCTGCGCATCCTTTTGGAGCAGCACCGCATGTGCTACCAGTGATGGTTGCCGCTCGCGGCGAGCGAGGAACATTTGACCCGTATATAAACACTGGGTGTTGCCAATGGCATGTTTCAGCTCGCAAGAAGATGGTAGATCTGATCAAGACGACCTGCTACTGCCATTCAGCTTGCATAACGGGCCTCTGTGTAAATCCTCTGAGGACTAGATTTTGGATCCTTTCCTTGGATGTAAAATGATCAAATCTTTCTGAAAAAATGTTGCTTGAACTTTTTGTTTGCTCGATCTGCTGGGCGCACGGTGAACTGGTCGCCTAGGATTTCGAAAACCAGGTTTTTGGCAGGCGTGGGAGGTGCGACCGCGTTGCTGTCGACTGCTGTCTTGGGCGCATCAGGCGGAGGGATCTCGACCTTGAACATGGTGCCCTCTTTGGGCACGACCTTGACATTGTTCTTGGGGGTGATAATCTCAAAGGTGAAGCGCGTGTCCTTTATGACAATGCCCTTGATGCCGACGCGGCCCGTACACGCGCTCCTCACAACCTCGACCTCTGCGCCATGAAAGTCTGCGGCGCTCAACTTGACAGCCGCAAGCTGTCCACCGGTATACAGTTCGCTGCCGAGGATCTCCCTCACATAGCCGAGCCAGAGATTGTGCAGCGGGACAAAGGTCGCATATTTTTGACCGCAGCGGGGCACGGTGTAGAGGCCGAGCTTGCGGCGCTGATTGGCGGACAGCGGCTTGGGCTTGAGGGCTCTTTTGCGGTCTTTTTCCTTGCGCTCGCGCTCTTTGCGGCGGGCTTGACGGGCCGTCAACTGGGGCGGCGGCGAGGTCGGGCGTAGGAAGATAGCACGGTGCTGGATCTTTTCGGAGAAGATACGCTCCGCCGAGGCGGGTGAGTGGGCGCGGGCCAGGAGGGCCTGGGTGGTTGAGGATTCTCTAGAACTCATGTTCGTGTCATGTTTGGGCGGAAGCCGTGTCGTGGCGAGGGGGGGAGTTGTGTTGTGAGAGGAGGGAGTCTGGTTGTGGACAGGAGGAAGGAGGAAGTTTGATTGTTAGTTTGAATGCTTTGAATAACTTGGCCTGGGGGAACTTTTTGGAGCCGTGCCAGAGTAGGGTTGCAGGTCGTACAGGGCTCTGAGCCCACCCTGCAGCGTGTGCAGGGCCAGGCGGTGACGGAACTTTTCAGCGCTGTTGCGCCCAAGATCAAAAGCCCTGGCTGCATAACAGCGTCATTCCAGCGGTGCACCCAGCGGAAGGTGCCATCCTCTTTACAGCCAAACCCCACACTTTTGCAGTTGCCCATGTGCCGAATCGAGCAGTCACCATTTCGAGTCCCATTGGACTTGTCCCCAAAACATCACCACTTCATCATTCTAGCTTGGCTTGATGTGCCGTCCTCCCAGCCTTTCCAGCCAGTTTGTGAGAGTGGGAACCATGTTATACCATGGTTTTGATCCTCTTCTTCAACCAGCTCCACTCGAAACCACCCTCGTAGCATCATCCACAGCAATTGCGGCGGCGACCCAGCGGCCCACGCCGACGTCCATCCCTCTCTCGCCGCTTTGCTGCCCGCCCCCACCTCACTGAGCTTAAGCATGACCAACAACGACGACGATGCAAGCCGTGACTCGGCCCCCGACCTCAGGATCCTGGGCGATTCAATCACCCTGCAGCCCTCGGGCTATGTCGAGCCTCCTCCCTCCTCCGCGGCCGGTGCTGCGACCGGTGCTGCGCCCGCGCACGAAGAAGAAGCCTTGATGAAGCACACAGCGCACTTTCGCTCAGAACCGCTTCAGTTCCTTCGTGAAGTTTCCCTATATGTCTCAGGTACTGGCTGGCGTGCCTATGACCATGTAATTGGTCAACCCATCTTCTATCAGGGCTTTAGCGAGAACATGAAGAACGCCATCTTGTCTGCGCCCCTGTTAAATGCCCATATAGCGCGCCTTGCAGAGCGCCGACTTGCTGTTGAAGAGTCACAAGGGATACTTGGTGGTGGACACCGTCCGAAGGAAAATTCAAAGGATTTGGCCATACGCAGGTCACAACGGCGCAATGCTCTTGAAAAGGGGCTGAGAGAGGTGGCGGAGAAGTGGACCGATGAAATGATTTGCAAGTTTGAAAGCAAGACGTTTATTCGCGGCGCATACTATCTCGTCACCCAACTCCTTACCAGAGCATACCACCAAGGAATCCATGTCTCAAGCGAAGAAGTTCTGAGGCTGCGCCGGGTTGCCGAACAGGCTGCCGCAAAGAAGCAGAGTATCGTGTTCCTGCCTTGCCATCGCTCACATGTCGACTATGTCTCTATGCAGCTCATTTGCTACCGTCTGGGTATTGCTCTTCCTGTTGTGGTGGCCGGTGACAACCTCAACTTTCCGCTGGTGGGCAGCTTCTTGCAGCATGCCGGTGCATTCTACATTCGGCGGGCATTTGGCGACGACACGCTGTATACAACACTTGTTCAAACATATATCGACACGCTGTTACAGGGCGGTTTTAACTTTGAGTGTTTTATAGAAGGCGGCCGATCACGAACTGGGAAGCTATTATCACCCAAGTTTGGGATCCTCGGCTTCATTATCGATAGTCTCTTGTCTGGCCGCGTCGAAGATACTATTATCTGCCCAGTCAGTACTCAGTACGACAAAGTCATTGAGACAGAAGGTTATGTCACCGAACTGCTTGGTGTACCCAAAAAGAAGGAGAACCTCGCCGACTTTCTCTCGGGCGGCTCTTCGGTTCTCTCCCTCCGCCTGGGCAGGGTCGATGTCCGCTTCCATGAGCCTTGGAGTTTGCGTGGCTTCATCAACGACCAATTGAGCCGTCTTGGCCAGGCTCCCTCTCTCAAGGTTGACACAGGCGGTACCATGGACCCCCTTCTCCGCCAGAAGCTGCTCCGCACCCTGGGTTACAAGGTCTTAGCAGACATCAATGACGTGTCAGTGGTCATGCCCACGGCTCTGATCGGCACTGTTCTGCTCACGCTGCGTGGGCGTGGCGTGGGCAAAACAGAGCTGATTCGCCGCGTGGAGTGGCTGATTGAGCGTGTGCGTGCAAAAGGCGGCCGTGTGGCACACTTTGGAAACGCGCCGTTGTCAGTCGTCATTGAACGTGGTCTCGACGTACTTGGCAAAGACCTGGTGGGTGTGGTTGAGGGCCTTGCAGAGCCAACATACTATGCTGTCGACCGTTTCCAGTTGTCATTTTACCGCAACATGACCATCCACTTGTTCATTGCTGAAGCTCTGGTTAGCGCGGCCATGTACACGCGCGTCAAACAAGGAGGCGGGCCTGCTATACAGGACATTTCTCTGCAGGACTTGCGCAACCAGGTATTGTTCTTATCGTCATTATTCCGTGGCGAGTTTATCTTTTCCAGTGATGGACTGGCGGTGAATCTGCAAAAGACACTAGCTGGCCTCGAGGCGGACAAAGTCATTACGCTCAAGAGAGATGAAACTACTGGTGAGATTACAACAGTTGGCTTGTCTGACGCAGAGAGGGAAGTGGGTCGGGAGAACTACGACTTTTACTGTTTCTTGATTTGGCCATTTATCGAGTCGAGTTGGCTGGCAGCTGTGTCATTGATGGGCTTGACGCCGCCACCAGGGTTGCCGGATGAAGTTTGGATTGAGGTGTCCAAGGCGCAGAACGGTGCGCAATTGGTGAGTTCAGCACCTCCCGCTCCCCTTTTGCCCGGGGCCTATTCATCTCTGCGCTTGTTTTTGAGGACAACTAGAGCAAAAATCAGGACCCATTCGATTCTTTGACACAGTGCTAATTTCAGGGTTCCAATTCCAGCTCGGCAAAACGCTCTACCATCAAGGCGACCTCTCCTACTTTGAAGCTGTCAACAAAGAAACACTCAAGAACTCCTATCAGCGCTTTGAAGAGGAAGGCATCATTGACATTGTCAAGTCCAAGGACGCCAAAGTGCCCCCGCGCTTACGCCTCTCTCCTGATTGGCAGCCACCTCGTGATCCACAGACTGGAAATCTCCAGGCGTTGGGAAGTAGATTGTGGGAATTCACCGAGAAGATTGCAAGTAGTCGCCGTGAAGGCAAGAATCGGCGAAATGGCGCGACGGTGAGCACACGAGTTGTGCGGCTGACTGATGTCTTGGGAAGGAGATTGTTTGTGCAGGCTGTTAATGGCGCGGATGTAAAGACGAAGACGAAGGTGGTTGGGAAGGCTCAGGGGGATAACAAGGTGGGCGATGGTACTGTAGGAGTAGCGACGAGTTATGCGACGCTTAGTAGTGAGGATGCGATGGCGCTCAAGAAAAGTGTGAGGGAGGGGAAAAGGAGGAGGACTTTGGAGAAAAGGGCAAAGTTGTAAATGTGGTTCGTCTGTGCATATATATATATATATATATATATATATATATATATATATATATGCCATGAGATAGTTCAAGCAAAAAGATGACGTTTCTCTTGATGAAAAGATATTGCAATATAGCATCCTTGTTGACTTGTGTTTTGTGAAAGAGCCGTTTGTGCAATGGGGAACAGTACGTCCAAACTTATCTCAACCCATCGTTTCCTGGAGGGTTTTCCTTCTTTCCTCTTCTGAGGACTATAATCTCATTGCAGTAAATTGTCTACAATTGGTACCGAGATCTCTGATCCATTCTGAGAAGGCCTATCAAGATGTATCTATCATATGGGTATAATACTGCGCAATAGTCTGCCTACTCTCCTCAACCCACTTAGATTGCCATCTTTACGCTTCATGATTTGTTTACAACACTGAAAGAATTACCTTCTTTGTAACATGGATAAAACATCATGACCTCATTTTACATCCCCCATCATATCCTCGGCGGCAAAATCAAGTTGTCAATCAACCGCACAGGCGGACCTCCACTATGTCCCAGATCCTCGCCCTCGTTCGCCTCATAGACAGGCAGCATCTTGATGGCGCCGCTGAGAATCGCCCCACGGCGGGGGTCCACCTCTTGGAGCTCCTGCATCGTGTCTGGGTCCGCAAGAGAAATGTAGTCAAGCTGGAACATGACGCCCTCCTTGGGCGACAGACGCGATTGCTGGTCGAGCACATCGAGAATGACACTGAGCGCGGCGGGGACAATGTCGCCTGCTGGAATCTTTGCGTTGTCGTCATCGGCGGCGTCCACGGGGTGCTCGAAATACGTTCTCTCAGCGGCGCGAAGGGCGTTGAATAGAACGGGGGCGACAGCGCGGCGGCGAGTGCCGAGGTAGACGTTGCGACTGCTCAGAGCCAAGCCGTCTTTTGGGTCGCGCGTCGTGGGGCATACTGCGACGTCGAGGGGCAGGCAAAAGTCGCGCACCATGGTGCGGATGATGACAGTCTGCTGCACGTCCTTTTGGCCGAAAAAGACGCGCGAGGGCTGGACGATGTTGAAGAGCTTCATGCAGACGGTTGCGACGCCGCGGAAAAAGGTGGGGCGGGTTTTGCCTTCGAGGACTTGGCCTGCTGGGGTGATGGTCACGAAGCTGCCTGTCGAGTCGGGTGCTTGTCCTGGGAAGCCAGAGGGGTACATTTCGGGGGTGGTGGGTGCGAAGACGGCCATTTGGAGGGATCTGGATGACGGCGAGGCAGGGAGAGCGGCTTCAAGCTCGGGGTAGAGACGGGCAAGCTCGGCGCAATCGGCGTGCCAGGTTGCTGGGTAGCTGTCGAGATCTTCGCTGAGGCCGAATTGGGCGGGGTTGACGTAGATGCTCACGACGATCTTGTCGTGGCCGCGGGCGGCAGCTTCGTGGATGAGGGCCGTGTGGCCGGTATGGAGGGCGCCCATGGTGGGGATGAGTGCAACGCCCTGGTCTGTTGCGGAAGAGGAAGAGGGGGCGGTCGGGCTGCAGACTTCTGCCGTCCAAGCTCGGACGTCGGCAACGGTGCGTAGGATGCGGATGGACGTGTCGGGGATGTACTCCTGGGTGGCACTGGCTGCTGCTGCCGCTGCTTCGTCTTGGAAGATTGTGAGGACGCGCTGGTGGGGGGTCGTGAGGGTCTTCTTCCTTGCGATTCGTGCTGCTGGTGATGGCACCGAGGGAGTTGAAGATGCGGTATTGCTGTTGGTGGTGGTGCTTTGGAATCGTCTTGCATGTGGCAGAGGCGCAGCAACCGTAGACAGGACAGCTGGTAGGGCGGTGGCCCGCGAGCCCGTAACAGGGCGAACGGCACGAGAGAACATTGCGTAGCCAAGGATCAAGTCTGGAGATGCAGTTATGGGAAACAAAGTATGATAACCTGGCATGGAAGTTAGTGAAACAGATACACAGTCAAGAGTCAATTTGGGCTTGCAAGAGAGTAGTTACCGTAGGATTCAAATTACAACGATGGAAGAATACCGAATATTTAATGAAAGTGTGCCATAGTGTATGGTCAGAAGTTGGCAGAATGCGTCCAATGGCTGATTTCTGGTTATTTTATGGAGGCGGCTGTGATGTTTTGTGCAGGCGAAGTTTTGAGGCCGAAGACTGGTGAGATGAAATGTCGTCGAACCATTAGGTAATAGGCCTTGACCCTAACCCTGTGTGACCTCCTGGCTGCTAGGCTGCTAGGGTTACCCCCCCCCTTCCTTTCCGTCGCAACATCCTCTTCAACTTCTCAACAAAACCGTCCAATCTCCATTAGATGCAATGGGATGTCCTGTCCCTTCCAACCTGTTCTGACCTAGCGCGCTCGCATTTGCAATCGCTTCTGCTTTCTGCGGCAACATCACGACCAACATCAGGAAAGCAGGATGGTGACTGGACGCCTTTTTGCAAAACCCACATGGAGTGAACCGGGGCCCGATCCTGGCACCCACTCAGGCCCAGACCGCCCTCGCCTACTATATATATAAGCCTTCCGAGCATTGTGCGCCTGTGCTACATATACATAGTACACTGATTGAGAGTCATGATGGTTCTCCTTGACATTGTCACGATCGATCCACAAGTCAAGGTGTTGCTGCCGTGGCGCCAGCCGAGCAGACAGTGGACTTGAATGGTGAACAAACACACGAGACAGCACCATGCCTGCCTCAGTCATTATTGTAAATCCCCGCCCCCCCCGGCATCTATGCTCGACTTGATGGTATATCTCATGGGCAAATTCTCACTGCCATATACAGGTTGGCGGCTCGCTCAGCGGCCTCCTCCACGGCTTATATTTCAAGCACCAGGGCGTAGACGTCACCATCCTCGAGCAGGATCCTCGCGATGAACGTTCCAGCCACAATGCCGGCATTATGGTCGGCCCCAACTTGCAAGCGATGCTGCGCCAACACGATCGCACCGGCCAGTCCTTCTCTGTTGGCGCCACTGGCCTGCGCTGGTCGCTGCGCGGCTGGCAGGATGTCTGGAGGCCAGCCACTGCCGCGCGCCACTACACCAACTGGGCGTACCTGTACCGCTTACTACGTGCTAATTTTGACGGCCACGTTTCCCAGGCTTGTCCGGTGCCTCCAGTCGGTAAGGAGGGGGACGGCAAGGCGCGCTACCTGAGGGGTCGCCGCGTTACGGGCCTGCACTACGCAGACAACGACGCTGGAGGCGCTGTGGAACTGGAAGCCGTTGACGAGGCAGGCCACTGCGAGTCGTATTGTGCAGAGCTGGTGATTGGTGCTGATGGCTCTCGCTCGACCGTGCGCAAGTTGCTGAATGCACCGCAGACTCTGCCTCTGACCTACGCAGGCCATTTTTGCTGGCGCGGTAGCGTCCCTGTGCGAGACGTCTCCAAGGAGACAGCCAACTTCTTCATGGGCAACACTTGTTTTGATCTCTTGGGCAACAAGTCGTATATACTCTGGTATGTCTTAGACGGCAGTACGAGGTGAGAAAGGGTGATGGCAACAGGACATGACGGACTAACGTGAAAAGTTATGTCATACCTACCGACGATGGCGACTTTGGCCACGACGACGCACTGCTCAACTGGCTGCTCTACCAAGACCTGGACGAGGATTCGGCCGAGGAAGCAGTCATATTCACCGACAAGCACGGCCGACGAGCCCAGCGCACCGTTGGCCGCGGGCTGCTGGCCCCAGAGGTGTGGGAAACGCGGCGCGCCCAGCTCACGGCGCGCATGGTGGCCCCGTTTGCCGAACTTGTCAACAAATCGCCAACGCCCTTTGTCACCAAGATTAGCGAAGCTCTGGGCAGCCAGGCGAACTTCTACGACGGCCATGTGATCTTGGTGGGCGATGCGCTGGCTTCGTATCGGCCAAACTTGGGTCGGGCGACAGATCAGGCGGCGGCGCACTGTCTGGCACTAGCAGAGGCACTGCAACACGGCGAGAGGACGGGCGATGGAAGCCAAGTGGCTGCGATGGCTGCATGGAACCGTCGTGTGTGCCGTGAGAATGAGAACGTGCTGCTGCTGAGCAGGCTCATGTCCGAGGCCACGCGTGGGACGTGGTGGTCGCTGCTCAAGGCCGCAGTGGGCTATGTGGGATTTCTTTGGAGAAAAGAATAATGAGCGATGGGAAGAGAAGGAGGAAAGGATGAATAATCTGGAAACGGGGTCATCGTCGGATTCAATCTGTGGATTCAGAACGTCATCCGAAGGACGGTCTGATCCGCAATGGGCTCCAAGGCCACGGCTCTCCTTGAAGCCAGACTACGGCCATCGCGGCGTCCGGATCTGCTGGGTTAGGTATGTTGGGCATTCGGGGCGGACGCTTGTTAGCTTGATTTCCACACCTGGGTCCATAGTGTTCCGCCTTGGAAACAGTCCCGCGAACCAAGAAAAATAGAAGAAGAAAAAACACAGATTCCTGCATAAATATGGAGGACGGCGGCTAGTAGACCAAGCGCTGGGGCAGTGGGGCCGGTATGGCCGCCCAACGGGACGGGGATTCATCAGGCTCATATCAATCATATCATATGCTGGTTTTTATCACAGTACTATTAGTTATTATTTCCTATGAGGATTTGATATCTGCCCATGCCCTCTTCCTCTAGGCCGGACTGGGAAATATCACAAAGACGACCGAGGATGGTGGTGGTGATGAAGATGCATGTTTTGCGCTGACTCAGCAGCAATCGATACCGATGGCCCCAGGGCAAGCACGCTTGCAACACGATGAAACACCAACTTGTCGTGCTGCGTGTGGTTTGTCTCAGCAAGGGGGCCTCAAACACTACGGAGGACAGAGAGACGTGCTGAGGGGCGCTTTAGGGACGTGTTACAGAAGAGGGCGATGTGGTGGATGGGCTCGATTTCTCGATGCGGTTCGCTTTTCAATCAGTTACTTGAGTCGATAGAGAGAGAGAGCATTTTATTTCTTGATTGCAATCCAGCCACAGCGGTAGAGAGAGACATTCAACAGCAAAGCAACAGAGTTTTCGACAAGATAATCGATCCACCTGCAGCCATGGACAAGCCAGGAGGAAGCCGCTACGACACCATCTGGACAGCCGACCACGACGACGACGACGCAGAGCGCGACGAGTTCCTCTCCGAGACCGAAGTCGACGAGCGCAGCCTCAGCAGCCCTCATGACAAACAACAACAACACCACCACCACCACCACCACCGCAGACTACTACTCGCCTCTGTGCGACGGCATCGCTGGATCATCGACACGTCGCTGCTGCTGCTGATCACGGTGCTGCTGGTTGTCTTGCTCGTGCGGCAGTCGATGCTCGCGGCACGACTGGATAGCGGGCAAGGAGCGGCGGGGAGAAGGCAGGTTGGCGGGGACTTTTCTGCTGCGAACCATGAAGGTGAGTTTGGTTGTTTTGCCCTTTGCTTTTTTTGTGTGTGTGTTTTTTTCTTGCCTTCTCTCATCAGTCTGGGTTCACTAACCACACATGGGCGGGAACGTAGTTTCGGTCAGCGCAGTCAAGTGGGATGCCGACGCGTCGTTTGTGCCGAACAATATGTCGGAGTGGTTTTCGGAGAGTTTGGTGGGCAAGTGGAACACGATGCTGCCGTGTGAGTGGTATCCTATACATACAAATGCCCCAAGAGATTTCCATTGATCCCTTCCTTTACGCTGACTTGGGGTGGGTACTATTTTGAAGCTGGAATATCACCACCTGGAGGCCCGACGGGGGAGGCTGGAACCATCTTTTCAGCCACGTCCATGACGCATCAGCTGCACTGTCTGGTATGTTTTATTCTTTCTTTTTCTTTTTTATATATCTTTGGGTTCTGGCGATGATGGGAAAAAAGGGGGAGAGTTACTGATTAGACGCCAACTCTTTCAAGTTCATGATGGGCCGTATATTTGCCACGCTCTCGAGCAGCAGCAGCAGCAGCGCCAACGCCAACGCGCAGCCGCTCGACGACGGCCTGCACACGCATTTCCTGCATTGCATCGATTATCTGCGGCAGGCCACCATGTGTGCCGGCGATGTGGCGCTCGAGCCGCATTCTGCATCGGATGGCGCTGATTTGGGGCCTTTGGATGGCGGGTGGAATGGAATCCACGGTGAGTTTTCTTATTCTCTCTCTCTCTCTCTCTTTTTTTTTCTTTTTTTTTTTTTTATATCTATATAAAAAAAACCCCTTGGCGAACAGGTAGTTAGTCGATGATGATATTTGCTGTGTTTTTATTCCCCAACTGAACTCATTTCTGATCTTTTCTTCTTCTTCTACATCAATAGTGTGCAAGAATTACAACGAAGTCAAGGAGTATCTGCAAAGTAAGTTGACTGGAACTTTTATTATTATTCGACCATCCCAAAAACATTATCTCTGACTTGTCCAGGTGGTATCCGTAGCGGGACGCGAGTCGTACTCCCCATTGACGACTAGGAAGCCAAGACGAGAGGGGCAAGGGGCGGGCCTGGAGGGACTAGCAAGATTGCTGGGAAGAGGGGAGAAAGTACCAAGGTACAAGTTTAATTGATCAAGCCAATCAAGGACAGGGATGGCAGTTCATCCAACCAGGTGTGCTGGATCGGCTCCAGCACTTAGCTTTTGGTGTGGTGTGGTGGTCTGTGAGGCTCAAGAGCCCTGCAGAAGACATGTACAAAGTGCAAATCATCGGTTCGTTAAAAAGAAAGACCCCGCTTGATCAGAGGGAGTGGTGGACAGGCGAGAGAACTATGTATAGTATACTATGTATAGTAAATGCAAGAAAAAGTAAAAACAAGAGAGAAGAGAAGAACGGGGGGCGGGAAAGACCTTGAGAAGAATGAAATGCTGGCCTTCTTTTTTTTCTTTTTTTCTTTTTTCTTTCGTTCTTTCTTTCTTTCTCCTGCCACGAGCCAATCCGTGGCTTGCCTCTGCCCATGTCGACAACAACAACAAACCTGGCGAGGATCGCATCAATAGGAAGAAAGAATTGGCTACGTCGATTTTTTGAATTGAATTGTTTGCCGCTCGCCGCGGTTCGTTGATAACCCGTCTCCCTTCCTTGCTCCCGTGATTCGAGTCGGGGTGGAGCCTCGATGCCCACTTTATGCGGCTTGCCTTGGACGGCCGACCTGTTGAGTGGACTGAGTGGACATGGAAGCATCTGTGCTCCTGTACTTGTTATAGATGCGTATGCATGTTGGGGGACGAGGATCGAGGACGGAATTGCTACTGTACGGAGACGTTTCTTGTGGCTGCACGCCGCCAGATGGGCTGGCAGTGATATCATGTCTCCAGATGGATCTGACAGAAGCCCACCCATTGTTTGTTAGTCGCTTCTTCTCCTGTCAAGGCAGAAGATCAAGGGAGGAAATGGAAAAACGGCAGGCCCGAGCTTTCTTGGGGACCGGATCCATTCAATGCAGAATGTTTCATAGGGCGGTCCTTGGGGAATGGAATCCAACACACACCAGCCAACCAAAAAGTCGAAACATTTCCAGCATTTCTTTTTGGGTTTGGAAGGTCAGCATACTTGCTTCCTCTGCTGGGCTGATACAACGTAGATCTATCTGGTCACCTTCGTGGATGAACAAAACACCCCTTCCGCCCCGGCCGAGACAGACCCTGGTTTTTTTCTTTTCCTTGGTGGACTTGCCGCCTGCCGCTCTGCAGACGTTTCTGTGTGTCTGGGCAAGGGAGACAGACGTGTGGCGAGGTGGACTGGCCATTTGTCAGTCTGTCTGTTGATGGTGCGGGCACCACTGGGCTGTTCTTGTGCTCTTCCTCGGCAAAACAGACTGACAAACGCGTCTCGTACGATCTCGTCAACCGCCAATGACCACAGTGTAAACGACCACACAGCCAGTGCGCTGGAAAACGCGCCTGCTCGTCACATCGTGATTGTTGTATGCTGCTGAGTATCATGTCTGTCTGTCTGTCTGTCTGTCTGTCTATAGTATGTACTATGTGTACGTGCGTATTGCTCCTTCGCAAGCGGGGCAGGATCAGAAACAAGCAGCAGCAGCAGCAGCAGCAGCAGCAGCAGCAACAACAAAGGGTCTCTCTGACTGCCAGAGCGCAGTTAACCGCCGGGAACAAGAGCACAGACGAGGGCGATAATGACAGGTCTGACGGTGGCTGCACGGCGGTGGGCCCTCCAGCATCGAACCCAGTTGCTAGTTAGTGTTAGTGTTTTCTCCTCTTTTTTCGTCTTCTTTTCCTGTTCCCTTCCTTCATTATTATTACCACAAGGCAAAGTGGTTTGCGCCGGTGCATGGATGCGCTGGTCCGCCTCACTCATGCTTGGGCTTGGGCCACTCCTCAACCGATCTCCAGGGCTTGACAGACAGGACATGTGTTTTGGTCGGTCACCGGGACAAAAAGTCAACAAACCCAGCGGATACGGCGTGAGCAACGGCAAAATTCTCAAAGCAGATAGCGAACGCGGGGTCTCTCCTGCTATGTAAAGTATGTACTATGTACCAAGCAAGGGTGATCATGAGGGCTCTCTGCTCGGTGTCGGTGAGATCCGCTGGCTCCGCAGGTTGGCGCGTCAAAGGCGCCGCCTGGGGATCGTGCAAGCGGTGGAGTTTGTGCATTGCCAATCCTTGCTTGCGATTGTGCAAAGGCGCTGTTTGGGACTTGCAAGCCCCGGCTGCAATGTCCTCTTTCTTATCTAGCTGGGGGTTTTTTTTGGCTATGGCTTTTTTTTTTCTGGCTTGTTTTTCCTCCCTGCTAGTCAACAGGACGACGGTGGGATCATGAGTGGTCCGTCTAGCTGGACTATTTTCGTGCCTTGGGGCCCAAGCCAGAGATACAACCCCAGACAGACGCTGGGATATGTACTATGTATGCTATGTACTTTTACTATGTACACACATACATAAGAGTACTACTATAGTACTATAGTATGTACTAGTAGCAGGCAGAGCCATACGTCGGAAGGGGCCACTCACTAGTTGACTGGGTACTGCTAATAGTATGTACTCATACTATGTACTCATAGTACTATAGTACTTGCCATAGTAGTATACCGAGATACCTCCTGCTTTCCCACGCCCCAGGCCAGCCCGCCCAGCCAGCCTATGAGCGGTGTGCACGTCGGCGTCGCTTGCCAATCGTCCACGCCCTCGCCTCGCCTTGCGCCTTTGCCCGTCCACGATCGCTCACTGACTGGCTCGCAGCCAAGCCCAAGCAGCCCGCCAGGCATTGATTGCCTTTGGCTCGCTCCATTCTCCATGGGCCTGGCAACCGCGAGCAAAGGCCCGCTGCGGAGTTTGGCTCCAAGCGTCTTGCATGAACCGTGATATTGCCACAAACCTCGGGGGTCCTGCTCTGCAGCCCACACCAGGAGCTATCAGGGTCGAAGTACATGCTCATGGTGCAGAGTTCATCAGCAGACGAGGAATAGCCTGGGGCGGGCGGGCTGACCTGACCGCTCTCTGGCCAAAGAGTATATGTATGGCTTTCCATCGCGCTGGGCTGCCTGGAGAAAAAGAAAAGGACGGTCCTCTTCCAAGAAGCATCAAACCACGAGTATAGATAGAGACGAGCATCCCTCCCTCCTCCCCCTCTACCCTCTCGGTTTCTCCCGACATCCTCTCTCGGCACGCTAGATACCCTCAAGCTCCCGGTCACACTGTCGAGAACCGACACAAGAACCTCTCCTACGAAACAATGGCACAAGTCCACAGAAGAGCAACCAGTGCCGGTGATTTTGGCACAGAGCACAACAACCGCAGAAGATCAGGCATCTTTTTCTTCAACCGATCTTTCAAAAAGTGAGTCGAAACCATTCCTCAATGTCTCGGTTGCTGGCGTCTTTTCCAGTATATTCTTTCATCCACTCTGGCTGCCGCCTTCGAACTTGTCTTCTTTTTTCTGTTCTTTTTTTTTTCTCCTTACCTCATCAATATTTTCAACTTCCCTATTGTCAATCCGAATTCCAGTGGCCGATGATCATATATATCTTGCAAACTATCAACATCATTATTGGCTACTTGGCGCATGCCGCTTCTTTCAACCTCTTCTCCTTTCATCATCATGATTCCTTTCCTTTTTCCCTCCTTTTTTCGGGTCGCAAGTTCCTTGAACAGCACCTATTTCCTGTGCGAGAAACATGTCCTGGCGTGAACTCCTCCAACGTGCCAAGAACAAGTGTTTCTCATGCAAGTGTAACAGTGTCTATTCACCCCAAGAGTACGGTGCGGTGCCAGAGTCTTCGGTGGCCACTCCTCCGCGTCGGCTGTCAAAGAGGCGTCCGACGGACACGACCGTGAGCACAAAGAGCATGGAGAAGCAGACTGCTGCTCGTCCTGGCCACCGTAGGAATGCCTCGTTGCCTCTGGCAAGCAACCCGCCGTACCCGAGAAGTAGCACCGACGTTTATTCCTTCCGGTAGATTCTTTTGCCTCTCAAGAAGAAACATAAGCAACCGCAGGCAAGCCAAGGCTAACAAACAGTCCAACCCAACCAGATCTTCTTCCTCTTCCTCTCCCAAGACAGAACAAGACAACACCAGCTCGACGCCCACAACACCCACACTGGGCCCCGTGCAAGATGGGTTCGACCTGAAGCGCACCAACACAACCCACAGCATCAGCGAGTTGGCACAGGCGGCCGCCGCCGGCGAGGGTGACGACGCAGCAGCGTCCAAGCCTGCCGAGGACCTCCCCACGCCTCCTGACACTCCTGGCGGCTGCGTTGCCGACGACGAGGCGACTGAGCCATCGGCTCTCGACGAGGCTGCCATCATTGAAGAGGCCGAGGCAAGCACGCCGCAGCAGCCTCCGGTCGAGGTCGCCAAGGCCTACCACGACGAGGCCGACCTGTACATCAAGGTCAGCGATGCTGCCGGCCAAGAGGCCATTTACGCTGTCCGCGCGGGCATCCTCGAGGGTGCCTCGCGCGTTCTTGGCGAGAGCATTGCCGCTTCTGCCTCGTTGTCAGAAGAGACCACCACCATTGTCGATCTCACCGCTGATCCCGTCTTTGGCTTGGACGTCCTCCTCTCCATCGCCCACTACCGCTTCCAGGAGCTCCCACACAGCGTGTCCATCACGCAGCTGCACCAGATCGCCACCACGGCCAACAAGTACGAGACCCTGCACCTGCTCTCCCCCTTCGTCAAGAGCTGGCTCGCCTCCGTGCAGCAAGACGAGCAGCTGCACGACGAGACCCTCGTGACAGGCTTCCTCCTCGGCTCCCCCCGCCTCGTCGCCGGCTCCATTGCCCGCGCCGCCCATGCCTCCTCGGTGGGCGCAGACGGCGCCCTGCTTGACTCGCACGGCCAGCCCTGGGCTGCGCAGCCCGTGTCTGCCGAGCTCGTCGAGCTGCTGGGCGCACTGCGCCTGCACGCCGTCGAGCGCATCGTCTCTGCCGTCAGCAAGCCCGTGCTGCGCCTTCTCGACCCCCAGAGCAACAGCGCCCAAGACGACGACCAAGAAGAGCCAGCCAGCTACTGCCTCGCGCCGGGCGAGGACGACTCGGTGCGCGAAGACTGCGAGCAGGTGCAGCTGGGCTCGGCCATCATGGGGCTGACCAAGGCGAAGCTGTGGCCGCCTCCCGTGGCGGCGCGCGTCGATGTGAGCCCTGTGCGCTTGGCGCAGGCCTACAACGAGGTGCGTCTGCGCACGTCGGCTGTCGACGAGGGCCACGCGCAGTGTGGCTTTGGCCACCAGAAGAAGTTTGACGCGGTGCTGCTGGGTACGCCCTCGGCGGAGCTGGGGTCTGCGATTGTGGGACAGCTGGCAGGTCGTGCCAAGGTGTCTGGTGCGTACGAGGCCGAGGCCTTCTCTAGCTTGGAGGACGAGACTGTTGCTGAGGCCGAGGTGGAGGAGGAGGCTGAGGCTGTGGAGGCTCAGGCCGAGTAAATGGACTGTTGACGGTCTGGTTTAGAGGAACTTATATATATACCCGAGGGTGGCTTGCAAGCAAGCCCCATGATTTTGAGAGGTTTATGATGGAAGAGATGATGATGACAGGAGGAGGAGTCCTTGTTTTCCATTTTACTTTGTTATTGTTCGGAATTTTCTCTTTTGGGGGAAAACAAGAGGGCGGTTTCTTCTTCTTTTGTTTTGCGGCATATATTCAGGGCGTTTTTCTGTAGGTCAACGAAGGGATGATTTTGTTGTTCTTCTGCTCTCGTTTCTTGGTCCTGTTCGCTGCGTTCATTCCGGGAGGCAGATGAGTGATGGGAGAGGAAGAAGAAGAAAAGAAGAAGACCGTTCGCTTTTGTCTTTTTTTTTTTTTTGAAAAGATCTTGTTTTGCTTCATTTACATTTACATTTTCCTTTTTTATTTATTTAGACAGCACGCCCCTTTTTGGCGGCTTCCTCTAGTATAGTGATATCCAAACACTCCTTGCTGCTGCTGCTGCTGATACTGCTGCTCGCCTTCTCCTGCGTATTAAATTTGCTCGTCGGCACTGACGCGGGCTGCTGGAGCAGTCGGTCCTCCTCGTCGCGTGCTTTGGGTGCTGCTGCCGTGACGACCACTACCGGCACCGCCGCCGCGCTTCCCATGTGCGCCTCCAGATCGTTGTCGTCCTCGTCGTCCTCGTCATCGTAGTTTGTGCGGCATATGCTGCTTGGCGGGCCGCGAGACGATGCGAATGATGAGCCCATCGCCGTCGCCGTCGTCGTCATCCTCCGGTTCGTCGACCACCACCGGCCACCGCCACCGCCGCCACTGCCACTGCCCTCGCCATCGCCATCGCCATTGCCATTGCCACCACCACCGCTACGTTGGGTCAAGCCTCGCGTGCCCGAGCCGGAGCCGGAGCCGAGTTGGTTGCTGAGTGGCGTGCTGTTGAGAAACGTGCGCGAGGCGACGTGGCGCTTGAGTCCACGGTACAGTGGCCGGAGGGTGGCGAGAGAGGTCGACATGATGAGAAAGGAGCCCTCTGCGGCGTGCGTCATGCACAGATAGACCATGGGGACTTTGTGGACGGACGGCGCCAGGTTTTAGCATCAATCACGGGTTCGGTTCAAGCAAAAGGAAAAAAAGGAAGAAAGAAAAAAAAAAAAAAAAAAGAGGGAAGAAAAGGACAAAGAGTCTTGTTCTTACACGAAGGATCTGTGGCATAGTAGTAGCCCACAATGTCCATGATGCTGAATTTGTAAATGGAAATGGCAAAGCCGACGAGACTGATGCTCAGCGAAATCGACACGCCGATGCGCGTCTTGAGCGGGATCTTGAGGCGCATGACAAAGGGCACGGGGAACAGGGCAAAGAAGATGTCGAGGGCGGTCGAGTAGACGTAGGTCGCCCACGCGAGCCTCAGGTAGATGTTTGCGCTGGCGCAGGAGCCTCCTGCTGCGCTGCTGCTGCTGCTGCTGCTCGCCTTCTCCCACTGGTAGGCGACGGGCCGGCACTGTGCAAAGTCCCAGATGGACAGCACGGCGACGAGGACCTGCGAGCTGACGGCGAGCCCCCACAGCATCAGGGTCGTCTTGTGGCCGTACGCGAGGATGCGGTTCAGCGTCATGATGATGGCGAACTTGGGCAGCGTGCAGACCCACGGCGTCACGGCCGTCAGGATCGCGTTCCAGCGCAGCGCCTCGACGCGCGCGCTCGACGAGAGGGTGTCGTAGTGGCTGCCCACGCCCGCGCCGACGGCGACGGAGAGCAGGATGCAGAAGGTCAGGAGCACCGCGAGGCAGCCGACGGTCGCCAGATCATCGAGAAAGAGGCCGCCGCCGTGGCGAGGACTGTACTGCACGCGGCAGTATATCCGCATCGCAACAGTGACTGAGAGGGGGCAGGGGGGCGCTTTGGGTCAGTCTGCTTTCTGTCTTGTGTGTTCTTTTGTAAACACCAAACCATCAATTCAGAGAGTGATGGGCAAAGGGGAAAAAAAAAAGGGGGGGACGGGGTTCGGATCGACTCACTGGCAGCACCGCCAAACAAGGCCCAGCATATCTTTTGGGACAGATGCCCCAGATTATCCGAGTCCCATACGGACATGATGGCAATGAATGCCACTGATATCCAAGTGTCTCGACCTGACTGTACCAGCGTCAGGGGTGTCTAGTTTTACAATGCAAAAACGAGTGGTGGCATGCTGCCCGCCGAGTAGCTGGGAGGAAGAGAGAGAAACCGAAGGCAAGGGGGAAAGAAGGAAACGGAACACAAATAAACACACAGCGAAGCAAAAGCACAGAGGCAAAGGCAGAAAAGGCAGAAAACGAAACGAAACGAAACGAAACAGCCAAAAGCCACCCACCCGCTGACTCGCTCTCGATAGACGGCGGCCGCATGGCCTGATGGCCTGATACCGCCCCCAGCACGGACAAATGGTCAGCACAATGAGTTCGCGATGGACGAAGTCAAACAGGACCGCGCTGCCTCGCTTGGGCCATGCTGGTGTCCCAGGGCCTGCCTGTTCTCGGCCTTCATCATCACCAGCGTGCGATGGATACCAAGCTTTCCAGGGACGAGGGTCCCGTCATGTGTTCGCTCCTCGCGCAGGGCCCCATCTGGTCGCATCCGCCGTCTCCGCTCCCAACTTTCGGCGCCACCATGCCCGCAGCAATCCCAGCAAGCCAATCTTGCCCGTCCCCTTCGGGCGCGCGCATGGCAGTGCCCCTCAAGCCAACCTCGTAGGGAGAACTGCATCTGTGCACAACTAGTCGGCGCCGCTAGTCAGACACTGAAACTGGGACATGGCCAAGCGTGCGCCGCTAGAGCTGCTGGTTCATCATTTCGCGATAGCCTCCGGAGGGAGCACCGCCATTGGCCGGCCGTCTTGTCAAGGAGATCTTCGGAGATGAGGCGCCGCCACCATGCTGCTGCTTTGACAGCTGTGAAGCAGGGTTGAGTTTGACGCACGCCGGCCAACTGCCGACTGGCGGTCGTCGTCATGACTCAGGAAAAGGCCGCTTGACACTTGGTCTTGACCCATGTCGCCGGACTACCTGCATCGGATTTAATAGGATTCATGGTGCAGCCAGTCTGGTTCTGTTTGCCTCAAATAATATATCTCGAGACAATGAATGAATGCATGCTCACCATCGAGCCAAGAGACGCACGTGCTGGCTTTCGCTGTCTCGCTGGATGCAGATTGCTGCAGATCACCTGTCGGGACCCTCCCTCGGCAGCCATCGTCATCTCAGCGGACTGCCAGTCCAAGGTCCACCCACCATGCTAGTCTCCAAAGTTCGCGATCTGCTCTAGGGCCTCCAGGCCCCAGCTGACGGTGGAATGTCGTTGCTGATTGCCACTCTCCAAACAGAAACAGAGGCATACATATCCTTTGACGTGCTCGGCCCAGCAGGACTGGGAACCAACAGTATACCCTTGCCAGCCACGGCGACTTGCTTCTCAGGAATCGCAAAGCTCTTGCAGTCGCGTCTCGTATACTGCGAAGAGTCGAAACTTCAATCGTGGCACAACAGATGCTAGCTACCACAAAGGCTCGTCTGCACCTATCATGAGTGATTAGTTGAAGTACTCCTCCGACGCTCGGCCGTTTCCCAAGAAGCGGAGGTAAACCGTCCAATAGCGTGCAGCGATAGATGAGAACGAATGGCGCTGGAGAGTGCCCGAGCAAACTGTTGCATTGCAAGATCTGGAAGGCTGTTCGTTCACCTATGGGACTTGGTGGTTTGAATCCTGAGCAACCCAGTCATTCCACGCCGGCTGCCTGTAATAGTAAAAGCTGGATGTAAGCCAATAATAGCCCAGGGTTAGGGCTCCCTGTCTAACGGGTCCTCGACCTCCGGCACCAACCAATTTGCTGTAAAGTGATTGGTTGGGTATTCAAGAACTACAAGACTCATGAACAAGCCTGACGGCCTACAGTGTCGGTTGGGGAAAGTGGTGGTTTTGGATTAGTCAGCAGCCCGTTAGCGCGGCCTGCAGTGTCCCCACTACCGCCGCCCGCTGACAATGTTCCATTGCCAGCCCTTGATATGCATGATTCTCGTGAGAAAAACGAAGCAGTATGTTGTCCGGTTGATACAATGCCCAAAAAATGCAATCATGGAAAGCCAGGGGAGCAAAAACAGTGACAAGAGTGGGATTCGAACCCACGCCTCTTGCGAGACTACGATATTCAGATGAGAGCCTGAACGTAGCGCCTTAGACCGCTCGGCCATCTTGCCTTGTTGCTTGTTCAAAATGTAAATTTTTATAATATTATATAAGAACAATCTAGACCCTGCAGGCTGAAGATGAAGTTGTATTCGTCTTCATAGAGGGAGGCGAGCAGAAATACTTACTTCTTCATAGTGCAATAAATGCACCATTATTCCTGTATTGTAGCACCAAAGAATGAAGAGTTTTTAACGAACAGAGAAGTGGTCTGGCCAAGGTTCTCCCAAGTAGTATTATGCTGGCTTTACTGAGCATACCGTTTACATAACAAAGGTGGTCGGCCTCTGACTATAGTACTTAGATCGCATTCGAACTCTAGGAGATATCCTTTCAAGCCTTTTGTTTCATTTCATTCCATATGTTAGCATTGAAATCTGTTCCAGACAAGTCTCATAAAGCGGTATCGAAGTTCTTCATGGAACAACCACATTCAAGCCCTAACGTCCTCCATCAAGCCTTGCAGCGTCTCCCATTCCTCGGTGCCCTCCCAGGACTCCTTGCCCTTACCCATCACACTTCGTATGGCCATTCTCGCTTTACCCCTCCACTTGTCCCCAATATCAGCTGCATAAGGTCCGAAGCTCTTGAGCGCAGCGACAAGCTCCACGGTCCTCTGCACCACAACCTGCCACGCCTCCTTATCCTCCAACCAATTCCTGTTGACCACTGCCGTTTCAGACTCGCCTCCCTTTGCCTTCTTAGCAGAGTCTGCCGTCAGTCCACCTCCCATCGACCCAGCACCAGATGTCGCGCCCCCAATAGCCGCCCGCCATGCCTTCTCCGACGCATCAATCGCGCCCGCCCAATCGCGCCGCCACGCGCGCAAACGAGAGAGCACTTCCCACAGCTCGGAGCGGTTCGTGATGAGCGGTACAACCTCGTTCTCCATCATGTCGTTGACGTTGCGCTCGACGCTGCCTCGCGGCGGCTCATAGGGACCCGTGCTGCTGTCGTACTTTTCATTCTTCTTTTCTGGCGCAGTGGTGGGGAAGACGCCTTCTTTCAGCAGGAGGCGGAGGATATCGACGTCAACGGCGTCCTCGGTGTTGCGGGCGCGGATGATGGCGCGCAGAGCTTGGATAATGTCGAAGAAGGGCATGGGTCGCATGCGTGTCGCAAGGGTGATGACATTGTCCCAAATGCGCCAGTTGTTGTGCGCAATGGATGCGCCTCGCTTGTAGGCGTTCATGGACTGGGCAAGGAGAAGGGACGCGCTCTTCGCGCTTGTCACTGGCTTGGTGGTGTCCACGTCTTCTTCTTCTTCTTCTTCGTCCTCGGCAGCAACTGGTGCTTGTATGTCCGGCTGTGTGTCTTGCTGAGTCTCGCTTTGTTGCTGCTCCTTCTTCTCCTTCTCGATAGCTTCCAGGTACATACTATACAAAGAACTTCCCAAATTGCTCCATGTCCTCGCGTCCTCGCCACCAGACGTGTCATTCGATGATCCAATAGCGCGAGTGAACGCCTCCGCAGCAGCAGAAAAGTCACCCAGCCGCAAGTTGATATCGCCCAAGCGGCTCCACATCTCAGGCGACAGGCGGTTGACCGCGACGGCGAGCTGGTATGCTTCGCGCGCCTTGATCCAGTCCTTTTGCGCGAGGTAGTGCTCGCCCAAGGATTTTTGCGCTCGAGCGTAGCGCTGCTTGGAGATCTGCCAGGCCTTTTCGTAGTGCGCGACTGCGGACTCGGTCTCAATGTCTCCGAGGATGCAGAACAGACGGGGTGCGTTTGGTTGGGGGGGGTTGCGCTCAGGTCCGGTAAACGTGTCAGCTCTGAGTGTGGTAATGTCCGTGTCTTCGTCCAGTTCGTCATGTGCAGGTGCTTCTGCTTCGGTGGACGTGCCGTTTGCTTGACCCTCCTCGGGTTTGCGGTGGAAGAGCCTCCAGCGGATGATGGCACGCGCTTTGTCCTCTCCACCACCGCCTCTGCCGCTGCCGTCCTCGTTGTCCGTCGAGGCACTGCTTGCGAGACAAAGGGCAACCTCAGCCCACAGCTTGAGGCGCTTGAAGATTTCGAGTGCTGACACAAGGGACCCAACTCCTGTCCAGGAATAGGCGAGTTCTGACTCGAGGTGCCAGCGCGGCGGGGACGAAAGGGCGTGGATGAATTCCAAACGCACGTGTGCCGGTGCAGAATCCTCGGATTTGGCAGCAGGGAAAAAGGAGATGGGTTTGTCCTCGACGGGTGCAGCTTCGTCTCTGTCATGTTTGACGGGGGCCGCCGGCTCTGCCGCGGGTACCGATACTGAAATGGACGGTATGCTGCTGGCTTCTTGCGTCTGGCTGCCTTTACCGTCTTCTACATGACCGGCAGCCTGCTGGGTCGTGTCGACAATAACCTGGTCGACAACAGCCTGCATCTGCAAAACACCTCGCTCAACGGTCCTGCTGCGGTGTACCTCAATGCGGGAGCGCACAAGTAGCGCTTGGGTGTAGATTTGCCAGTTGGTCGACTTGTCGTTGATGACGCGGACGGCAAATGGCATGATTTCCTCTGAAGTGAGGGTGTCGGCAGGTGAGAACGAGTCCTTGAGCGTGGCCTGGGTCAGCAAGATGATTTGGTCCAGCGGCGAGAGCTGAGGCTGCTCGTCTGGCTTGAGGTCGCGCAGCGCAGCAGGCACTTGGGGCGCAGCAGGGTCGCCATTCTGCTCGCCATGCAAGCCCTCGCCGTCCCTGGTGTACTCGATGTCTTCTAAAAGGGTGTCGTCGTTGAGAGGTAAGGCCTCGGGGACTTGCTGCTGCTGCTCCTCTTCGTCTTTTGCAGGATCCTGAGACGCTCCGCTTTTTGCAAGCACCACCAACTGACTGGTACTTTTCTCCTGAAACCGCGTCCTCTTTCCAAGGGCGCCAGAAAGAGCATACACGAAACCGTGGAGTTCAGCCGCCGTGTCAAGCGCATTGCGAGCTTGAATATCCTGGCCGAGCATAATGCAAATGTTTGCCTTCTCAACGAGAAAGCGCACCTTGTCCTGTGCCTGCCAACGCGACGACGAACCAAGTTCCCAAGCCTCGCCCAGTATGTCGCTCTCGACTTCGCGCAGGCCGTCCTGGATCTTCTCGACCAGGCTCGGCACCTCGCTCATGCCAATGTTCTTGGTGAAAATGGAACCCGAGCCGAGACTGGGCTGGATAAACAGCTTGTAGTGCCAGACGTGCAGCCGCAGGCGCATCCACGGCAGGCTGATGCCGCTGGCCGACGCGCTGCTGCTTGCTGCCCACGACTCGGGCGTGGCATTGTCGATGGCGTGTCTGGCGAGGCAAAACAAATCAATGTGCGGTATGAAAGGATAAGGGCTGACCCCATCTACATCGAGCGACGACAACGTCAAGTCGACTGAATCCGCGTACGGCTTGGCCAGTTGCGTCTGGTCACGGTTGAGGACGGGCCCAGTCACATTGCCTTGCAAAAAGGCATTGAAAGCCTCGATGCCCGCGTCTATCGATGCCATGGATAGTTTCGTGAGCTAGGTGCAAGACAAAAGGAAACGAGAAGAATTATACAATGCAACAGAGATCGCAGAGTGACCTCTGCACCTGTTCAAGGGTCGGGAACTCTCAAAACTGCTGCCGTTGGGTTATATTTTACTCGAGGTGCCTGCGACTGGCCCGTTTTCTCCAACTCGGGCGCGCCCGACATGGGGCGCGGCACCAGAAATTTTCCAGAAATTTTGTTATTACATAAGCCGACATAGGAGGAGGAGGGGGTCGACCTCCATTACAATACGACCAATGATTAAATCAAGCCCGTCACACCAACCACCTGTTGCTTCATTGCCTAGGAAAAGATGGATGCTGATACTTCGAACTGCATACGGCACTCATTCAGGGCGCAATCTTTTCCTTTTTCTAGAGGTAATTTGCATCGTGCTATTGCGCTACTATCGCTATCAGGTACGCTTACTACCTAAATGATGAACGCTATGGCATTCCAGCCACACTGGGCAAATCCTGACTGACAGACACACATTGCTTCCGGTGAAAACAAGCCTTCCTTGTACCATTCCACAGACCATCCGGCCGTATGATTGAGCCTACAAGAGAGCAAACAACGGCGTCATGTAACAGCAAGCCATGCAAAACCCACAGACAGTCGCAGAATGGGGGGTTGGGGAGGCTCGCGTCGCATTCATAATGTCGCCGAAACCTATTTCTTTCCCTTTTTACGAGGGACGACCTTGAAGCCAGCGGCACCCACAACATCGGCCTCCTTGGGCTGGCTCGACGAACCGCCCTTCTTGGCAACCTCGGACCAGCCTCCGCCGGCCTTTGAGTCATTGACAGGAACAGGCTCGAAAACTCCCTGT
Source organism: Coniella vitis (assembly GCA_011317545.1). Classification (NCBI taxonomy): domain Eukaryota; kingdom Fungi; phylum Ascomycota; class Sordariomycetes; order Diaporthales; family Schizoparmaceae; genus Coniella; species Coniella vitis. The sequence continues at coordinate 1,432,812 of WUJK01000009.1, forward strand.
TCAGCTTGCTTCTTGCGACGAATGTACTCTTGTGCAAGGTGACGGGGATCCACGGCACTATCAAAAGACAGGCCTTCGTAGAGGACAAGTTCTACAATCTCCTTGTCCAAGGTGCCAATCTCACTTATGTTGTTGGCAACAAGGTCGACCTTGGTAGGGTTCTTAAGTCCTCGCAGAAGCTCTCCCTTGAACCACTTCTGCAGCGCAGCTTGCGCATCAGCGACCGAGTTGGCCTTGTTGACTGCAGACGCGGCAGGCTTGGTCTGTTGCTGAATAACCTGAGGCACCACAGCGCGAACAGTCGAAGTGCTGGCCGACCGAGTAGGAGGTCCCACAGGGGTCTTAACCTTGCCGCCAGCGCCAACAGTAGACCACCCACCCGTGGCAGGGGGAGTGTTGGTGGTTGCAATAGTAGTAGTGGCAGCAGTAGCAGCAGCAGCAGCGGCGGCGGCGGCGGCACTAGCAGCGGTCACGATGCCGGGTGGACCAGACTTGCTGGCAAGGTCTGCGTAGCGTTTGCCCATATTGGGAGCACCCTGAGAAACCCCCAATGGAGGAGTCTGCTCCTTGGCCTCCTTGAGTTTGCGCGCCTCTTCTTCTCGCTGAATCTCCAGCATCGACTTCTTGCCAGGGGTTGGTGTACCGGCGCCGCTAGGAACAACACCTGCGCCAGGCTTGGCAGCAACAGGCTTGGCCCACGGGCTAGATGCCCCAGGGTTAGGTGAGCCACTGCCCCAAGTACTATTCCGGGGCAGGCCAGGTGTGGCGACGCTGACGGTCTCACGCTCTTTGGCTGCTAGAGCCTCCTGTTCCAAGGCAAGCCGGCGGCGCTTTGCCTCATCCTTGACGGCCCTCTCTTGAGCTTCGGCTTCCTGGATCGCCTTGATGCTTGGTCCCTTCTGAGACTCGCTTCCAGGGTCGCGAGCCCACGGCGCCAATGGTGGAGGTTGGGAAGCGGCCGCGGAGCCAGTAGTAACGCTATCGGGACTCTGAGTTTGCGAGCGCGTCTCAAGGTACTGATCGGCAATGTTGGATCGACGTTGAGCAGTAGGCGCGGGTAGGGGAGCATTCGCGGGCGGCAAAGGTGCAGGAAAGGGCATAGGAAGACCAGTGGCAGCGGATTGCCTCGCCCAAGCCTCCTCCTCTTGAGCTTTGCGCTGGGCAGCTTGAGCAGTCTCAGCTTGCGTCTTTTGCACCTGCTGTGTCAAAGACATGACCTGCTGCGGCTGCTTTTGCTGCTGCTGCTGCTGCTGCTGCTTTTGCTGGAATTGTTGCTGTTGTTGAGGAGACTCCGTCTTCTTGGTGCCAGTTTGCTGCTGCTGTGCATAAGCAGATTCGTCGTCTGGGATGATAGGAACAGCGTCAGATCGATCGACGGTAGTGGTTTCTTCAGCCTGCCCCTTGGCTGGCCCAGTTTGAGAAGGGCCTGGCAGGACTCCCTCTTCGGTGCGCTGCTGGGTGGAGACGCCCTGGTATTCCTGAAATTCCTTCAGCCTCTCTTTGAACCCCTGTGGATCCGACTCAAGTTGATCGACATTTGGGAGTTGGCTCTTGAGGTCTGTTGTAGGAGGACCGACAGGCTGAGGCGGGAACATACCGGAGATGCCACCAGGTCCGTGAAGGCTCGCCAAAAATTGGCGGTCATGCTCATGCACGTCTCGAAGATGATCCGGTCCAGCATTCATAGGGGTCGAGATGCCAGGGCCTTTGTGGACGGCCGAGGCTTGGTCGAAGAAGCCAGGCGTGGGGCCTCCTCCAATCGAAGCGCCAATGGGTGCCTGTGGAGGCATACCAATGGGGGAGGTGATGCTGCCAAAGCTTGGTTGGCTCTGCAAACTGTGCACGCTCGCCTGATGCTGGAGCCCACCGGGAACACCTGGGTGAATGTTCCGAAAGTGGCTTTGCTGAGACATGTATTCGCGATGCCGAGCTGCCGCAACTTGCTCTTCCTGCTTGCGCCGCTCCAGGTTGTTTTGCTCCTCTGCCGTCAAGGTTTTGCCGTAGCTAGGGACTAGTCCAGTCAATGGTGGAATGACAACCCTCGAATCACCCCCAGCAGCAAACGGACCGCTCTGAGAGGGCGGGCCATGAGCAATGCCGACCTGGGGAACCAAGAATGGCTCGCGTGAGTTACCAATTCGCCTTATGAGCTGGCCCAGTGGCTCAAATTCGGGGTCTTCGAGCTTGCGCACGCGAAGGTCATTGGTGAAGAAATTGCCCTTATACCATTCATTCATTTCCAAGCCCGTAAAGGGACCTTGCTGCTGGCCCTGAGGATCCATATAAATCCACCTCATTCTGTCGGGCATAACCATGATCCGAGACTGAGATTGAGGCGGGCCACTGGCACTTTGATCCGCGCCAAATGGGGGGGCTTGCCCAGCACCAAAGGGCTGGGACTGTGGCGCGGTCGACAGGAGAGGTTGGGCGTGTTCAGCAGTGCTGAAAATAGCAGGAGAGTGAACCTGGGACTGGGAAGGCGTGAAGAAGTCCGCAAGGCCTCGACCCATAGGCAATGGGCTGTCAGTGTCACGGCTCTGAGCCCCGATGGCACCTTGTCCAATGGCGCTCAAGGGATTGGTTTGACGGAGGTCGGGAAGAGAATCCGAGAGCGAATCGTGCTCCTGGGTCTGCATCTGCGCCTGCATGGCAGGAGGAAACAGAGAGCCGAGCTTGCTGCTGCCACGCATGGCGCCTGTTCCAGCCAAACCGCTACTGGCTGGCCCAAACAATCCTCCCATGCTGCCTAGGCCTGGCGATTGAATCTCGCTGCCTAGGGGGCTAAAGACAGAGTTCACAAATGCGCTGCCAAATCCAGCACGCTCACGATCCGGAGTGGCGGTAGGGAAAGCACTGGGCCAGCCACCAATGTTACCGAGCGCTGGATAGTTCTTAGCACCGACGCTGGACGTCTGACTTCGGTCACTTCCTTCAAAGGCAGCGGCCGCAGCAGCAGCAGGGAATCCACGAATTGAGCCGAAGTTTGAGTTCTGTTCCGAAGGGCCGCCCAGGGCAGGTCCTTTGTCGAAGCTGACATCGTCGTGTTCGTTGTCTCCTCGCTCAGCTGGTGGGCTTCGGTAGGGGTTGGTCTGCGAGGGACTAGCCGACGCATTCCGCTCCCGCGAGCTACCCAGATTCAAACCAGACATGCCGAAATCGCCAGTGTTTCCCTTGACTGGGGTATCAAAGATTTGCGAACCGTGCGTTGTCGGCATAGGTGGAGGGCTTGTGTCTCGAGCACCGCCAAGCGCTGCGCTACCACTGAGTGCCTCTTCCCCGCCAAAAGGGTCAGTATCAGTTCGCGGGCGGGAGCGCCAGGACTGCGTCGCAGGAGCAGCGTTGCTCGGGGCATTTCCATTGCCAGATGCAGCGCCGCTTCCCATGTTCTCTGGGCTATCTTTCTTGGAGAAGAAGCGGCTGCTTGCTGTACTGCTTGGAAACCCCTTGTCCGTCAGCCCGGGGCTGTTCAAGGCAAAGTGTCCAAAGCCGTTGAACGCAGAAGTGGTGGGAGTTGTGGTTGAAGCGCCCCAGACTGCAGGACTAGAGAAGCCTGCAGCTCCGGTAGTTGAACTGCGAGCAAGCCCAGCGAAGCCAGTCGGTCGGGTGGTTGAGTCTGGCATGGGTACCTGCTTCTCATCGTAGGGGCCCTCATCCTCCTTGTTATCGGGTCCTTTTCTGCCGAGCCAGGACATGTCCAATCGGCTAGGACCAGCGGCTGTGGGCGAGATGACCGCACCGGGGGAGAATGGATTCGTGTCAGTGGTCTCTCGGCGGCGAGCAGCAGGTCGTGGAGGACCAGAAGGTGAAGCCAAGCCCTGAGAAACCGATGGTTTGCGTCCATTCAGAATCGAGGTTTGGTTGTTGTCTTTGCTCTGTTGAGTCTGCTGCTGCTGTTGTTTCAAGGGAGAATTGACGTCAGACGCAAAAAGCTGGTTCGAAACGATAGCACAAAGTGTCAGCCATACAAGAACAAAGCAAGGTGGTCGTGGAATGAACCTCATTTAGTGGCAAGGAGGCATTTGGCAACGTGACAAAGACCAAGACATGCAATGTGAAGGAACCAGGGATGGCGCATGGGCACCCACCTCTTTTTCGTCGGCCGACATATCTTGCAAGCCGAGAGGAACAGAGCTGCCCTCAGTGTTCCAGCAGACAGTAGGGTCGTTTTGAGCATTTGTTTCATTGGGCTTGCCCCAACCTCTGGAAGAATGGCCATTGATATGGCCACCCGGATTGAAGCCGTCCATTAGCAACGAACTGACGTCAACCACTTGTGACCCAGCCGCAACAGCACGCGCAACCTCAAGAAGCTCTTCCTGACAGTACCTTCCAGCCGGTGAGTCCGCTGTGGGCGGAAACGGAGGCGCTGAGGCGAGGGAAGACTCGCTTACGACAGGGGGGAAGGGGGTGTCTATCGCGGTGGCAGCAGTGTTGGTGGACTGGCTGTAGTTGTTGAAGGGAGTCGTGGAGGATCGGCGGAGGATGGCGGTTCCGTTAGAACGACCGTCGCGTCGCAGCCTAGAGAGCACAGACAAAGGGACGTGTCAGAGTGGTGCTAGGTTTTAAGGCCGGGCGGGAAGGGATGTGTAGCAAGACGGGAGAGCAGTAGAGCGCAGCAATGCGGAGGGTTTGATGTTGGAGAGTGGGGTTTGAAAAAGACAGGATGCGGACAGATGGCCATTGCTCCAACTGAATTTTCTGCATTCGAGCTCTCAAATGGGGAAGCGAGGGTTTCAAGAGCTAGCATGATGTAATAGAGCGTTCGTTGGCCCGCGCCTTTTTGCTAGGGCAAGAGCCTTGGCCGGCACTTGAACGAGGCCAGGGAGATAAGATTGAATGAAATGCACGACTGCACCAAAGCAAGAAGGGGGAGACTGAAAGAGAGAAGGGGGAGAGAGAGAGAGATGGCGCTCTGGAGAGAAGGAAAGATGCGACTCACCAATCACTACTTGAGCTACCACGGGAGTCGCCACGTGCACTGGTGCGATCGCGACCCGAGTTCTGACCTGCTGCAGCTGAGGCAAAGCTTGAAGGCAGATTTGGACCTGGCATGGTGGTTCTAGGCACCGAACGAGCTGGGAGGCAGGACGACGCGATGTTTGAAAGAGGGATCGAGAACAGTAGAACTCGAGGTAGCAGGCGATCGAGGGGAGATGCCTGGTCGCGTCGGTGCGTGGGCTGCAGTAGCAGGCTGTGGTGTTCTGGGAAGCCCAAACAAGAGAGCGACAACAGGCAGGGTGCACGAGACAGCAACAAGATATGCAGTCTGCAGTGGGAAAGACCAGGCGTGGCGGACAATTGCAAGGCTGTTGTCGCGTAGGGCTGGCGGAGGTGGGTGGCTTGCAGAGAGAGCTGCTGAAAGTGCTTGGTGGCGGTGCTGAAAAAAGCTGAAGCTGGCAAGAATTGCTGGACCGGATGGAGTGCTGGAAGCTGGGGACTGAGACTGCAATTATGGGCGAGGATGCTGGCAGGTGTAGATCACTTGGTGATGGTCAAAAAGAAACCTTTTTCGAGATTTCATTGCAGGTTGGGGGTTGAAGTCGGAAGTTGGAAAAATCCACCCTGCCACTTGCCTCTAATGTGGGTCCTCTGTGCCTTAGCCTGCCCGGGGCGTGCCTTGGCTGCCGGATGCTTGGTGGCAGGTGGCAGGTGGATGGGGGCTGCTGGCTGCTGGCTGGCTGCTGGCTGTACTATGGTAATGTCACTGTTGCACAGCGCTTGGAGCCACTCGAGCTGGGGCTTGATTGGCAGGGCTGGCGGGCTGTAGACGATTGACAGGGCATTTTCACAACACTAGGCAGCCAACTTATAGCATTGATACCCTGCAACCAGCGCTTTATACATTATAGTACCTATGCAGTCTGGTTACTGGCGAACTCGAGTCCGCTGCTCGGCTGAAGGACTGCAGCCTTGGACATTTTGGGGAGCCGCACCTTGCAGTATCACGTGTATCATCACGTGCAGCCTACTCTTTTCGACCCTTCCCTAGCCTTTTTTGTTTATACCTAGATTTAACAACTGCCCATTCAATTTACTCTCCCGCTTGGGGTGCAACAATATGAATATTATGTTACTTGCAAACTTTTTTTCACACCATCTTTGCCCATGAAAAAAATGCTTTGCAGTTTTGGTTGTCCTTTCTAGCAAAAGTGGACCAGTAATGAATTCACCAATGAGATGCAGGCAGTTGTAGCTGGCTTTACTAACAAGTTTACTTCATCGACACCCTACATTGTTAGCATAGCATGAGCCTCTGCTCGATCTTACATGTATACCCAGATACTTATACGTGGCTCGCGTAATCAATACTTGATTGAGGACTCTCTGTTGCTAAGCGGCTACATAGTACTGAAGTCCCTGTACGTGATACAATACTTGCACTCCTGGCACACCAGGCTTTACGAAACGGCAACTAACGGTGGCAACTCTGCGAGCCGCTGCCATAGATGTACATAGTATAACTGGCCTCACCATAATGGAGAAGGATATGAGCTGACTGTACATAGTATACAGTAGATAATCTATGACTCGCCATCCCGGTTCTCAAGGGCCTTGATTTTTTCATTGTGGGCTGCTTTCCCGTGGCTAAGATAAGAAGATCCGTCAAGAGTGCGACCAAAAGCGCGACTGTCAACTGGGCGGAATGGAAGGCTGCTTCATTGGCTTGGCTTCCAGGGCTAGGGTTATGCTCTGGTTCTGTACTATGTACATAGTGAGCGACCTCGGCACATTGTCCAAGTACTGTCCTGCAAATTAATGGTGGCAAGGAACATTCGTGCTTATATGCGAGGTACTGTATCTGTGCTCTGCTACATACTGTGTAGTTGCCGTACATGGTAATGACCCCTGCGACCGGGGCAACTGCGGGCCCCCCCGCGAGCGAGGCCTAGAAGTTACGCAAGCGCACGCTATAAGTACATGCTATCTCACTGACGGATGGCGCAATCTGCAAGTCACGATAGGCCAACGCGAAAAGGCCCTGCCTGCGTCGGCCTGCAGGCCAGCCAGCGATAAAACTGCCCGTTCTGCCAGAGCCAAATAGTCCAGCGTCGTTCCTGGTGTCTGTCCCGACCATCTCAACCTCGAAGCGCTGCTGGGCTTCCAACCGGAGCCGTTGCCCTCTGCGCCGCCCTCGCTATCCGGTAGCCTTCAGCACAGTGCAAGCTGCCACCGACCCAAGATGGCCAGCAGCGAAGATTCCTTGGGTGCCAAAGCGCCTGAGACGCTCGTCGTCGAGTCCCACGCTACTTCCACCTACCCAGGAGATTCAGCCGACCCAGAGTCTCAGAATGGATATGGTCAGAATTCGGAGGCGGTAGACGATCATGACGGAGACTTGGTTACTGCCACCGAGAACCACGACCTCAAGCGTGGCCTTGCCGAGCGCCATCTCACCATGCTGGGTCTGGCTGGCGCAATCGGAACAGGTCTGTTTCTGAGCTTGGGAAGTGCTATTCAGACAGGCGGGCCACTGGGCGCCCTTTTGGGATATTTCATTGTCGGCATGATTGTATGCGCAGTGCAGTTTGCCTTGGGAGAAGTCACGGCTCTTGTGCCGGTTAGTTCAGCTCACAATCACGTCTCTTGCCGCCTTTCTGTGCTTGTCTACTTTGAACAGTCATTGATGAGCCCGATGTGCTTGTTCTAGGTTACTGGAAGTTTCGTTCGACATGCTGGCTTCTTTGTTGATCCCGCCCTCGAATTCGCCATTGGATGGAATCTCGTCTACGGGAACTTGCTCAGCATTCCATCGGAAATCACTGCGATATGCGTCCTCTTCCAGTATTGGACTGATATCAATAGCGCGGTCTGGATTGTGATTTTTGTGGTTCTGACGGTCCTGGTGGGAGTCGCTTTCGTCCGCCGTGAGTTTGCTCGAGAATTATATCTCATGAACGTTGCGTGGATCACGATTCGCTGACCTTTGTCTCAGTTTTTGGTGAAATTGAATATGTATTCGCCATCCTCAAAGTCCTCCTCGTCATCTTCCTCATCATCCTCGGCTTGGTAATTGACCTTGGCGGCATCAAAGGCACCCCTCGTATTGGGTTTCTCTACTGGCAGAATCCAGGCCCCTTTGTCGAGTACATCGCATCCGGCAACTGGGGTAAATTTCTGGGCTTCTGGGGCGTCATGACCAGCGCCGTCTTTTCTTTTGCCGGTGTCGAATCCATCGCAATGGCAGCGGCCGAGACCAAAGACCCTCGACGTGCCATCCCTCGTGCCTGCAAACAGGTGTTTCTGCGCGTTCTGCTCTTCTACATGTTGGCGGTGCTTGTGGTCGGAATGCTGGTAGCGAGCAACGACCCTCGACTGGGTAACGATAGTGGCACCGCTGCTCAGAGTCCTTTCGTCATTGCCGCCAGTGCCGCTGGTATTCGCGCAATCCCAAGTGTCGTCAATGCTATCGTCATTACCAGTGCATGGAGCTCGAGCAACCAGTCTCTTTTGGCGGGAACCAGAGTTCTATACGGGCTAGCACTCAAAGGACAGGCGCCAAAGATCTTTCTGCGCACCACCTCCTGGGGCACGCCCTACGTCTGCGTGGCTCTCTTCACTGTCTTCATGTTCCTCAGCTTCTTGACGCTGAACAATGACGCAATGACCGTCTTTTATTGGCTCATGGACCTCACTGCCGCTGGTGTGCTTGTCAGCTGGAGTGCTATCTTGCTCAACCATATTCGAATGAAGCTTGCCATGAAGAAGCAGGGCATTCCGATGGCGAGGCTTCCATGGCACAACTCGTGGACTTGTGAGTGGTTAACCCGCCAGAGACCGCTTCTCAGCGGTCAGGTGCCTGAGCGGAACGAAGCATAACTAACCTTCACACAGTGCACAGTTCTTATTTTGCCTTGTTCCTATGTATTACCATCCTCTTGACGAGTGGTTTCAGTGTGTTTACAAAGGGCAATTGGGATTCGGAGACCTTTGTATCGTCTTATCTGTAAGTTGGTTACTTTCCCCAACGCCCCCATCTTGCTTGTAGTGTACTATCTAATAACCGTCATTGCAGAGATATACCCCTTGTTCTGTTTGCGTACTTGATTTGGAAGTTTTATAAGAAGACCAAGATTACGAGACTGGAGGATATACCCCTGGAAGATGCGTTGAAGCAGGCAGATACGGACCAGCAACAAACCTATCACGACTAATTACGATAATATACGACGAGTGTGCTCAAAGGCAACGCTGCGAACCGGAAAGGGCACGTCTTTGAAGTCGGGTTGACAGCGGCAACTTAGCCGTCGTAAGACTTCTGCTGCCGCGTTTTCAACAAGGCGTCACCCCTTGTCGAGTCAAATGGGGGTTCGCCATTGCTAGCAGTTGCCTCGTCATCCACCGTCAATTCATTCATTGTTCAACACAACATTGGCATATAGAAAATCATTTATTCACATTTAATTCACACATCAAAGCCGTTCCAGTTGAGCAAGATGTTGCAGTCATGTCTTTGCCGTTGAATGGAATTCTACATCATCCAAAAAGTGGATATGTATAACTCGCAAGAGGGCGGTCAATGTAAAAAGGAAATGCTATGGGAAATAATCAGTTGCATAACCACGTCTGAACATCTTCATGGCCGGTACTTTATCTCAACATGCGGTGCTCACCCTCTGTTTGACAGTCTCGCCTCTCAGTCCGCGGTGACGTCCCTGATACGACAGGCCAGCCGTTTCGAATGCCTAATTATTCGATGTTTGTATTCACCATGGTGTTCTGCTATATTGGTCGACGTAAATGTATGCATTGGACTTGCATCCAAAAACCGCTGCCCCTCCCCTTTCCAGTAGACTCCAGCGCGATCACGACGCGCTTTATGTCTATATATATATATATATATATGTGTGTGTGTGTGTGTGTACATTGATCCGAATTAACGCTGAAGATCAATCATGCCACCCAGCTCGCAACATATTCAGAATCTCTTTCCTCCTCATCTCTCCCAGTGGGAACTTATTGATCTATTTAACATCTTTGCCCCAGCTCAAGACATTGAACACACTTCTCCTTGGGTCCGCACGACCCATCTCAGCAAAAACCCTGCGTCTGGATTCTTCGCTCTGTGGGCTCTGGTACTGCGCAAACAAACGGTCCATGGTCCGCGACTCGACCTGGAGTTGCCAGCGGATCAAAGTGGCGACGGCTGTGAGGGAGAGGACGACTGCTATTGCCGGGCCGTACCTGTTCACACGTGGGGAAAAAGAAGAGAAAAAGAGGATGGAGTCAGTCTGGGGTCCTAGTGTGGGTGTGTGTGTGGAGTTTGCGTAGGGTGCTTTGGGTGCGAGTGGACTTACTTGGTGCCTGGCAAGGGCTTGACGGGCTTGACAGCTGCAGCGACCATGACGGGCGTGGAGAATGCAAAAGTTTAGTCAGGGTTTGGCTCAAGGGGTTTGTTTGTATCTGCCAGGAGTGAAGCGTCGAGAAAGCGGGTCGAGAACTGCAAAAGTGACGATCCTTTGATGTGTACTAATATAGTACTATGTATATATGGCAGACTGGAGCAAGAATTGTGTCGAAGGAGTAAACAGTGCCTTGGAGGAGAGAAGACTAGTTCAAAACGCTTGAATTTAGTAGTAGTATGAGAGTGAGCTGCGCTTGAAGAGATCCGAACCATCATGTCCAGTTATGCAGTCCCTTTATATCCGCAAAGCCCAAAGGCTTGTCCTTGCCTCGCCTTTGCGAACTCTACACGGGAACTCACAAAAGCGCACGATGTTGTTCCGAGTTGCTCCCCAGCCAGCCAAGGTTCCTGAGGGCCTCGGGCCCAAAAAGTGGTTCGGTCTTGACCTGAGAGTGGTGTGATTCGAGGCATCCTGTCAGCGGTTGTCTATTCCCGACAAGGTGGCCAACATACCCACCCACCCACAAAGGCCCAGAATGGCAAGGTGTCTGCTATTAAACGCTAGCCGTATAATTATCTTGAACGTACGTTTTGTCACGGTGGATGGGTTCTTGTCTTTTTTTTCTTGCTTGTTTCTATTCCTGCTGGTCAGCTGCCCCCCTTGATTCCTCTCGATTCCCACCCTACGGTGATGATGGTGATGATGATGATGGTGCGCTCGGCAGGGAGTGGGGTGCGTTGTCGACTCGCGAGTTAATTTTCCAAGGCTTATTTTGGGTTCCCTAGCACGACGTCGCCGCCGCTCATGGAAGCGGTGTTCGCCGCTTATTGGGGATCTAGCCGATCGATCTATGTACATATCCAAGTCGCAGCCGACCAATAATAAGTTTTCGATGTGCTGCACTTGCGCAGACAAAAAGCAGGCACATCAAGCGACGTTAGTGAGCCACCGTATATCCCCCGATAGGGCTGATACTACTTTGATTTGCTGCTGATGGAAGCTGGACGATGCAAGCGCAGGCTCGGCCCGTTTTCCCATGCGCACAGATGGGAGTGAAGAATCCTGTCAGGATCTCCATGTAGATGATCATCTTCCCGCGATTAATGTCGAGTACTTTATGAGGCGAGTTGTAGATGACACTGAACAGAACCTACATACGGTTTCAGGAGCAAATGATACAAGAAGCCGAATGCCCAGCAGCAGCCAGATATACAAACCACAACTTCCCTTTCCTTGATCAACATCGTCCATGCACAGTCTGGAGGACGGGGGAAAAGGTAAGCTTGCTGTGCTCAACTCTTGCAAGTCTCTGTATTTTGCCAGTGATGCAAAAAGACATACTGCGAGGACATCTACACGTCTCGTCTCTTTCTTGAAACTCTCCTGGAGCACAGTACTTCCTGTCAATGGGTACTCAAGCCCTCAACCATGAGCGAGGAGAAGTAGATTTGTTCGACCCAACATGTATCACGAGATGGCCAAGCACAGGTGAAGCTCCAGAGGTATCATACTTTGTACGTTGGTAGATCACTGTATACATCTAGACTGCTTGTACGACTGCTCGGTTCCGTCACAAAACCGGCAGACCACGTCAAGATGCAACAACGTGCTTCACACCCAAAGCACTGCCACCCCCCCGTTACCACAGAGCTAAATTAACAGACAAGCCCAAGGTTAAGACATGTAACCGAACAGCATGGGAAGCAGTGTCCAGAAACGAGTCGTCGCAAGTATCGTCCAGGCGAGTTTTCATCCTTGATTCGCTTGCAATGAAATCGCGCGTGCTTTGATGATTACCGAGGAGAAGGGCCTGTGTAGTCTCAAACTCGTCAGTCTATAATAGCTTCTTGAATGTCATCACAAGCACGGTATCCTGAGTATATGGCCGCCCTCGCAGTGGTCTGGAGCGGCCATCTGCCTATGGTGACGGTGAAGGAAAGTACCAAAACACATCAACAAGCAATGGTACGCGCGCGCTACCTTTGCCCAGCGATTGAACACCGTTGTAGCACCAGAATGACTCTCTTGCGGGCTTTCCTGGGCAGCCAAAACGCGAAGAACGTAATGTAGTGCATGACATTGATTCCTGATGATCTCTTTTGGGCAGCCAAGAGGGGAACATTGAGTCTTGGCTGATCGAAAAGAGAAGATTCGAGCGCCTCTCTCTCTTTCTCTCTCTCTCTCTTGTCACCAAAGAAACTGATCTGGACTCTCACGCTTTGGAATGGCTTTTTTAATGTTATTTTTATTCTCTTAATTCTTTTTAATTCTTCATTTGGTGGCGGAATTCCCTTTTTTTCTTTTAGTCTTTTCTCCCCCCCCAAAAAAATAATCATTCTGCGGCGCATGTATCCTCGCCGCAGAATGTTTCAAGATGGTTCAAAACTCATGTAGCCAAAAAAGAACTCTTCGTGGCGTGACGAGAAGGCGCACATGGTTTTCGGCGCCGATTGGCCTTGTCTGCTCATTGCTACATACCTACATAGGCCATGTAGAGCTTGGGGGCTGCCGACAAAATCGCCAATGTCGCCGTTGATCGACGTTCGACATAAGGCTCGCTGTTTCGTCTAACCATGTAACCCGCGTGGCAAAGCAACTTGAGCACAGGGTACGCCCCGTGGCCCAGCCCTTCCACTCCCCAGGCCCGCAGCAGAAACAGGAATCATGGACGGCTTGGGGCCGGGCCGGCAGCATATGAGAGAGAGTGAAAAGCGAGCAGAGCAGTGGGAGGAAGGCAGAGTGAGACAGTCTGCCAGCCACGGCTGAGGAGATCAACAGTCTTGCAGCGTAGGACTGCCTCGTATAGAGCGAGGTAGCCATCGAAACCGCGAGCGTGTGGCCAATCAAGAGACTCGCTGAGCGAGGCGATATACCGAATCTGTCCGATCAGTCCTGATGGGGAAGTCAGATGGGGTCTACGTTGGACCTTCACAAGACGGCTCGACTCGACAGACAGTCAAGCCCACGCACCCTCTCCCCAGACAATAGGACGGGGTCCAGGCCATCCATCACTCATCCTTCTTGGGCCTCGACGCTGGGTTGGCCCCTGCTGATGGGCGCAATGGGACGCAGCAGTCAGACGCCCCGGTAGATCCCACCGACCAGTCAGTCTCTGGAAGAGCGGCCGGTACGTACTTGCAGGCTACACGGACACACCAGCCATGCATTCGTGCCGTTTCGGCGACTGCAAAGTGGCAGATGGGAAAGTAACGTCAGCAGCGCCGCCCGTTTGGAAGCCACGCTCTTGTGGGACACGCCGCGGATGGGGTGTCGTCTCTCTGGCGGCGAGCCCTCATGAGATATGATGGCCCAGAATGCTGGGTGGGTGGAGCAACAGGCACGTTACAGGTACAATAGTACGAGCTTTGTTTCTGGCATACCGTCCAGGCGTTTCCTTGCCCAGTACACGACGGCTCGGGATTGCTGCCGTTGGCTTCCGGGCAAGCGATATGCCGTTCATGGTTTTCAGAATCGCGCCCGCAAAGTGTCCGAATCTCTTATGATACTTACACCTCGAATCCTCGAGGACGAGCCGAGGACCATGCTTTGGCGCACCTGGCAGGTGGAAATAAAACACGTAAATGTGAGCATACATAGATACAACAACAAAGTCAAAGTCTTGGTACCCGTGTAGCCGCAAGAATACATACCTTCTGTGCAAAGTCCCTTGTACATTTGCACAAAGTTTCTCTCAGGCTGGGCCAGTTTTCTCGAGACTCTCCTATGCCTAGCCTGGCCATTCCCACGTGTCCAGCGCCTGTTGGATCTATGCCAACCCTCTGTATGATCCCATGACTAGACTGAGACATTCTGTTCGTTTTCAGACGGCTTCGTCGTCCCTTGGGCCCCAAAAGGGGTAAGAGACACGGCAAACAACACCCATTTCTCTTTATCAAGCGATCGACGGCCTTGTCTGAACCCGGCGCGCGGGGTTGCCCTCGTCGAAGAAGAGAAAGAAGAAGAAGAAGACAGAGAGCATGGGTCAGCTGCGGCGTCCCTTGCACAGCTGTGGTTCTCCTGCGTCGAGCGGGAATCGTGATGCACTGCGGCTCTGCTAGTTGCTTTCCCGTGACCAGTGGCAGTGTCATATTCCCCCTCAGGTGCCTCTTGGCCGCATGTACAGCATGTCGGCAAGTACCTGCGGGCCTCGTAGTTGAAGGATTTCTAAACAGCACAAGATGATGAACGGCTTTCATCCCTGCTAAGCGAAGGGTTGTGGTTGTACCGAAGCCTGGCAGACCGATCGGCTGTATCACGCTTCAATGGTCAGCTTGGAAACTTGATTGAGAGAATGGCTTTGGATCCTTCACTGACGAGTGACTATGTGTTTGCATGGCGACACCGCTCGAGCGGGCGAAAGGAGCCGCTTTAGTGACATGGCGAGTGACCGAGACGACAACAAGGGTCGATTAGATCGTGTTTGCTGTCGTTCCAATATTGGCATGACCGCTCTGCTGCTCTCCCGACGTCAGTCAGGCTTGTATTAGTTTCATTTCATTGATCCTCAAGAGCCGAGTTCTGGTGGAGGCGAAACGAACAGCTGTCAAGAGCCAGTTGGCCACAATGACCTGATCTCATTTCTCTTCTTGCTCCTGGGAGAGTCTGTAGGAAGAACGGCCATTGAAGCCGGTGGTCGTCCACTGTATGGAGCGGCAGTCTGGTACAATCTCACCCATCCAGTTAGAGCGGTATCGAACTTGTGAGTGGTCACTTCTCGTAAACGTTTTTGGCAAAGCATAACAGGTAGACTGCTGCCTTGTTCCCCGTCGCCTGGTGCATATGTCTTATCTTTTTTGTCGAACTGCTCATGTCGCCAAGGCTATTATGGCCTTGATGGGCCTTGACCTAGAGAAGTATCATCTGCTCGTTTGTCAACGTCCTTGTGAGTGTTGATGCTGCAAAATGTCGTCGTCGATAGCAACCTCCTTGTAAGCCTGTGCCACGTTTGGACTCGAGTGAGTTGATACTCTAGCACGTTGGAAACAATTGCTGGCCAACCCCCCCCCCCCAAAAAAAAAGAAAACACCTGCTGTCACCTTGTTTTCTACTACCCCGGGTTCGCACCCACTCACACCATCCAAAGTCATTTGCTTCATTCTCATCTGCCCTGGGTACTGAATATTCCCCATTTCATCAGCCTTTAGCGCGGGAAACGCAACGCTGCAGGATCTCTTGTCTCCGAAGCTCCAAAGATGCTGTGGCCCATCCGGCCGCATGCATATCCCTCTCGACAAAAGTTTTGAGGCAATGCGGGATCCTTCCTTTTCATGCTGTGCAACGCAATTCAATTTCCACATGGTGGTAACGTAGAAATGGTCTCGGTGAATGCTAAGCGGCAAGAGACGTGCGGGTTTTCGTTTTGCGCAGCAATAGGAGGAACCGTGTGATGATGGGGGTTTACTATGTATCCAAAATCGAGTATACCTGCATAGTAGTCGGTACAAAACAGTATCAGCCATCCCATTTCCAGCTCATTGACGTGTTGAGAGGGGGGTGACTGATCTCAGACACCTCAATTTATCCCAAATAAGAACACCGATGTGCACCAGGGGTAGAATATCTCGCATAGCGATATTGGGTATACATGGAGTTCTTGACTGCCTGAAACACAACAAATGTAAGTCTCTATGTACAGGGGGTCGCGATGCTCTCGGTGAGCATGTTCAAGCGGTGCGGGATGCAAAACAGGCCCACCAAAGAATGCCGATACTATGTACACTCCGATATAGTCTAATTTCTGGAGTTTTGATTGTCTCAAACCGCCCCCTCTTTCCTTTCGTACTTCTTTCTTCGCCCGCATATCGAGGAGCAGGAGGTTGTGGCTGTTGACTGCTGGGTGGCTGGCTTGCCCCAGTGGACGTAGAAATCAGTTTCTTGGGGGGTTATAGGAGAGCAGTCAAGGAGTTTGATGAGTATAGTCCTTGTGGTGGAGCCAGTTTTACAAGTAACTCAAGGAGGAGCATCGTATTGGGCATACAGACAGTTCAGTACGATCCCAAGAGATGTATCGGGTACATGGCCATAGCTACTGTGCTTGAACGTTGCTTGGGAGGCATCCCGAGATGATATAGAACATGTATTTGTGGGCATTACTGGGCTCAGACAATCGAAACCCTTCACCGGATGGCACCGCTCTTCTCTGAAATACAAAATGAAACTTTGGGCCATGGTTGGACTGTTCCAAAAGTCGTGCGAAAGGAAGCAATGTTCTTTGGAAGTTGAGACACTGGGGGGGGGGGTTCGATTCATGAATTTGACCTTCTTCCGATCTTGCTTCTGAGGTTTCCAGTCACAAAACACGAGAGACTATCACCATGTGGATTTGGCGTAATACATTCGAGCGCTTTCACTGAGTGTCGCCTTGATATTCAGCGTCTTGATTACCACGCAGCTGTTCGGTCGCGGCCATCTTCGACCTCAACCTCGTGTCCCAGATCGCAAGATTCTTCATCTGTACAACCCTATATACGATTCTGAACGCTGTCATGTCCTCGTGTGTCAATCTAAGAGAGTGACATACCAAAGCGATCACGAGCAATGCTTCCTTGTCCGGCCTCTAGACGACTCTACCATGAACAGGTTCCCGAGGGGGTGGTTGCAGATGTCCAGCCGTCGGTCTACCGAATCTCCAGATGTTGAGAAGCAAAAGACAGCGAGACATCAGACCCAAAATATCAAATAACCAGCATCAATATTGGAGCACAACGGCCATGGCTGCCAGAAGCACCTGCGCAACCACAAGCCACCGGCCTGAAGTAGGCGACAAGCAACTGTGCCCCAGGTCCCTTGGCACCTCAAACACCAAGCAAAGTTACATAGACCACACGTGGGCAAGCGAGAAAGAAAGAAAAAAAAATGGCGGGGGATGCACTGGATCAGGAGAGAACATTCCCTTGCTCTGTAGTGTAATCGCATCTTCGCCAAAAGTATAACACAAACCACCCACACGAGTGATTGGACAGACGCTCGCTGCGTGGCTGGGCAATGTACTATGTAAAGCGTGCTTGGACAAGGAGCGAGGGGCAGCAGACACTGGCCTCCCTTCGCAAAAAAAAAAGAAGACTTGAAACACCGGCTCATCCTTTGCGATACTTGAGGCATGTGTGCGTGTTTGTTTCTATGTAGGCTTTCTTTCCCCCACTGTCTCAAGCTCTGGCCGAAAGTCGCAGATACCCCAGATGGGAGCCTGAGTCTGGATTTACCCGAAAGCCTACGTTATCTGTCCAAGGGTGCCTTTGAAAAGATGCCCGGGGCTCTGGTAGCTGGGCGGCTTCGCAAAATCCTTATCTCATAAACACAACTGAGACCCTCGTCACCGGGGCCCCGGGGTTGTCTGGTCTGTCTATTGTCGATCCCGCGAGGCGGAGTTTGCCGCGAACACAATGAGATGGTCTCCCTCCCCTCCGCTCCCCCTGGGCTCTTCCAACCACAACCCATCATCCCCCGATTTCCTGGCATGTCTATGTCTAGTCTTTTGGTACTATGTAGGCCCCTGGGTGTTCAGATGGATGCTTGCTCCAAACTGGGGCCCCCGCCGGCCAGCCGGGGCAGGGCTCGACACGAGGCGTCAGATCTGCCACCCGACAATATCAAGGTGCATAATCTGGACCTCGTGCGAGTCTGTGTACCATGCAGTTCGTTTGCCTTTACCTTTCTGGGCTTAAATCTGGATGGAGCGGGCTCGCTGTTCGTGTGTGAAGCAGCGAGGGTGCATCATTCCCCATATTGTCAGTGAAGGCAAGATTAAAAGATGGAATGTGTATATGCTCTTTGGCGTATTGGCCCGAAGCAACTGGCTATACTGAGCATTGTACATAGTACTCCACTCTACCTCACAACTCTTAAACTGGTAACATAGCGACTCAAAGGGTGGTTGCCTCGCCGAAAAGAAAAAAGGAAAAGAAAAAAGAGAGAGAGAACGTCCTACCTGAGCAGCACAAGTTTGGTGAGAGTTGTGAGACCCAAAATGATCAAGGAGAATCAACTTTCTTGTTACTACATTAGTACCTCGTACATAGTAAGCGCTTCGGTAGAGACTGCGTGGTCAGTGACCAAGTCGTAGACTATTTGCCCAAGCAAACCTCTCATACGATTGTATTGTATTGTGTGTGCGGCACAGAAAGTCGTCCTTTCGGGGCCGTCTAGAATAAGAAACTTTGACATACATACACCGAGTATATGTGAAGCGTCTATTCATGCTGGCGCAACGCGGAGCAAGATCGGGTACGGTTGACTTGGATGCATGTGTGAGATCCAACTCCACAGAAACCAATAAAAAATCAAGTGATGCGGCGACTATCACATACCAGTTTGAGTGTCTGCCCCGCCGAGTCGACGTCTTGCACGGCCCAGTCCAAGTTGGGCATCGTAACAAAGAATGGAAAAGTAATAAGAAGTGAATACGACAGGGAACATGACGACATGCCGTCTCTTCTTTTCTGCTTCATTTCCAAACAAGACGTGCAGCATGGTCCCATGGGATGGCTTACGGGGGGGGCGGCCTGTATGCCGCAGTTTGTCATGCCATTCTTCGGATGTAGTATGAATTAAGCGGTGCGGCGTGTTCTTGTACCAGTCAATCTTTAAATGTAAGCACTAGACTCTCATACTTGTCGGCTTGGGCATGTTTCTCATCTCCTGGATTTATTATTTGAATGGAACTGTTGATTAGTAGACTTCTATACACTTAGTAGCGCTTACAGTGGAGGAAGGGAAAAGGTAGAAACCACACCTCTCCCGCGGATCCCAGCAAGCAGCAGCGAAGAACAAGAGAGAAGAAGAAAAAGAAAAAGAAAAAGAAACCAAAAACAACCCAGGCCTGTAGGCCTGTGATACGAGGGTCTCTGGCTGGCTGCAGTGAAGTTTCTTTGTTTTTGCAGCGCATGCTTAGGGCTAGTTGCAGCAATCGCGATGATATATTTACTATTGCGCCTCGAAGCGGCGGGGTAAACTTCCGATGATGCCACAGTGTACATGCAGAATACCAATAATGCAGCCGATGAGGTGTGTTATATGTTGACTGGACCATGGATGAGAAATGGAACAATCTTCTAAGAAGCCTCTATCTAGCATCATATCAATTCCAAGGGCCGGTTCCGATACGCAACCTGATCAGACAATATTCTAGCCGCGTCTTTGTAAATAAATCAACTGCTTAGAGAAAAAGTAACAAGAGAAACCCACCAGACAGTTAAACATGGAAGAGTACGTGTAACATGCGATAAACCCGTAAAATGGGTGAGAGCATCGTCTTATGGGACAGGGTCGTGCAGCAAGGATTCCTCGCGAATCTGCGACAGAAGCCAGCACACAACAAAGTACCGAGATTTGTCCTACTTTCATCCCTCGCCTCCCTCTCACTTGGGTCTTGAAGAGAATAGAGCTTTCAAAAACGCCGCCCAAGAATGCACCGTCATTGCCATGTGCTCACAGATGAGAATGTGACTCTGATACTTCGTGGCTGACTTCGCGCAGTTGAGATTGCCTCGGAGCAAGAACAAGCAAAGAAGAATATGCCTGGAAGCTACAAGAGCCCGTCTCCCATCTTGCCGCAGTCGGTGATCTCTTGTGCATATCAATTGTTACCCGCGTCCCCGGTTCCCCAGCCATCCAGCCATGCACAGTCTCTTTTTCTTGTTTGTGTTGCAATTTCTTTTCTTGCTTGTTTTGGACGAGGCGTTGTGGAAGATGAAGAAGAGAAGAAAAAAGAGAAGAAAAAAGAGAAAAGAAACACCAAGCACCATAACAACAATTGCACAGAAGATAATCCCCAGAAAGAAGATCACATTGTGTCTACTATTATTGATAGTATGACAGGGACAGTGCATAGTGTAACCCGCCATCCCATGGTCTTACTGCGAACACACGGCTGGGAGCGCTGTATTGTTAGGCGAGATGCTTTTTGAGGGAGGGAAAAGGAAGAAAAAATGAATACTATGAAAATAACTTCAAGGCAAAAGCGCCACCCCTAGCTAGGGTCTGGGTGGATAAGTTCAATGTTTTTCGCCCCCTCAACACGAAAAGAAATACAAAGAAATCCTATTACGTGATGAATGAACGCTATCTCAGCTGCAAAGACGAGAGAACACCTACCTGTATTCCGACTTACCGGCTTTATTGTGCTTCGACCATATCATCGTTGGATGAGATTGCAAGGTAGTAAGTATAGCATGTGCCCAGTGAGTAGTTTTCAAGGAGGATGAGGGTTGGATTGAGGCATCGGCCAGGTGGCTGGGATCCTCGTGCCGAGTTCCCAACGTAGGAGACGCGCGCACGCGGCTTTGCAGCAAATGCCCGTTCGGATACGCTGTTATGATCCAGTGGCTTTTCGTGTACTGCCTTCTGCTGCGGATCCGTCACCACGGTCATGTCATCCGTAGGAAGTATCCTTGGAACGAGGAAAACAAAACACCCGCGGATGCGTAACGGGGTCCGGCTTGGGAGTGGCGGCGGTGTCTGGAGCGTGGGAACCCCACCAAAAGTAAGGTAGCAGTGAGCAAGATCGTGAGACCGAATGAGACGCCTGGTACCGCCGCAGGGGAAAAGAAAATTGATCAAAGTATCCTTAGCAGGCTTTGGAGGCACCGCTGGCGCAGCCCTCGTGGTAGGTATACTCTGCGGCATATTCTAGATGAGCCATCAGCCACCAACACCACCCGCTATCTGATTGCTTCCCTAACAAAAGGGACAGGAATTCCGGCCTATCAACAAAGCTATTTTTCTTTTTTTTCTTTTTTGAAATCTCATCAGCTGCTTTGTTAAGATTTCAACCTGACAGGCGGCGAGAGCGGCGTAGACTAACCTCGAGACTTTGCGGTATAAAGTAGAGGGAAGGAAAGAAAAGAAACGGTGACAAACAAGAAGAGAGGTTTTGAAAGAAAGCCAAAAAAAAAGACCAACCCAAAAAGCAAAAAAACCTGAAGGGGTAGTACAGATTGCTCATGCACGACAGATCGATGGTACCCAAGGTTGTCTGAAACGTCCATTCAGTCTAACCTCAAAGGCTGCCATGCGGTAACCACCTTGAGTGGAAGTGCATGCGAGGCGCAAATCGGGGGTTTTGAACGATTTTGAGCATTCGCCGTCCCGGGAAATGGGGGGTTTGTGGCTTCTGTTGCTCTCCTTTTCTTGACTCCCGTTTTCAAAAGGCGACCGCCACCATGAATGACGAGTTCTGTACTTGCATGATATAAGGCTGCCTTAGAATCTATGGAACATGATTCTGGTAATGAAAAAGAAGAGCAAGATTCACGACAATTATTGTCCAGTGATGGACCTGCACGACAGCCGCGGTTGAGAGTAACTCTCGGTTATGACTTCCCTCGCACAATGTGCAAGGACGCACGTCAGCGCCCATGTACTGCACAAATGCAAGAGGTTACCGATTGCTATGGGCTGATGTGTACATAGTAGCATCGGATCGCCCTGCTTTGCCGCAGGCGGAGACGGAGTGAACGGCTCGGGGAGGAAAAGCAAGTCATATTGATGTGGCTAGCGACCGAAATAAGCGTGATGGTTATTATCATGATACATTGTGTACGTACCTAGGTAGTGCTCTGCTGCCAAGGGAGGAATGTGCGTGCGTCTTGTTAAGATATGACATGCACGAGATGGGCGACCGAGCGCTCCGGAAAAGTCTACCTTGTGCTGCATGGCCTCGGTATCTAACCAAGGGCGTACAGAAAGTACCATGTAGATGGCCGTACCTAAGGATGTAGTATCAACGCAGATCAGTGTCAAAGAACCGCGTGCCTCCCAACCTGTGCAAGCCACTCAGTGCCGTCCCCAAAGGGCGGAGGCGGGAAGACCAGCGCCCCTTTGAGAAACAAAAGAAAAAGGCAATTAAGCTTTTCCCAGCATAATCACACTGTCATATGTAACAGGTGTTCTCCGACCTACTATGTAGAGGACGACATTGTGCTTTTCTGCTCCAGTCCAGCCGTACATTTGCATGTGCTCGACAGACATGCTGTCGGCGCCGCAGCCACGGGCAATGCATCTTTGGTTTGTGAAACAAGCGATTGAAATGTTGCATGGCCCTTGGTGCAACGCCAGAAGAGTTCTGACAATGCGCAAGAGTGTTAAGATTGCCTTGGCTTGGCCTGGTCGGCCTCTGCAAAAGCAAGTGGTGTCCAGCGGTGGCCGGGCCAGATCTCCCGAGTTCTCCCATACCAGCAAGAGATCGCCCGCTGGCTTCCAAGCCGTGCAGCATCAGATGGACCTTGCAGCCTATCAAGCCTCGTTGTGCCGCGATGTGGACGTGCTGCTTGCTCGCTTGCTCGCTTGCTTGGCCTGCCTTGTCGGACATTTTCTTTGCTGCAGCTGCAATGTACGTGTGTAGATGATGCCATGGCCTTGCCTTTTCTCTGCTGGCAGGACTGGGTCATTTCGTACTCCTGCGTCTAATTAGCATAACGAGCAAATGCAAGTTGCAGTGGACACACACACACAGTACATGGTGGTTCAGTCCGAGTCGGGGTCGGCCTGCTGTGCTGGGGGTCGTTCTGGCGCGGTGGACGATGCCATGGCCAGTTGACGTTGCACTTCTGCTTTTTGATATCCACCGAAAGGTCAAGGGTGCCTAATCTGCTGATGTAAGTGGTAGCGCGTGAGAGCACAATAGTAGGAGTACATAGTACACGACCCTGCTTGAATAAGTTAGCGCAGTCTTGAAGCTAACCTCTTTTGGGAGGTACGGCAATACCCAGCGACTCTGCTAACCAAGTCAGGCCCTGGCCCCCTCCCCGAGGGGAAAGCGATCTGCAAGTACCCTTGTACCCCTTCCAGCCGCCTTGCTCTTGAGTTGCAGCAGGGGCCACCACGATCCCGTGGTCTTTCTACCTGCCACCAACCTGCTGCAGCCAGCCGTTTTCCGTTGTACGCCCCATCTTGGTACGAGTCACCCTCGCACCGTGAGCATGGCCTCATGGGCACCCTGTTCTTCTCTTCCTCTCTCTCTGTTTCAATGCTTTTTTTTTTATAAATGGTGGTGAGCTTTGTTGCTTCGACGAAGGCTTGTGCGCCGGTACACCTGGCGCGGAGGCTGCTGCTGCTCTGGAGGTACAGCCCGACGACATGCCTGGTAATGTTCAGATGGACATGGTTAGCGAGATGCATCCAGGCTGTAAGTACATAGCACACATGTACCTGACCTCCTGCCTGACCCGGCCGCTGTACACCTATCCAAGTATCCCGAGTTGCGCTGACCATGTACATACATGGATGCTTCGCTCTGGCAGGTACGGTAGCACCATGTACCGCCATCTCCTTCCTTCCTTCCTTCTCTACCCTCCGCCTCCATGATACGGTTCTTACATAACCTTGTACTCGCGTACATAGCACAGCGTTTGTGATACGTGAGCTGCTCTGTTCGAGGCAGTCGCGGCTGGTGCTGCATCTTCTTTATCGGGATCTTGGGTGACATCCCGCACCAGCTGCCTCCAGCAATGGACCAGGTACGGTTCTCTGTCCCCGTACTCATTCGCTGCTTCATAATCACGCTGCTCGCCAAGACATCAAGTTTCTATAACAGCCTCTCGCGCCGCCGGACCACCGTCAACACAATTGCTCGTCTACTACTCCATCTCTTGGTCTTTTTCATATTCTGCCGCGTTCCACCCACCCGTATATCGTGCGATATCTCGACCAGCAGACCGCAGCTTCTCTCCATCTGGCATTCCTCCTTGGCTTCCTCGCCATTGTGAGCTTCCTCAACTCGCCTCGCCGTGCTCGCTCGTCAAAACACAAGCATCCTCCCGTTTCACCAGAGCTGGCTTTGTCCGTGGGGACTTTGACCAGAACAGACGTCGAAACGGTTCAAGGTAGTGCCCCCTTGCAGCATGCCATCTTTTACCCTTTTGCTTTCGAGTTCCCCTTTTCATACTATTGCCACGCAAAAAACCCGTATTTGGCAAGAAATATGGCAATCCGAAGGTCAGGTTCTGCTGCGTTCTGGCCCTCCTCTAGGCCCAGTGCAAGAGTTGATATCACGTGGCGCGTTGGTGCCAATACGCACAGACCAATCAAGCCGAAGCAGTCGACACCCTTCGATGACTCAGGATCATTCCTGATCGGGAGCTGCTATCAGCTGCTTCGCACATAGCCTGAGAGCATTGCTGCTTTTGGTGACGTGTGCGCGTCTTCCGAGCCTCTGCACGCGACGCGCTTGAGAATGAGAATGACGCTGGCCAAAAGCGGCCGAGCGGATAGAGCGCATTAATGGCCTGTAGGCGGAAGAGTGGCAAGAAGTCGCAGATGGCAGGCCGTAGAGGAAGCATACAACTGTCAGGATCAAAGAACGAGAAGAAGAAAAGAAGAAGAAAAGTGTTTGTGGCGGATGATGATGATGAGGATGATGTCGCGGCAAAGAGGAGCAGTAACGAATACAGCCCAGGGTGACGTGCTAGGGCCCCTCGGGACTAGAAACCCGATAGCCAAAGTCACAATAACGTCAACCTTCGTGTGAGGAATCAGGCTGACAATTCTTTCTGCCAGGCATTCAGAGAACGACGACAAGCGACTATCGCCCGCATTGGGGAGTCGTCTGAGACAGGGATTGTCGCCCAGCACGTCGCTACAGTGTCCGTTGGGCCCCTTTTGGCACTTTGGTTGTTGCAAGGAACCTGCCAAAAGCATCGCACGCCTGAGCCTCTTCCAACCTGCTGGTCCACTACACACCGCTACCTGCAAGTAGCTACCACTGCCGCTGCCGTTACTATTGCCGTACTGCACCTGCACCGTACCGCACCGTACCGCAACGTACCGTACCGCACCGCATCGCACCGTAGCGGCCTCACTGGCGCCAGCCCATCCCGCCTTGACGCCTTTCCTCTTGCAGGCTTGCAGGAGATCGACCAAGTCGGCTGATCTGCAGCTGGGCCTGGCCTGCTATCCGGACCTTTTGCCAGGCCAACCAACGACCACTGGAAATCGGCCGTGTGGGCAAGGCTGGCTCAGCATAGAACGCCCGTCACGCTACTTGCTCGTTCGTTGCGCAGCCGTCAGCACCAAGCCTGTGTTGCTTCAAAGGGGCCGCCAAGGGTACCAAAGTACTCGCAACGGGCGCCTTGGCTGTTGAAGGGGCTCGCTCGTGAGCTCTAGGGCTGGCGATTGGGCGCAAGAGCTGCCGCTGACGCGCGATTCACAAATTCAGCGTTGACGTTTCTTTTGCGCGTGCCGCTCTCACTTGGCCAGTTCGCCGATTACTAGGAGTTCCATCGCATGATCGGAGTCCTCTGCGCCTGCACACCCACACACTCCTGCAAGCCTGCACACTGCACAGAAGCCACTCCCTGTCTGTGTGGCTTCAATCTCGTCTCCCACTCGCGCCCCCCCCCCCCCCTTCCTTTTTGCGCGGTACGATCTCGCATTTCGGAAGCCGGAAAGCGACTTGGGCTGTGATCCTCGTCTGCGGTACCTGGGTTCGCCGGATCCACAAAATCCTCTCACAGGCTTTCTGTACGACAACTCTGCTCTTGTGCACTTGCGCCTGCTGCTGCTGCTGCTGCTGCTGCTTGCTGCATGTAACCTCAAGGGCCCCACGGTCCCAGTCTCATCCGTCCCGTGGCTCCCCAGCCAGCTGTAACGGGCCAATCATTGTACACTATTCTTTTTTGGCTCTCCACGCCACAGTGCGTCGTCCGTCGATCAGTGTGGACCCCATCTACTACAACCACCACCAGCAACCCCGGCTCAGCTAGTTTCCACCCGTGTAAGTGACCTGATCCTGGTTATCCGTCCAGTCATCTTGACCTAGTACTCATTTTGTCCTCGTCCTTTTTTTTTAATATTTTTTTTGGGCTGGTTTCAGCCGCTATTGCTCATCCCTTGGGCGACAACACTTGTCTTTGTTTTTGACCCGCCATCCTATTTACATTATCTTTTTTGGAATATCCGTTTTTCTGTTTTTGCCTGTTAGAGCCGGCCATGTTTAATGTCCCGCTTCTGTCTGATTCTAGCCCCCAAGCCCGCCATCAACACCGTCCACCTCCTTCTACCAGACCCCCTTGAGACCCTGGAGCAGAAGCCCTGAGCACTCGTGGCTTGTCTCCTCAACGACTTAGATACCGGCCAGCAGACCCCTGTTTATGTTGTTCCCTCTGATACTGCAAGGCACTTTGGATGGGATACAAAGAATCAAAGTGCCAATACACAGGATGCCTGCAAGTCTGGCTTGTGTACCCCAACAGCACTACTTGGCAAGCCCAGCATGCGTTCCTGTCCCCTCGCCTTTGTATAGACAGGCAGGGAGGGCCTTCGCGCTCCAAAGTAGGGAGAGAGGATGGGGCATGGCCTGGCCCTGGATGTCTTGTCTCTGATGCCCCACGCGCACTACTATGTACAGCTGCTCTTGTTGGTGCTACTGCTGTTGCTGGCAATACCATTGCCACTGTCTGCTGCAACAAGACCCCGCCAGCGCCTAATCCTCACGGTTCGCGATCCAGCCGTGTCGAGAAATGTGCACCGTCATCCTCCCTTTTTTTTGCTTGAATTATTCCACGCTCTTGGCCGCATTCCCATCTTTTTTTACAAGACTTGCACAACCAACCATGCGCGACATGCGTCTTACTTTTCAAAGTCCTCCCCCACCTTCGCCCTCTTCCATCCGCTCACTTGTCCTGACCTTTCTATTCCTTGGAGCGTGGTGTTGCGACCTTGTCTCGTCTTATTCTTTCACCCGCCCACTCTTACCACCGGCGCAGTTGTCCTTCTCACTCCTGTCCAGACTATCGTTGGCCGCATCAAACGCAGGCGAACCGGCCACGGCTACCCACTCTAGTCGCGTGCTGGGGCTCTGGCAGTCCTTCTCATCGTTCCTTGGTCCAATACACCCGGCCATGCGAACACGTTCGGGATAGCCGCTTCAGACCACATCTTTGGTGTTCGCGGAGGCTCCAGTGTAGCATCAGCTCGACGGCTCCCTACTGACAGGTCTCCATGCTATTAGGCTCTTCATAGGGACTTTGGACGAGGCCATTCCTAATTTCTGTTACTACTACACAGTGGACGGCCCGATTTGTTCTGTTCCAACAACTGTTATCCCTGATGTGATACATTTCGACCATTTGTTTTATCCACGGGTTTAATCGCGATATCCTCAAGACTTTCTGTTTACAATTCCTTTGAAAATCTTTCTCAAGGTTAGCAGAATCCCCCTTGTTACGTGCAAGCTCTCTGCTTCTCGGGAGATCAAGTTACATCATGAGTGCATGAGCAGCCAATGGCATCCATCCATCACGGATCTGATGGCGTCTTTTGGCAGTCGCACAAAAGCCTTGATCCCTTCTCCTCGCAAAACCAATCCATGGCCCATAACCTGCAGGAAGTGCTGACCGACTTTTTGATTTTCCACAGGTCAGTGACATGCGGTGTTTCATAACTTCTTTGACATTTTCTTTTCAGACCTGTACTCCAGTCTCGCAACGCTGCCGCCGAAACGTCCATTCTGCGCCAGTCAAAGGATCGGATAGTTTTGGGCGGTTTTGATTTCTTACTGTTCTTTCTATCTCGAAGTTTGCACACCACTTGAGGCCTTGGACGGATAGCATGTCCTGCCGACACCCATCAGTCGTCATGAAATCAACACCATCAGCATGTTTTTACTATCGACTGGCGTTCGGTTACAATGAGGCAACCTCCTCAGTTTCCCCTTCTGCTGCTGTTATTTCTTCCTTCTTGGCCCTCCCAGTCCTTTGTCTACCCATTTTACGCCGCGCATATTAGTTTCCCAGAGTATAGCATTCATGCCACCCCCGGCGTTGGGTCGCAATTGCTTAATACCAGCCACAAACATCCCTTCTCCAGGCTTGCCTTGCTTCAACTTTCTTTTCTAGGCTACCCCCCCGGGGGGAGGGGGCTGTACAGGAGAGCAGAAGCAAGTTCATTACGGCGTTCAGCTTTTTAGTTTCTACGGGGCTTCAGCCTCCCTTGCGTCGATCTTCTTGGGTCTCCCCCACTCCCCCCGGGGGGGGTGGCCCAAAAAAGAAGAGGTGGCTTTCCCAAGTCGGGATTACAAAAACAGCAAGGGGCTATTGATCAGAGACATTTCCCCTCCTGTCACTACGTGAGAGATCTCAAAACAAACAGGTCAAGCTTACACACTTGCATCACGCAGACAATCCATCCAACGTTTTTTTCCCAAACCCCAAGAATTTGCCTTATGCGACCTTGGCTTCCGCTTGACCCGGTTTAACCCCATTCCCGAAACAGCTTGTCTAAAACCTACCTCATTTACAACCTGTCATCCTTCGAAACGCCTTCTTTTTGCGGTGCAACGGTCTGGATGTCTGCTCTCAAGCTAGATCAGCCCTTGTACAAGTTGTTTGAGGTAAGTCGATCTTCGGTGTAGTTGATAGTTTGAAATCCATACCTAGGCCCTGTTGACAATGCGCTGGCCCTCTGCTTCTGCGCATCTACACTAGGCCAGGTGATGTATGAGAGCTATTCCAGATCATGTCTTCCCCTAAACACTCACCAGTACGCAACTGCTTCAGCGGACCCGAATCCAGTCAAGCTCATGCGGTTTCGACCTTGCCACATATTTTCTTTTCTTGTTCTTATGCTGTGTCCGTAGCAGTTGGCTGACTCATGAGAATGGATGATCATAGCCGGGATACCATCCTGAACGGCCAATCATAGTAGATTCGGACGCACTCGAATCACCAGACACAATTACTCTTCGATACGAAGAGGAAGCAGCCGCACGAGCCAACGGCGGAGGAGGGGACCTGCGAGGCGGCTCGTCCCCGGATCTCCTGCCTATGGCGGCATTCAAGCCTCAACCATCCCAAATGCATGGTAGGTCGCGGATATCTATTTCTCTTTTGGGCGAAACGATACCTTGAAACGACGTTTCCCAGCGTAACTGGGCAATATGGCAGCTTGAGCTCTAGTGAGAGAAGACCTGATCACTGATGTATAGCTTTCTCTCTGTTGCAGGGTTTCCAGAGTCTCCGTATAGCCAGTACAGCCCTCAAAGCCTACCTCAGTCTCATCTCCAGCAGCAAAATGAGAATGCGGCGTCCCAAATGAATCAACTTGCCTATGCGGCCAACAACGCTGCAGCAGTGGCTGCCAACAGCCAGACGCCGTACAACTTTGCCCTGCCGCCCTCCGGTTTTTCGTCTCAAGGCTCGCAGCCGAGCGCAGGGCCGAGCGGCACCAAAGTGCAGCTGCGAATATCGGGGCACTATGACATCTTGTCTCTGGCTTCTACGACGCCATTTGCATGGGTGCTATTTGGAAACGCCCCGCAAAAGACACCTGCGCAGATACTCAAGGAATCGCAAGATGCGAGCGGAGCATGTACCTACTGCATCACGGCAGAGGCGCCCCCATTCATGGTGACCAATTGGCAGGCAACGCCTAGCGTGCCTCTGACGATAATAATTGAAAGTGCAGACGGAAACGAACTTGCACGAGTCGCATCTGCTGGGTCATTTACTTATACTGATACGGCGGGTGGTGCCGCCGATCTGTCCCAAGGCGCGGCCAGTCCACCTGACGACTCCATCACGCGAAGGAGTACAACCCGGACGCCCCCGTCACATGAGCACGAAGGTTCGGCTCTCCAGGTCAACAGCCCCCCGTCACTCACTGTCCGCACGAGTGCGACTACGAGTCCTACGACTGAGCACATTGCAAGCTCGCACCAGCTGGCGCATCACCACGATGTTGCAGACCCTGCTACAAATACATATGGCTATCCTCCCGGCGCCGTCGCTTCGGCACAGTCGCAACTGCACGTACCGCAGACACAATCGGCGACGAATTTTGGATCTGCGACAGCATATAACCAAGCCAATGAAACGATGCTTCACGCGTACCGAACTTCCAACAGTTATGCACATCATCACAATCAACACCACTACCAGCGAAGTCCAACGTCGCTTCGTTCGCCCCACCATGGCTTAGGTGGCTGGGTCACATATGGAGGACTTGACGGTCGCAGTTCAGGTTATTCCTCTGCCCATCACACATCAATTACTCGGCCAAGCCTCACGCCCTCAGGACCTGTGCCGATTGGAACGCCAACGCTTGTGCGAACGACGAGCTTGCCGCAAGGCAACCCAACCCTGGGGATGGGAGCTGGCTACAGCCCTTTCACGAGTCATCACAAGGCCGTCCTGCAAATCCAAGGAAACCTCGAAACTATGGCTACAAACTGGACAGGCGAGGAATGGGACAATAAGCGAAGGATTGTCATGTTCAAGAGATCGCAAAATGGAAGCCGTCTAACAGCCACGTTTCGCGCAGTTCCTGTGAACGAACGGCCACCTAACAACATCTACATCAGCTGCATTTGGTGGGAGGAAAAGCAAGAATGCTTTGTCACATCAGTGGATACGATTCACCTACTAGAACAACTCGTCGCGGCTCCCGACAGATTTACGGTGGAGGAGAAGAACAGGATACGACGCAACCTGGAGGGCTTCAAGCCTCTAACAGTCAGCAAGGCAAAAGCAGAGTCGGAGGCGTTTTTCAAGATCATTATGGGTTTTGGCAATCCGAAGCCAAGAAACATTGAAAAGGACGTCAAGGTGTTTCCCTGGAAGATACTTGCGTCTGCGCTGAAAAAGATCATCTCCAAGTACAGCGCATCGCCGTCATCGACGATTTCTCAGTCCAGTCACCATCCTCACTTGCTGACTGCGGTCAATGTGAGCACGTATGGGCTACCTCCAACACCGACGACAGCAACGGACCCGACAAGCGCTACTGGTTACATTGGTGGCAGCACTGGCTTGTCACATCATGGATCGCTGTCCGACAGTATCCCGTCCCCACGGTCGTTAACGGGGGGCATACATTCGTCTTGGGCGACGGGCTATGGAAATCAAGGGCGTGATGTGAGTCGAGCATTATCGCCTGCCGGTATGATCAAGACGACTTCGCCAAACCCCAGTTCCAGCCTGCGGCTGTCAGCATTGCCAGCCACCTATGATGGCAGAAGTCCGCAGAACACCATGTCGAGCCACTACGGAATGCCAGCTCCGAGCACTCATCACGGGCTTTCTGGGACGCAGCAAGCGCATGCTACGGGTCGGTGGGACTACAGTGTGAATGCAATATCAGATACTACCGGTGCATACGGCAGTACTCGTGGAGGCTATGATTACGGGTATGGAGACGGAGTCAAGCCAGACATGATCAGATGATTGCAGGATGCTCTGTATAACGAGAGAGTACATGTGGGGCGGGGCAGAAGCGGGAGAGGGAAAGGAGAATGCGATGTAAAGGGCCGGGGGGGGGGTGGAAGAGCTCGGGAGACTTGATTGTAAGGGCGAGATACCAGGTGCCAGGCGTAATGACTTGGAGTGACATTTGCGGTCCCAGCCGATCTACTGGACCGTTTGGCTCTTGGGAGACGGGCTGATATTTCTAACAAGTTCCAGACAAAGTAAGCAGAAGCAAGAAGGGGACACAAATGAGTGGGGATAAGAGGCGAACTGCAAGAGATACCTACCTTCTGTAGTACTTTACCTTAGCTTTTAGGCGATTTCTTATTCGGGGGGGGCTGTCTAAACTGAAATGTATTTCTTCCTTTTTTTTTTTTTTTCCTCTCCCGGATTGCAGTCCCTTTACATGTAAGTGTTCCTTGTACATTCTCGTCATTTGACTGTTCCGAGTCTCGAGCGAGTGACTCGATCGCAGGGATTGATCGGGCTAACGCTGTGGCAGGTGAGCCGGAACGCGAGGCAGCAACTGTGGCTCACCAGAAAGAAACATAACGCGGTTGCAGGAGTCAAACAAAAGCCATGGAAAGGGAAAGGCGGAAACGTTGAAAAGTGTATACTTGTTACCCACATATGCATGTGGTTAGATACTCAGTCTCATGTTTTTCCTTTTTTTATTTTTTTTTTTAACCGTGGTCAACTGTCAAGCGCGCCAAGCGAATGCAATGCAACGTCGAGTGGTCTATTGAGGGCGAAAACACGGTATCAGGGATTGAGGACTTGGACTACTTGAGCATATGCATGTCTACTTATTTGACTAGCCGAGTACGTGTGTGGGTGTGGGGGCGTACGGGATCCAATAACAGCACTTGAGATAACCTTTACGAGTTAGCAGTATGAACAGGCGAATGAGTATTCGCTTGTCCTTTGCTTTATTGCGGACTTTCGGTTGCTGAACCTCCAAGGTCGTGTGGATAGAAAGCGCTCCACGAATTGTGCAGCGGACGGGCAGTTTTCCTCGCCAGCGCCCCCGTGATTAGACCTGTACCTCGTGCATGGTTTTATGTACATACTGGGCAGGCCATCACCTAGCACTCACCTATCATGGACCACTTTCTACAACGGTCGCATGGGCGGTGGATCTGGGCCAATGCCCGTCTGGGTGGTGGGCAGCAGGCCGTCATGTGGAATGCGCTGGGGCCAATAACGGTCCAAGGCGCACCTCCATGACTTGCATAGGTATGAGCAGAAAGGGCTGGAGGGGGTGGGAGGTTGCATGCATACCGGCGGGCGTACTGTGTACTGTGTGTATGCACAAGGCTGTAAGTATATTATTATATTTGAGTGAGGTGGATGTCATAATTGCTCTCAATGCTATCAAGATTCCTTGCGGTATGATGACGGGGTCCCTTTTTTCGTTCAGCCTCTTTTTCAACGCAATGGAGAAAGGGGAGGGATACGTAATTGTGCAGCGTGCATGTAAAGATTGGCTCCTGTATATACTCGTAGATGAAACGAGTGAGGGCTCGAAAGCTGTTCGTGCAATATATCCAACAACATGTTTGGCAAGGCGAACTAGGAATCTGCGTTTCGAATTTACCGATTGCAGGCCGCATCACTCTTTTTCTGCTCAATGTGTTTTACGTATAATATGCAAATGGCACATGTGCTTGCATAGAGTACTTACACTCAAAATGTTTATTCAAGTCCCAAGGCCATGCACCACCGCAGCTAGATATGCAAAGCCCAAGCCTCGTACCGCTTCTAGCCTGATCTTCTTCTTGCGATAACATGATGGCTTGCAGAGGAGTTCTCCTAGTTCGGATCTACAGTGTAAATATATTGTGGCGAGTGGAAAGGGGGTCCGGGGATAAACGGCCTGCGGGCCCAATGGGTCGACCTCGCTCATTGTCGTCGCCGTCCTTGGGATTGCCGCCACCCCCACAGAGATATATACACACACACACACACCTGCATACGTGTTGTATAGTACTGCCAAATGCCGACTCTCACGCATTCCGCCCGCGGATGAACAGTGGATATAGCGCTCGTGTAGATTAAACGGCGTGGGCCGTGAACACTATGCGACGTACATTTTAATCGAAGTGCGCTCGCTTACCCTGTTTTGCTAGGAATCACATATACATATATCGTATTTGTCCAAGAGCACAACAAATACATCGTGGATCCGGGACTTGTCGAGGTTTACTGTCTGGCGATGTAAAGTTCGTCTGTCCTACTCCATAGGTTCAATACTTCCACTGTTCCCTTTGTCGGCCAGGGATGTGCAGTAGACTGTCTGACTGTGCTATTGTATCAAGTAACATGTTGCAGGATACTTGTAACTATGCAAGCATATTGTTGCAGTTCCCTCTCTCGTCTGCCCCTAGCCACAGACTGAGAGCGCTCGAGTCGACACCTGGGGCTTTCACCGCTGCGGGTATCAAGCCATTCTCGTTTAGGGAGAGAGGATTCCATGGGGGGATAGATACATGGACGATTTATTTCGTGCATGACGCACACTTTCTTGTATACGTGACAAAAACAGAAGAGTCTGCTCAAAAGTAGAGATACTTGACTGGTACAAACGTAACAGGCGACCATGGCCTACGTGATTTGCCCGAAATCACGCACAAACCTCCCCCTCTTTGACCAAACCGCCCCCCCCCCTCCCCCGGCTGGATTGTTCGTAATACTAGTCGAATGGTATTAAACCTGCTTTATCTTGATGCCGTGACCGTCAGATGCTCAAGTTCACCTACTATCTTCGGGATAGCAAGGAGTTAGCTTGGGGTGGGTATGTGTCCATCAGTGTGGTCAAGGTTATTCTGAACTCGAGTAGGATAAATTACAAGACTTGCGATTTCCATTTGTGCTGGGGAGTACAGTCCGAAGATATAGAGCTACGTGAAGTGATTTTCGATTTTGGGAAGGACCAGAAACAAATACTCTTGAACCCACGATTTTGTGAGATTACACAATATACTTACATTGCTGCCCCCTTAGCACTCGGCCATGGCCTACTTCCGGGTCACCCAACGGTCCTCGCCCTATCTCTACCTCGGCTTCAGAATACATTCCCACTGCAGACGGGACATTGTTTGTTCTCCAATCTTTCTTCTCATGTCTGAATATATCCACCTAATTCGTAGACAAAGGCGCGAAATCTCGACAAACCCTTGGCTGTGCATTCGTAACCTCTACTTTCCCGCGCCGTCGAATCAGACGAAAACCCTGGATGTGCATGTGAGATCCCTCTGCTGACAATGTCACATCACACACACACACACATTAGTAACCTTGCACGTATTGACAACCCTGGTTTACCTTAAACTGCCTTAGTTCTCTCTCTCTCTCTCTCTCTGTGCATGCAGTCAGTCAGTCCTGGGGACCCGCGGGAGGGATATCGTTGTGGAACTGCCTGCTGCGAGGGGGATGCAGATCTTGGTAGAGCCGGAAATATCGAGACAGAAGTGCATATGTACACAGACTAACATGTATACAGTAGTTATTTGTGAGGTCCAAGGCCCCAGTGCGCACTCGACGGGTATGTGCAGCCGGTTCCGGGTTTGGTACGACGTGCCTATATCGACATAGGATAGCGGGCATGTATGTATATGCGTGATAGTGGGTGAGAAAGAGGGGGTGTGCTGGTTGTCTTTATCGTCTAATATACGGCAATACAGCCTTTGTACTTGGATGTAATGTCCGTCCCCAAGAGATGGACTTGCTAGCTTGGACGTGTATATCGATGTATCATTACACCGTTTTAACCACTCGCTTTAAGCTGGGCTCAGAAATTGCTTTTTGGAGTACGTTCAACGGGAACGAGGGCCGCGTTGATTGAAATTTTCATTATGACCATGGAGGGTAAAAGGCAATTCGGGGGTCTCATGTCTGTTCAAATTTCTTTGAGCACATCAAATTACCAGTGTCCGTGAATTCTTGTCCCGAGACTGGTAGCGAGTCCATAAACTGAAATAGGCATCCAGTACAGGTTGTCACTGAGTTCTGAATGTACGACATCGAATGTAGCAGCAGACTCATAAATCTGCTCATTGTATGATTGGTATATTGTATGAATGAGTGTTGGAAACGACTTTGGGAAGAAAAATAGATCACCGGAAGCTTCTCGGTTAGTAGTCACCTTTTGAAAAACGGGAGAGGGAGAACGCATCTCGGTATACAATGCATACAAAATGGTATCACCACCCACGGTCATGCGTATCACAAGTCAGCCCAAAGATTATAACATGTATACCAAGATTTTCAACAGATAATTTGAGTCTTTAACATAAGAGTTAACGTCTGGATTATCGAGGTGAGTGTTTCAAGAAAGGGATAGATAGTTGATGATTGATCTCAAAGGTTCCGATTAGAATACCAGAGTCAACTGGGCGTTCATCCATTAAATCGGCTTTGAACATTATAAGTAGAGGATATGAATTGATAGTTCTCCTTACTACAAGATGATTTCTGCATCATCCTTGATTACAATAATATACATAAATTAAACCCTCACTGAAATAGCATTTTAATCACTAAGTAAGTGGTCATATTCAAAGCTAATGGAATACTTGTGAGTATTCAATTCAGCATAGCAACTGAAAATAATAGGAAACACTCTGTTGATGAACGTCGGTTCCGCTTCTGGGTCCGCTCGGAAAAAGGAATTGAGACACCAAGATATCTGTGTAATCATGGCAATGGGCGCTGGTGCCGGCGGATACCGTACAGCGCGGACGACTTATTGAAAATCCGAGACATCCCAATTTCACCCTGACCGTGAACTATATTCCATCCCACTTGGTGTACATGCTCGGCTTCTTTCTTTGATGTACTTGTCAGAGTTCGAAAAGCGCTTGAGTACATGGATATACAATTCGTAATTCCATACTACTTTACAGGGCTTACGCCACAAATCCGTTTTTTTATCGTATCGCAACTAGCGACTTTATGCACAACATCCGAGTCAAAAGCTAGTGCAAGCTTACATTGCAGCAAGCGGTACCATTGTTTATTCATAGACAGAGTTTTCGACACACCATGCTGTAGAGTCGATTGACCGGTACTTGACCACGTACGTAACATCATATCAGGCGCTAATTCCAAGTCTGGTGTACTAGGTACACAACCGATGCATTGTCGAATTATTGGTACGCCCCCAGGGATGCGTAGCGGGATGGAAGATTGGACTTGGCCTTGGGATTGGAAAGAATATGGTCTGGGATCGTAAAACCAAAATAAGTATAGTGAGTGAGAACTGCATCCATTCTACTCATGCAAGAACAGATAGACTGATGTTCGGCGAAAGCCGCAGTATATTCGAGCCGATCTATAGTTTGTGGTTAATACTGTATTTGCGTTTGAGAAAAAGGGAAATGCTCGGCCTTCTGTATTTATGGGATAGCATGTACTGCATAACAGCGGATCGGTGGAATCTGCGTGCAAAAGGTCTTTCAATATCTACATATGAAGTACACATGTACCCATGTGCCTAGGGAGTGGACCTGAGGGCCTATCGCCTTTGGGCCCAAACCATGCGCACTATGACTAAGCACTGTAGACTTAGTCAGTGGGTCTTGCAACACCCAACTACACCCTAACTTCCACTCCCAAATCAGCAATATAATGATAATTCGCTGCCATAAAAACCAGTTTCACTTTGATTGCAAGGAAGGAAGGGTGAAGTTAGAGGTAAAAGTTCTCGTTGATAGAATTTAGACAGGCTCTAGTGCCAAGTCAGCGCGATAAGCGCAAAGAAGTTAAGCCAAGTATATACAATGAACAGACAAGAGCGGCCACAATTTTAAGAGCCACCCAACTCGTGTTGAAAAAAAGAAGCGCGCCAGAGACGTTTTGTCTTCCCGCTCAAAACGGCGACTTGTTGCGTCTTCTTTTCGCTGATTTAGAGCACGTTGCCGGCGTTGGCCGGAATCGACGTTTCCATGCTACTCGTGGCAGCAACAGCCGAGGCAATATTCTTGCCCTCGAAGTTGGTCAAGAAGCTCGTGGTGGTGTAGCTGATGCTGTCGGTGGAGCCGAAGAGGTTGATTTCGCAGGCTCGCCCCAAGGAGGCCTCGCAGTCGGCAGCGTAGGAGGTGGTTGGGACGGAGAACATCTGACCAGCAAACATACCGCTCTCGGTGTCCACAACCATATCGAGGTTTTGAAAGACGTTTCCTTCTGCGAGAATCATCGAACCCGATCCTGCTTCGAAGTTGTGACCGGTTGAATCGTACCAGTAGTTGTTGACAGCGTGTAGTAGGGTGTTGCCCGCAACCTTGGGCGAGCGACCGCTCATATGATAGATGTAGTTGTTGTGCAGCGTCACAAGGTCCTGTTCATTGAAAAGTCCATTAGTCCCTGTAAGCCCTTATAAATGGCATAGAAGGGGGGTGGATGCAACAGCCAAAGAAAGAGAAAATGGACCAAATTAGGTCTGTGGATATTTGGACGGTTTTACTTACAGATGACCCATCAAAGTAGAGACCCCAGTAATGGCTGTTTTGAAGGACAACTTGTTAGTAATCAATCCCACTAGTTGCGTGTTACAAAACTCACTATCCGTCGCAAGTGGCCGAGTAAGTCGCAGAACCGTCGAAAAAGCAGTTGGAGATGGTAACCCGCTTAGAAGCAGAAGTTCCGAGCACGAGGTGTTGACGGCCAATCTCAGATGTCTACAATGAACAATGCTCATTAGTATTTGTTGGATTAAAAGGTATCAAGTGAACCAAGGGCCAAATTTCGAATGTTCTCAATAAGACTTACAGTAACGTGGTCAATCCAGATCATGTCGGTGCCATCCAGAGTGATTGCATCACTATAAAGCTCAGACATCAGTATCTCATAACACAAAGAAGAAATGAAAGTATGCGAGGTCCTAGGTGTCTTCCGGAGCGGAGGGAGCGCTGGTGGGATGGGGGGTTGGGTGAAGCGCATCCAAATATCTCGTAGACTTACCCTCCCCACACATATTTGGGGTTGATATCGGTAAAGGCCACATTCTGAATAATGACGTTCGAGACGCCAACCATGCGAATA
This sequence comes from Coniella vitis, assembly GCA_011317545.1. Lineage (NCBI taxonomy): Eukaryota > Fungi > Ascomycota > Sordariomycetes > Diaporthales > Schizoparmaceae > Coniella > Coniella vitis. Next base: position 1,471,372 of record WUJK01000009.1, read on the forward strand.
CCCTTTCCCTTGATTGTGGCACCACCTTTGCCAACCAGGGACTTGTTGCTGCCCACAGTGATACCCAGGACGCCAGCAACATTGTATGTGATGCTGCTCACCGTGGGCGCATCAGGCTCGTAGTTTGTGCACCAGTCGTCCTGGTTGATGGCGACCTGGCAGGCCGCAGCGGTGCCCCATGGTGCACATCCAGTCGTGGTGGCAGTGCCTTCGGTGCTGGTGAAGTCAAATGTTCCCTCGATGATAATGACACGCGCCTCGTCGTCGCCGAGATAGCTGATGAGTTCGTCGGTCGTAGTCGGGTACACGGGCGTTGCCGAGCCACCGCCAGTCACGCCCTTGGCGAAACCAGTCGCGGAGCCTAGTAGTGGGATGGAAAGTTAGGAAGACTGTCACTAGCTATCAAGTTGCCATACATGGACATACCAGTGACACCCGTGGCCAACGTCAGGCGCGCCAGGCCGGCAAGAACAACAAACAAGTTGTTCTTCATTGTGGAAGAATGTGCTAAAAGTGGTGTAAAAGAACGACTGTAGATGAAAGAGAGTGTAGAAGTGAGTGTTTAAAAGAATGAATGATGAGGTTGAGAGCCTTGTGTGTTTGCAATCCCATAATGTGTCCATCCCATCGCACTCTTATATATATAATATATATGTACACTATACTGCTTCCTTACAGTTCCTCGTGCGCTCACGTAGAAATCCACCGTCGGCAGTATTCCGTAAAAACGAACATGGGCTGTGAGCCTCCCCGGCTACCCATCACCTACAACTACTCTGTACACCCACGTTTTGCATGGTCCATTAAGGCTGAACTGCCTAGTTAGGGTTGCTAGGCCCGACGCCGAGGAAAATACATAAAACGGCCACGGCCCAAGCAGTGCTGCCCCTCTGCGGCTCATTTTAAGCTGTGGAGTGCATCCACTCTGGCCAAGCACTCAGGAGGCGAACTCGGTAGCGCCCAGATCTCCGTGGGCTTTTCTGCGTGTAGAACCTCACTGTGCCCTGAAACAACCTATAAACGGGCAGATAGACTCGCGAATTTGACAGCCTCCTTGGCATGGATGGTTCGCCTGATAGCCCACATGACCCAACAAACAAACAAAAACCGATAGTTTAACTGGGTCTCACGTGTTCACGCACGGAGCTGCTATACTATGTACTATGGACACTACACAGTACATACATAGTATGCAGGCGGTGCTCACTTTTGTGCACATGGAAAACATGGCATCAGACACTTTTGTACTCGGTGTAAGCATGGGGCCATCCTTCATGGAACTTCATGGCCAGCATAAAACACATATGTGGTGCGCAGACTCATGCAGCACGGCCTCTCTTTCACACGAGAATAGGAGGCACAAACCCTTGACGATCCTTCATGGACGCCAAGACAGACTAGACAGCGAGGCTCAAACACACAAGTGCCGGCAGTCTTGCGGGCTTTCGAGGTTACATAGTAGTAGCGTACCATAGTAGCGTCAACTGCACGCAGTACCGGGTCCGGGCTGTTGGTAATACTGCCGAGACCAATCAGAGATGGCGTCGCAACGTTCCACGCTTGAGGAATGGCTGGCTCGGTTGCTACCACTACGTATGTATGTATGAGGAGTATATTTACCACCAGAGTACATACATAGTAGTATCGTGAGCCTCACTGGCATGACCGAGGCCCAAATCCTACGCGGCGAAAGGTGGAGCGTTCGACGCCTATGCAAATTGACCGACCCACCGCGAGTGTGGCACTCCCGAGTATAAATTGTGCAGGCCGGCCACAAAAGTACGCATGATTGATGGAAATTTTACGCTATCGGAGCCCACGGCCGAGAACGGGATCGCGTCGTGGATACAACAGGCGTGATGCCAAGCCATGCATATCTTTTGTGTAGTAAAAGGCCATCCTCTTGTTTCTGGGCATTTGCTTGATACCTTTCCCATCCCCCCCCCCCACCTCTCTTTTCACTTTTCACTCTCACACAGACGCGTATCATTGCATATACACGCCACTGCCGCAGCCATCGAGCTTGTTGCTTCTAGAAGCTCTCAGCATCCGCTCCGCTTCACCGACTTCGGGGGTTGCGAAGGAGACAAGAGAAAAGTGTACATAGTATGCAGGTATAGACAGACTATGCAAAATATCCACTATCGTGCTCAACTCGAAATAGCTTCTTGGCACTTGCGGATATGCCTATAATGCTGTATTCTGGGTCGTATGGCTGGAGCGCTACGGCGTCTATCCATATGCATTTTATGGAGTCGTCAAGTCACTGCTTTGTTTTTTTTTTTGTTTTTTTTTAAAAAAAAAAAAAAAAAGAAAAGAAAAAGAAATCCAAGGGACGATCGATACTCTGTGTACTCACTCCCTTTGACAACTATTGCTCTCGAAGGGTCCTTTTGCCCAGACAAGTGAGGTTAAACTTTGCTTATACCAAGAGGAATAGCGGGTTTACTCGAAACCATATAGTTTCATACTTTAACTCAAGGTCATTCAATCGTATGTTTTTCTCTTGTCTTTGTTTTTTGTCTTGTGTGTGTGTGTGTGTGTGTGTGTGTGTGTCAAGAATAGTCGTACGACAGGATAAAATTTCTCTATACTCGTAATAACTCCTTCCAATCTACCAAAGATTATGCCTCTGGCCATTAATCGCACTCGATACGATACGTGTCGATGGGGATTTGTTTCCATGCACGGAATTATATGACTATAAATTGCGCAAGAGTCTGGCCCACCACGGACGAGAGGCGCCTGTCAAATCACCATTGCTAGGCTCCTTGGCTTCATCCAAGTCTCTCCGCCTGCCCGACTGCAAATCCACCTCGTGGACCCGCCAGAATCTTGTTTTGAAGATGAGCTTGTACGCGAAATATATCAGAGGAAACAAAGGCAGGAGGATGTAGGCATCCACAAACCCGCCAGCGTCAAACGGGCTGAAATTCGTCCAGCCTTGCACCAGAGCGAGGAAGAGGTTGGCGCCGAGCCCAAAGTAGGCGCTCCAGGGGTAGAACTTGGAGACGAACGGGAGGTCTGCCGGCGTGTACCCCTGAGCCTTCCACGCTTGGCGGAAGCGGATGTGCGTAAAGCTGATGCTGCCCCAGACGAGAAAGGTCGAGACGCCAGAGAGGTTGACTATGTACTCGTAGGCCTGCCCTGCGCCGGTGGATATGTTCATCATGCTGAGGGCGCCGCACAGGTTGGTCAGGAGGATGGCGGGGACGGGCACGCCGCGCTTGTCTGTCCAGCCGAGGATCTTGGGGGCTTTGCCGTCCTGGCCCATGAAGAGCAAGGTTCGGGCACCAATGTAGATGCTGCTGTTGACGGCCGAGAGGCAAGTAACGAGGATGAAGGCGTTGATGAGATGCACCCCAGCGTGCCATCCCGCGTTTTGGATCGCAATGGTCATGGGGCTCTGGAGAGCCTTGCTCGTTGCAGAGACGAGCCCTTCCGCGTTGGACGGACAGGTGAGGCCGAAGAAAAAGGCCGAGCCCATGTAGATGAAGATGATGCGCCAAAAGACTTGCCGGATGGCGCGTGGGACGGCCACGCCCGGGTTCCTGGTCTCGGTTGCAGCCACGGCAATCGACTCGACTCCTGCATAAAAGGTACTGCAAAAGACAAACACGGTAGCGACGCCCCGAAATCCCGTGGCAAAAGCGCCTGGGTCGTGCCAGTACTTGAAGCCAATGCCGGGGACGCCGTGAATCCCACCAGCTGCGTAGACTATGGCGAAGATGAAGAAGGCGACCAGGCCGCCCAGTTTGAGCAAGGCCAGCCAAAACTCGGCCTCACCAAAGGCTTCAACCCCAAGGAGTTGGAAAGCAAGGAAGGCAAACTACAGCGTATGGCATTGGATTAGTTTCAAGGTTTCCAACGTCACAAACAAGCGGGAAAACGGGTTGTTCAAGGAGAAGAATGCGGTGGGCAGAGATTGGGTACCCAGTATATTTCGTCTTACCCATAATATCAGGAAATATCCCCACAGGGGCACCTTGTCGCTCCAAAAGACGAGGATGCTGCAGACAGTATTATATTCATTGGCCAACACGGCAAACCAGATAATGAAATAGTTCCAGCCCACAGCCACGCCCAGGGCCTTGTCGACGAAGCGATCTGCCAGCCCAGTAAAAGCGCCACCAGAGGGATACAGAGTCGTGAGCTCGCCCAGGCTTTGCATGATGCTAAAGGCCACGATGCCAATGACGCCAAATCCGATGAGCAGCGATGCTGGCCCTCCGCTGGACAGGGCGCCACCGCTTCCGACGAGCAGGCCAGGGCCAATGATTCCAGCAAGAGCCATCATGGACAGGTGCCGCGTCTTGAGGCCTCGCTTGACGCCGCTGGCGGGGTCTATGGCTGAGAAGTCGCCCTGTGCTTCGTCCACCTGCGCTGAGGCATCGCTGCCATTGCCGAACCCGGGCTGGTGGAGCGCATCTCGGTCGTCTGAGGCGCTGGCCGCAAAGACAGGCTTGCTGGGGCCGCGATAGCTGGACATGATGGTCGCGTCCTCTCGCCGTCGGACCAAGTAGAAGGTCGGAGGAAGGGCTGCAAGCGGAGACTGATGATGCCTCGTCTTAGGACCGCCTGTTGCTGTCCTCAAGAGTGGATGGTGACTGCTATACCACTGGAGCACTATCACACTGACACTGGATCATGGTTAAAGACGCTGTGGTTTGTGAGAAAGCCGCGAATTCAATGCGTTGAAATGTCCAAGTGTCGGCGTGTGCCTTGGGTTGTATCGACGACTTTTCTGGCTGCGCATGGTGGAGAGAAAAACTGGGGGTGGGAAGACTCTGTTCTGAATTGCTCAGCGGCCACTATAATGGCGTTATCCCCCCCTCTCCCCCCCAAAAAACTACTATCTGAGCAGCAGCCAAGCCGTGACTAGGCACAGATCGGCTCTTGGAATTTGGATGCTTTTGGTTTTTCGAAATACTAACGTCCTGTCTTTTAGCTCTATTCATCCAATGCCTAATGATTTCGCGCCAATACAAAACTATCTTGCCCGCTGGAATATCTTCTGCCAAGGCACTACAAATACCTGCCATGATCTCACTTAAGCAACAAGCTGGCAAACGAAGCAGCAGCTGATTGGCTGCATCCTTGGACTTGTTCACTAAGGCTATGGTGGTACCTTTATATATTGTGGGCTTGGCGGCTTTTAACTGCATGTATCGATATATATTTGCGCGACGTTGGATATATCGGCGAGAGAATGCATCGACAGGAATTCTTGTCATCAAGGTAGGGGCTTGAATGGAGTCGCATTCTGTATGACGAGAAAAGGTAAAGCTGGGGGGGGGGGTGGCGGTAATTTGCCTCTTGATTAGTCACTTGCGCTAGCATTGGTCCAGCCAACTTATACTATTCAGACTATTCAGAACGTCGAAGTCATAGTGAAGGAATTCCAAAGAAAATGATTTCAAAAACGCCTGAGCGACTCCTGCACAGAAATGAAGCGCTGTTATTCGAGGAGGAACGTGGCGTTACAACTCAAACAGTTACCATGTATCAGTCAGGCCTCGGGTTATTTTATGTACTTTTTGCAAAACGCTAGATTGCATGTGGCAATGCTCCGTCTTGACATGCATCTTATTAACCCCAGATCAACACAGTGCGGCCCTTGTGTACTGCCAGCTGCGTACATAGTAGTGCAATTACGCAGCCCATCCCGAGCACACATGGCAATAAGAAATCTGAACGACTGTGGAGTCTAATTCCGGCAGCTACTCTGTATGATATGCTTAATAGGCGACATGCAACGTAGCTTGAAACGACAGCAATCTGCTATTGAAGGGTCATGGAATCCTCTGCAAATCTAACTACCTCCGTGCATAACGAGAGTATATACAGAAAGAAAAGAAAAGGTTGGAAAGGGGGGTCGGTAGAAAGGAAAGCACTTCCAATTACACGGCGACAGCCCGATGACAATGTACAGGAATATACAGCGTTGCCTCGAGTCCACGTGAACAGACCTACATCCGACTGTCCTCGCTACTCACACTGGCACCACCACTGACTTATGCAGTAGCAAGAATACGGAGTAGCGCAAACGGTCGACCCTGTGTAGCCCACGCCTCCACATTGGTTCCACTGCGCAACTGCGGTGCCAGTGCTGCTTGCGCTGCTGCTTGTAGTAGTGCTCGAGAGGACGGAGGTTGTTGTTGTCGTTGTTGTTGTGGAGCCGGTTGTGGTACTCGTCTTGAGAGTAGTTGATGTGGTAGTGCTGGTCTTGCTCGTCGACGCTCCCGTCGTTGTCGTCGTCGTCGTCGTTGTCGAGCCTCCTCCGCCCGATCCAAGGTCCGCGACTACTTCCGCCAGGAATCCCGTGTTTGCGTAGAGCTGACTCATATCCCACATCATGACGCCGCCAAAGGTCGAAAAGCTCTCGCTGTACTGAAGAGCTGCTTCGAGGGTGCTGCCCGTTGTGTAGCCAGCACCTGCGCCACTATTGGCCGGGATTCCGACCAGGATCTTGACATTCGGGTTTGCGCTGACAGTTTGCGCCCAAGTGTCCCATGTCGTGTAGTCATAGTAAGGCTGTGTGGCATCACCGGCTACAAATGTGCTTACAGAGCAACTAGGTTCGTTCATCAACTGGTAAGCATCTCTCCGATCGGTACGGCCGGTCTTCTTCTTCTTTCGTTTCCAACCCCAGCAAAGGGAGTGAGGTCCACAACGGTGTAAAAGAGCTACTCACTAGTTGTTGTAGAACTGGATGCTGATAAAGTCAAAGCTCACAGTTCCGTCGAGCATGTCATTGTCGGCGGCGTCAGGGTAAGGACACTGCGGTGCAGCGCTGAGATAGTACTGCTTGTCCCCAGCTGCGGTGGCCGCGTCCATGAGCGTCCGCAGCTCACTGGCAAAGGGCGCCGTGTTCTCCGTGACAGATTCAAAGTCAAAGTCAAATCCATCGACGACAGCATCGCCAAAGGGCCGGTCCACGGTGCTGCCGGCTTGCACAGGGCCAAACATGGCCCATACCTCCTGCGCAGCACTGACTGCAGCAGCAGAGGAGGTGAACCCGCCCTCTGTGTATGTCGCGCCGCCAATTGAGAGCATGATCGTCTTGTTGTAGGTGGACTGGCATTCCTCAATATCAGCCCTGAGGAGGGAGCGTCAGTCTGTCAAGTCCTGATCATGCCATGATGTGGAATCCAGTGTTTATACACGACTTACTCAAGCTGCGGGCAATCGAGCAGTTCTGTACCGGCAAAGGTGGTGCAGTTGTTGCCGGCGTTGGCCACGTTGATGGTTGGCGTGGTTATTGCGAGCAAGAAAGCAATCGGAATCACCTGAAACTGTCAATATTTCTCTCTATCTTTCTTGCGCACTCTTGCGCACTCGCCCTCGCGGTAATACAACTCACATCGATGTCCGCGTCTGATTCACATGTCAACAATTAGAACTCCAGGCAATACCATCTTGTGTTGAAGACGAGACAAGCGTCAAGACTTACTAGCACAGTAATAAGACAACCTCTCTTGAGAAGTTGCTTGACCGTATGAGTTCTGACCTGTGAGTGATAGCCCATTTTAGCATCAACGCTCGGTGGACGTCATACAGAGAATGACGCTGGAAGAGAAACGGTGACACACCCCAATACACTGCAATGTTAGTCTTGGATGATGGATCGAAACCTGCAGATACGAGAGGCAAGGCCAGAATGGTGACTGCTGCCACGCGGCTCAAGAGGGTTCGCAGAGACGACATTGCAACTTGAAAATCTGGATTAAAGAAGCAGCCACCTGTCCAAGTCAGTCTTGAGACAACCGTTGCGATAGGGAAAGCGATTCGCAATAATATTGAGAAAGAAAATAATAGTCGATATGGTAGATGAAAGAGGACGAGTGTGGTGTGGGACATATATATCATTCTGAGCACCGTCGTGACAACTGAAAAGAAAAAGAAATGTACAAACTCGACTGCTAGGTTTCACTTTACGAGTCCTCAACACTACAGAGGTTCTCAGCAACGCGAATAATCTTTTTTTTTTCCCCTTCTGCTTTGCCAGTTGTTACATTCCACGCAAGCCTCGTGCCACCTGCCTCTCCCTTGACGCCCCATTTTGTGAGAGAATCACACCCATGCGCTGTGGAAAGGCGATAAGCCAAAACAGCAGCGAATGGGCCTCCTCTCAAGGCCTTCCACACCGAGTTCCAAGGCTTCACGCGGAGAGGTTCGTGCCGCGATGGTGGTTTTCTGAGGGTGCCCGAAAGCTACGTTCAAATCTCGAGATACCCGAAAAGATGGCTACTTGATTGAGATGCTACCACACAATTGGTCGAGGGACAGCAGCACATAGATAATGCAACGACGGATGTGTGTGACTTGATATGCTGCGGTTGTTATAGGGATCCTGTCTACCACGTGGATGCACTCGAGGCTGTCAACCTGAATGAAACCAATCTCGTGGTATCCCAAATCTCCATGGCCATTCTCAGATGCACGGGTGCAACATACATAGCATACCGTGCAGTCAAGCCTACAGCCCCAATAGAACACTGTCAAAAGAAAAGCGACCTTGGATGCTTGACATTCGCGCCACGTTGGTCAAAGCTACACTCCCTGATCCACGCGCGCAAAAACACCTGGCCTTATGGCAGCTGCATGTGTCAACCACAGATCAATCATGCTGTGCCATGCACTATCTAAGGCAGTGCTATGCCTGCCTCACGTGTAGAAGGGCTAGGCCTGCAGAGAGATATTGTGTACCGGAAGCAACGTGAGAGGAAACACTCTCCTTTTGTGCGGGTTCCCGGCACTGGAACGTCCCTTGCATATGGTAGCACACGGTTTCCCCTCTGGGTCTAGGCTGGGGGCGCTGTTCCTGTCAAAGTAAGAGAGAGAGTGCACTGTTGGGCAAAATGAAAATAAAGAGGGCAATAAAGTACTTGGTCGGGTGCCCGCCCGCTTGCCGAGTGCCCACACCCAAACCCGCATTTTTCTTCCCATCTGACTTCCACACCCTGGCAATTGCGATGCCAGATGAAGTCGACGTATGAGCCGGTCATCTGTTCCACGTTTTGGCATTCGTTTCTTGACCAGAGACCTGAGCACAGGGGGTTTTCCATTTTGATGGAGGCCCCTTTCAAGAAACTCACATTGCATCCCAGGTGCTCATGAAAATGCAACTTCACGCACGAGATATCGACAAAAGCCCACCCCGTTTTCTATATGCTTTGCATCATCACCAGACCCGCGCAGGAGGCTGCTGCAATGCTGCAGCGCAGTCTTTGATTGCGTTTCTAGCCGTCACCATCAACTAACTGCACTTGCTTCATTAGGTTCGTCAATGGAATCACGCATGGTGCTGGGTTCTTCAGGGGTTCATCTCTCTCCGGGCTGCCACACTGAGGTGAAATTTGCCCTAGCTCGGCAATACTGCTCGCTTCATACCCCGAACTGGTGTTTTGCAAAGTCATGTTTGGGAACGTAACGTTGCCTTTTCTCAAGGTGTTCGCTAGTCCGGCTGCTGACGACGACATCTATCGTTCCCTACACCGACGTCAAAACGGGGTTTGTGTACTCCAGGGTTCCACGAACTCTTGTTGGATGCACACAGTGGTCCGTTCACATAGCAGCCAGGTGTGAAGAGCAGGCCGGTCCTCAGAGTCAATCGCATATATCCTTTACTGCGGCCTGGCAACGAAGCGAGAGAATATTGCAGAGAATCAGCTGATGAGCACAAGACATTGGAGCTTCTGACACCAGTCGTTCTCTTTGCAATGTCAAGCATCGTCAAGGTGATCGTAGCATGATCTATATACTATATTCAGAAGCATACGTGTTGGACTCCTGTGACCTTTTTCTTCTTTATTTTTTGGGCAAAAAAAAAAGGAAAAGGAAAAAAAGAAAATACGAACCCATAAATGGTTGCGTGCTAGATACCACATGATCCAACGCAGAAGTTCAGCTTGATAACGAGCCTACAAAGCTCTCAATCGGATTATTGACTCTAGTTTACACTTGGAAGCAACAATAGAATTGGTATCTTGCGGTAGCAATGAAGCCTCATGGGAAATTTAAACCGACCCCCAACCAATGTGATCAAAAGTCGACGGTATACTTCACGATACAGAAGGATTCAGAGCCACAAGAGTTATGGAAATAGAAGAATACTCATTTCATTCAGTATTGTAGCCCAGAACCCAAGCCCAAAAGTCTTTCAAGAGCACTGTCTAGTCTCACATGGACAGAGAGGCCACTATACACAAGCATTGAGCTCAGATCTGCCCAGCGATTTCGCAGCAAATAATTTTATATAGTACTTGCTATTTATATATAATACCACAACGAAACCACATTCACTAGTCACTGTAGCTGCAAATGTTTGAACAGTAAGTCCGGTCTCTTTGCGCCATCTTTTCGTACTTTCTGACCACCACTTGTCACCTAGTGCAGGGGCGCTAGATCTTCCATCAGATGATTGTCGCTGTGCCTTGCGATTCATACATGTGCCCAAGTCTTTGAGGCTCTTTGTGTACTGTGTTCGTCCTGTTCGATTGCAGTGGCCAAAGTGAGCCAGTATCCAAACAAGCAAGCAATCAAAGACACCTTTAAAGCTATTACGCGGGCTATAGAACAGTTTCCTGGTGCTTGTAATGAACCTGTAAGTATTTTGCAACCGAGCCATCGGCTCTGATCAGCCCGTACAGATGACTGCTTCATTCCAAGTTTCCCAACAGAATGTGAATTACTCAGCCACGTGTCACGAGCCAATGAATCCTTCATTTTGTTGTCATATGCATCCATGTAACACCAAGCATCCTTATTCTGTGTATAGACAAGTTCGTCAACGCGCTAGACAGCAAGATTATTGTTATCCAGGAATACATGTACTAAGTGGTTACAGGAACAACACGTATACGCTAGGTTCAAGAGATTTCCCACATTTGCGACCAATTTTCCTCGCCAGATATGTATGAAAAGGTGTCGAGGCTCATTAGGCCAAGTTAGTACCCGGCGTATAAAGGTAATGGTCGCTACTCCGGGTTCGTGTGTGCTCAGTGTCATGGGATTTGTTCGTGGTTTGTTGTGGATCCATGGACTGACTGCCTATATGCGGCTACATGCTATCATGATACTGATGAGAAACCCGTGAGTCGGTTGAAAGCGATGAGTTATATATGTAACTTGAACTGCTATTCACATACGAAGGTTGCAGAAACATGGCTGCCCACACATTTTGCTAGAAGGGCACAAGTGTTGTAACGTTTAAGTTATAACCCGCAAGCATATGATACTGGTTCAATGCCCCATAAGCGAGCAACATCGAAATCGTGTACACTTCTTGTTTATACAAAGGCAGTCTCGAACCTATTGTTCATTCACAAACAGGCCAGCCATACCCATGCCCGTGCCAATGCACATACTTGTCAAGAGAATCTTCTTGCCCGTACGTCGGCATTCGCTGAGGCCAGTAACAATCTGCCGTGTACCGGTGGCCCCGAGTGGGTGACCGAGGGCAATGGCACCACCCTTGGGGTTCAACTTGGACCACTCTAAGCCCAGCTTGTCGCGGCAGTAAACAGCCATAGAGGCGAATGCCTCATTGAGCTCGAAAACGTCGACGTCGTTGAGCGTCAAGCCATACTTAGACAGCAACTTGGGGATGGCAATGCTAGGTCCAATACCCATGATGCGAGGCTCCAAGCCAGCCACAGTAGAGCCGACGTACTTGGCCATGATGGGCTGACCGAGACGGATGGCAGTGGAGCGTTTCATCAAAAGAACCGCAGCAGCTACAGTATTGTATCAATCAAGTTAGTCGAGACCAATTCCAGTGGGGAGGAAATGGGCACAGCATGCTAGTAGCATGCGGAAGATGACGAACCTCCATCTGTTACCTGGCTGGCGTTACCGCCAGTTGTTGTGGGACCCCACTGAGGGAAGGCAACTCTGATTTTGGCCAGGCTTTCTGCTGTGGTGCCAGGCCTGATTCCCTCGTCGCGGGTTAGGACAACCTCCTTGAGCTCGCCGTCCGGCCCCTTGAGCTGTGTCTTGATGGGCACAATCTCGTCATCAAACCAGCCCTGCTTTTGTGCGTTCTCGGCCCGCTGGAAACTCTCTGCAGCATACTTGTCCATCTCCTCGCGGGTGATGCCGAAATCGCGACTAACATTCTCGCTTGTCCAGCCCATGGGTTGCATGCAATCAGTAGCTTCTTGGCTTTGGGCTGTGACGTGCGCATCGAAGGGCTCCTCAAGGCGGTCGCCACCAACACTCATGGACTCAGCGCCTATGGCCACACCAACGTCAATATTGCCTGCCAAAATCTGGTTCGCAATGTCGGCGGTAGCCTTGAGGCCGGAGGAGCAGAAGCGGTTCACGGAGGAGGCGCCAGCTGTGTTCGGAAAGCCGGCAGCAAGAGCAGCGGCACGGGCCTTGTAGGCGGCCTTGCCGTCGGAAACCTGAGAAAGCAGGCCGGGTTAGCGTCCCTTCGGACTGTGGCGAGTGCTGACAGGAAACCGGAGACATGGACCGAAGCGTACATTACCCAAGCAAATGTCCTCGACCAGAGCAGGGTCAATGTTGGACCGCTCTCTGAGCTCTTTCAACAGAGCATAGACTAAGTATTCCAAGCTGGTGTCTTTGAAACCGCCCTTCTTTGCCTTTGTGAGTGGAGTGCGGATCGCAAGGGTGATGACGATGTCGTCAGCATTCTTGGAGGTACTAGCGAAGTGTGTGAACCCTTGGGTTAGTGATGGCTCGTGGAAGATGATTTGGGGGTCTCTTGAGAGATCAGGACAGACTTACAGCGACGCCAGCGGGCTACCTGGGGCAAGGTGCTTCAAGAGGGATCCCAAACGTTCAGCAGCCATGTTCAAGGAGGTTTGGGGAGCAGACTGGGCAAATGAATGGGGCAAGATGGCGCAACGAGGGATGTCAGGAGCAGATGGCAGTGGCAAAGGTTTAAAGACAGCATCGCGAAGGGTTATTTGGGGGCAGCGGTGTTTGTACGGCAACAGATGGCCAAGTGCCGTGGCCCGCGGCCGTTTGGGCCGAGGTTCAAGTCTTGTGCCCCAAAGAGGACGGTTGCCCCACTGCAGTCGTGGCGGCCTGTGCTACACGTAAAGTCGCTAAACTCCCCCGCGGGGAAGGCCGCCAACAAGCCCCGTCTCCTGACCAGTCCCTTCCTTTGAGTTCACATCACTACGTATGGACCTTGTGCCGGGACCTGCCTGTTGCTATGAAAGACGAGACATTCATTTGATAGCAACGACTCCTAACCCTGGCTGCCTGGCCTACTGATGTCAACCTGCATCTGTACGTACCTGTGTAACGAGTTTGGGGGTAGAGTGTTGTACATAGTACTGCTAGGTAATACATAGTATGATCATTCATGCAAGTACCTATCAAGTGCCTCGGGTTCTCTTCCAATGTACAAAGAGAAAGACTTAGCGGTATATATAATTAGAGATGGACGTCCTTCTACTGGAGAACAAGGTCAGCAGACAAAGCTCCCACCATGCCTGGTTCACGGTTTACACAAGACATGAATGGGTGACTCTAAATTTTGATAGACAAAGTGCTACTTATGTATTCCTCCCAGCAGGTAATGGTGCAACTTCTTTATTTAGGCCAAATCTGTCACAAATACCCGAGTACCTAGTCCTGGCTAGGCACAAAGTTAGTCTATTTGTAGACTGGAAGCGCTTGGTGCGCCGTGGTGTACCGTAGGAAGGAGCCAGCCTCATTACTACAGTAGCTCAGTATCTAGGTACCCACACCCACCTACTATGTACAGTGCAGTGATCTGCCAATAAAAATGCATGCAGACAATCCGAAACAGGAAGTGACAGCAACAATTGGCTGCATGCAGTCTCTGTCTCCGTGGCGCCTCTCCTGGTTGTTGAAAATAGAACGGTATTGCTCGTTGTCAAGGAATTCGTTGGCAAACGGACGCGTCAAGACTAAACCCAGCGCCTCCCATCTTGTTTCTACGCGCGATCGACACCAGATAAATTTGGTTGGCTCTGAGCAAAACCACACCTCCAGGCCCTTTGACCACCACCACCACCACCACCACCACTACCAGTCAAACAAAGCACAGCAGAAACAAAGCGAAGCACAACATCGCAAGCCAAATTGACAGATCAGCCCACGAGCTCTCTGGAAGCAGCAAAAGTACTGACGTGAATCTCTATATATGCAAGAGGCCGCACACAAGCCTCTGCCGTGGCCAGCAGCACATTCATCGTACTTACTTATTCCGAGCCCCAAGCTGAAGTGGGCAGAAAAGCTTTTCCCCCATTTCATTTCTCCTGTCTGGATCACCGACTCATCAATTACTTCCTTGTGAGCCCTAAACAAGCCGCATACACGCACTCCCTTGGTCTTGCTACTCGTTTCTCGGCTCAATACGCCCTTCGCCTTTCAACGAATTGACCACAAGCCGCCTCGTACCCGCACCGTTCGCGCAGCAAGGAGTCAGGACACAGCTGCTGCCGCCACCATGGCCAACAGCGTGAATCCACAGGCTTTCAAGGCCTGCTATGCCACGTTTCAAAAGCAGGACAGTGACCGAAATTCCTTTATCACGCAGCTCCTGGCAGAGTACAACAATCTGTACATGGAAAATATGCGGATGGCGGAGCAGTTTGAGCATGAGAAAAGGAAAATGGCCGAGCAGCTCGAAAACGAGAAGGAAATGCGCATGGTGTTCCAGAGCCACGCTAGAGCTTGCAAAACCGAGTTGATCCATCTCAAACTGGCAACGGTGCGTCTCCTTTGTCCCTCCCAAGAGCGCCCTTTGAGTGCTGATCAAACGCCAGGAGTCGCATCCTTTTGTCGCCATGATAATAGACGGGGATGGTGCTAAGTTTAAAGACGAGTTTTTCCGCCGCGGCGATGATGGCGGGGGCTTTGCAGCCCGCGAGCTCGAAACCCAGATTAGAAGCGGCCTGCAGACAAAATATCCCAACACCAGCGTCGACAATTGGAATATTCTCGTCTATTTCTACGCCAATATGGACGGTCTCGGCAGGGCCCTCACTGCTAGACATATTCTTCCTTCCCCTTCTGAGCTTCAGAAATTCGGGTCCGGCTTTGGCCGTGCCAACAGCCTGTTCTCATTCGTCGACGTCGGTTATGGCAAAGACAAGGCTGACCATAAATGTCGAGAGATGCTCAAGGTTATGCTACACATTGCGTCCTGTCAGCACGTCATTTTCGGACCGTGCAATGATAATGGTTATTTGACACTCCTTGAAGAGTTCAAGCATGATCCTGCTATTAAAAAAAAGCTCACTCTCTTCACTGCCGAGCCCGCTGAGCCAGGTTTCCGCAACCTGGGCCTTGATATTGTTGAGTTTCCTTCCATCTTTAGGTCTGAGCCTCTCAGCTCCGTGAAAGCGTCTCAAATCTCGAGCTTGGATGCTACAAGGAGACCTCCTGCCTGCACTCAGAGAACCTCGACAGACATGCCACTGTCCTCGACGGACGAAGACCTATCAGATACTACGGCCAGCTTATCTCTGAACTCCGATTCTCCCTCGCCGCCTCCGCCCGTGCGAGCGCTTTGTGCACCGGCGCCAACACCTGCCTCCGTTCCGGCTCAAGTCCCGTCCCCGGCTCCGGCTCCGGCTCCGGCCCTTTCGTCTACTCCAGTATCCACTTGGGCAGTGGTATCCAAGATTAGCAACGGACCCATCATCGATCTTTATAGTAAAAAGAAGCCGGCCACAAAGCTCAAATACATTTTGACCAATGCCGCCAATCAACGTGTAGACGAACGCCTCCCGGCTGCCGATCCCGGCGCCATGAAGTCGGTCGAGAACAAGGCACGCACCCAAGGCCGTAACTTTTGCAACTCATACCACCTGACTGGCTCGTGCGAGCGGGGCGATGCCTGTAGTTACCAACATGGACCGTCGAATTGCCTGACTCCTGGAGAGATCCTTGCTCTGCGTCACAAGAGCCGTCAGATTATCTGCGGCGAGGGCCACTGGTGCGAAAGTTTTAGATGTCTGAGTGGTCACCACTGCAAGAGTATCTATAATGGACAGCTCTGCAGTTGGGGATCAAAGTGCTTTTTCCAGGATGGCCACGATGTGGATGTGGTAAGTCCTCCAGACAGTCATCACTTACAATGGATCTGGCTTCAGCCTGTTTGTCTTTCATATTGCTAGAGCATTGCTAACTCTCATTATAGAAGCCCACGTTGAAGGTGTTCGAGGATGGAACCCGAGAGGACCTGACTTTGAGCTAGCTTAAATTGCCGTCGATAAATCTTGGTTTCGAGTCAACTCAAAAGGGGAATGAAGAAACGGGCTTACATTGACATGCAGGGGGATTAGCGTATGGAGAAGATATGGCCAAAGCTGATGGAGCTGACAAGCAAACAAAGAAGTTGGTTAACGCTGCAAGGTCGTAGAGGAAGCATTGTCACAAGCCTAAACTGATATCCTATTGACCACATTGAACCAAACTATTTTGCAAAATGCTACGGTAACGCCTCGATAATCTTCCAAAGGATGCAATTGTGCTTTAATCATGAGAATAACACCGAGGATTCTTATCTTTTGTGTAATTCACGTACCGATACTAACTAACTTCTCTGTTGATCAAAAACTCAATCATGTTACAGCTGCCCAACTGCTCCCCTCAAATAGCTTCCCAGACTCCCGTGACCGAATCAACTCCGTTCCCAAGCCCCCACACTGCCCAGGTTCGTAGCGCCAATGCTATGGCCCTGCGCGGCCTTGACCAGACCATCCAGCCAGTCCTGGTGGCCCAAAAGCATCTTATTGGGCTTGTCCTCGCCCATTTCCGCGAAGGGTGCGCCGATCTGGCTCTCTTGGGTCAAGATGCGCACCCGGCCACCTTCGAGGTCCTCGACCAGCCAGGCATGGTAGATGACGAGGTCATCCTGTGCGGCAGTCCAGGCAAGCCGTCCAGCCTTTCCATTGGCGGGCGCGACAGACTCTTGGACGGTCGAGTCAAGCGGGGGGAAGCCAAAGGTGCTAAAGCGGAAGTTGTCACCTTTGTCCAACTGGGGCCCGGATGGTGGCGGCGTGATTTGTTGGCAGTTTCTATAATAGGATTCCCATTTGGAAATGTCGTTGAGCAGCGCCCAGATTTGAGCGGCTGTAAGGTCCTTTGCGATGACTTCGTTGGAGACAAAATTGTCGGTGGTGCCGGGGAGGAACTTGGAAGGCCAAATTATGGCAGACTGAGTGGCGTGGGGAGTCGACATGGCTGCAAGATTGGAACAATGGTCTTGGTCAGGCTCTTGGTGAAGGTGGTGGCAGTGGTAGACTTGCGATGAACGCTTGCGCTATGCTGATGGACTTGCTTGCCCAGGAGATGATACGATGCGGTTCAGGGGCTACATATATACCTCTCTCTCTCTCTCGGTGTATTCACCACGTAAACACTTCAAGCGCTGCCAGAGTTTCCCTTTATTGTCTAAGCACCTCTGCTAGCAAATCCGTCCCGCATGCATGAATGGGGAAATCGAGTCTAGTACATGAGGTTCAAGCAGGGTAGACTATTCCGGATTACAAATGTGGAAGCTAGTGAGGTCTCTTTCAACGTCATTGCCGTGATCCACATCGTAAGTACTTGTACTTTACCAGTATGCGCATCGAATGACCAGGCGGAAAAGGAACCCGTTAACATGGGTTTGAGTAATAAGTGTGAAGTGCAAAGCGCAGCGTTACGTCAGGTTTTTTGTTATTAAAAAAAGAAATATAAAACGTGAACTGATTCACACTCCCGCTTTTCGCTCTTCCATCGGCACGGTTTGTTACCTTTTCTGAGTTGTATCTGGAACAGAGAGCAGTAGCTGAGGACCCAGAAGACGGTTTTCCAAGCTGGCTATGCTTGAAAGGCAAGTCAATGAAACCTATGTACCTGAATACCTTTTGGCATGACCCAAATGGTCCTGCGTATCCTGCCGAATATTGGAATGAGGTTTGCTGCTTTGATGTACTCGAGCGGGTTCTAGAACTGACTAATGGTATTCTGGTTTCCCAAAAGGTCAAGGCTGTTGATGGCTTTACGCGTATTGAAATCTTTACGTGTATACAGAGTACGTGTAGTCTCGCCAATTATTAGCCACAGATCAGGAGATGGGTGGTCGGCTAGAGGCTTCCGGCTCTGGATGGTCCCGTTTCAACGCCCTGGTGGGAAAGTTGAAGCATGAAAGGACGGCGGCGCCATGGTTTGTTAGTAGCATTAAGCAGAATGCTTTCTAAGATGGCATGCCCTTTCCTCGTCGGGGGGATGTCTGTGCGAGTGGATTTGTTTTCCTTTCTCCCTGTGACCATGTCAGTGATTTTGCTATGTTTGAATACTCGTACTGCATATGTACGGCCATGGCCATTCTGCCTCATTTACTCGGCAAAGATTATAGTCTGCCAAAGGTACAGGAAACGTGCCAGCGCATGAGGCGGACTGCTACCGAGCATCATGCCTGACCATGCGGCAACTTTTTTCCACGACGGTACGGGCGCTGAATGATACTGCATAGCAACGTTTAAAAGGATTACAGACGCAAATACGTACCCAGGTCGAATGTAATATCGACAGTACATACATACATGCCAGAGCAGAGGCAGCATAAACTCAGTCCAAGACGGAGGCAGCGTCATAAACGGGCCGTACAAGCTGATAGGCTCAGATTCAGGAACGGTACCCAAATACACGGGCCCAAGTACCCAAAGCCGCGGCACGGTTTCAGCAGCAAAATCACACAAGGCTTCGCAGTAAAATGTAGGAGCTCTAGGAGCCTCGCCCGGGTCGAGGAAGATATCCGCAAGCGAGGACTATGATGGTCCAGATGGTATACTTTGTTCTTGCAGCTGAGTGTTCGAGATGAACGTGGTCTAACCGTCTCCCCCTCCAACCCGTCGCAGAACGCAGCGAGAGGGAGGGACCCTTCAAAGAGAAAGACTCGTGGAGGAAGTGAGGGAGTAGCCGGTAGACCAAGCTGCGCAAGGAAAAGGGAAGCAGAAGAGAAAAAAATGAAATGGACGTCAATTCAATGGCAACTTGCTATGACAGGTTGCCATAGCGAGACCTACCATAGAGATAAATAAGAGGGAGCATCTCAAGCATGATGCCATTATTTCCAACCATGACGGCGTGGGTTTAGCTGAAGAATTGGGAATGGGAGAAGAGGAAGTTTTGTGCAGACCCAGAAAGATTTAGGACGATGGTTTGGTGGGGAGCAAGCCTTAGCGTGCTTATGTAATTTACTTTCTACGAGCTGCTTGGATCCCTGCCACTTTCTGACAGTGACGGAAGGGAGCACCAGTGCGAGTGGCAGTGGCAGCAGCAGCAGCAGCATCGCCAAGGGTTACGTCGCCGCCGCGGCTTCCAACCTGTTGTTGTTCGTGATCTGACATGACCTGATCTGGCCCTTGACCCTTGTTGTTCCTGGGCGTCTCCCACATCAACCCACACACCTCTCCGCCTCCATCGCCATTGGCGCCGACCAGTTCTCGTGGCTGCTGCTCCTCTGCGCTCCATTGTCCAGGATACGCAACTCCTGGCCAGCCATCATCGGCCTCCTTGCCAATCCCCACTTGCAACGCGCCAGTTGCGGCCCGACTCGAGCAATCAGCGCTGGCTCCACGACGTCGAGCAATACCACCGGTGACCAGCAGCGAGCACTGTACCGATAGCACAGAAGAAAGTCCAAGTTTGAGCAGAGCAACAGAAGCTATCACAAGCAGTACAACGGCATGGCTGCTCCCGCCCCGCCCGAAGATCAGGTCCGGCTGCTGAGCGATGCCCTCGAGGCAGTTCGCCATCAGACGGGCTTGATGCGCAAGTGTCTCGACATGCCTGGCAAGCTTATGGATGCTCTCAAATGCTGGTACGTCCCGTATCTGGACCTGGATTGGGACTCGAGTCTGCGTCCAGGTCCGCATCTGCTACATCTCGCCCGCCATCCCCGTTCCCTCTGCTGCCACGCGCCCAATGATTGCCACAAGAGATTCAAAACGATTGCTGACTCTTCGTAACGCACGCGCGCCTACACAGCTCGACTCTGGTCTCTGAACTTCGAACTTCAAGCCTCGGCCCCAAGCAATATTACGAGCTATACATGGCCGTCTTCGATGCCATGCGCTACCTCTCCGTTCACCTCCGCGAGAACCACCCCGTCAATCACCTTGCCGACTTGTACGAGCTGGTGCAGTACGCCGGCAATATTGTTCCGCGTCTGTATCTCATGATTACTGTCGGCACCGCTTACATGTCCATCGAGGGCGCGCCTGTCAAGGAGCTCATGAAAGATATGATGGATATGAGCAGGGGTGTGCAGCACCCTATCCGCGGCCTCTTTCTGCGATACTACCTGTCTGGACAGGCCCGCGACTACTTGCCCACGGGCGACGGTGATGGCCCCGAAGGCAACCTGCAGGACTCCATCAACTTTGTCCTCACAAACTTCGTCGAAATGAACAAGCTGTGGGTCCGGTTGCAGCACCAAGGCCACTCGAGGGAGCGTGAGATGCGGACCCAGGAGCGTAGGGAGCTGCAGCTCCTCGTGGGCAGCAACATTGTGCGTCTGAGTCAGTTGGTCGACCTCGAGACCTACAAACACGGCATCCTGGCGCCTCTGCTCGAGCAAGTAGTGCAATGCCGCGATGTTCTTGCCCAAGAGTACCTGCTCGAGGTCATCACCCAGGTTTTCCCCGATGAATATCACCTCCACACCCTCGACCAGTTCCTCGCCGCCGTTTCGCGGCTCAATCCTCATGTCAATGTCAAGGCGATCGTGATAGGGCTCATGGACCGACTGTCCGACTACGCAGAGAGGGAATCGCAAGGAGAAGCCAACGAAGACCGGGCCAAGGTCGAAGAGGCTGCTTTGGCAGATCTCTTGCAGAAGGTGCAACTGAAGCAGGGGCAGCCACAGTCTGCCGAGCCCCAAACTGACCGTCCTTCCAGTCCCAACGGTGATGGTCCAGAAGACGAGACTGCCTCCACAACAGAGTCGACACCTGCTGAATCCGAGCCCACCCCTTCGCAAGCAGACGCCGAGGCAACCGCTATAGACGGAGAAGAACCAACAACACCAACAAAGCACCGAGGCATACCAGAAAACGTGGCGCTCTACGAGATCTTTTTTGGACAAGTCTCACATCTGGTAGAGGCGCAGCGTCTACCTGTACAAGATACTATTGCGCTCTTGGTGTCTCTTACGAACTTGGCCCTCAACATATACCCCGAACGCCTCGACTACGTGGACCAGGTTTTGGACTACGCCACGGCCAAGGTCCACGAGCACACCAACAGCGCAGACTTGCACTCTCCAGCCGCCCAGCAAAGCCTGCTTGCCCTCCTCCAAGCCCCTCTAAAACGCTACGTCTCCATCTTCACCGCCCTGTCCCTCCCAACTTACGTGCCACTCTTCCAATCTCAGACGTACCCTACCAGACGCGCAGTTGCCGGTGAAGTTGCGCGCACTCTTCTCAGGAACCAGACTCCCATCTCAACAGCCACGCAACTCGAGAACGTGTTGGGGGTTCTCGGTGTCCTTGTTAAAGAGGGTACCCAGTCACAACCTGCGTATCCCGGGGCCCCAGCAAGGGCACGCGCAATGGAGACGGACGAGACAATCGAGGAGCAAGGCTGGCTGGCGCGGTTGGTCCATTTGCTGGCCGCAGAAGATAATGACTCTCAATTCAAACTACTGCAAATGACGAGGAAGGCATATGCTGAAGGCAACGAGCGCATACGAACAACGACACCACCTCTGATCACGGCTGGCATGAAGCTCGCTCGTCGTTACAAGACCCGTGAACACCTTGACGATAATTGGTCTTCTCAATCGTCCGCCCTGTACAAATTCATGCACTCTGCACTGTCGCAGCTGTACACGCGTGTCAACGCCCCTGGTGCTTCTGAACTAGCACTGAGGTTATTCTGCGCCTGCGGGCAAACGGCTGATCAGACTGGCCACGAGGAGGTGGCGTACGAATTCTTTGCACAAGCCTTTACCGTGTATGAGGAGGCAGTTAGCGACTCCAAGGCACAGTTCCAGGCCGTATGTGTGATAGCCTCCGCGTTGCACCAAACACGCAATTTTGGCAAGGAGAACTACGATACTTTGATCACAAAGTGCGCCCAGCACGCTAGTAAACTTCTCCGCAAGCCCGACCAGTGCCGAGCAGTATACTTGGCCAGCCACCTCTGGTGGGCGAACCCAATTGGTGCCAACGGAGAAGAGGACGACAAAGATGTAAGTCGTTCACCACTTAACGGATGTATGTGAAACTAGGCACTGTACTAACCGAAACGACTTTCTCAGCTCTACCGTGATGGAAAGAGAGTTCTAGAGTGCCTGCAACGTGCTCTTCGGGTAGCCGACTCCTGCATGGAAACCGCCACGTCCATTGAGCTCTTTGTGGAAATCCTCGACAGATATGTGTACTACTTTGACCAGCATAACGAGGCGGTAAGTTGTGTTGGTTGCGATTCAATATAACAAACCGAGACACTAATCGAAGCTGTACATAGGTCACTACCAAATATCTGAACGGTCTCATTGAACTTATCCACTCGAACCTGGCTGGCAATCAACAAGACTCCGCTTCTATTGAGAATAGCAAGAAGCACTTTTATCATACCCTCGAAATCATTAAGAGTAAGGAGTATGAGGGTATTGTGCTGACTCCGAAATAAAGTCTCGGGTTGAGACAAAACTTTGGCCAGGCGTTTTACGCATTTTAAAAGCCTATTTGGGAGGCTGGATGAGGCCTGAAGACTTCTGGAATGTCTAGTCAAAGCACTTCATATGCCCGATAAGACAAAGGCCGCTCTGCTCTCAAGAAGCTGCTCAGGTTCGAGGCTGCGGTTGTTACGGTGATATAATGTACAGAATTAGGCAGGCTTAGTAGTATTGTTTATACTATGTTTGCAGCAGGACATTCGATAGTCAGATATCAAGTGTTTTTTGTTGTTTTTTTGGAACAAAGGAGGGAGTGGGGTGATTTATACATATGCCCAAGATGGCCGTGGCAAGACCCAGAGCATTTCGCGGTTTGGTTTTTTGGGGGGGGTTTTTTTTTTTTTTTTTCAGACTTGACAACATACCAAGCATTCAATGCTATCGCCACGGTGGATATATATTTTAATCATGCGCT
This sequence comes from Coniella vitis, assembly GCA_011317545.1. Lineage (NCBI taxonomy): Eukaryota > Fungi > Ascomycota > Sordariomycetes > Diaporthales > Schizoparmaceae > Coniella > Coniella vitis. The sequence continues at coordinate 1,494,471 of WUJK01000009.1, forward strand.
GTGGCTCTAGACTATCCTCATACAGACCAGGCGGCTCATACCTTATCGAACGGCAAATACTTCAAAAGGCAGTTGACAACATGTGGTCCCCAAACGAGATTATATACCGGGCAATGTAGTCCCAGTCATATATGGTGCACGCCCAAATCTACTGCGTTTCTTCGAACTCAATTTTCTTTTTTTTATTTCATTTCTTAATTTTCAGTGCTACAGTACGCACTCCAGCGACAATTTCAAAAATCCCGCAAAACTCCCTAAACGCCATGCCATGCCATGCCATGCCGCGCCTACGCTTGCAGCCAAAAAGGGATTAGGTATCCTGCCATGCCATTTGCCCTCTGCCCTCTAATATTCCAGGTGAAGCGGGATGTAGAAGGGAAAACAAAACAGAGGGAAAAGGAGAATATATAGATATATATGTATATATGAGAGAGTGAGACAAGATGTGGTGTGGAGAAGAGAATGCTTGAAGCAACACAGGGGGGGGGCCCATCCCCCGTCCATGAATTAACCCTGCCATGCCCTGAGTGGCGCAGTGGCATCTCGGATGATGCGTGCCGTCTTCTCCACTGTGAGATTGGCGAGGGTCCAATTTCCCGACTCGACAACGTCGCGAATGGCTGGATAGAAGGCTTCGTCATAGCCAGACCAGAGCTGGGGGCCAAAGATGACGTGGCGGAATTGTGTGCGATTGGGGATCTGGAAATAAATGCGTTCAAAGTTAGCTTGTGAAAATACGGGGGCTTCGGCGTTGATTTGGTGGTAGCAAATTGAGACAAGAGGCACATTGACAACCTCTGTGTCGTCAGCGAATGGGAAAGCAGAGAGACAAGGTCACTTACGCCGCCTCCTTGGGCTACGTCGAGAAGTCCCGTCTCGAATTGAGACATGAGGTTGTTGAACTCGCATCTCTTAGACCCCAGGCGGACGGGCTCCCACCCGTTCGCCGCCAGAACACTATTTTGCCAGATATGCTCCCAGTCCTGGAACGAGCCCACCGCATCAATGACCTCGAGAATGGCGTCCTTCAGGACGTTCATGTTCAATGGCGGCTGACCCTCTTGGTTGGCTCCTTTGCTTGCGGTCCAGTCAGACAATTCATTTGTCCACTTATAGAGAGAGTTTGCGTAGGCAGCCATGTCGAAAGGTAGAATGGGTCGATCAGAAAGCTCCAGGATAAGCAAGCCCATGACTTCAGCCATCAAACCATGATACGTAAAACCTGGATCGCCCACCGTGTCCATCCAGTCAAAGTTGTCATAGTTAGAATGGTATGGGTGGTTTGGGCCGTTGGGGCTGTCAAAGACCAAATCAAGCGATGAGACCCCGGCGATATCTTGAAAGGCGACATAATCAGAGCCGGCGCCCAGGCCTTCGAGCTCTGCGTTGCGACGATCCCACAGTTCACGGAGCGTGGCGTTGAGGTTGGGGTCGTAGACTCGGTCAATGATGCGGTAGAGCATCTTTTGGAAAACAGGAGAACCGCTAGCATGAAACTCGTCACCGACAATGGGAGTGTCAAGGTTGAGGTAGACGTAGCCGTCCTTGCGCAAGCCTTCCAGATTGTTTTCGACGAATTCCGTCGATCCAATCAGATTGTACTCCTCGGCATCCCACGACATGAACTCGATTGTCCGCTGGGGTCTCCAGCCTCGCTGGACCAGGTCGCCAAAGATGCGGACAATTTCCAAAAGGATCGCACTGCCGGACCCAGGATCACTGGCACCAAAGGACCATGCATCGCGGTGGTTGCCGATGATGATGGACTTCTCAGGTTGCTCAAGACCCAGGATACGGCCATATACATTCCAGATGGGCTGCTGGGTGACTTCGTCCTGTTCGTTCTTGAGTCGCACAACTGGTCCCGACAGGTTACCTGTCCACCACTGGCCAATGTCGGGGACGCCGCCGACCCATTCTTCAGGGCACGCCTGGCCGAATCCTTTGAGGTGCTGGAGCAGAACCTGAGCGTCACGCCAGGCCAGTGGCAAGCTGGGGATCTGAACAAGTCCTGTAGTCTGCTCTGGCTTCATTCTCGGCATGCCCTGCTTGCTTTCCCAGCCAGGTGTCAAGACATCACCAACAACCCAGCTCATGAGGCTGACAGCCCCACGCTGGAGGCCGTCTGCCGGCATAAAACGGCCCTTTGGCGCCACTTCGCCTCTCAAAAACCCATCATCCTGGGGATCGCTGTAGATGATGCAGCCGGCGAACCCTGCCAATTCAGCTGCTTTGACCTTGAGCGCACGATCGCCTTGGGTACCGTAGTAACGCACCAACGCGATTGCACCTTTGGTGTCAATTCCGCTGTCATGGAGCCTCTTGAAGTCCTCGCGCGATCCATAGTTGGCGTATATCAGGGGGCCTTTGACATCGCCTGACTTGGAATGGCCATGAAAGGCGTAGGTTAGGTGTCCAGCAGTCTCTTCGCCCATGTCGCCCTCCTCGAGCTTGGCACTCCACGTTGCCTTGCCGCTGTCATCGAGGATCTGGACAGCGCGGCCATCGGGTTTTGGATAGTTCAGATAGACATAATACTCGTCAACGGTGACGTCCTCGAGCCCGTACTTGGTGAAGAGGTGCTTGGTGTCCATTGCCAGGGCATAGTCGCCCTCGGAACCAGCGACGTGGGCATACGAAGTGTAGTGTTTGAGATTGTCGCGGATACGGTCCTTATCCACGCTCTCCTGGACGAACACACGGACGCTCTCGGGATCAAACATCTGGCCACTACCAAGGCGGCGTGCCATGTTGGAGAACAAGTCGCTCACGAACAGCAGGTAGAGGAAGCCCATGATGATGAGGATAGCCAGCGTGCGGCCAATCACCACAAAGGTCGCGGTGGAGTTCATGTTGGGCGTGCAGCGGCGGCGTCGTGGAGGGTCGTCATCGTCGCCGCGGTTGGACTGCTGTCCTAGGCGGAGGGAGGGCAGTTTTGGAATTGGCCAGCGCCAAGACCAGCGCCATCTTGGCAGCGATAGTGAGAAGGGCATTCTCTTTCCCCATAGCGACGATCTCGTGCTCGCATCGTCGTCGATTTCCAGCTCTTGCATCTCCATACGGACGTGGTCCTCCTCGCCATTGTCCGAGTCAGAGTACTCGTCATCGGTCTCGACAGTCGGCGGGCGGTAGCCACCGGCCCTGCGCAGCGACTGGTTGGTGGGCGGGGCGTCATGGGCGGAGGGTGCATCAGTCGCACTCAAGAGGCGCTGGGACTCGAATTGGAGGTTGGAGGGGTCGTCGTAAGGGGAGAGGGAGGCCCGGCGATTCGCCTGGTAGCTAGCGCCGGCGACAGCTTCGTCGTAGGTGGGGATCGGGGGGGCCGGATCGTACGGCTCGCGATCGTTGGTTTCCATGGCGGAGGGTGGCAGAGATGGCTACTGAAACAGGAAAGGAGGCACAGTGAGTAGAAGAGGCGTGTGGGCCGCAGTTGCTCGGGACGGATGCTGTGCGGCGCAGAGGACCGATCAGCCCGTCAGGCCGGAGTGTGAATCTCAGGCAGCGCTCGGAACGAGTGGACGGCGATCGACACCGGAATCTGGCTTGGGGTCGATTGTTGAGCGACAGAGGGCCGGGCTGGGCAATGGACGGACGTGGTAGAAGAGGCAGCGCGCTCCGGAGGCGCTGATGGCGGCTTCATGGATGAACAGAGGAAACGGCGAGGGTGCAGATGGATCGACTGGCGACTCGACCCTATGCTTCCATGATGGCTGGCGAGACAGGACGGTCGGATGGTTGGCGATGGCTGGGGGGGGGGCGGGAGAACTGGCGATGGTGGTGATGGTGTTGGTCGGGGTGCGTGGAAGCAATGCATTGCCGTGCCGTGATTATCAGTGTCGCAATCGCCCATTTCGACAGCATGTAGCGGGCCTTGGCAGTGCGCTTTAGTGTCCAGTGGCTCTTATTACTGCCATTTGCAGTGGACTGCGGGGCCTTTCCAGCAGCCAGTCCCGGGCCGAGGACACGAGACTCGAAACCGCAGCACTGGGCAGTGGGTACACTCTCAGTGCTCTCAGGCCCCTTGAGCAGTACAGGCCGCCCGTTCCAGGTACCCTACAGCGTGGAAAGGGTCATCCTTGGCCGAGGAGCCGGTGCTTTGCAACAGGACTACTATGTATTAATGCTATGTACTAGCCCCCAGCACAACCTGCCCCCCCTATCTCCCGAGCTTGAAACACCCACAACTCAAGCCATCAGTCTGATTTGAGTGGAAACGCCTGCACCGCACATCCGCCCCCCATCTGACAGAAGACGAATTTCAAAAACAAAACTACCCAGCGCTGAGCCTCGCTTAGGCCACAAGCATACCTTGATGAGAAGAAAAAACGCTCACAAGTACCAGCATCGAGACCGTCGCCGCTTGATCATCCATCCTCCTTCACGCTGAGGCCAGAGCTGTGATGCTGCACAAGTCCATTTCCGACTTGAGAAACGCCACCAGCCCATCCTGGATCGACGCAGAAAGGGCTGCATAGACCGCCATGGCCGACGACTCGGGCACCGGCAGGTACTTTTCATCCGGCACGACCTCAATTTCCTCGAGCGTCTTGACCTGCGCCAGCTCCCGCACCCACTCGAGACTCTCGTGTCCAATGAGGCTCAGCAGCCGGATATCCGCTGCCGAGAGCTCCTGGACGCCCTCCCACGGCGCGTTTGGCCGTCCCGTCTCCACCACTACCCGCAGCCGCTTCAGGGTGCGCGCGCTCGCCAGGTAGCGGCACATGAAGGACCACTCGTTCTTGTCGCTCGTGCAGCCTAGGTTCAGCCGCGGCCCGCGTTTGTAGACCTCAATGCCCGTCACCAGCGGGAGCGTGTGCGGCGCCCTGTCGGCGAGAAAGGGCACAATGGCCTCGACGTCCCGGCCAAATCTGAAAGAGTGGCGCCCGTACAGCGCGTACGAGGCTTCCGTGTAGAGAAGCCGGCAGACTGTCATGATGGCTGGGTGGAACTCCATGGCTTTGTCGCCCAGCTGGTAAGTGGTTTCGTACGTCCGCTGGTGCAACATAGATGTCCGTTCTGCAACGTGATATTTCGTACTGCGCCGGGCGCAGAGCATGGTGGTCTTCTGATCATCTCTCGCAGACCTGTCGCGGCAACTGCCAGACGCAGGCTTATTTTGTATGCTGATCCACCTGTCTCCCCCATCTTCAAAGAGATATGTGTAGATGTGCTGTCGTATCTCTGCTGGTAGCAGTAGAAGGTGGGGTTGATGTTCTGTCTTATCCACGTGCATATCGAGATTCGGTTCAAGTAGTAACACACTGACAGAGCGAAGGCAGCCTTCAGCAGATGGAATATCGGGCGATGTAATAGGATGGTGCAAACATCGACAGCGCCCTCTGCATTGGTTGATCCGGATAAGTCAAAATCAGGGCAAATGTTGCGGTTACGGCACTAAAAAGACGACGAGCCGGGGGAGCAAGGAGGAATAAAAAGTGCTGCCCTTCCTCCACATGACTCTGCGTCACTGAGACGATTGCCAACGCCATCAAGGTCCCCGGATGTTCAAAGGCGCCCTAAACGATAACATCTAGGATCATGCTTGACTTGCCAAGTTGCCAGAAATTGGTCCTTTATCTTTCAGCAATGGTCAGAAGATGATGTAAGGTGTTGACATTATTGCGTACTGAAAGCCTTGCCCGCTCACAATCGCCTCTTTGGCCCCAAAGCCAATGAGGTTCATGTGGGTGACAGTCGTTTCTAGGCGCCCAGCGGCTACACTTCAGAGTGATGCAGGCACAAGCCACGGGAGAATGCTTGTTCCCCAACTGACTAGAATGCCAGTATGCCAGTATGCCGTAGCATCTCCGAGCTTGATGGGGCAGGGCCCAAGAGCCTAGTCTGGCTTGGTGAGAACATCTGCCGCACAAATGCACACGTATTCATGGCACAGCACCAAACACACTCGAGCCTACCCAAGACACAAAGAACCAAAACATACCAACAGCTCAAAGTGTCCGTTGACAATATGCTGTGGAAGGAAGAGCAAGCTGTCTGAGGCGGGCATGGCCTGCGGCTGTCCCAGAAGATGGAGCCCAAGAAAAGGTTAGGCTATGCCAACAAGGCTGATCGGTTTGGACAAACCTCTTGAAATTTCCCGTTTGTTAGTAAGTCAGATTCCATCTCTAGATACAAACCGTGTTTTGTTTCGTGCCGTGTCAGCGAATCTGCTGTGATTTGGCCGGTAGCGTTCTTCTGCATTTCTGTGGTGTCTGGTGGAAGTAGAGAAACGGCCATCTCCATTATGATTACTTAACGGCGAACTGCAACTGGGTATCGGCGTTGGATTGTGAGACGACATGGCGCAGAAGAGCGTGCCAAGGTGACTAAGGCAGCCTTGCTTGCTTGCTTATTCACCATGAAGCAACCCACCCAATGAGGACCGGCGGGCAGCAGTTGCAATGCATGTTATCCCACCGTCCGCGTTTTCATGCAGGCTTTTTGGTGATTTTGCAGCCGTAGTACCCAAACGAGTCCCCAGAACCAAGCATCTGCATCTCCATGTCCCAAAGACAGTTTGCGCGGTTGGGCAAAGGCCTGATAAAGTGCGGTTGGCGCCATGTTATCGGGGGAGAGCATCAACATCCTTTGGGTGCGCGGCGGGCTTCGGCCATGGATTTGCTCGTGTTGTCCTTGGCTTCGTCTAAGCAGGCTCCAGGGAACTGCCGTGGACATGGCAATCAGTATGCCCTTGTCAAAGGCGACAGCGACCGACTTGTCGGCAATCTCGTTGCGGATGTTGCGCACATCAATCAACCCCTTTCCCACCCGATGAACGGATGATCTGTGTGGCGTGTTGACGTCAGGTTTGACAATAACGGACGAGAGGTCGACACATAGCTCGTGTTTGTAGTAGCCGCGAGAAGCGAGGTCGTCTGGAACGAGCTGGCGCGAGGGCAGAGATCAGACATGGCACACGGTCAGCGGGTGCGTCCTCTTCCAGACCAAGGGCGCGCGTTGTACTATGTACTGTCAAGAAAAGCAGCAAAACAACTTACGCTGTCGCCTGAGACCAGGCAGCTGCCGAATGAGCGCGGCGTCGGCTGGAGGGCAGGCCGGGCTCTCAATCAGCGCAGGCCGCACAAAGGCTTGGAGCTCTTCAAAGGAGCGGACTCATTCGCGTGTGGGCACATCGTCGTCGGCCCTGGCTAACACTCTCCCGGGAACCTGTGAACGAGCAGCGCGCGGTCCTCCTGCTAGGCCATCGCAAGGCCCTCAAATTCGGGCAATGTCCCAAGCGAACAAGACTGAAAGGCATGATGAGCAGCCGGGCTGCGTGAAAACGGCATCATCACATCACATTTTTTAGAGCGATGCTCGGGGGACAAGGCGGATCTGTTGGCGGTGGACACTTTGAATGTCGTAAAGGGTACCTTGGCAGCCCGCTGATTCCCGTGAAAGGACGAGGGTAGAGGGGGCTTTCTCGTGAAACCCGCAGTCGAGGATGCAGCAACGCGCGGCATGAAGCAGAACCACGCCATGCAGGGCCTCCTAGTCCAGCACGGCTCCAGCCATCAGTGGAGATGACAAGAAGGAGAGTTATCAATCTTATCAATCAGAAGCCTCATTACAAAAAGCCGAGACCCTCCCGCGGTGGAGTAACCGGGCCAGATTTTTATTACAAGTATTCCGATGAGTTGTTACTGTGTACTACTTACTGCCTGCAAGTAGGCATGTACTGTGTACCGTGCTGCTCGAACAGGTACGTACCTAGTATCTGAAAGTACTGCAGTATGCAATTGTGCGCTTTACCTCACCGTTTCCCACTTTGTTTCCACCTGAAAGCCATTTGTGGCAAGACAATTCAATTTGCTACCGTTGTTGACCATCAAACCTCGTGACAAAGCCCTCCAGAACGACCATGAAGCTATTTCATATTTCATAATCTTGTGCAGCATCAGCGTCCGTACGTACCAGTGCTTGGCTCAAATCAGGTTCGTGGTCGTAGCATTGGAACTCGAGCTCGAACTTGCCAGCGACGAAGTTGACATATCCCCAAGCAGTATTCCAGCCATGGCCGCGCTTGTCAGCGTAGAGATGACGCCTGTGAGCAGAGCACTGAAAGCCACATTGGCAATGTCCTTGTTGCGGCGGGGCGCCATCTGGCTCATCAGTCCGACCTGCGTTCCTAGCGAGCCCAAGTTGCCAAATCCGCACAGGCTGTAGGTTGCAATAAGACGTGACCTGGGACTGAGGCTCAGGTAGAGTGCGTTGGTCTGAAGCTGTTGGTACGCAAGGAATTCGTTCTGATACAGAGATCAGCTGGTCAATTTCTGCCGGTATACGCACACCACAACAAAGACAACGGTGACGACCATGGCCACGCCAGCCACGGCCATAAAGAGACAACAAACACGGCAACACTAGGCTAGAAGCTACTTACCCTTAGAAACTTGATGCCTATCAAGTGCCCCACGTGAACCAGATCCTGGTTACGGGGAACGCCTAGCAGCAAAGTCACAGGAACCAGCAGATAGCCCAACATGAGCTCCAGAGTCAAGTCTTCAATGTTGAGGTACTTGCCCGCCCACGACAGCACGGCATCGCAACATTCGACAAGCGCAATGACGGAGGCAAGGACCGCCACCACAATGCCCGCCAATTTGAGGCCGAGCCAGCACCCGTTGGCAAAGGCGTGCATCCAGTTGCCAGCCTCTCGTTTCGCATCCTGCGAGGAAATCAGCGCCATCTTGGCGGTAATGGTAGGCTCCTCTGTCTCGGGATATCTCAGCTTGCTGGCAACAATGGACGCGGGGATGGACATGACACCTGACTTCCATGTTAGCATAACGGACTTTGCTCGATACGCAATCGCCCGACGGAGGTTTGTGTTTTATTTACAGGAAGAAATCAGCGCCGTCCCATTGAGGCCCAGGCTGAGATACGCAACCAACACACTGCCCGCGATGGTGGCGAAGCCCGAGCACATGACTTGGTGCAGTTCCGCCTTGGTCAGGGCATCCAAGAATGGTTGAATGAGCATGACACTCTCTCCCTGCCCAAAGAACGGTGAAGACGCTGCTACGATTGCCTCGACACCTGAAATTTCCAATATCCAATGGAAAAAGACGGCGGCTTTCGTAACGAGCCACTGCAACATGCCCCTGGAACGTAAAATCAGTACATACGCACCGTCATGACGACAAATGAGTCAAGGGTGCTTCCACTTGCCAGTAAGACATGAGACTGGCCAGGCCCGCAAAGAAGATAATTGGCGGAACCACACTAATAGCAAACCACGGCAGCTTGGGCACGGTCGCGTCGGTGAGAAAGGCGAGCCCATTGTCGGAAAAGCCCAGCAAGCCTGCCGCTTGGTCAGACAAGAAGGTGAAAATGTCGGCGCCGACTTTTGTTCGGAGAACAAACACCGCAACAATGAACTGGAGATAGAGGCCACACAGTACAGTGTACCATTGAACGCGTTTGCGGTCTCTGGACGTCAGCGTCAAGAGGCCAATTGCAACAAAGAGCCCTGCAACGCTAACCCCTCGATTGACTGTATTGTTGTCTTGGAACTCTGGGGACAGCACCGCCACCGTCACTACCAAAGCCACAAAGATAATCCAGCTGCCGACCAAGGCCCATTTGGGCGGCACCGAGAACGGCTGCCTGGTAGCGAGGCCTTGCCATAGCTTGACAAAAGGCGTCACAAGCCTCCCAGCAGGAACGTGCCAAAGGATCAGACGGCTAATGACAGCCAGCCAGACAAGAAATGGCACAACCCAGTTCTTGTCTTTTCGGTGTAGGACGAGTCCAGCAATCCACCAACTAGAGGGGAGGCAACTTGGATTTTAGAACCGGTCTGTTTCTCGAAGGTAGTGGGGATTGCTTACCCTGTAAACAGTATTCCAACGCCAAGATGGATCAGATTGCGGACGAGGCGTTTGGTACGGGTCTGGCCTGCCGTCCTGCCGCCTTCGTCAGGCACCACTTCTTCCATATCGAGATAAGAGCGCGGGTCAGTGGGATTGTGGTCTCATATTCGCCAAGCACCGCACGGCAACTTGTCGCAAAGAGGGAAGAAAAAAAGATTTGCCAGAGGCGCTCTGGTTGCGATTTTGCCTTCTCCCACACATCTCCCGTGAATGTGGGCCTGACGCTTCCCCTTGCTGTCTTGGCAGAAGGAAAGGTTGCGTGGACTCGCTGTCCAGGCGCATACGTACATACATAGTACATACATTGTAGTATATGTACAGATCCAGGGATATATCACCGGTCAAAACGCCCATGTATATACCAAAGAGTACTTTTAGACATGCCATGTACCGCCACGCCTCTCAAAGGGGTGCGAAAAATCATTCGCGGACACGGAGTACACAGCAGGCGAACAGCATCTCCATGGTCCACTGTGGGCATAGTCAGCCTCCGCCGGTCCGGAGAAGGCCATCCACCCAAGCAAGGATTTATCGTTACGTGAGTCCATACGCCCGCATTGACACGAAGAACAGAAATGCCGCTCAACAGAATACATAGATCGGAGGATCAAAAATCATGTGGGGATAATTCGGGATTTGGGCGCGGAACTCAGCATAGTTGAAGTACGTGCTGCACTTGTCCGAGCTTAGAGGCGGTGACATGGTCCAGGACTGGTATCCAAGCCCGGCACATATTCCTACTTTGCCAGTCTCGCATGTAGGCGATTGGTCGCCAAAACTGCTTCCAAGGGCATCAAGGGACAAGACAATTTGCTTGTTGTAACAAGGACTCGTCTTACTCGTTGGCGTTCGCACTGCAGGGTCGGATGGCATTCCGGCCTTTAAGCGTTCTTCTGTAATAGCGTAGTATTTGTGCGCTAGGCCGCTTTGGCTGGCATACGAGGTCGCTGGTGAAGCCCGGCAGAATGAAGCTTTGCTGCATTGATACATAAGACGCCACACAAGTGAGTGAGTGATGAAGTCTGCATCCGAGTGTGGTGCCATTCTATCCAGGTACTCAGGGGTGCACATACTGCGCCAAGGCGGCACTTAGTACAGTGTTCAGTGCGAGAATCCACCTATGATATTCAGATGGAAGTGCGCTCCCGGCACAAAAGCCATCCAGGGGTCCTCTTCGCTGCTTGTACGGTTTAGTAGCAGGACACGTTCTCCGCTATGGCAGCGGCTCACTTGACAAGTTCAAGTTGGGAAAGCCACGTGCCAAGCCGTTTGGCCAACACGTGCATGCCGATCACATAGCCAGCCAGCACCCTGTCGATTGGTTATCAGAAGCTGCGCATCAAGCAAGACACAGAATTACAGCCTCGAGAGCCCGCTTGGTCTGGTCGACATTGTAGACCTGGACACAGTCGACGCCAGCCGTCTCCTTGACAGGCGCGTCATTGCCGCCCGGGTACAGAGCGTCGCCGAAAAAGAGCATATCTGCCTTGGATATACCAGAGATTTCCGACAGACGTTCAATGCCGTAAGCCTTGTCCACACCAGCACGAGTGATGTCTATCGATGTGGCCCCGCCAATGCGGACTGAGACGTCGGGAAGGATTGGCTGGAGATCGGCCTGGATGCGGCGGCGCTTCTCCTGCTTGGGGTCCCAGGCCTCCTTGGGGTGCAGCGGAGCCTCTTGGCCGAGGGCAGAGAAGGTGATCTGGCTGCCGCGGTCCTCGATCTGCTCGCCCCAGACCTCGGTGGGCGTGAAGCCCAGGCGATCTATGGAAGCGCGCAGCTCCTGGATGATGTGGGCGCGCTCCTCGTCGGAGAAGAGATTGGCATATTTCCGTGCCCAGTTGGCGTCTTCGAAACGGTAGAGCTTGGTGCCTGTGGTGGGCATAAGCCAGAAGCGGGCGCGATCGGTACCCTCTGGAAGGCGGCTAGCAACCTGCTTCTCGAACTGGGGCCAGTCACCGCCGGAAATGACACAGATGTCAGCGACGTGGCTAAGGCGCGATAGGATAGCGGCCATCTCGGGATCGAGAGCCTGCTTGCTCTCGGCAAGTGTGCCATCCAGGTCGAACGCAATGAGACGCTTCATGGTGTAAGGAAACGAACGCAGCTGCAGAGGAGGGAGGAGGGATGGATGGTACAAAGGGTGAATGTGACGACAAGATTGATGGCGGTGGGACTCTGGTTGATGGTGGCTGCAACGTGGCAGGTGCCAATCGATGCGTGCCTGGGCACACTGGGCACCTAGTACGTACCTAGATACCCATGTACAATTAGTCAACGGCTAGAGAACACGTGTGGAACAACGAGCGCTGCAATATCAGGGTTAGGGTAAAAGCTCAACACGGCATCAACCGCATATACCCAGATATAGATGGAGATATCTGGCCCACGTCGGTCCGTCCTGCAACTATCTGCCGCTGCTTCACATGTCTAGCCACAACGAGAACACCCCCCTTTTGCACCAGCAGGAACCTTCCACAAAGAGCATGGCCAATAGCTCAACCACCTGGTGGCGCGTGGGCGCCATCTACGGCGCAGCTGCCGTGTGTCTAGGCGCCTTTGGTGCCCACGGTCTGAAGCAGCGCATCAACGATCCCGCAAAGATCGCAAGCTGGGCCACGGCAGCCCACTACCAGGTAAGTGTCTGTCTCTTAGTGCCGACACCCAAGCACGCCTCAGATCCGCTCTCGCATCGCTGACACTAGCCAAGCTCGTCCACTCGGTGGCTGTTTTGATTGCTCGCGACAACCCTCTCGCCGCAGGGCTCTTCACAGCCGGCATGACCATGTTCAGCGGCAGCATCTATGCCCTGATCCTTGATCCAGCCCGCTTCAAGGTCCTAGGTCCTGTTACTCCTCTGGGTGGTCTCTGTCTGATTGGTGGCTGGCTGTCTCTTGCGTGGGGCAAGGTGCCTCCTTCCACAGGGGGTGAACTGAGACTATGACCATGGTCCAGGTAACAGTCCCGGCGTGCCATGTTCTGACCTCGTGCTTGCCGAGGAGTCGCTCTTTTTTCGGGAAACAACACTATTGCAGACTGGCTATCTGAACACTGGGAATCGGCAATCAACTACGATATGTGATGCAATGGGTCTCCTTGATCCAAAGTTGCGGCAGATTTCATTGTAGAAGCGATTCCAGAGCAGCCCAGAATGTGTCTTGCATCAGCTAGGCGCGCGCGATCCAAGGGTTTTTTTTTTTTTTTTTTTTTTTTTTTTTTTTTTTTTTTTTTTTTTTTTTTTTTAAGAGACATTGCCGGAAATCGGAGGAAGAAAAACATGGGGGTACTCTTACAGATGGCGGCACTCGTTGCTTTTCGTGGTGCACAACAAGCAAAGCTAGATTGCACTACAGCATTGTCAGCTTGAAATGGCTGCAACTGGCCACCCACTCATCTAGAAATAGACTCAAAACGCCAAGTCGTGCGTCGTCCAAACTGCTGCGTCCATCCTCGCGCCACCGCTTATATCACGGCACTGCTTTATCCAGCTTCCCTCGCAACCATCGAGTCGCCTTGGTAAAGCCCAGATACACACCAACGAGGCCCCAAAAGCCGAGTATCACGCCTAGTGCACCTGCCAAACGCGAGCGCATCACCGTCTCACGAACCGTATCATTGAGCAACAACCATCCGAAGACAGGCACCGCAGATGTACGTGCGTCTTGTCCCTCCACCGCCCTTTGGTCCAGCGTGTCTCTCGAGTCAACTTCGCGCTTTTGGATTGTATCCAACATTCTCCAGGCCACCTTGTTGTTGATCATGCTCCAAGTAGCTTCGCGGGCTTGTTTGAGCGCTGCTTCCCCGAAGCGCTTCCGCACAGACTCATTGTTGGCTAGCAGGACGACTTTATCGACGAAAGCAGACAGGTCATCTGGAGGCGTGAGAAAGCCAGTGACACCGTCACGAACGGTATCACTTGGTCCACCCTGGTCTCGAGCCACAACAGGCACGCTCGAGGCAAAGGACTCCAGCACGACAAGCCCAAATGTCTCGGATATGGAACAGTGCAAGAATATATCGGCACTGGCATAGGCCTCAGCAAGCATTTCACCAAACTTGAAGCCAGCAAAAACAACCTTGCCTTTGCGCGTCAGGTCGGTGAAGAGATTCTTAATCTCCTTCTCCACTTCCTGTTGACGATTCCCACCAACAATGTACAGCGTGAAATTGAGCCCGCGCGCATCGAGCTCTCGCGCTGCACATGCGAGAAAATCAAAGCTCTTTTCGGCCGCCAGACGTGCGACACAGACCAAGACGATTTCACCAGACGGTGCAAGTTGGCTTCGCAGTAACTGACTGCGCTTATTGGGGTGAAACAGGTCTGCGTCTACGCCGCGCGTGAGAACTTCCATCTTCTCCCTGGGAACTCGGTGGGATTCCAAGTATTTGCGGACATAGGTGCTTGGATAGAAGACGGTCTTCACGCTCTGATGTCGGAACAAGAAGCTCTGCACCCATGCAAAAGCGTAGTCCGCAAGGTCGCCAAGAGGATAAGGAAAGATGGTCTTGCAATAACCGGCCAGGTCCGTTTGGAAGTTGCAGATGACGGGAATTTGTTCGTGTTCGGCCCTTTGCCGCAACTGGAATAAGACTTGAAATCCCAAACTGGCTGGCGAGGCAAGGTAGATGAGGTCGGGCGGTCCATTGAATGTGCGGGCGTAAAGCGCCGAAAGACGCACGACGTAGGCAATGCTCAACTCTGGGTTGAACGGTACAGGATACCCATGCACCCGCACCTCAATGTTTGCGCTGCTCGTACTGTCGTTCGGCGGGTCTGAGTCTGTAGGCGGTCCTTCAACCGACGACACTTGAGGCACGAAGGTGTTCACTCTTGTTGAATTGTGTGGAGCAACAACTGCAACATGACAGCCATTGGCGCGGAGGTGGTTGACAAGCATCAGCGTAGTCCTACTGACGCCATTGACGGGGCCGAACGATTCCGTGCAGAGCATCACCTTTCTACTCTTGAGGCCTTCGGGAAAGACATCCTGGGTATGCTGGCCAGCTAACGATGAAGGCCCCCCTGCCATCGTCTTCTTGGGTTGCTGTTGGCATACCAGGAGTCAGTCTTGCGACTTCAACAATAGGTTCCAAGGGAAAGACACTCGCCTCGAGCGAAAGATGCGGGCCAAGTGAAGAGGCCATTAACTGCAAGAGTGGTCCTGAAAGCACAGGCAGTCTGTTGAAGAAGTTTGATGATTTAAGGATCAAGCGTCGAACTGTGACTCGGATTTCAAAATTTGATGATGCCAACACTGGTCAGGCGTGCGCCCATGTGCTGTCATGTGGCACGGCTGAGCTGGGGTCATGAGAAAGGGTTCATGGACCGTTGCTCGGCTGTCGTGACTCTCCTTGTCCTATCCGTTCTAGCACGCTCATCCATGAATCACCGCCCTCTCTAATTCTCCTTTCTGCGTGCGTTCAGACTTCAAGAACCCGGAAGTCGCTCATGGCCGCAATCAGGCACTCAGGGTGTCTCTATGCTCCCTGCCTCGACATGCTTTGCCGTTTTTTATTCTTCTCCCCAGCCAAATCTTCTTCTATTAGGCGCATCGACGCAGCAATGCTAGTTCAACTGCCCCCGCCCAACAGCACGCGCTATACATTACAGTATATACCATGAAGAATAGGCTGAGGCCGAAGGTGACGGCTAACGTACTAGGTACTTTGCGACTTACACATCACAACAGCCAATCAAAAGGGACGGCACCGGCACAAGGCCCGCCAACCGCCCAATCGCTGGAGCCATGCCGACCATGCTCGGGTTGCACGTGGAACAATTGGCAGCTTCCTCTCGGTTATACCACGATGGGACACAACATAGGCCTTGGCTATCTTTCATCTCGTCTTTCATGACAATTTGCTCGCAGAAATTCCAAAAGAGGTCCCTTCAAGTGTCATCCATCCTTGCATCACGCGGCCTCATGATGCTGCATCATCTAAACCATTAAGGCTTTGCGCTGGATCCTCGTGGGCTCTCTGATTGGGTGTCGTGGGCAATCGACAGGAGCCCTGGTGTCTCTTTCGTCCTATCAAAAGAGCGTCTTACCATCGTTTTCGCACACCACATCTGTCTTTGACACTGCCCGGACTCGCCACCGAGCAAGTCAGGGTCCTCCTCTCGTTAATCGAGGTTGCCGCGGCACCGCAATGTCGTGGCTGCAGGCCTTTCTTGTGTCTGGGGAGCTTGGACCATAAGCACCACGAAGTAATGACCAACGTCTACGGCGTGGCAGTGCTCATCATGATCATCGAAAAGCGTTTTTAGGAGGTTGGACTGGGACACTAGTCACTCCGTAGATCATGCCACCCCGGTCAGGATGGTAATTTGAACTCCTAAAATGCATGGCACTTCCACCACCAGACCCTCATTCCTCCTTTGATAGTCACGACGACTTTGACTGGATTTCAGTACGGAAAGATAATTATCCTGTTGCTACTGGTAGCATCACTCAGAATCTCTTAGCAAGTCAGTCACATATTTCAATCCTTTTGCGAGTCTTCATGCAATAAAGGCACCACCGGCACCTAGCCTGGGCGCTGTTACCACGAAGAAGTAAGAATACACCATCAGCGCTGGCTTTTTAATGCATTCTTCATTTTTAAAGAAGTTGTTGCCATACTGAAACTACGCTAGGATTGTAACAACGATTGTTGTACAGCTTTTCCAACAAGGAGCCATACAAAAGACGGGTTCCTTGTCATTGCTCAACGATATCTAGACTTGCCCAACGTTGGCACGACCACTGCCTATATGGCGAGTTCCGAGCCGCAGCTCGCGTTGCTCACCATGAATACACCATCATCACCATCGCTGAACGACTTCGAGGACGGTGCTGTCCTGGACAGCTCGACAGCCCCGACCACGCCCGAAGGCAGTTTCATGTCAAGTCCAATTTTGCAGCCACAAATACTTGATTCACCGGACCCCGATATGGCTCAGGCTGGCATGGTCAGAAACATCTGTTGTGTCGGTGCAGGATACGTTGGTAAGATTATTCTTCTGTCCCAACTCTGCCCAAAGGCCCTCTGAGCGCTCACGATAGACTCAGGCGGTCCTACAGCGGCGATGATCGCCTTCAACAACCCACATATTCAGGTAAACGTGGTCGACCTCCATGAGACACGAATTCGCCGCTGGAACAGTCGCCACCCGCCAGTCTATGAGCCAGGCCTTGACTATATTGTCCGCGTCGCCAGAGATGGTACTCATGACGCAGTATTCTACAATGAATCTGGGTCTCCGGCTCAAGGGGATGCTAGACTCATACGCAACCACCCCTCCCTCGTATGCGAAGCGGGCGGCGCTGATAGATATGTTAGTCTGCCAGCGAGGCAATCCAACTTGCGCTTCAGCACCCATGTGGCAGAGCGTATTTCCGAAGCGGACATCGTTCTTATTGCTGTTAATACGCCCACAAAAACCCGTGGTGCTGGCGCAGGAAGTGCCACAGACATGACAGCTTTTGAGGTCGTGACAGCCGATATTGCTCAACACGCTAGGCCGGGGGCCATCATTGTCGAAAAGAGCACGGTGCCATGTCGCACCGCGCATATGGTCCGTGAAACGGTATGGCGATTCCTTAGCAAGATGTCTGCACTCATTTGCGCTTGCCTCGTTGGGTTCCACGCGCTGTACTCCCAGTAACTGACTTTCTGCTTGCGCTCAATATTGATAGATGAGGGTACATCGTCCCGGGGTTCACTTTGAAATCTTGTCCAATCCGGAATTTCTGGCGGCCGGCACAGCCGTTCATGACCTTCTGTACCCAGACCGCGTGCTCATTGGGTCTTCTCCCACCTCAGCAGGCCGCAGAGCAGCCGCGGCACTTGCATCTGTCTATGCTGCCTGGGTTGCGCCCGACAAAATCATCACCACGAATGTGTGGTCTTCAGAGCTGGCCAAATTAGTCGCCAATTCCATGCTTGCCCAGCGTCTGTCGTCCATCAACTCAATCGCCGCTGTGTGCGAGGAAACGGGCGCCAATATCGATGAGGTGGCGGCAGCCATCGGCATGGACCCACGAATAGGTGACAAGTTTCTCAAAGCAGGCATCGGATTCGGCGGATCCTGCTTCAAAAAGGATGTTCTATCGCTTGTTTATCTCGCCCAAAGCCTAGGACTGGACAAAGTAGCAGCGTATTGGCGCCAGGTTAACTCAATGAACGAGTATAGCCGAGATCGATTCGTCTCCAGAGTGATCAAGTGCTTGAACAACACGCTAGCAGGCAAGAAAGTGACGATTTTGGGCTACGCCTTCAAGAAGAACACCAATGATACACGAGAGTCGCCAGCGTTAGAAATCATCCGGACATTGTTGGAGGAGGGCCCTCGAGAGGTAGCCGTCTATGACCCTTGCTGCAATACATCCACGATCCGCGACGAATTAAAGCTACTACTACACACTTCCCAGCCTAGTGTACTGAAGGAAGAAGGCGGCCCTCTGGTCGTGTACAAAAACGCATATGAGGCCTGTACGGCAGCCGAGGCCGTCCTCATCACGACCGAGTTTGACGAATTCAGACTTGACAAGAGTATGCGAGACCAGCATAGTAATATGCATGCGCGTGAGGTGCAGCCCGGTGTAAAAGTGCTCCGTCAAACTAAGCACCCGGCTCCAAGCAGTCAGCAGTCAGAAAAGCCTGGACGCCTCGACCCTCGGCCATTCACCGGGACCGGACCCGGGCTGTGTGAAATGGAAATACTGTCACTACACAACTTCCTTCACCGTAACCACTTTGCCATACGCCCGCCACTGGACAGCTCTCCTCCAATCCCAATTGGGAATCCGCTGGGACGACTCAAGCCTGAACCTCTGTGCCAGGATAGTTGCCCGGACTGTGCAGCCGAGCCGAATCGCTACCCTCTTCCTGAGGAGTACAAATCAAATCAAAGGCTGGATTGGAAGAGGATCGGCTGCCTCATGTCCAGTCCCAGGTGGCTTTTTGACGGGAGAGGTGTTGTTGATGCCAGAGAGATGGAGTCGCTCGGTTTCCGTGTTCACAGCGTCGGTAGGAAAGTTGTATAAGCCCAGCGGCATCTAGCGTCAGCATAAGCTTAGCACTCCTGCTTGACTGGCAACGACTATGAATGTATCTATTCTTTTCTTGGGTCCGAATTTAGATCAGCCGTTCCTGCCTTCCTATTTTCTCTACCTATCTGGGCTATATCCAAGGCAAGCTATAATGGAAAGATTAAGGAGACGAATATTAAAGTCCATAACATCAAAATATACGGCGCACCTTTTTCAAGAGTCTTATATCACCACCAAAGTGTTCGGCTACTTGTACACCCTAGTCTTGATAGCAGGCGGTACTTATTGCCCAAGGAGAGTGATGGCCAATCAGAGATCAGCACAGAGCGCAGCCTTGCATATGCCAACGGACGGCACTGTCTCCCAGCAACAGGTAATGAAGCAAATATATGATATGCAACCCTCGTACATAAAGCGCCACTCGAGAAATTCAAACACGCTTGGACCCGGTAAAACTCTTGTGCACCTGCTGGTGGTAGATGCCAGTCCTGCGTCAGTAAACTTTGTGAAGCACCTGCTGTATTGAGCCTAACCATTTGAGCCCTCAGGTCACGGGCCACTCCGCTAGCCCACTCCACTCTTATCCAAATTTTCAGCTGTCCATAGCATTTTCATGGTGCACCAATGCAAGACAATCCTTCATGAATGGAAGAAAAAGATTTCTCAGCTTCTTGGAACCCAGAGCACAGCTCTAAGATATATAGAAGTAAACGACAAAAAAGGAACCGGGACATCAGATGTCTCTTTCGCCGGGAATTGAACCCGGGTCTCGAGCGATGAGAAGAGAGTAAGTACTCATCTTGACAAGCTCGCATACTGACCACTATACTACGAAAGATACTGTTGCTCAACATGTTGTTGAGGTAGTGTGGTTCTGCTGTTGTTACAAACAATTCTAATAGAGGTCTTATATACTCTCTAGATCTTCCTGTTGTACTATAGCTATCTTAAAAGCTCTAAAGTGTCGAAAAGGTTTCCAGGTTTTTTTTTTACAACCCCTTCATAGACTTCTTGATTTTATTTAACCTTAGCTATCTTCATAACCCATAGTAGGCCGGCTTTATATACGTTAACTAGTGCTGCTTCACAGCAGGGTGTGGCACATTTGTACGTGTATATATGTGTGTGTTTGTTCATTGAAGATACATAATCATCAAACTAGCTGCGAGACGCGTTTGCCAACGCGGCCTCTACAAATATAGTGGGCTCGCCCCCACGTAACCTATGATCATTGCTAATCATGCGGCTATCAATGACCACAGCACAAAAGGTATATAATAATCCAGCTAACATAATATCTTTAGGGTTAGGGTCAAAGACCATCGTCACCGAAGTAAACATACACATACTCCGGTGACCTGAGATGCCGATTATCTCCCTGGTTGGTAAAGTCAGGATAACGGATTCGGGCGGCGAGCACGGGGCGTGGGGCTGGCTGGCTGGTGGTAACATCTTGCGTAAGCGAGCGGCATGGAACATCTTTGTCAGCCACTTCAAGCCCATTAAAACAGCAAACTTGAGTTGTTTGCCACGGTCTGCCCTCACTTCAGCCGTGATATTTCCTATCGGGTTCAGACCATGATCACGACATACGATAACCGTAATGGCAATGGCACCCTTCAAGTTCTGCTGGACAAGAGACAGTCACTACGACGAGGCATGCCAAGCAACCTTTCTTAAGGTCGATTGGGATGTTCTTCTTGATCTGTCCAGACGGCTCAGCGGAAATCCGACTTGCGCCTACCAAGGCGGCTACCACGCTGGCGGACGTCATATTGTTCGTCGTATTGAAATTGGAAAGCAGGACGACTTATGGCTGGTACGCATACCAAAGCTTACAGGACTGCCAGGACGCGAACACTGGACATCCGAGACGCAATTTACGATGGAGAGTGAGATTGCTACGATGAAATATATTGCAACATCTACCAACATACCCGTGCCCAAGGTCTTCGCATACAACATACACATCGATGGGAATTCAGCCAACGCGCCCTATATTTTGATGCAATGTATTAAGGGAAATATGTTGTATGATATTGGTGGTCGCGACGTCTTGACCGTGCAGCAGAATTTGCAAATGCGCAAGTCGATAGCTTGGATACAGGTTTGCACAGCTCCCTTCTCTCCCGGTATAGATTTATATATACACAAGTAATTAACAATTTCAAAGTACGAACTAGCAAATGCGCCGCTTCCTAAGCTTGGCTGCCTTATCTTAAAACCAGACGGCGGTACAGAGGTCGGGCCTCTTCCAGCATCATTTGGCTTCGAAGGGCCTTTCGATTCGGCTGCCGATTACTTCCTTGCCTGGTGTAGACACAACCGGACCTTTAAGAACCTGCATCTGCTTCCAAAATCCGCAGCGAACTTGATACAGTCTACGGAGCGCTTTCCTCACCGTCTTGAATCAGTTATCAAGTCTCTCTTACCGCCTGATAGTTTGACTCCCAGCTACCCAATAGTACACCCTGATTTTGAAGTGCATAACTTCCTCTTTGACGACGATTACAAGATAGTAGGCGTTATTGACTGGGAATTCGCGTTCTCCGCTCCGATAGATGTCTTCGCCTCATTGACGAACATCTACGTGCAATTCAACACGGAACTTATCACTCAAGGTTGGAACGACGAAGGAAGATATTATCTGATGGAATTGCAAGCCTACGAGGAGAATATGATATTAAAGCTGTCAACGAAATTTGGTACACTGCTTGGAGACCTTGGTGCTTGTATGGATCTGTTCGAGCAGGGGAGAGCAGCTAATTTCGATATTCTTCTTGACCGAGCTGAAGCACTCTCTAGAGCCATGTGCAATAGACAAAAAGTTCCTTTCCCTATGAGCACACGGTCGCATTAATTTCATTACTCCTCCGATACTGACAGTCCTCTATTCCTATCAACTACATCTCATCATTCTGACTAATACTGAGCAAAGCACACTAAGTATTCAAAAAGTAGCTTGGGTTACTTACATTAGGATCGCACATGGCCACACTGTTGTTTGTGGAGGCTGTCTCAAGAAGTGAGATACTAGTAGCAGGATGTTAATTGACGATTTGATAGAGATTTTGTGAGGCTAGGAACTTTGAGAAATCATCTTGTATCCCACAGGACATTTCAATATTTATAGACAGAACAGAAGCCGAAGGCAGTGTCAGCCAGTATTTCTCAATGCCAAGTGCGCGGGTACATGATTCGATCAGTGCCCATAATTATTCATCTATACCTGTATACACTCTTGGAAATGTGAGGTCCTAGACACGGGGTTGATTTGCCGAACACCTCATTTCCCATGGCTAGTAACGTATAGTCCTACATAGTACATTTTAGATGGAACGTCTTTAGAACAAAAGAAGGAGGGTGGTACGCAACGGTACTCATGCGATTCGGTGTTCCCAACTATGTTGTTATTTCTGTGCAGATCGTCTGGTTTGGCACTTAGTCCTACTAAGACAGTCCGCTATTGAAAGCCTCACTCGCTCTGGACGACCCTGAACATATTGCATTAAGTTCGTTCCTCCCTCATATGAATACCTTCTCAAGCATTCAGCAACACTATAGGGGCCAGAGAAGCATCTGTGAGTAAGAATACAATTCTACTTTTGATATAACGGGCTTCCTAATATGCTAGCCACTATCTCTCTCCACATTGGTACGAAATACCCAAACTCAAGTCATGATCACGACTAGACCTTTGTCCTGGTCATGGTCGCGAACCAGCTTGGCGTTGCAGCGCTTGCCTCAACCATGATGTTATTCCTCCCCATCCTGCCTCTGAATTTGGCTCTTCTTCTTGGCCCGAGCGTATTCAGTTGACACGTTCTTCGTTACTCAAGCCCGGCTGGTTATTGTTTAAGCTTGGACTCTTCAAAATGTTCGCATTGCTGAGATCGTAGGGTGCCTTTGGGGGTTCGTGAGCGGCGTTGGCTTGCATTTGGGAACCCTGAACCGAATCGACCTGAGGTGCGAGAGGGTTGGACAATCTTGACACAGAACGTCCCCGTGTGAGCAGACTGTCAACGGGGTCTGGGCCATTGGCGCTGCTCTCAAATACGTTGCGCATCCGTTGGAAAAGGCTGCTGCTTCGGCTGGGGCTATTGCTGGTGCTGGCCTGACTCGGGGCTATGCTGACAGAGGATTCAGCTCGTGTCCGCTGCTGGAGTGGATTGTGAGCGGATTCCCTGGTGCCGTTGCTGGCAAAGCCGTTTCCAAACGAGTCGAGCTGAAGACCCTCATAGGCCCCCTTGATGTTGCCAAGTGCGCTGTCGCCTTTCGGTCGGCCTTCCAAGGATGGAGATTGTTGCTGAAACTCCGGATTCCCACTGTTCCAACTGTCGCGGATTACTGTACCACGACTGTCTTCACCATGCAATCCTGGCGAAGATTGCAGAGAAGACAATGTTGTCTGGCTATGCAGCGATACAGGCATAGAGTCCTCACGACTGTGCCACGACATGTTGGTCACATCACGGGGAATGAAAAGGTCTGCGTCTATCTCATCGTCATTGGGCTGCACCAGAGCCGTTCCGCGTGGAGTAAGGGGCGTCTGTGGACGATCAGTTGGTTTGGTACTGCCTTGGGATGAATCTCGTAGGGAAAAGCGGCCAGTTTCAGAAGAAGTCCGGCTTGGTCGTGCAGTCGAGGCGAGGAGGCCTGGTGATCGCAACTCTTCCTCCAGATCTGCTGCCCAATCGGCTCTGATGATGCTGTGACCCCCAATATAGGAACCATCTGAATGTCGGATAGAAGCTGTGTCGCGCATACGAGATCCTGTGGACATACGATCCCAGCTTTTCCGAGAATTGATTTTATTGCCGCTTGCATCGAGGGATGACATAGTGTCACTGGCGCCTTGGGTCATCTCGTTGTCGTTTGCTTGGTATACAATTCTTTTTGTTGGGCTAATCTTAGCCTCGCCATAAATTGCGTCTTCGGCATCTTGCTGGCTTTCGTCTTCGAAAAGGTCTTCTGTTCCTTGTACTGTATGTGCACTCTCATCCGGCAAGTGACTGAGCGCCTTTTGGAAGCGGCGAGGTGTGTTGACGAGACTTAGTTTCCGTGCTTGTACAGGCTCAGTTTCTGGAGCTGGTGTTGGGGTGTGCATCGCCTCCCGTTCATATTCCGTACGCTTGTCGATGTCGGAAGAGTTCGGGAGCTCTGCTTGCTCAGTCAAGGTGTGGTCGTTGCCAAAGTTGGCTGTGCGAGGAGTTGTGTCATCTGTGCTCTCGTCATCCCTGATTGCATGATCGCTCCCGGCCCTGTCCAGTGTGTCTTCAGGATCTTGTGGCACTTCATTTACTTGCGAAGTGCGGAGGGGCCAACCAGCCTCAGCAGAATGCGTGTCATGACTGCTTTGTGTGACATGCCCAGCTGCGTTTTGGGGCACGTCCGGCGTTGATGCTGCGTGTGTTTCCGGAGACGTCTCAGTCTCTAGTTGAAGTTCAGATTGCGCAGAGTCCATCTCTAATACTTCGGTGACCTGTGGTCGACCATTACCGGCCACGGGTTCGACTGCTTGCTCCATACTTACAAGGGATGTAGGAGGAGCTGACGAGTCTTCGGTAGTTGTCGGAGTCTCGACTTCATTGAGAATTTCCTCGACCTGGGCTTGAGACAATTCATTGCCATGAGACTCTATCTGGTTCTCAGTACTTGTATCACTTTCGGGGCCCTCAGAGTGACGATTTTGTGGCTCAGCAACTTGGTCTTTTGAAGCTGACATGTTCTTCTCAACATGACAGCCTGCCAAACTCCCATCACTGTCTAGGATGGGTATTTCACCTGTAGAGACTTGAGGGGTTGCACTGGATGCCCTTGCGTTCTGTGGCACAGAATCGGTATCATCATGTGGTTGAGGAAAGACGTCCTGCGATCCAAGGTTTCCTCCGGTGACTATGTTGGGGGGTTCGTCTGCGACTTCCACTGCTGCTGTTTCAGTAATGTTGATCCCAGGCCGTGCTTCCTCAACCTTCTCCGCAGCCACGTCTAATGACTCTTCTGCGACTGGCTCATGCTCTACAGGAGGAGCGATTTCTGACAGCTCGGTTGACGCAGTACTTGAATTCATCGTTTGGAGGACGGGTGCATCGGTAGTTGGGTCTGACACCTCTGTCTGGTTGAACTCGTCAAGTGCAGACAAATTTGCCGCTGAAGATGGCTTCATATCAGGGCTTATGCCTTCGTCTGCGGTAGGTGCAGCTTCCTCTGGCTCAGATGCAGTGGTTTCCAGGGTCGTATCCGGCTCCTTCTGAATGACCTGTTCTACTCCAGCTAATGCTGGCTCATCATCACCCTTCTGCACAGGCTGATCGGCCTCGGTCGCGACGCTTTCTGTACTGGCTTCGATTTCTCGTGCCAGAGCAGGCTCGGCTTCTGCACGAGCTGCAGAAACGGGTTCTTCTGACGCTATGTGTCCCTCACTAGGGTGGGACACGTCCTGTACTGGAGTCATGTCGGTTTCCCCCGTGTTGTGCTGCTCTGACACAAGCTCTGTTTCCTGTGGTGTGTTTCCAGTGCCTTCGAACGCTGGCCGAGCATTCTGGATGCCTCCTTTCACATCCTCAGATGGGCGCTGCTGCTCTTGGGGCTCTGGAGATTCATCCTCGTGGACAACCTCGGTTTGAGCCTCAGCTAACGTGTTCTGGAGCTCCTGTACCGCTGCCGAATCCACCTCCGAAGGTCGAGCCTCGGTGGAGCCCTCCGGTTGAGTCAAGGAAGCTTCAACGTTCAGTGCCGACGCTACTAATCCATCGGAGCCCAACGCAGTACTGGATGTTTCTTCATCTTCGGTTTCTACTGAAGATGGCTGGTCTTGCGACGGAACGACGTCCACTTCATGAACAGACTGCCCTTCCTCTTGTGTAGTTTCGGCTTCAAGAACCACAGATGGGGTTTCCTGTACCTCGGGTTGTGATTGCGCAGGATGACGGACTTCTACTGCTGGTGTTCCGACTTTCTCTGGTGCGTATAAAATCGTACTTGGGTTCGCCTCTCCTTCTTGCGCTTCCTCGCTCCTCTCCTTGGGCGAGATTTCAATGTCCGATGCAGCCTCAGGCTCGACTTCATGAGCGTGTGGGTCATCAACTTGTACATTTGATGCGTCCAGTTCCTCGTCTCGTACAGGGTGGGGCTCTATTCCTGCTTCATTGTATGGTGCAACTTCACTTTGAACATCCTCTTCAGATGGGATTTCGACTGCCTGCGCCTGAACCTCCTCGATCTGCTCTGTTGCGCTCGAGACATCTTGGGCTGCTTCAACATGTTGCTGATCAGGAATGACCATGGATTCTTGGAAAGTCTCAACAGAGGCTAGAGCTGCTTCCGAAACAGCGGCGGGTTCTTCGACCTGAAAGATTGTGGCGTCTTCTGAAATAGGCACGTCGTCTTTGGTTTCTACAGGCCTGGGTCCTGCAGGGGCGACTTCATCTTCAGATGCAATTTCATTTTCGATGTCCTTGGTAGGTTCAACTTCGCTTGGTACTGGGGTGACATCCTCGACTTCCAGAGCGTCGACCTCCTTAGTAACATCCTCAATACTTGAGTCTGGTACATTTTCAGCTTTAGTATGATCGGCCTCCTTGGTATCTGGAGAAGTCATTTCGTCGAGAATATGCTCAGGCGACGAGGTGGGCACGATCTCGACCCCTGTTGAAGTAGGAGCTGGTTCACGAGCTCCTTCGGTGTCCCGGGTTTCTGTAAAGTGCATTTCCTTGACAATGCCTTCAGTCTCCAAAGTTGGTACATTCTCAGCCTCTGCTGATACATGAGCCGCATCCTGAGACGCTACAAGACCGGCAACTTTGGTTTCATGGGAAATAGTCTCCTCGGAATCATCCTCACACCCCTGGGTAGGCACATTTTCGACCTCCTGTGCAGCAGGAACTTCTTCTGGGGACTCTGTAACGACTGCATCCTGATAAACGCTTTCAGGCTCTGAAATGGGTACATTCTCGGCCTCCACTGACAAAGCAATCACTTCGTCGGATCCGGCCTCGATGGACGTGCTGACTGACGCTTGAGCGGGAGCAGTATCAACCTCTTGTCTGACAGGAGTCTCGGTCACAATTTCTGGCGGTGCTACAGCATGAGTAGCATCGTCAGGCGCCTGGATGGCCTGTTCCGGTACAGGCTCAACATTCGTAGTATCGCCGCTCTCAGTAGCCTCGAAGGCTACTGCTGGCACTGCATCTGTGGATGGAGCTGCATCAGCCTCATCTTGAGTGGGCTCGATTTTGTCGACGGAGACGGGCTCGGTTTCGGGGGGTTCGGTGTTTGTTTTGATGATATCGCTGCTGCTTTGAGCGGGTTCGACTGAATGTATAGAATCGTTGAGCCCTGGAATAGTATCCGTAACTGGAATAGCATCCGTGACTGGAATATCCAACGATATGGCACTGTCTTCCGGAGCATCAATGTCCCTCTGAGGCATGACGTCTGGCTGTTGCTGTGTTTCTACTGATTCAGTGGATAAGGCATCACCAGTAGGCACTGCATTGATCCTACGCCGCCGCCTTGCGGGCGGTGGAGGGAGCGGTGCTTTCATATGCTCGTCAAGCATCCGATTAATGTCCTTTGAGTTTCCCTCGTCAGTCAGAAGCTCTTCGTGCTTGCAATGACACGCGGTAAAAGGGGAGAGCGAGCGGGCAAGGTGTATAGGGAGCCACAGCGTGATAAACTCACTTGTCTTCTGCCTTCTAGCTCGTTGAGCTTCATCTGGCCTTCAGCAGCCATACACTCGGCGGCCTGCTCCACCTCCTGTATCTTTGCATCAGTCTCATCCTCGGCATTCTTTTTGTCATTGTTGAATTTGGACAGTCGCTCATCATCCTCCTGTTGAATGCGGCTCAATAGCTCTTCGTCCTCGGCCTTTCGCCGAGCGACGGTTTCGTCATCTTCTTTCCGCCGTGCTTCGGCAATCCCGTCCTTCTCCGAGCTGCGTTTTTGGCCGAGCTCCTCAGATGCCTTCTGGAAAGCCTCATGAAGCGCAGCCATGGCGCTGTCATGCTGAGCCTCGAGTGCATCCAGCTTGTCGTTGTGTGCCTGTGAATCCAGGGTGGAAAAGGTATGGTGGATGTCCTGGAGAATCTGGCTCATCTGCTGAACCAAAGCCGAGACGTCCTGCATCTCGAGGACTTGGGAGCTTGGCTGCGCGAGTGGATAAGAGGGAATTGAGAACAGGATGAGGGCAGCAGTCGTCTGCGTTCCAACGGCCAGAGTAGGGAAACAATAACAAGTCTTTCGAGATTCAGCTTCGCGTACACACTTGCAGCGTCCTGGATAAAA
Source organism: Coniella vitis (assembly GCA_011317545.1). NCBI lineage: Eukaryota > Fungi > Ascomycota > Sordariomycetes > Diaporthales > Schizoparmaceae > Coniella > Coniella vitis. The sequence goes on from WUJK01000009.1 coordinate 1,522,669, forward strand.
AACGGGAGTCTACAGCCGAGGAACCAACTTGAAACAAACTGGGCGATACTGTGCCTTTTCTAGCCTGGGCCCCAGAGCCCTCAAACACAGACTGGGAATTGCATTGGGTAAGAGGCATATTGGGCTGAAAGAGCACTGGTAGCGAGCCAGAAGGGGTTCGTCTGAAGGCGACGCCATATTGAGGCCAAACAAAAGAACCCATGAGCTGTTGCGGAGCCTGAGAAATGTGAGAGGTTTCTTCTAGATGGCCCCGCGAGCAACGATGTGTGTGGACTGGGAGAAATAGGGCGACGTCGCAAATGCCATGTGCGGAACGGAGCAAGTACTATGTACACAGTACTCGACCCTTAACTTCAAAGCTCGGCCTAAAGCCAGCCAAACGGGTCCAGTCCAGGGGTCGTCGGCCCCTGCCTTCCATGCAGGCGTTGATGTAATGCAAGGTACCGCTGCGGCAAAACAGGTCATCTGCAGCGCCTGACTTAGCGGTTAATGTACTTTTGGGTACTTCTCTCGCTTGGCAGCCTCCATACCGCATCAATTCCGTGGGCAATAAAAATAAAGCTCAACCACAGAAACAAACCTCTATCAAAAGCCAGGCCCATACATTCCAGGATGCCGATGCCGTTTGCCAGGCATATTGGGTAGACGAATTTCATGCGCGGCCTACTAGGTACTAGAATAGCTCGGGGAAACGCTCCGGATGAGCATCCTCATTAGTCCTTTCCACTCTGTTCAAGTGCCGGCGGACGAAGGCATGAATCTGCATGCCGAGCCACCCAATCAGCAGCCGCACAAGGACACTCCAAGGCCGAGAATGGAAACCGAGAGGTCTAGTGGAGAGCATCGGGCCTCCACGCTCTCATGCCTGGCAAACCGGGTGCTCGAATCCGTCTCGGTCTGGACTCCTTGGGGTTAAAAGATCAAGCACAGTCGTTGGTGGCACTGTCCAGCCTGTAAGAATTCATAATAGTGCCATATGACGATGATCTATTAGGGCCGATCAATAGCGGCCAGAAGTCGGCAACATTGCTTGGTGTACTGATCGCTGGGTCCCTAGTATCCCGGCGATGCCATTCGCATGCATAACACTTCTGCATAATCTCGCGAAGCAGACAGAGACACCGCCCTTTGTCTGGAATGTCTTGCACTCAACCGCATCATGCTACATGTCGGAAGCCACGCCCACGCAAGTCCACTTAGGCAGCATCGAATGGAGCGGCGAACGCCGGCCGAATACTTGGGTTGTGAGCCTGTTGAACTTGAGCATCAAATAATTCCCGATCGAACTGTGCTCGTCTTAGTTTCTAGTACCGAGCAGGTTGTCTCCCTAGTCCGTGGGCGATTCATTCTGTCTGGAAAGCTGGGATGCCAACTCATGCTAGGTTTCAGGTGATTTCTTGACTATATTTGTAAGAATGAGCCGGTGCTGCTGCGTCATGCTGCGAGAATTAGTGCATGTTTCGTCTCTAACAGGCTATGGGCGAAGCTCGTCTTCATCTTGTTGAATAAGAATTGATTTTACTACTTTATCACCAAGCAATTGCCCTCATAGCCCGAATTCAAAGAACCTGGTTTAGGGTCATGCCGATGGCACTTTTATGTTGGAAAGAATTGGCACCATCACACCAGCTACCTAAGCGTAAAGTTATGTTGTGATGAGGTAAAATACGAGAAAATGATCCTAGTGGTAACCTCTTTCCGGCGGCCTTGTCGCGCTGAAGCAAACTTAAGTGCGATAAGACCCAAGGAGCGGTTCCATTGTCATTCGTGCTTTGTGAAGAGTGTAGTTGTATATATATATATAAATATATATATATATATATTATGTAAGCAATAAGTAGGAATGCTTTCAATTCTAAATCGTATCCTCATTGGGGAATATGCCTCTATCTTCATTACGATGCACTCAAGCCAGCTCATACGCGCCCATTAGGCGCCACGTCCATGCGCGTTTGTACCCGCCTCGCAGGTCACTGTGTACTCCTCCATTTTCATAACCTCCTGGACAGGTAGACGGCGGCGTGGTGCCGTCACGATGTATTAGCCTCACGGAGGCCGGGGAAGATTTTTGTGCCAAAATCCAAAGAAAAAGAAAATCAGGGGGGGGGGGGGAAGAAGGTTGCCTTGGTTGTACGAAACATTCAGAGAGCACGTCATCAATTGAATCCGTGACAGACGCTCTCCCTAAACCGTTACATAGTAGTTCGGACTAGATTCGGTTGGATGTATTGCCCTTGGTAGCCAATGCTGAGCTCCTTCGATATGTCTCACGATATTGAACACGCTCAAAGAAGCCGAAGCCAATGACGGCTAAGCCGATGACAAACCAGGTACCCGTGACAACGAGGCCCACGGGGAAGATGAGGAGATTGGCACCCGGCATAACAAATGCAACAGTGCCATTGGCAAGCCCTGCAACAACCAAGTTGACAGCAATCTGCGCCTGAGCCGTGGTCGAAATGACAACATCTGTTGACAAGGCGCCTGCCAGAAAAGATGCCTCGTTCAACGAGACATTAGTGGACACAGTCTGTCCAGCTGTGTTCTTGGCTGAAAGCGTCACAATAGGGGTTACGTATTCCTCGACCTCGGACCTTTTCGTGTTCGATCGTCAGTTAATTAGCAGTTCATGGAGGGTAAAAAATAGCAAAACTCACATGTTCATGCCTGCGGCCACCTTGGCCTGGTCAATCTGACCGACAAACATGTAGGTCTGCAAGAGCTGCGGAGTGGTAGTCCGCTTTCCCCCAACCATGCTCTGAGCGGTAGTCATGTTGACGGGGCTGACACTTGCGCCATTGTAGCTCAATGAGACCTGGACTTGATCGGGTGGAATGCCCACAAAGTCTTGGTTCGCTGCGCTGATCTGGTACAAGCGGAGATCTGCCATGAAAGAACCGGTTTGCTCGTTGAGGACCGGAAGGTTGTAGCAAGTACAGGTGCCCGATGGATTGGAAGCCTCCATGAGTTTGGACAGGGCGGCTTCACAGGCCGTATTCACATCGGCATCCCATTGCGTCATGTTGGAGGTCGTGGTCGTGGTCGCGGCGGCTGCTGCTGCTGCTGTCTGTCTGCGAAAGACAACGTGCTCGTTGGCCGCACGCTCCATTCTGGACTCGAGCAGACGTGTAGATCTGCCAGTCAAGGCGCCTTCTGCCACCAAGTCACCCACTCCTCCAGCTCGCGCCCCAAGGGCAAGCATGGCCATTAGCCCCGCGCCGGATAGAAAGACCATGTTGGCTTTTGGGGTCGATTTGAGTCGAGTTCGAGGATCGAGAAGAGTTGAGAATTGCCGGGGCGGATCTGATGGAACTTTATCACCCACGCGAGCGTCACGCCAATCAATATATTAGAATCCGACCGGCGGGTGCTTTCCTCTGATGCACAGGTGGACTAGGTATGCGGTAGAGATTGGCCTTAGGAACCTGCCTAAAGATCTCGCTGCACCGGTGGTTCCAGCCTAGTGTCTGTGCAAGCACTGCGAGAAAATAGCAGAAGGGGAAAAGAAGAGAAGTCAGAGATGGCAAAAGGAGATTGAGGACGATAATCGCAGCGAAGCAGAGAACCCTGGGGGGTGGGGAACAGATCGCCTTTAGGTCGCCAAGACTACAAGCCCGGCCAACTAGACAGCTTGGGAGCAAGATGACGGGACGCTAGGTCACAGCGGCAACGGTCGCCAGAGAGGGGTTGAGAAAGGCAGCGGAGCAGAAGAGCAGAAAAAGGTGTCGGGACCGGCGAGCGACTCGTGGCGAGGGGGCAGTGACAAGAGGAAATATCGCGAGCAAGACGCCCCAAACGCCTGACATGGGACGGTGTCCAAGGATCTGGGGCCCAGCACGGTCATGCAACACGTATCATCAAAACAACTGCTGTCGTCTGTTGTATGTCGTGTGCTTTTTTGGGGAAAAAGCGAGCAACGTAGAGGAAGGTGGGGTGGATCGTCCGATGGACAGCTTGCCGAGACGACGACGACGCAAGCAATCATAGGGGCGGAAGAGGACGCGGCGGCTGCACCAGACTGAGAGTCGCAAGCACAACTGCTTGGTCAGTGGCCGTCAAGGCTCACACGCTCATATCCGTGTAGCGAGAAGCCAAGGCGGACGCAGAAGGAGGCAGGCTGCGGCGCAACTTATTTGTCGACTGTTTTCTCGGGCGCAAGGAAACAAGAGGAAAGGCACAGCACAGCACAGCACAGCAACAGCAGCTACAGGGCAGTCATGAGACGCATGTGGGTGCATCAGAGACGACCAGGGGCGTGTGAGGTCGCGAGCAAGATACATAGTAGTGTTTTGGCGACTCGGTTGGGCCGGGAACTGGAACGTGGTCGGCGTCGACCAGGTCGCAGACTTGAGACCAGAACGGGGTGCTGCCCCCAGTGCTACAGAGCCCCTGGAGATCCGTGACAGGACCTGGCAGGGCACTGCAAGGGCGCTAACAGATGGGGCCAGCCAAGCCAGCCAGCCAGCCAACCACTCGGTGTCATATCAGGCTAGCTAAGCCGTCACAGAGGAGCAGGGGGTGATAAACCTGGGCGAGCGTGACGCTGAGTGCTGCGCCAAAGCTTGGCATGCTATACTGCTCTCTCGCGCTCTGCACCACGCCGTCCGTTTGCTATGTAGCGTGAGCGAGAGCACCATTGGCTTTTGAGCAGGCCCGCCTTGATACTTCTAGGCGGGCGATGGATCGGAAATGGATTGCCCGTACCGAGGGGATTCAGACGCTGACTTGCTTTCAGTCCTGCCCTCGCAATCATGTCTCCGAGAGTTGTCAAAGGACATGTGATGTTGCTGTGGCTTGACTCTGTCGCGGTTGGGCGGAGAGATCCAGAACAGGAAAGCACCGGGAAGCCACAGCGGGAAGTAGGGAAAGTGGGGTTCTTCTGTGACACGGGTGAAACCACCAAAAAGAATATGGGCCCAGGGCTTGTCCAGGTACGGGGTGTTGCTCGCAGGCCGGAGTATCTTAGTCAGCCTGGATTCGTAGCAAGTGCTGTGTACAATCTTGCCCATCAGCAAGCCGTCTTCAATGAACCTGCTGATTATGCCTTTCCCTGCTGGATCTGGACCAATACAGTAAGCAGGCCTGCAGGCTTGGGTCATGCTGGTCCATTTCGTCCCAAGGATAACCTTGAAACCCTAACCCTTCTCTGATATCCTGGGCTGCCAGCGGCCACTTTTTCCCTTCCCTTCTTGTTTCTCATCAGTACATAGTACTAGAGCTCACCTACAGCAGCCATGGCCAGTGCACCGCACCAGGGCCCGGTCTTGGTCACTGGTGGCTCCGGCTTCGTCGCCCTCGAAATCATCTCGCAGCTTCTCGATGCCGGCTACATCGTTCACACTACCGTCAGGAGTCTTCAGAATCATGCAAAGACGCAGGCTCTCCGCGCCTGGCGCGACCTCCACCGCTACGACAAGCTGGTATTCTTTGAAGCCGATCTGCTCCAGCCAATCTCGTTTGGGCCTGCCATGCGGGGCTGCCACGTTGTCTACCACGTAGCCTCGCCCTTCAAGGTTGAGAAAAGATCAAAGATGGCCTGCGGGAAATGATCGCGCCGGCACTCAAGGGCACAGCCAATGTTCTTCAATCGGTCCAAGACACCCCCTCAGTCACTAGGGTCATCCTCACCTCTTCGGTTGGTGCCGTCGCTGGAGATTACCGCGATGTTCTCGACAAGATGGAGGGCTGCGTGCTGCACGAAAGGTATTTCAATGAGCCCAGTTCTGAGAGGCATAACCCGTACCACCAGTCCAAGGTCTTGGCCGAGAAGGAGGCCTGGAGTCGCCATGACGCACAGTCACCGCGTCGCTGGCATCTTGTTGTTCTCTGTCCGGGCCTGGTACTCGGCTCCACTCCTACCGCTGCCTCCGAATCCGGTAGTCTTTTTCTGATGGATGAACTGCTGGCTGGCTGGATGTTCTATGGCGTGCCTGACCTCTCTTTTGTGCTCGTCGACGTCCGCGACGTAGCCACTGCACACATCAAGGCTGCCGAGTTGCAAGCTGCCTCCGGCCGCTATCTCATCTGCCAGCCTGAGACAACTTCCTTTTTGCACATCTCCAAGCACTCCAAATCCTTGCGTAATGGCTCCATCTGGCTGCCCGCCCACCGTATTCCCAACCTTGTCACCAGAATCGTGGGCCCGCTGTTCGGACTCACCCAGCTGTGGATGTCACGCAACCTTGGTGTACAGTTCACGGCCGACAACTCTAGAAGTATCGAGGAGTCGGGTGTCACATATCGCTCACGCGAGCAGACCCTCAATGACCATTACAGGTCCTGGGAGGATCTGAAAAGGGGAAAGGCGTCGTAGCTCTTTGAAGTAATGACAGGAAACCTGGCTTTGACACAAAACCATAGAGGTGAGCCTTGATCCATGTAACGATGTTATCGCACGTGTACCCTCTACAGATTTCGCCAAAGAAATTATAGGAACTCAAAACTCCCATATACGCAACGGTATACGGACTTATCTTTTGCAAAGCCAGCTTCGATGCCATGCTGCTTCAAGATCAGGTTTCAAGGTTTTCAGGTCCATCTATAAGTCCATGTTTACTGGAAGAACCTATGCATCGCTCTCGACGAACCACTTTTTGGGGGCCTCGACTGTTACTCTCTATGGAACTAGTGGCAGCATCTGCATCACTATGAAATTCACATGAGAGCACATATAGAGAAAAATCACAACATAACGTATCCTGACAATAATTTCTTCCAAGTTCAACATATACCTCAGTCTTCCGGCCCAGCTTCGCGTCTGTTGGATCAAGAGGTTTATTCAGGCGCCGAGTGTGTGTCTTTCGAATGTTCTGTATCCTTGTAGGCTATGATCTATAGCTACATGCTATATGACGCTATGCTTACCGAACCTGTTGAATCATTTCAACATCGCACAGGACGAATTCGCAGAGATATAGCCTTGCGCCTGCTTTAGGCATGACTTTGAAGTGCCTGCTCATTGTGTGAATACACAGCCCATATGTCATGGCTACTTGACATACTGGGCACTGCGATCGTCGTGCATGTTCCTATCCTTCTCGACGTCGCTACCTGTCGTGTCCTCCGCTTCTACGGCGGTGTCTTCGTCCTCGGCCGCCGTAGGTACCGTTTGGCTCTCTGCAACAGGTCCCTGCGCCTCGGCGTCGATTGCCTTCTTTGCCTCTTCTGTCTCTTCCTTCCGTTGCAGTCCTTTGTCCTTGATGAAGAACATTAGCAGCCAGCAGCAGCTGATGCACCCAATCCAAAAGAAAAAGACAGATCTCGACGCTAGCGTATACGTGTCAAGCACAGCATCCTTTTGGCTCTCTGTGAGACCCGACAGATCAGGAACCGAAAAGACAGATGACTTGATCTCGCTAACCAGCGTTGCTGGAAGGGTTGGTGACGATGGCAGGCGCGAGACTACGGTGTTGGAGTACAGCGCTGAAGCCACGGCAAGGCCACAAGCACCCCCAAGCGAACGCAGAAAGTTTCTTGAACTAATGACAACCGCTCGATCGGCCTTTGCCGAATGCGCCTGGGCGGCGACAAGCGTGGGCTGGAATGTGAAGCCTATGCCAGCTCCCTGGATCACGAGAACGACAATCATACCTGCCAACGGGAATGTTCGACTGAATCTGCTCTCGACCACGGCGGCAATGACCCAGAGGGAAAATCCGACCCAAATGACTTCGCCGTATCGATTGGTTCGCGACATGTACTGGCCAGATGCAATGGATGCCAATGATTGTGGAAGGACCACGGGGAGGATCATGAGTGCTGACTGTATAATAGTCATTTGTCGGACAATCTGGTAGAACAGCGGGAGGTAGTACAGGATACTGTAGTAGGAGAGACCGCTATCAAACAATGTCAGCAAATTGCTGCTTATATCTGAGGGGAGTCATTTGACCTGTCCAATAGGCCGCCTGAGCCAAGTGCGGGAACGCAAGACAACGGCGAAACGACTTATTCAAAGTCACGCCATGATTTCAAGCTGCGGCTCTGGTAGCAGCTCCATGAAGCTATGTGCTGAGTAAGTGGCAAAAAGTTCGACTTACATTAAGAAGTTCTGTATCATCATTGCAGTCAAGGCCGGCTTCTTAAACAAGCGAACTGTATCCTCAATCAACACGTGAACTAGACTCCGATAGCGTCCAGAAATGCACTCAGGGATGGGAAAGATTGGCCAAGACACCTACAGGGAAACATGGGCAACTTGGCCACTTTCCACTCATTCAGCACAAACAAGACAAGAAAGACACCGCCAATGGTCAGCATGGAAATTACCATGGGCGAGCGGGCAGCGAATTCAGTGCCTATCCCAGAGATGGGAATAAGCAGAAGCACTGTGCCTACCGAGCTGAATAAAATACCCAGGTAGTCGATTTTTGCCAGCTTTGCCTTGAGCGGCTCGGGCGGAATGGTCTGTGACGGCAGCAGGAACAGGAGTATCAAGGCTGCGCAAACAGCCAGCGGACAGAGGAGCCAGAATAACGCCCTCCAAGTGACTTTTTCTGTAAAGGACGAGGAGATGAAAGGTCCAACGGCGTTACCAAGCCCCACGCATGAGCCCAAGATGCCCATGAACTTGCCCCGTTGCTTAAGTGTTGTCACATCCGAAACAACCATCATGGTGAGGGCCATGGTGCCTCCACTAGCCACACCGCTGATACCGCGGAAAGCAAAAAATTGAGGCCCCGTCTTGGCGAATGAACATAGCAAATCACCCAAGCCCAGCAGACACAGGCATGAAATCAGCATGACTTTTCGCCCAAAAATATCCGATAACCTGCCATAGAGCACCTGGAATGCCGTGTTGGCAATCAAGGAGGATGTTCCTGCCCATGTTATTGTTGAAGAGCTGTTGAGGTCACGGCCTATGGTGGGCAACACAACGCCAATGGATTGTTGGTCAATGAAAGTGATCAGCAGTGCCGAAGCCAAAGCGCCGAAGACAATTATAAGGCGCCCAGTAGGCAGGATGTTGGTCTGGTCGTGTAGAGTCGGCTCGATTTTGGCCATGGCGAAGAGCAGAATTGACTGGCTCGAGGGCGTGAACCGCGGCCTTGGCTCAGTGACAAGGATCCCAATCCAAGGCTTCCGTATGCCGTACTACCGAGCGTTGCAACGCAAGGACTTGTTATCAGTCGGCCCCAAGTCTCACGTCGTCGCGCCCGGTTCAATGTTGCTGACTGGTGAGGTAAAACAAGAGTGAAAGACGAGTACAGACCCCAAGAGCTGGTATCAATTGAGGTGGAGAACCGAGAGAGGACGCGCAAAGAAGATGAGAACAGAGGGAGGGGAGAAAAAAAAACCCCCCCTTCAAAAAACCCAAAAAAAGACAACAACCAATGACACAAGACCGCGCAAGAGCCACCGACGGTGGGACTGGCTTGCTGGCCGGCTGACCGACACAAGATCAAGAGATTAGAAAAGGGCGTCCTGTTGACAAGACGACGCCGATCCTCGGCGCATCGAGAAAACCAAAACTAAAGCGATTCGCGAGCCAGATCTTCTTATCCAGAAACACGTGTGTGTCCAAGTACTACGAAGAAAAGAGGTACCCGCGAAATTCCCGGGAATTCTGGTCACAACATGACGGCAATCGATAAATAGCGGCACCGGATAGCCGGGAATAAAGGGGCTCTGGGAGATCCCTAAGGCTCACCGTCGCCATCGCCGTCCATTGATTGTGCGCAGTCCTAGCGCGGGAGGTCGAGAAAAAAAGCAACATGGCAATATTCGTTGACATATCTAACATCAACTCGCCCAAGCTAAGCCGAAGAAGAACTTCATCCCAGTCCTCTCTGTTTTTGTACATCAGCTTCCCACACCAGCATAATAGTTGAGTAGCATCTGCGCGTTCACAGGAAGCTATAAATGTGTCTAGAAAGCCTTGCCAATAACAGAAGTGGGGTGTTCACAAAAGGTTTTTCCAAAGAGTCTAGTCTATAAACGCCAATGCTATCTGCGCCGGTGAACTCTGCCAATCATACTTTTCAAGAAACAACAGTCGTAAAGTGCTGTAGACTTCTAACTTCGTGGGGTGCTCCACGTCATCTTCTCATCCCTCATGTAAAAGTCTTCTTCGCTTCATAAGTCAACGTCCATACTCCTAGGAGTAGTAAGATCATATGAGATGCTCTCAATCAGTTGTAGCCTCGCGCTCGGCCATAGTTCTTCCTCGTTCGCCGGATACTATGCTCTCGCCTCCATCTTCGACATCGGCTAGCTTGAGTGCATCCTGTACGTCAGCCACGAAATGATCCTCGCCCCCAGCCAATTCCACGATCCCGCTGCGCTGCATTAGTGCCCATACTTTGCTAGACCGCCCGGGACACCGGCTGAAAAAGACCCGAACACCGCGCTCGCGATATGTGCGCACAATTTCTTCTAATACCATAGTGCCAGATCCATCAAGCGATGTAACACCGTGGATATCGAAAATGATGTTTCTGTTGGAATCTTCCTTGCGCAATCGGGGCAGAGCAGGATGAGCTTTGCCCGTACCATACATTTCTAGTCGTCTCAGCCGGGTTTTGAGCTCGCCGGTATTCGCAAATGTCAACGGCTCAGGGATTTTGACAATCAGGCAACCTTCGACAAACTCGAGGCGCTCTGGATTCGTCTCTGCATTCTCGAATCGCTGCGTGCCAGGAATCCGGCCTAGAATCTGAATTCGTGGCCGTGTTGCATGGCGAATTACTTGCAGCAAAGACAAGCCAATTCCCACGGCAATGCCCAGATTAAGGGAATAGAAGATCGTTGTCATGACAATGACAAGCATCAATGTGAGTTCTGGCCATGCCCCGATCCGGAAAAAGAAGACAACATCATGAGGAGCCTCCTCAACAAGAGACCAGGCAACAACTGTGATGAGTGAAGACAAGACCGGTTTCTTGACGCATGTCAGCAAATAGACATTCATAGCCAAGGCAGGGAAGCAGGTAAGGGAGGGAAATAACGAACCGGGAGGTAGTAAAAGTAGGGCAACAGGAAGAAAATGGTGATAACAGTTAGAGCACTCAGAAATACAGAGCTCATGGGCGTCTTTCCGCCGGTCTGCTTATTAACCTTGCTCCTGCCATAGCCTCCAAATGCTGGCATACTCATGAAGCACGAGCCGACCAAATTCGCCACGCCGAGCGCCACAAGCTCGCGATTCGGACTCAACTGAATACCGGGAATTTCGCTGCTGGGCCCTAGGCTCTTGGCAGCTACAGACGATTCAAAAAAGCCTAACAATGCAATGAGAAATGAGGTACCCATGGCGTCTCGGATGTGGGTCATGTGCGACAGCTGGAAGGGCCAACGGAAAGTGAAAAGGCGACCGGACGCCGACCTGATATCACCCATGATGGCCACACCATGACTTTCCCACTCGAGCTGATAACACAAGATGGCTGACAAGACCACGACCACGAGGCGATCGGGAATGTAAGCGACTGCGGGATAGCGAGGCTGAAGCCGACGTTTCACTTCTCTGTGGAGAAATCAGTCTCAACGCGCTCTAGCACATGAACGACAGTCCACTATAAGGGAGTTGCTTCATGCTGAGCAAGTGCATTCGTTGTGGGTAAGCTTACCTGCACGTCATGACAACGGTGAAGCTTGTCGCTGCAATGGCAGCGGTCAGCACGTGTACATCGCCAAGATGGCGTACTACGAAACCAAGTTTGTCCATCGAGCTCCCGTGGCCGACGTGGTCGGCAGCAAGAGTAGCGAGCCCCAGTTCTGGCAACAGCTGTTCGACGAAAATGACGAAGCCAATGGCGGAAATGAAACCACGCAAAAAAGGCTTGGAAAGAACGCTATCGAGAAAACCCAAGCGGAAGAGGCCAGATAAGAAGATGGTTGCGCCAGCGGTGCCGGCAATGACGCCGCAAATCCTCGCATGCATGATGGCATCGTCGTCTGCGCCTCGACCGTTATCTACGCTGCCCTTGACGACACTGCCAACCAACAGGGAGCCGGGGGCTTCGGGCCCAAGGATCATCTGCGGCGCGCTTCCAAGCAGCGCATAGCAAAAGGGGTTGAATACAAAGGCGTAGAGACCGTTGATGGGCGGTACATGGGCCAAGTTGTCGGCTAGGGACAGCGCCATTGGGAGATACATGCCAGCAATGGTGAGACCTGCAATGAAGTCGCCTTTGAGGAAAGAGAGCTTGTACTCGCGCATCCATACCAGACAGGGCAGATAGTAGGCAAGGTACCTAGGCAAGAATGCGTGTCAGCTCTTGTAGTCGCAGTGCGCTGTCTCGCAGCAGCAGGTGCATAGAGAGGGCCACAAACATGTATCCGCTATCCTTGACACCATGCCTCTCAGCAAGCTCGCTAGACCGGCTCATATTCTTGCTGCGGATGCGCCTAGCCCACCGCTTCCGCCAGTCGGAGGCGCCACCAGCAGAAACATAGGCGACGACGCTGTCGAAGATGGGCAGGGAGTTGTCGGAGGAAGCGCCCGGGGAGGCAGCGCGCGATGAACCGACGGCGGAGCCATTGCCGGAGCGGAGATAGCTGGCCGAGGGGCTGATGGGCCGCGGCGAGAAGGTGCCGTGGTCGCAAGGCCCTTCATGTGGATGGTCATGGTAAAGCGTATCACCCAGAAGGGCACTTGTCTCGGAAGGCGGCACAGCGGGCTTGGATGGGGAGGAGGAGGAGGATGACGAGTCTACACTGGGGGTGTAGCTTTGGCGCAAGCCACTCGGGGTCGCAGGCGCATGGGCGCTGGTGTTGGCTGAAGAAGCCATCGATTGCGGGGTCCGAAAATCACGGTCGACGGTAGCCCATTGCAGCAGCAGGAGCTCCAAGAAAGAAGGACGAGAAGAGGCAATGGCGAGAAAGCAGGCCAGATGCGAGCGGTCCAAAGTGGAACGCCAACAAAGACAAGGCGAGGGGATGCGATGCGATTGTAGGAGGCAAGACAGGCAGTCCAGTAGTCCAGTAGTCCAGCTACCGGGCCGGAGTCAGAATCGGCCACGATTTGATTCGTTCATGCTGCCCAGGATATGAGACGAGACCAGCAAGTGCCCCCTGCCAACAAGATGCCATCCAAGCAAAAGGGCTCCAGATCCACGGCGGCAAGGGCGGCAGGAGCTGTCCCTCGCAAACTGCCGGGTTGGGGGACTTTTCACGGTGACAGTACATAGTACCTACTAGCCTGCTAAGTACATTCTGTGCTCCTGCTTCTCCGTGCGGCACCCAAGCCCCCGCTCCGAGTACGTGTACTTTGTACCATTGAACTACCTAAGCAAGCCCTGGTACTTGGCGATTTTCCACGTCGTAGAACCACCTCATCACACCTTGATCACGCTCAAAGGTAGCACAAAGGCATTGAGCTCAAAAACAAAGTCGTCTGCCGCTTTCCAACACCCGTTTGTCTTATACACTGAGGAATACTTGCGCAGACAGCGAACAAGACATAATTCATGCTTCATTTTCCGTGGAGACGCAGCGTTATAGCAGTCCTTGTACATAGTAGAGACACGCTACCGTTGGCCTGAGTAGACAACCGCCATGCCACGTCTTTCAAGCCGCCGCTAACCAAACTGCACCGGCCTAGCCTACCTACCCAACCTCCAGGGGCGCATGCTTGGACAAGTCAGGAATAGCACGAAAAGAAGCAGAGAACAGCTCAAGTGCAAACTTGACCCTGAGGGCTAAGGCAGCAGCGGCAACAAGGACACCTGAGAAAATATACGAGCGTGGCCACGGCTTGCCAAGCTTTTGTCTCTCCATGTTCAATGCTTGGAATGGAGTTTGCCAGAGGTCTCGCTGAGAGGAACGACGCCAGCCAGTCTAACGTGGTTCATATGATGACATTGCTCCTGATATTTTAGCCAAGCCTCGTGCGATCGTGGCGCAAGGGTGAAGCCGTTGCTGTGGTCATGGGTAGTATGTGATACAAATTGATCACTCTTACCAATATCGCAAAATCAATCCTCTCATGCTATGAGACAAGAGGCTGAAGATACCAAGTGTTGTTCTATGCGGCTGTCTAGATCACATAGAGCAAGCCTGACGCGAAAGTGCTGGGGGATTGAGGAAAAGAGAGAAGGGTTCGAGAATAAAGAAAGACATTGTGTGAAGAAATGGAATGGTTTGAGATGGCTTGTAGGTCTGCTTGACTTGCTACACTTTGAAACATCAACGATGTTGTGGCTGCTTCAACACGTGGTGTGTTATCGAGGGTAGCCGTACCGATTGTTGGGTGTGCGAACAAGGGACGACAAATGAGGACCAAGTCACTGACGCTGTTGCTTCACATATGCTGCTCGTGTGGATTCCAAGAAGCTCTCTGCAGCCTGTGCCACGGCTATTTTTATGGCCATTGCGCGATTTGAGGCTATCTCCACACTTACTGCCACCCAAGACAGGCCAAACAAACAGTCTCGCTTCGAGGTGTCTATGTACCTATTTTTTGGCAGATTGGCATAAGCAGATGGCCTCCAGGCACGGAGTAGACCCTGCTGAGGGCAGAACCATTTGGATCTCGCGATTAGCCCTCAAGATTGTTGCTGCTCGTCGCTGAAATGCAGATGTAGTCTATGAGCACGCTCGGGGTGTCTGTAGTAGACGCCCACATGGCCATGCGGCCCAGCAGCGACCCGGAGTATCCGTGGACTTCGCCAGCAGCAATCACCAAACGGCCGAGAAGTAACACCAGAATGAAGCGCCGTGCCTCTGGCCTGCCTCACCTTGAAACCCCGCGAGGCCGGCGACAGCCACAGACCAGCTGTGACTTCTGCCGCTCCAAAAAGCTCAAGTGTGATCGTCGTCAGCCATGCTCCAATTGCAGCAGTAGAGGCGTCGTCTGCAACGGCCAGCCCCTGGTCGCCGCGTCTGTATCGGCCAATACTGTCGCGCCCTCCCAGGCCCAGCCCCTGCCCGCCGACGACGTTCTCGAGAGACTGCACCGCCTTGAAGACGCCGTTTTTGGCCCATGCGCAAGCCCACGCCATCCTCCTCACCCTCCACCACCGCCTGATTCTGAGTCTGCCTACCGGCCCTCGGGCGCGTTGGACAATGCCGCCAGCGAGCTGGACTACGATGTGTTAAGCGATTCACTCGTGAGTTTGCTACTCTCTGTCTCGGTCGTTCCTTTCATGACCTGAGCTGACCTGTAGTGGACCCTCGATGATTGCGCGACTTTTGACTTCCGCGTTGCTGCTTCTGGCGAGCCTAGCCCTGCCAGGCCGACGTCTGTCCGTCGCGTCGACCTGCCGAGTCGCGAGGACGCCCTGTGTCTCCTGCACGACTACATCGACAACTCTGACTACTATGTGGCAAATATCTTGCATCCCGCTTCCGTCCATGCCACCGTCGATGGTGTCTACACACGCCTGTTGCGCCAAGGCCAAAGAGCTGACCTCGGCGCTGCCGCGTTTGTTCTCTGCATCTGCGCTGCTGCCGCCTTCTTCTGGGACGATGAATCCCCTGCTCAGTACAACTTCCCCTCCGAAGACCACGCAGCAGCCCAGTCTCAGACCTGGAGGACCAGTGCCTGGGACCTCATTGACCAGGCGCAACGGTCCGCTTCCAACACACTCGAGATGATCCAGGCCAGGCTCGTGCTCGCTGACTTGTTGTACAATGTTGAGGGTGTGACACCCCGCTTCCGCTACATCCACAGCTGTGCGCGCACAGCCGCGTATGAATCCAAGCTGCACTTGGTTGACTTCCCAGGCACTACCTCGGCCGATAGCGCGCTCATGCAGGAAAGGAAGCGCAGAATTTGGTGGTACATTGTCGGGACAGATTGGTACGTCGTCTTGATCCATCCTGGAGTGACTCAGCACCCATCATAACGGGGGAATATCTCTCCAACTGACATTCTACTTCAGGCTCTTAGGCACCATGGGTGGTAATGCCGACCGTATCTATGCGGTTAGTCCCAAGCACATGGCAGTCAATTACCCAAGTCATGTCCCTGACGAGGTCCATGGCCTCTCCTCTTCCTTCTCCTTCTCCTCCCACAGACCATGGTCGGAGGCTTCCGCAGTACATATGAACATACGCATTCGGTTGGCACAGATATGCCGCGAGACGGCTGATTCCCTACCGCTGGGCGCCAAGGACGTCAACACTTTGCCATACTCCAACATTGCGGCCCTCGATAAGGGCTACCAGCAGATTTTAGCCGACTATCCTCCTCTGCACGAGCACCTGAGCTCGCCCGATTTGACGCTGCGAAGGATTGGCCGTCAACGGTCTATTGCTCTTTTATCAATCCATGCTCGGCGGGCCAAGATGCTGAGGTCTTTGCTTTCGCTGAAGCCGATGCCGACCAGATTCGAGCTTTTTCGCAAAAACTGCTTAAACTCGGCTGAATCCGTCATACATATTGCCTCGGCCATGCTAAGTGAGGCTGTCGATACCCCATCTTCTAGAGCGCTCGTCGCAAACACGCGGTCCAGCGATAGTTTAGCAAGGCAGCGAAGCCCCCACCGCCGCGGGCTCATAATCAATCATGTCAGTTGCCAATCGCTGTTACTCAATACCTTCTTCTCTTTGCATTGCTGTCTCAGCATCCCACGGCCCCCGCTGATTAGCCGAAACATACTGCTGACTGTGGATGCAACAGCTCTTCATAGCATGTGCTGTGTTGGCCACAGATCCTTCACTTCGCGCAGGATCAGAGGCTAGCAATTCAGCTTCCTGGCCTGAAGTAGAACAGAGGCGATCGCATTTAGCAAATGCCTGCAGGCTTATGGAGAAAGCAGGCGAGAAAAGTCCTATGGCCCAGCACATGACAAAACGTCTTGTGGAGACACTCCGAAAACATTGTGTTCACGGTGTAGAAAAGCAAAGGGGTTCTACACCTGGTATACTGACTCTCAAAGACACATTTGAGTCTGACGTCAACAAGACTACTCACAAGCCATTGCAGCAGCCGCCAAGCGAGCTAGAAGCTACTGCGAAGGGTTCTTCCAACGTCGATGGAGCTCAACGACAAGCAGCAACGCATCAGGAATGGGCATCAGGCACTTTTTGCTCAAGCACCATGACTGGCATATGTGATGATTTCCTTAGTACGAACCTGACAGAAGACGGTTGGGATCGATTGTTTGCGGATCTGGATACGCTTAGTGGCGGGATGTGACAAAATCCTTGGGCGCGTCACTTGGCGTTATACTTTACGATCCTGGGCCAAAGCATGACATGCTTAAGCTCGCTCTTGCTGACGCATTTAGAAGCATTCGCCTCCCTCTTGAACTCCACGAGCATTCCTATTTCAATCCCATCATCCTCTGCTGTCTTGCTCTTCATGTGGGCATTTTGACGCCATAACGGCCCTCAAATAGACAGGAACTCATAGAACCCGTTCCGCATTCCTCCGCGATGTAGCAGAGTGGCCTGTTGACCGTTATAGTACATCATATGTTACCAAATGTCATATTATAGTCGGAATTTGTAAACATTGATTTTCGCAGCCCTCGATATTACTTGTCGCCACATTCATACGTCCAGAGCATCCATATTTATATCGTTTGCAGTACCTAACTCTTTCATTGTCGGTACACTACGTTTGACTGAGTACCATTGGGTTTCGTTTGAGACACTGGTACACTGGTAAGATAACATAAACCTGTATCAGCAGAGCATGATAGTTGCCTTCAAGGTGGCATATGTATCATCTTCCGGTATCATAGAAACGGCCCAGTATATTACGAATGCAGCAAACATCAAAATCTCATGGCTATGTATTTTTACACTGCTGTTGGTCCCTTTGACCTATGAGCACACGTGCATTACTGTGTTATGCATGTGATATAACACTTGGACTTGAAGCATTTGCTGATAAAGCCACAGAGACCGATTATGACCATGTGCCGTTACCAGGTCCAAAATAGCCAACAGAAGGCAGCTGTAGCCATGGCGTTCCATCATTGTCTGCAGTGTTCTGCCAAACTTCATTGCCCCACCAAGAAGGGAATTGCACCCCCGGTCCATAGGTGACTGCGAAGAATATCACAATGCCAGAAATTGCCAGTCCCTATATTGTATATGTCAATGGGGTTCTCTGACACATCAAAACCAAGCCAAGTTAAATTAGACTTACCGAGTCAAGAGCAGCGGCAAGTATGTAGTTGTATTTGGCCCTTCTTCGATGTCAGCTGTGCCCTGCAAATAGATGCGTTCGTGACTCTCGGGGATTCTTTCTCGTTCCCCGGGCATACAACCGAGGCGGGCAACAACGATGATCTTTGGGGACTATCCTTATGAAGGAGCTTTTGTGTGGGCTTTTATGAACCAACTTACCACCAGGCTCGGTATCTATTGTATATAAACTTGTTGAAAATGACGTTGACGATATACCAGCTGGAATAATTGATACCTGTTGCTGGAGGGACATTGTATGTTCCTACAAAAATCAGTGGCCAGTTGATCTTGCGCACAAATTCAGACTTTGTCTTTTTCCAAACATAGTACGTGACAGGCGGCAACAGTAGGCCAATCCAAAAGAAGTGCAGCTGTGAGCATGATGATTTTCTTGTTAGTCAAAACAGCCCAGCTCAACTGCAAAACGGTCCATTCGGACGGCTTCCAGCAGTGATGAAGGCAAACTTACCAAGCCCGAGTAGATTTTGCCTGCAGAATATAACCGCGCGGGACCGATAAGTCCCCATATGATGGAAGAGCTGTAGACCGTGAGACCATTTGGACAGGTGAATCCGTTCGGCTGGTCCGTATCACAGATGCCTTCGACATGGCCAAGCATCCACAATGTCACACCCACCTGTGTCAGGGCGCCTAAGATAGTGGCGAGACCCTGTGCGAGGAAGAGAGTCCGCGGGGCGATTTTGAGGTAATGTGCCAGTTTCACTCATCGGTCCTCGTGTTAGTTATTTGAATCCATTGAACGTGCGTAAATGCATGGACCACAAGCTCCAAGAGCTATTTGAACATTTGGTATGGCAAGCAAAGGAGCCTATAAGCCGAAGGAAATAGTGGAGGGAAATTGCGCATGGAGTGGCAACTTACTGTCTTGTGCGAAATACAGCCCTTGACCCACAACATCGGTGGACAGAATCTTGAAGAGCATGTTGGCCATTGGCTTGCCTTCGAACATGTAACCGCCAATAAACTCAGCTAGGACGTTGATTTGATTGGCGTCCACGTTTGTAACGCCCTGGATCATGCCGCACGGGATCATATAGACTGTCGGGATGAGAAGCGCCAGAACGATACCGTATACTGGGAGACCTGTCGCGAAGACCTCAGTCATGGCAATGGACATGCCAAACACAACCAGAATGATGGATGCCCACCACCACGTGGGCACCTGTTTGTACGACTTCATGAGACGGGCGTGGATGTCCAGTCTCAAAGAGCCTTTGAAGGCGTCAACCAACTCCCGCCAGTGGAAGAAGTAGATATGCGACAGCACGCTCGTAATCGAGGCAAAAGACAAGCCGTAGACAAAGGCGAAGGTCGCAGGAAGGTACGGAGGGCTATACGCGGCATATTTCTCCGTGTCAAGGCTCTCTCCGGTGATGACCCTGGTAGTGTCGTAAACCTGGCCATAGCGATCGTACACGTCCGCGGTGCAAAAAGGCAAGTAGGCAGAAAACCACGTATTGGTATAATACAGTGCCGGCGTAATAACCCAGAAGAAGAGTGCGAAGCCGAAAAAGACATTGACAGCGGCCCAGTGCGGACTTGTCAATGGGTTGTTGTTGTAGGCGACCAGGCTCCAATCGAATGTGAGAGGAAACAGGCCCATGCCGGTCACCATACCAAACACTTGGTTGACAGCAATGTTCTTGGGCGCGATCCAGCAGATCCACGTAAAGTAGCTCAATCCTGTGAATATCAGGCCGGGGAACCAGTACCACACAAAGGCGATGGCGCCAACAACGAGAAAGAATTTTATGCGTGTGATCCTCCAACCGTCGGCAACGGCGTTGGCTCTCGAGTGCAGAGAGCTCAACAACGCGATATTACTCAGTACGCCGGGCCAGATCATGCTTGCTGGCTCGACCAACCATCTCGCGCTCAAGCCCGCGAGGCCGTAACCGAGCAGTTGACAACACAGGACTACCATGACGCTGAAGCCAGTACGCAGCGTGAAACCGTACAGCTTCGCCGCCTGTATGATATTGGTTGAGTCTGCCGACCCAAATCCAAAGGATACGTTGCTCATGATGGTCACCAAAGCATGCTCTTTGATGTTGAAATGCCTGTCAGGGTTGATTCGGCTGATAGGGAGCAGATGGGCGAGGAAAGCACCCAGAGGAAAAGCCAACAGTTCAGATACCAGCGAGACGATTTTGACACCGGGATAGCGAAGAGAAAAGAATTGGTTGACACCCGCACCCAGGAAGACGAAAACCTATGTACAGGTTGATGTGTTAGCAGCATGACTATTGCGCCATCCGTCGATTTGGGTATGCACGATCACAATACTTACAATCCCCAAAAACCAGGCTCGAAAGGTGTTCACCGGCATCTCAGTGTCGTCAGTCTCGGGCACAACAGCGCGGACTGCTGGGAAGGGACTCGTGTCCGCTTTCCAATCTCCTTCGTTGTCGTCTTCGGCGATGACACGGGCCAGATCGACTTCAAGCTCCGTCAAGTGACCCTGCAATACCTCGCACTCGGCATTATCGTGAACATTGTGCTTGCCCTTTTCTTCAAGTCCAAAATCGGGACCGTATCTACCACCACCTTCATTTTCTTCTATCATCTTCTCATCTGCAGCAACGCCTGCAGTAGGCTCCATGAAGGTTAGATAAGATATGTATTATGATGCTGAACTGCCACGCTGTCGATCATGCGAGACGATATCCCAATGCTCGGAGATGATGGTTGTTAAAACACATCGTTCCGCACATCTCTCCTTATATCACGAATTCTGTATCTTTGTATAGTATGTACATACAGGCATGGCTGCGATAAGAATGTAACATGGCTTGAACCCACCTCCCAGGCAACGCATCAATACATAGTAAGTGGCAACCTATAATGCGTGCGTGCGGGGTCCTCCGTATCGACTTGGCAGATAAGTGAGCATAGAAGGTGGGGGCGACCAGGATGTTGATGCAATGTATTATTATTCGCTTGAAGTCTATATAAAAATTTCCGAGTATATACGGCAACGAAGACTGCCGGTTGTTTGCCCGTTGCTAGTAGCCTATCTGTTGGATATCGCTAGCTCTAATAAGGATCGGATGCAGTACTACGCTATAGTGCTAAAGTATGGGTAGTTGTTGGTTACGATCGTATCAAGACTTATAAGCCTGAGCCATTGTACAGAAACGTCCGGCACGGCAGGATTTTGTTCTGCCGTACGCTCTGCTATAGTCTGATCTATTGAAAGATACCTCCGGCACGGTCAAATTCGCCTAAAATTGGGTTCTGCAGAGGTACCCCTCTAATTTGATAATCTAGATAATAACTTCTTATAAAAGAGTTAATTTATCTATTATAAGTCTTTAATCTAAGAGAAGTTACGGTAAACGAGTTTTTATAAAGTCTTTATAGAGTTTTACTCTATTAATATTATAAAGAGCACTTTTATATATTATATTATAAGTAAATATATATATTAAAAGTAATTTCGTTAGCTTGGTATAATATTAATATAGTTATTATCTCGCGATAGTAATAATTATAATTATTATAAAGTATCTTTAAGCTTCTCGAATAGTTTTATTAACTATAAGATACTTATATCTCATTTATAATAATATAAAATTACGTCTTTTAAGCTTATTAATATAATACTCTTAGCTTTTACTAGAAAACGCCTTTTAGATTATAAGTACTCTTTAATTAGAGTTTATAGGAGAGCTAAGCTCGAGGAAGCTCGATAATTATAACTGATAAAAGCATCGAATTACGATAAAAAGAAGTAATAATCTTATAAGTATTAAATAATATTATTATATCGATCGTATAATATTAGTATAATATAATTAAAAATATCGATAAATATAAATAGGGAGGATAAAGAATTTATATAGAGTTTTTATTACCTTATCTATAGCTAGGACGGATATAATAATATAGCGGTTATAACGTTTATATAACTAGAATAATATAAAAAGATAATAACCTAAATTAAATTGTTAATAAAAGATAATATCTAAAATATCTTTAAATTAAAGTTATATATAAAGAATATTAAATAAATAATATAAGTATTAAAAGTTTATAATATAAATATATAAAGTTATTATAAAGGTATAGCTATTATATAGAGAAACCTTAATATAATAATTATTAAAATATTAATAAAGTATTAAATAATATTATAACCTACGGTTATATAGGTTATAGGAACGGGCTAACGTAATAAGCGCTTAACGGACGGAACTATAATAGACTATTAGGATCTCTTATATAACTAAGCTATATAAGATAATATAATCAGGGTTAGGGTTAATTACTCGGATTACGATAATTAAGGTAATCGGATTACGATAATTATAGTAATCGTAGTAATCGGATTATAAACCTAGAGGTAATCTAGCTAAATAACGGAAGGATATAAGGACGATAGATTTCCTAATTATTAGATAGTTTTCCTTATAATCTTTAGTTATAAATCTAAGTATTATTTTATATAATAGGGTAATCCTATGAACGGGTATCGAGAGAGCGTTCGCAGTTTCGATCCCAATTTCTGTTATTAACTAACTTAAGGAGAGAAGTAAGGGTAGTATCTATATAGCGGCGCGAGAGCTGCTCTTAAATAGCTCTTACGTTTAAAATCCACCCGTAGATAGAGTTTTCTATAGGTTTACCGTCGATACGGGTCCTATTACCGATAGTCTTTTATATAGCTTATAAGCTGCTCGGAAGACGCTCTTATTTAGCGCTTATATAATACTAGTCTTTAGACGAAAAGGGAATATACTAACTAAGGCTTTATACCCTAGTATACCGAAGCTATATATTTACCCGTAGGCTTATAATATTACCCCCCCGCTTAGGCCGAACGCCCTCTTATAGAGCCGTATATAGTATAATAGCTACTTAAAAAGTATAATAACGCAACGCCGCTATACCCGCCTACCCTATTAAAGGAGCCTTATCCTTATACCTAATAAGTATAAAAGGAGTCTTACGTTTACGGAGCTCCCTTTAACCTAGCTCTCGGCGAGTTTATAAGTTCTACCGCTTATTATTTATTAATAAAATAATAATAACGCCCTTAACTTAATAGACGGTTATAAATATAATATCTTTACTCTTTAAAGCCTTAAAAAAGTATAAATACCCCCTTAACCCCTATTCTAAGGGTTATTCCTTCCTCTTAATTAAATTAAAGCCCTTATAAGTTATACGAAACTAACCCTTATAATAATAAGGTAAATATCGCGCCTTCCTTATTTATCCTCTACTTATACTTAGCTTTATTAATAATATAAACGTTACTATTCGCTCTAAATAAGCTAGCGCGGCTCCTACCGCTATACCTATTACTATTACCCCTGCTATTATTATAGGCTTTATAGCTACTCCTATAGCGGTAGTATCCGTAGTTACTACTATAACTACTCCTACTATACCTATTACTATTCCTACCGCCGCTATCCTCGCCCCTACCGCTACCTAGCTCGATAAAGCTATTAATAAGCTTATTTAGAGTATTATCGCTATTAACCCGTAGCTCTAACCTTATATTACCCTCCCTAAGGGTATTAGGGACGAATAATACCTACCTTATATTATAAGGGCTTCTAAAAACCCCCTCTCCCTCTACTTTTATAGTATTAATAAATAGCGCTTACCCTACTTCTTCGTAGCTTACTAACTATTATAGCCGGCGCTTATTATTTCCCCTATAGGACGAATAAGAAGGGTAAGAACTCCGGCTATTCTTATACCCCCTTTTACTAAACCGACGAGATATATATTATTATTATTATTATAGTTAATTATTCCCTTACCTATAATACTTCCGACCCTAGTATATACTATTCCTTCTCTACTCGCGCCTCCTTATACTTATATACTCTAGATACTCTCCGCCCCTAAGCCTTTACCGCTCTTATTATACGCTATACCTATAATTACCTACTTAAGTTAGGTAAGACTTAAGCTAGCTATAACGAGGTCCGATTATTAAATAATAAGTATACTTATAGCGTATATATCCCCTACTCCTTCCCTACTTATATCCTACTAACTTTATACTAGCGCTATAGCTATAAGCTTATACGCTACTAAGCGGTAGCGCTAAAGGATATTACCGACCTATTAGCGAAGCTTATAAAGGGGGGTAATAAGGGTAAAGGCTTAATTAATATTAAAACGAAGCGTAGTATTAATAATAACCCTTATTCTAGTAAAACTAAGGAGAGTAATTCTAATAGTAAAGAGGAGGTAAGTAAGGATAAGTAAGTAGTTACGTTAGCGTATATTTCGTATATAGTTTTCTTTTTATTTATAATACTCAATTTCCTCGCTCTTCTTCTCTATAACTTTAAGCTATTATAACTTATAACGCTATTATA
Source organism: Coniella vitis (assembly GCA_011317545.1). Classification (NCBI taxonomy): domain Eukaryota; kingdom Fungi; phylum Ascomycota; class Sordariomycetes; order Diaporthales; family Schizoparmaceae; genus Coniella; species Coniella vitis. The sequence goes on from WUJK01000009.1 coordinate 1,547,118, forward strand.
GCGTTATTCGAACTCCTTAAGAGTAATTATATCTTTAAATTCGGATAATAGCTATTAGTTTAGCTAGTCCTATCCGACCTACTTAACTAAAACTTTATATTATAGCGTTTTATCCGTTTTTATATAGCCTCTATATAGCTTATTACGTATTCTAATAATACTTTCTACTTAGTACTCGGGTTTCTTTCCCTCTTTAACTATAATAGGGTTAAGCCGGTATTCTCTCTATACCTATAATAGGAGCGGGTCTTATATAGCTTAAATTAGGAGATCTATATAGAAATAAGGGTAAATACCCGGCGGGATATTTAATTCTATTATATAAGGGCTAATAATATACGTTATAATATACTTTTCGTATAGCTAGGCTAACTTCTTTAAAAGGCGGTCGGTAATAATATTTCGTAAGGAGAGCTAAACCTTATCGCCCTTAATAAGCCGCTCTATAACTATTCGTAATTTATTCGTAGATTCTTCTATTTATTATTATACGATTGCTATTACGGCTTAAGCGAAAGTAGTTATATCTTTAAGCCGTTAGACGAAGTTCTTAGCCTAAACTTTAAGCACTTATATTAGTAATATACTATACTTTACCTATTCGATTAGATTTATATAATAGCTATATAAGATAAAGAATAAGCTAAGGCTAATTATATTAATATCCCTATTATTAATAGCTAGTTAAGCGCTAAATAGGAGTATCGGCTAATCTAATTATATATATATAACGAATACTTAGAGGTAATTTATAACCTCTTAGTTTACCCTTTCTATAGCTTTATCCGTTTATAGGTAGAAAGCGGTACTTAAGCGCTATTCTATCTTTATAAGCTTATATAATCGGCGCTAGAACCCTCCTACCTAATTCAAGCCTCGGTTATTAACTATTACCTTAGGGAAACTATAGAACCGCTAATAATAGTATAAGAACCGCTTTATATATACTTCCGCGCTTATACTATATATAGCTTCGAATATAATAGCTTTCGTTAATCGGTCTATAATTACTATTAAATAAGCCTCTCTTATATCGTTCTTATAGGGGAGGTCGATTATAAAGTCTACGGATAACTCGCTCTATACCTGCTTAGGTACTAATAGGGGCTTAAGAAGGCCCTTCCTCTAATATCTCTATACTATCTTATATCTATAGATATTATAATTTTATATAAACCGCCGAATATTATAATATATACCTAGCTAGAAATAGCCCCTTATTATTATTATAATAGTAATATCCCTCCCTAAGTAGTTAGATAGGGTAGAATTATAGATACTCTATATTAGTTTAATATATAAGGGTTCCTAATCCGGTAACTAAAGCTATTCGTAGAACCTAAATAATCCTTTCTTATCGATCGAATACTCCGCTATAGATACCTTAATAAGCTTACCTTCGGATATCCGTAGGTAAGGGGGAAAAGAGCATTTACCCCTACGAATTATACCTATAAGCTAGGAGTATACTTTATTATATAAAGTAGTATTATCCTATAAGTATTAGAGCTCCTCTTATATAAAAACCTCGCTACTTATTAATAATAGCTCGTTATATATTATAACTTAGCTTATCTCTATCGATAATAAAAGCTAGATTTACCTACCGGTAAGGCGTTTATTAGATATATTACGTAATATATCCTACTCCCTCCTCGAGAAAGCGTTTAAACGCTTGCTAGCTACTCCCGCGCGGTAGATTAAGTAGTATCGAAAACGAGCTATTATCTCGGACTAATAGACCTACCTCTCGGTAAGACGCTATAATATTATAAAATATTCGAGGTTCTTATAATCCGAGTAAATTATAAATAGTAATATAATACCCCTAAGCTCTATATCCTATACTCTTAAGTAATTAATAACGGCTAGTAATTCCTTATCGTAGATCTTATAGTTATACTTTATAGGGCTTGGGTAGTATAAGTAGTATACTACCGGGCGGAGGATATTATATTTATCTCTCTAAAAGAGATAGCCGCCTAACGAATAGCTAGAATAATCCGCTTTTAATACTATCTCCTTATCCGGATCCTATTAAGCGAGTATAAGCTTACTAATAAAGAGACGCTTTAGCTATTCGAATATAGCTTCTTCCTATTCCCTAAACCTAAATAAAACCCTTTTCTTAATTAAAGCTAGGAGGGGCCCTATAACTTCGGAATAATTAATAATAAACTAACGATAAAAGTTTATAAATCCTAAAAAGCTATAAACTCCTTTAACCGTCTTCGGAGCTTCCTAATCGTATATAATATATACCTTCTCGGGGTTTATATAAATCCCTACCCCCGCTTCGATAATAAAGCCTAAGTACTTTATCTTAATTATACCGAATTTGTATTTAGCGATATCTAAATTTAAACCTACTATTTTAAGAGCGCGTAATACTAGCTTTACCTTTACTCGGTAATCTTTAGCTATACCGTCGGTATATACTAGAATATTATCGATATAAGCTAAATAGAAGATATCTAGGTAGGGGTATAGAGTATTATTAATATAGCGCTAGAATATCGTAGGAGCGCTTATAAGTCCGAACGGGGTTATTAGCTATTCGAAGAGGCTATACCTTATATAAAAGGCGGTCTTCTACTTATCTCCTTCCTTAATATAAAGCTTATAAAATATTATTCGTATATCGAGCTTAGTAAAATATTTAGTATTTATAATATTAGATAGGGTCTCTTTAATAAGGGGGAGCGAATAGCAATCGGCTTCCGAAATAGCGTTAAATATATAGTAATCTATATAAAAACGAAGGCCGCCCCCTAGTTTCTTAATAAAGATTATAGGAGCTCCTACTAAAGAGCTATTAGCTCTAATATAGCTTATATCGAGTAGCTTAGTAAGAATCTTCCTTAATATAATAAGTTCTTCTCTAGATATCCCGTATAACGGGCCCTATAGGGCGTTTATAATAGACTTATCTGCCTTTTTATATAGCCGAATCTCGTAATCCGCTCCCTTTCTATATAGCGGTAGTACGGAAGCTATATCCTTATTAAAGAGGTTCCGGAATTTATAATACTCTAGGGGGAGTTTCTCGTTAACCGAGGATTCTACTTTCGGTAATAGGGCTTTAATAATATCGGCTATTATAATATTAAAAAAGCGCTACCTAAGCGGTACTTAAGCGTTTTATACGCCGAACTTCGCTCTAAATAATAAGGGTATTAACGGATATATAGTTAAAGTTCTTAAGGCTATATCCTTATTCCTAAACCTCTAATCCTCCTACTCGTCCGATATTTAAGCGGTATTTATAAGCTATATATATTACCCTCTCTCTTTCTACCTAAGGTTTTCCTAAAACGAGGTTATACTAAAGGCGGGGGATTATATAGGCCTAAATATAATATAAATACCCGTTTAGGTTTATATTAAGGTAGGTTATATAGCGGATAATAGGCTACTTATACGATATTCTCTCCTTTAACGATTAATAAAGGGTCCTAGGCGGGATAAGTATATACGGAAGTCTTAACTTATATACGAGTATCTCGCTTATAGTAGAATAGTAATTATAGCTAGAATTAATAAGTATTAGGATAAATAGAATTAAATTATAAAATAGGTTTATTATAAAATAGTTTCTATTTATTTAACGCTTTACTTCTTATAGGCTAAAGTCGAGACCTATAAGCTCCTATATATAACTTTATATAAGAGTAGCTAGTTTTCCTCTTATTCCTCGGTAGTATCGTTAAAGTCGATAAGGTTAGTATCGGCGATATTAATTTTCGTCTCCTGTATAGCTCCTAAGTTATTAAGCGGGCGTACGGATAGGAAGGGGTAATAAGCGATTTTATAATTCGAATATCCGTACTTATAATAAAGTCCCTACTCTTTCTTACGCCTAATCTCCGCTTAGTTAACCTACCTTACGCGCTACTTATTAGCCTATAGAGTATTAATACTAGTTATAGCCGTATCCCTATCGGGATCCGTATAAGGGTTTTATAGTTTCTATCCGTTTCCTTCCGCTCGCTAGGTTATTCTAAAGCGCTATACCGTAGCTCCGGATAAGTAGCTTAAGGGCGAAGCGTAACTACTATCTCGGATAATAATATAGCTTTCCAGCTTAGCCGAGATATAGAACGCTTTCTTTACTTAATCGTTATATATCGACGGTATTTCTATATTAATAAGCTATATATATAATACGCTATTAATAGCGCCTTTTAGGTATATTAACTTAGCTAAATCTGGCTACTTTATACCGCTAGAGTCTATTAATAACTTCTCCTATTAGGAGAAGAAGTTAGGGAAGGGTTAGCCTTTCTTCTAAGTAAAGCTCCGGAGCCTCTAAGAAGTAGTAATAGTATAATTCTCGTTATAGTATCGATAGCGGAGCTATTATAGGAATAAGGAGGGTTTCTAAAGGCTATACTCTCCTCTTATAATATAATAACTCCTTATTATAACCTTTATATCTCCCTTTAGGTATTTATAGATTTCTTAGAATTTATCTATATAATTCCCGATAAAGTAGGTATCTCGGACGAGTTTATACCTTATAATACGCTCCTAAGCTAGGAATTAAGTATATATACCCTTAAAGTTCGCTAGCTAAGAAAGGGGCTTATATTTAGGTACGATTATACTCTCTAGGGCCTTATTTATATTAACGTCGGCGTTTTCTATATCTTAGGAGGTAGGGGTATAAGTATCTTCTAATTTATTAGATACTAGGTTAAAATATTTAACCGCTAGGTTACCGATACTTATTAATAGCTATTATAGTAATAGGCTATAGGATTATTCGATTTTCGTAAATCGTATTATAAGCGCTTTTAGGTTTTATACGCTATCTTCGCGCTACTATTATACTACTCCTTTAATAATATACCGCTACTCTTCTATTATTTAAGTAACTATTTATTATATAATTATTATTATATTATTATTATCGTTATTCGCTTAGGTAGGGAGTTACCCGAATTGCTTATTATAGGGGTATAATATCCTAAGGCTATACGCTAAATAAGTATATAAATACCGTTAGATATATAGGGTAGGTAGGAAAGAAGTTAGTTAAATATAAACGGGTATCGAGAGAGCGTTCGCAGTTTCGATCCCAATTTCTGTTATTAACTAACTTAAGGAGAGAAGTAAGGGTAGTATCTATATAGCGGCGCGAGAGCTGCTCTTAAATAGCTCTTACGTTTAAAATCCACCCGTAGATAGAGTTTTCTATAGGTTTACCGTCGATATAGGTCCTATTGCCGATAGTCTTTTATATAGCTTATAAGCTGCTCGGAAGACGCTCTTATTTAGCGCTTATATAATGCTAGTCTCTAGACGAGAAGGGAATATGCTAACTAAGGCTTCGTGCCCTAGTATGCCGAAGCCGTGCATTTACCCGTGGGCTTGTGATAAATCCCTCTTAATTACTTATAATACTTAATATTACTCGATAATATATAAAGACTTAAAAATAATACTTCCCTACCTATTAATATATAACTTATAGGTATTTCTAGAATTAGGGATTTAGGTAAAGATTATTATATTTTTATAACTCTTATTTAGGACCGTTTATATATACCTCTTAGGTAATATTAAGTATAATAATAACTCCTTAAACCCTTATTCCGTTTACTTTAAGTAAAGGATATTGCTAAATTATAATTTAAGAAGATATAATATACTAATTAATCGAACTTACCTAATAACTTATTATACTCTAATAGAATTAGGAGTAATATAATTATATTATCCGTAGGTAGGCTTAATAACTCGAATAATACTAAGCTATAGCTATTATACTCCTAGTATTTATTATCTAAAATACCGGTAATAGCTATCAAATAGATAAACCCGCTATATATAACGGTAATTAGAAGATATTTTAAGGATTCCTTACCTATTATAAGGTATACTTCCTATATAATATAGCCTAGTTTATTACCGAACCTAATAAAGTTATCTTAGCCGGAATATAATTCGAAAAGGTTATACTTATCTAATATAAACCCTCGCTTTATAGTTATATCGAATATTTAAGTAACTTCGATTAATGTAAGAAAACTACTAAAGATATATTCGACTTATTTACAGGATTTAAATATATCCTTAAAGAAATACTCGGTATGTTGGAGGTTATAATATATAATAATAAAGAGGATCGAGGGGTTAAAGAAGAGGGTTAATAGTAGTTATATTATATCGAAGTGCTTGCTTGCGTCTATTGCTATTTCTTTCGTCGGGAGGGAATAGCTATATTTATAGTTATTCTATAGCTATCTTCTAGAGCCTTCTATTCTTTAATTTATAATATATATTATAAATCCGTATCTTTAGTTATTCCTATTATTAGGTAGTGGAATAATATATTCTGCCGAGTGGCAAAGTAGTAGTAAAGGCTTACGTAGCCTGAAAAGTCCACGTACTTTCTAGAACCTGCTGCTAATATCATTGCTTACGTAATCAACGTTATATATTTTATATTAGTATATATATATATACTCTATACTAGTTATAATTATATTAGTAATACCTTATATACTCGTTTAGTTATTAAGATATTGAAGAAAGTTTGTTAAAAGAGACGAATTAGCGTTCTTTAAGCTCTTTTACTTTCTTTAGCTCTTTTCAAGCTTATTAGAGTATATATATAGCTATAACTTAGTTACATATATATTATAGTATATTATTATATTATAGACTCTCTTATATATTACGTAAGCGTTTTATAGTCTTATACGGTAACCCTAATAAAGAATAAATTATAGTATAATAACTTATAAAGCTTAAGTAGAATAAATCTACTTTAATATATATAATTCGGTTTAAGTAATTTTTTATACGCCTCCTATAGGAAAATAAGAACTTTATAAAGTATTATTATAAAGGATTTAAGGATAAAGTTAAGGACAAAATCTCTAAATAGGATTAGCCTAAAGATTTTATAATATTTAGTAATAATACTATTTATATCGATAACCGTCTTTATAAAAGACGAATAAAGAAAAGTAAGAAAAGAGGAAGCTATATTATATAGAGAAATTACGCTAATATTAAACGGCGGATTTAATAAATAAAAGTATAATAATTAGCGATATTATATATATAAGCCTTATAAAGCTCGATATAGCTTAATATAAACCTATAAGTAAGGAATACTTTAATTATAGTAAGAAAGGCTATTTTATACGAGAATATTAATAGCCTAAGAAACCTAGAAAATTTAAGAAAATCTTAGAAGGACGATAAGCTAATATTATAATATACGAGATATAAGATCCTACTCTTAGCTAAAACTAGCTCCTAGAGTAAGTATCGAATAATTCCGATTATAAACTTTTTAATTAGATATTCTATTATAAGGATAATTATATAATATACCTTTCGGTAAAGTAAGGCTCCGGATAATTCCCCTAGAAATCTTATAAGGAATAGTAAATTATAATTACCTAAAGAATACTACTCCCTACGGGAAATAGCTTATTCGAAAGATTAATAATAGAGTAATAAATATAGCTTATAAAGGAATACCCCTATTAATATAATACAGAAGAATATACTCTATTATATAACTAAGTATTATAACCCTTTATTAAAGAATAAGCTGCCTAAAAAAATAAATACCCCTTATAAAGCGATATCTCTAAAATTACGGAATAATAGGAAACGCTTAGTATCGCTTAGGACGCTAGTATTTAAACTATCGATAAAGAAATAAGCTTAGAGTTAGAAAGCTCTATAAACGAAGATATTAATAAAGGAGATATATACTACCTTATCTATAATATTATACTTAAGAAATTATTTAGGACTATATTTTACTAAAACGAAAGCTCTCTCTTAGGAGAAGATATCCGTCTTAACTACCTTTATAAAGACTACTACCGGATTATATAATTCTCTTATATTATATATAATTATAAATAATACTTTAAGTATAAGGTAACTAACGAATAATTGCCTATATATAAATTAGGATAATATATTATTATATATAACGACGATAATAACGAGTATTAGATAGTATTTAAAAAGAAAAGAAATTACGCTAGTATCGGCTTAATATATAAATACCCCTACGAATATATTATATAGTAGCTACGATAGTACTAATATATAATACCTTAGTATATACTCTATATATAGGGAAAAGCACTCGACTAGTATTAAATATACGAATAGAAATAGAGAGAGAAACTCGTAAAGCTAATATATATAGAGCCTATATACTATAACCTTTATAAGAATATGAACTACGTAGAATATATAGGAGAAAAGATATAAATCTACTATAATATGAAAGATAGCTAGCCCGGGGTATAAAGCTTATATACGAAAGAAGAAAACTAAGCGCGCTTATAGCGATAGGCTGTAATATATATACGATACGGAATATAATAAGCTAAAGGCTTAGTATAAGTAATAGCCCTTAGAGTATAATAATAATAATAAAACCTAAAAGGTAAAGATTACTTATAAGGGATAGTAAGCGATTAGGATTTATAATAAAGTCCCTCTATATAATAAATAATTCGATATATAAATATTTAAAAATTATAATATAAATTAACGGTAAATACTATATAATACTCCTAGATAGCGGAGTATAAGGAAACTTTATATCCCTAAGCGTTATTAATAGAGAATAAATATTTTAGAAAAAGAAGATAGAACCTTATAAACTTAATATTATAAAAGATATAGAAATCGTTTATAGCTAAGGTATTATTAATATAGAATCTAATTAATTATTAATTATAATCTATAAATATATAATATTAATAAACTTCGATATTACGGATATTATATAATATAAGCTAATCCTAGGTATATTATAGTTAAGAAAGGAAAATCCTTAAATCGATTAGATTAATAGCTATATTTTATAGAATAAAGCGGATATCTAAGAAACGGTTACAATCAAAGGCGTAAGATCGGATTTAGTTATTAAGCAATATATAGATAATAAGGGCTTAAACGGATTTATATATACTTCTAAATCGAGAAGAGCTATAGTAATAGCTATTAAAGGATATAATAATCCTCGATAATTTATAAAGAAGGGTCTAATAATAGTTAATATCTAAGAAAGTAAGTAATATAATAGATTAGGATATAATATAATAGAATTTTATAGATAATAGGATATATTATTACGGTAAGTTTAAGAAGAAATTAAATATACTTAACGATATCTTCTTATAATAGTAATTATATAGGAAGAAGATATATTTAAAGACTTCTCCGATATATTAAAAGAGTATCGGAAGTTTATAAAACTATTTTAAGGAAAATTCGATAATAGTCTATTAAAATATATCCTATATAATTATAAGGTCCTATTTAAAGAAGCTGAATAACTAAAGTTCTTTCCTATCTATAGATTAGATAAAGATAAATTTAAAGTATTTAAAGAGTATATTAACGAAAACCTTAAGAAAGGCTATATTAGACCTTTATATTTATTAATAGAATATTTAATCCTATTTATATTAAAGAAGAATAATAAAGTATAATTATATATTAACTATCGGTAATTTAACGATATTATAATTAAGAATCGATACCCCTTACCGCTCTTTAAAGAACTTAAAGATAAACTTAAAGGAGCCTAATAATTTATAGCCCTCGATCTTAAGGAAGGATATATATATATTCGTATTAAACCCGGAGAAGAATAGAAAATAGCGTTTAAAATATATTATAAATAATTCGAATATCTTATTATACTATTCGGACTTATTAATACCCTAATATTATTCTAAGAGATAATAAACTTTATCTTATACGAATACTTCGACTATTTTATAATTATCTACTTAAATAATATCCTTATTTATTTAAAGATATTCGAGGAATATTAGGAATATATTATAATAATCCTATAAACCCTTTAAGATAATAAGATTTTAATAAAATCTACTAAATATAATTAGCATATTTAGGAAATTAACTACCTCGGATATACTATTACCTTAGGGTATATACGAATATAAAAAGATAAAGTATAAGTAGTTAGGAATTAGCTTATACCTTAGAATATTAAGGATATTAAAGCCTTTCTAAGCTATATTAACTTTTACCGATAATTTATTAAATATTATAATAATATAATAATACTATTTATAGAAGTTACGAAAAAGGATATTACCTTTAATTAGAATAAATAGGTATAAAAAGCCTTTAATATAATTAAGGATATAATTATATCGGAACTAATCCTAATCGAAGTAGATTAAAATAAAGTTTTCGAGATCGAGATAGATATATTAGATTATATATTCGGTAGATAATTGGGATAATAAGACGATAAAGGATAATTACGAATAATTAATAACTTTAATAAGAAACTAAACGGACTAAGAACTTAATTATAAAACGCCCGATTAAGAACTTATAATAATAGTAAAAGCTTTTAAGGAATAACGATACTAGCTTATTAATATAAAATAATAAATTCTTATATATATAAATTATAAGAACCTTTAGGTATTTACCTCGATATAGTAGCTTAATAAACAATAAATTAGATAATACGAATTTCTATTAGAATTCGACTTTAAGATTATCTACTATAAAGGTAAAGAAAACCAGCGAATAAACGCTCTTAATAGACGGTTAGATTATAGAGATAATAATAGTAAAGACTAAGATATTATAGTAATCTTGGAATAAGATTCGGAAGGAAATCTTATTATATTAGTAGTAATATAAGAACTTAATATAATACTTAGAATTATAAGAAAAATATATAACTTTAATAATATAAGAGAAGATAATAAGAAGAAGTATATTAAGATAATATATAAAGCATTAGTATATAGATATTAAGGAATTAAAGCTATTTATAAACGAATTAAACGATATTAAAATCCCCCGAGGCTTAAATAGCTAATAGAAGAAGTTATTAATAAATATAATATATATAAGAAGAATAAGGTAGATCGAAATAAGCCTTAGAGATTACTAAAACCCCTATAAGTATCTATAATATTATAATAATTAACTAGCTTAGACTTTATTATTAAGCTATTAATCCTACGAGAACCTTTAACTAAAGCTTTATATAATAATATCTTAATAATAGTTTATAGATTAATAAAATATACCTACTTTCTACCTTCCTTAGAAAGTAGCGATATAATAAACCTTACTTATATATTTATTAGAAATATTATTATATAGTATAAAACCCCCTAGGAACTTATCTTAAATAAAGGAAATATATTTATATTATACTTTTAGACCTTTCTATTTAAATACCTTAGAACGAAATAAAAGCTATTAATAGTTTATTATCTCTAATTAAACGGATAGATAGAAAGAATTAACTAGATCCTCGAATAATACCTTAGATATTATATTAACAATTAATAGGATAAATAGGTTAAACTCCTACCTATAACATAATTTGCTTATAATAGCGTAATTATATCTATAATATAAGTATTATTATTGGAAGTATTCTACGGAAGATAGCTTATAGCTTACTTTAAAGAAATCCTAAGCGGAATAACGCTAATAATATAAGATATAACTCGGAAAATTAAGGAACTCTAATTAGAATTTAGAAAGATATTCGAAATAATATTAGAAAGGATAAAGTAATATACTAATTAGAAAAGAATTAAGGGATTAATTCTATAGAAGGGAGATAAAATCTACTTATATCGTATAAATATTAAGACTAAATAACCCTTTAATAAACTCGATTATAAGAAACTTAGACCTTTTAAAATTAAGAATAAAATTTCAGACTTTAACTATAAACTTAAGCTACTATTAAATATAAGAATATACCTAATCCTTTATATATTACTCCTCGAATTAATACCTAAAAATATACCTATCGAAAAATTACTCGAACTCGAAGAATAAAAACTAGAATATAAGGTTAAACGAATTATTAACAAAAGAAACGGATAATTCCTAATTAAATAGAAAAGTTACTTAAATAGCGAGAATATATAGGAACCTAGATATAACCTATATAATAGCTAGTAAGCTATCTAAATATAGAAATATATCCTTCCCGTTACTTTTCTCGTATACGCCTGCTTTTATTAAGGGTATATACGGTTTTACTAATAATTTACTAATATCTAACCTATTTATATATAGGCAAATACGGTTACGGGATAGCCTCGTAGGAGGCCCTGCCTACGGATATAACGTAGGGCGGCTCGCCGCTACCTAAGAGATTAGTACCTAGGACGGATATTAGTTCTATTACGGATTCGATTTACTCCCCTACGTAGTAGAAGAGGCACCGCGGTACCGCGCTATAGTTATAGGAGGATACTACTACTCGTTAAGATAACCCCTTTACCCCTAGTACGGTTAAGACCCTCCTTATAGGTATACGCTATATATTTATAGCTCGGGAGACGGTCCTACTAGCGGTAGATAAAACCCTAAGAAAACTAGTTAATACCTTTAAAGGCCCTTTATAGAGCGAGGAGCGTTTTTATATAGAGAGGGTATACTCCTAACTCTTAGCTATAACTAAGTATAAGCTTAAAAATCTTTTATTAAACCCGGCTAGTAACCGGCTTACTCCGATATACCCGATTCCTCCTATTACTACTTTATAGGTAATATTCTACCCCTAATAGCTACCTTTACCTATTTAATACCCCTAATAGGGTTAAAGCTAGGCTATTATTATTAGTATAGCTGCTAAGCTCCCGGTAGAGCCGGCTCGTTATACTCGAAAAGCCGGCCCCTAATATAACCGGTAGCGGGGATAGGATATAAAGATCCTCCTTAGGGCTACCCCTTATAATACGCTTATAAGCTCGCCCCTTTAAGGATTTAAGCTAGGTATTTATACTTAGCTTTAGATCCTTATAACTAATATAGCGGTAATTATTAAAACCCCTACCGGCTAAGCTCTACGCTTTATTAGTAAGGAGGTTTAGGATAAGCTTTTCGCTAACCCTTTAAGGGATAAGCTATTAAAGCTAATATAAGTATCCTTAGTAATTATACTATAGACCTAGGTTACTTATATAGCGACCGGGGTTCTAAGGGAGCTTTATAACCTTTTTACTTATTAAAGGGTTTTTCCTAAGGAATATATCCGGGAGGAGGCTACGGTATAAATAGGAATTAAAGCTATTTCTTATAGGCTTTCTATAAACGGATATAACCCTATTATAGGTATTATTACCTAATTAATATCCTTTTTATATAAAGTATAACCCTTCTAAGTCTTTAACCTACCTTATACCCGGCTAATATAGAAAATAGAGAGGCTTTCTTTCTATACGGACGGCTATCTTAGCTATTACTTAACTAAGTATTATATAAGGAGTAGGTAATACCCTACCTATTCTAACGCTTAATATACTTAAGAAGGGGAGGTTTATACGCTTCCCCTTAAGTATACTAATTATTATAAGCTAATTAGCTTTAGCTACCTTAGCTATACTACCGCCCTTATAATAGTTAATAGGTAGCTTTATTACTTATTTATCTTTAAGCTTAAGAGGATTAAGAATACGGGTAAGGCCTATTATAATAATATAAATATAGCTATAGATATTACTAGTAGTTAGTAGGAGCTTTAACCCCCTATTAAGCTTATAGAATAGCCGTTTATCGAAGGCCCCTTCTAGAAACGGCCTTATAGTAATATCCGCGATTATATACCGCCGACCGGCTTATAATAATACCTATAGCTCGACCCGGCTAATACGCTGCCTCCGGAGGATCCTAGCCCCGCTATAGAGAGAGAGCCTATACCCCCGGCGGATATAATCGAGGACGACGACGATATAATTATAATCCTTAGCTCCTAAGGGGGCTTAAATATTATTACTCCCCCTATATATAAGTAGGATATACCCTTCCGATAGCTAGGGGGCTTTTCTTATAATTATTTAGGCGAATATAGGGAAGAAATAATCTACCTATATTATACTACTAGTATTCTATATTAAGTAGGGGGTAGACGTTATATAAGTCTAAGAGCTATATATAATATATAATACGAGAACTTAGAGGTACCCTATTTATAAGCTTTTCTCGCCGGTAGATAACTAGGGAGGGGATTCGATAGCTTATTATAAGGAAAGGCGGTAGGAGTTACTCGGTAATAAGCCCCGAGTCCTAATATATATACGATAAGGTTATAAGCTATATATAAAGTAATAACGGCCCCTTATTATAAGGGACGGACTCTAGCTAGAGGTATTAGGGGTCCTTCTAGTTAATATTTATTAGGCGTTTAGGGAGGATATAATATTCGATTATATATTAAATAATCTACCTATACGGAGATAGGTAGTTAGGGGCGATTTTAATATAATTTATACTCCTTATAAGCCGGGTAAGCTTAATAAAAGGGGTAATAATCGGGTTAAAGATTAGATATTATTTAGAGATATATTCTTTATAAGTACCCCGGGTATCCCTATATATATCCGAAGGAGGGTTTTTAACTTAATCTTCTTTAATATTCTAAATATAGCTATAAAGGTTACTCCTAATCTATATATTAGCTCTAACTATAAGACCCTTATTACGATTATCGGTAATAATCTTCTACTCCTTTAGGAATAGCTAATATAGCTATAGGTAGACCTATAATCCCTCCTAGCCTTTAAAAGCCTTTTAGAAATAGGGCTAATAGATATACCGCCCTTTTTATAAGCGGAGAGCCCGGCTTTTCTAAACGATTAGGTAATCCGCTTAGATTACCTTTAGAATAGGGCTTAAAAGGCGGTAGGGCGGTAGTTATAACCCTATTCCCGAGCCCTTTAATAGGATAATAGGGTAGAGGAGGTATACCGGGCGTATATTAGGGCCCGATATAATTATCGGATTTATTTAAGAGAGTTCTAGGTAATTAGGAATACTTTCGAGGGGGCTATTCGAATATATCGGTAAGCCTTCTAATAGGGTAGGATCGATATAATAGCTTCGGATACGGATATCTTCGGGATAACGGGGTAATATAAGCTAGCTATATTACTATAAGCTCCCCTATTATATATAGGGGATAGTATATTATATAAGGATCCTATTAAGAAAGCAAGCTTATTATAGGATAAGATTCTATAGTAATTCTTTAGGGATAATAACCTAATTAAGGACTTATTCGAGGGCTAGGATATCTCTAAAGCTTATTTCTAATAAGGTTATATAGCTATACTTAAGGAGGTAGAGGAGTATATTATCCGAGTTAAGTCTACCTTTCCTAGGGTAAATAGTACTTCGGTATCCCTATTAAAGGAGTATTAGGATAATATTAGCCCCCTTTTAGTTCGGCTTTATAACTATTACCTTATTATAGATTACTTTCCTTTACCTTAGCGCTATACTAAGGTATCGATATACCCTAAGCTAGGTAAAAGGGATATAAATAGCCCTAGGTTATATAAGCCTATTACTCTACTTTCTACCTTTTCTAAGGGGCTTAAGAGGCTAGTTATATATAGGCTCTCCTAGATCCTACTTATTAAAGGGGTCCTTAACCTATAGTATTACGGGGCGCTATTAAAACGCTCCGTAATAAACCTTATAGTAATACTTATATATAATATCGAGCTAATACTCTCCTAAGGGTAGTATAATAATAAGCGTTGGAAGGTACCGCTATACCACATAGACCTGCAAAAGATCAACTAATAATCAGAATCTCTATCTGATTATTCCTTCCAACCGTATATATAGTGCTACGAGGGACTAGCTTATAATACTATCTCCCTTCCTTATAAGTTCGTCCCGAACTTAGAAGTATACGGTTGACCCCTAGGCCTATATAACGTACTAAGGTGATAAGGCTTAGTTAGCGTTATAATCGCGGTCTGTGAGCACCTAATTAACTTCCGAGCTTCCCGGAAGCCCGAAAACCAATTAACTAAGTTAGGGATCGAACCTATAACCTTAGCTGCACCCGGAGATTCTGATTATAATATAATAATAAGCGTTGGAAGGTACCGCTATACTATATAGACCTGCAAAAGATTAACTAATAATTAGAATCTCTATCTAATTATTCCTTCCAACCGTATATATAATGCTACGAGGGACTAGGTTATAACAGGTAGGTTATTATAATAGTAACTAGGGATATATAAGGGGCGTTTAATACTATCCTCTCTAATAAACTAATCGTATAGCTATAAATCCTTAGTTTCCTACGCTTATTATTAAGTCTAATAACCTCCTTCTTAGTAATATAACTAATATAGGTCCGCTTAGGTAGGTCGATAACGGGTTTCTCCTTAGTAAGATATAGTATACCTTAGGGCTCGCCTTTCTCGCCGATATTATATATAATCTACCTCTTTAAATTTATTCTATAGGGTAGTAATAGGTATTTCTATTATATAGATAATATTCTTTTCCTTCGTATATCTAATAGTACGGAGAAAAATATAGTACTACTAGAAACGGATATAATAAGCGTTAACGATTAGGCTTTAAGGAATATAATAAAGTTCGTAGCGGAGAAGACGGAAGTTTTCTACTTCTTAAGGCGTAGAGAGGCGGTATAACCGGCTATTATAATAAGCGGTAGGCGTATAGAGTTTATTATTAATATACCCTCCTATTTTAAGGTAACTAGCTTCTATTAGCTAGGATTCTAATTTAATAGGCGTTTTATAAGTAGGAGGTATATTAAGGAAAGGGGTTATAAGATAACGAAGGTTATAGCCTACCTTAGGAGCCTTAGGAAGGTATAATATAGCCCCCTTATAATATCCCTCCGTAAAGCGGTTATAGTAATACTTATCCCGATACTTATATATATAGCGGATACCTAGTTTCGACCGGGCTATACGCCTATAGTATAGCTTAAAAAGGCGGATTAATTACTAATAAAGGGCGCTAAAGGGGTATTACCGGTATAAAAGACGGTATATATAATAATAGCCCTTTATAAAGCAGGCCTCCCTATAGCTAGGCTTACGCTAGGAGTAGCGGTTCGCCGGGCCGGCTTATAGTATATTCTACTAGATATAAAGCACCCCTTTTATAAACGGATATACGCTCCTATAGGATATAACCTTAGGGTATTTAATATACGCCTTACGGACGCTATATATAGCTTTCTTATTATACTTAGGCCGGCCCTATTAACCCCCCGGTATCCTAATTATATTATACTAAACCCTAATATCGGTTACCTTAAGGAGGAAATAGCTATATGCTATAATATATAGTATATAACCCTACTACCGGATATTACGGTAATATATATAAACGGTTCTAAGGTTTAAAAGGGACCTAAGCGTAAGGTAGGCTATAGGTATATTATAGTAAGGGATAGGGTATTTATTATTATTATTACTAGGGTATTTTATAAATATTTATATATTTTCGACGCTAAAGCGGTTAGGGCGCTTATAGGATTACGGCTAATACTAGAAACGGTATTATTAGTAGTATTTATCTATATAGATAGTACCTCGGTTATCTAAGGATTATAAGGTAATACGCTTATTACTTTATAATAAGCTTTCCGAAGCTTTTAGACCCTTTACGAGTAATACCTTACAGAGGAACGGTTAGTAACTATCCTCTAAAGCCCTAGTTATATAGGTATAACTAGGAACGAGCTTATAAACGCCCTTACGAAGAGGAGTATAATACTCTCCTTAATAGGGCGGGTAGTAAGCCTTACTACCTCGGGTATATAGACCTTATATTAAAAGGGAATTAAGAGCTTTAAGAAGATATAATAGATATATTAGTAGGTAGTCTTATCTAGCTAATATAGCGCTTAGGGGCTAAGCTTTTATATTATAGTATAGCCGGCCCTTTCGTTAAGCTACTAATAGCTAGCTCTCTTTATAGCTATAAGGACTAATTATAGCGATTTTAAAGTATATTATTATCGGTTTAGCCGGCTAGGGATAAGCTGCTATTATAAAACGGGCTATTCTAATAAGCTTTCGCTTCGGTACTAGGTATATTATATAGTAGCTAGGCGGAGATAGCGGGATTAGCCGGAGGGCTTAGCCGGGCCCCCTAATATCCCTTTCGACGAAATATACTTATAAAGGATACTTATAAATTATTAAGTATAGTTTACCTTTTTAAAAATAGTTTATAAAGATTCTCTATAAATAATACTCTTATTATTATATATACAGTAGGTATAATATAATCTACTACTTTATAAGAAAGCGGGTCTAATTAGGATCTTATACTATTAGCTATTAGGGTAGTTTATAGCTATACTATAGGCTATCTAAGGCTAAAGTATATTAAACTATATATACTCGATTACCTAGCGTATAGCGTTACTAAGGGCGTATAGCATAGTATAGCGGTCGGCGGGAGTACCTAGGGTAAGGGTAATTAGGCCGGGAAATAATTATAATAAGCTTATAGCGCTAGAGGCGTACTCCTATTTATAGGTAATACTAGCGCTAGTAATAGTAATAATAACTATAATAGCTTAGCGCTAATACTACTAGGGCTAGTATTATAGTTAATATTATTATTACTAGCGGTAGCGGGGTAGGATATAACGGGGGCGCTTTTAGGGCTATATAACCGGCTCTACCTCCTCCTCCGATTTATTAAATAACTCGGTAAAGCCCTCCGCTAATACTTTATCGTAGGCCTTTTTAGCTATATAAATAATAGTATAATAGGGAGTACCGTCCTTACCCTCCTATAGGGTATTATATAGCTAGCGGCTAACGGTTATTAGGTAATTAGCTAAAGGGGTATAGCCTTTATGCTAATAGCGCTAATAGCGGGTATTACCCTTAATATCCTAATAATTACTAAGCGACTTACCGGTAATTACCGAGACTAGATATTATTTATAAGGTATATTACGCTAGGTTATAATATAACGGCTATTAGGAGTAGCTTCGCTAGCCTTTTATATCTTCCTACGCTTAATAGGGGTAGTAGGAGTAATAGCCTTACCCTTATTCTTAGTAATCTTCTTCTTACTAATCTTAACCTTAAGCTAAGTACTAGTAGTAGTAATAGCGTTAATAGTACGGGTAGTATAAGGAGGGTTAGCCTTAATAAAAGCTGCTATCTTAATAGCCCTAGCTCTAGCGTTACTATTATTAGTAATAGCGGTAGAATGCTGCTTTTTAATAATAGGAGTATTAGTAGGAGTAGAGGTAAGCGTAGGGCGTTTATTACTAGTATTACCGGCGGTAGTAATACGGGCGATACCGATATCGTTATCGTTATTACTACTACTACTATTACTATTATCGTCTATATAGGTACGATTAGTATTACTACTAATAATATAGTTACTATTATCGTTAGCCTTATCCTAGTAAGCCTCCTTATCGTCCTCCTCGGCGTTATTATTATTAATATATATATTAATAGTAGGCTCTTTATTACTAAAGGTATCTTCGGCCTATTCCTAGCTATCTTAGAGTAAGTTTATCTCGTCTTCGCTATTAATACTATCCTTAGTAGCCTCGGTACTACCCTTATCCTCGTCCTCGAGCTTAAGGGTATTATTAAGGGCCTTCTATAGGATATCTTTATCGCCCTTATCTTCGTTATAAACGTAATTATTACTATTAAGTATATTAGCAGTCGGCTTTATAGCGCTATATAGGAGTACGCTATATATTATAGGGGCGGTACCCTTCTTAATAGCTTTAGTTTCTATTTATAAATATATTTATTAATAGTAGTTAATTAGTAATACTAGAACTTAGCTTTAGCGTAATATATTACGCTTATTATACTATTTATATAGGTATCTTATAGGAAGGATATACTACTTTATAATAGCGTTAGATACGGTATTTATAAGAGCTTAGGCTAGTTTATATAGATTAATAGGAGTATTATATATTTCTTAGTTATACGGGTATTAGTAATATTTATAATATAGCGTACTTTAGTATATTTAGCTATATAATAATTTGAAATATTAGTAGATTACTATAAATCCTAATATTCGATTAGGAAAGGTAGATATACTTACTTCCTTTTTTAGGAGGTATTATAGTAATAGTAATAGTAGTTACTATACTTAAGATTATAGAGGGGAGTATAGTATAGCGGCGGCGATAGTTAGTAATATTATTATACTATTATATAGTAGATTAAGAAAGGAGAAGGGAGAAGGGAGGAGGAGGAGGGAGTTTAGACGAGCTATAATAGGCGTAGGAGAAATATAGTAGATAGCGCTATACCCCTATTATTAATAATAATAGGGGTATAACTAGCTATAATAGCTATTATCTATAACTATAGATAAAGGGCTAGCTATTATTAGTAGAAGGATATATACTTTTATAAACGAATAATAGTAGATACTTTAAGGTATATTTCTAACGTATCTTAAACTACTACTCTATACTATTATAAGGATATCTACGCTATATTAGTAGCTTAGTAGCTAGCTAGCTCTCTAGCGTAGCGCCCTTAGGCTGCTATACTAGTAAGGTTATCGCTAGTATAGTCGACGTATAGTATATATATAATACGGCTTCGGAACTAGTCTCGGCCGGTATCTAACGTCTAGTAACTATACGGTAATATACTAACCTAATAAAAACGTGGCTTTATACGGGCTATACTAATAGTATTATATAATTCTGCTCTAAGACCAATCCCTAGAGTATTTAGCCTCTAGGATATAGCTAATACGCTATAAAGCAGCCTTCGGGCTGGGGTTATATTACGAATATATATGCTGGGTGGGTGTGTATACGCTCCTTAGCAGTACGATAGGCAGTATACGCCGAGATACCCCTTAGGAGGTATACCAGCGTAACTAGTCCGGCGTTAATTTAATTAAATAAATAAATAAATAAATAAATATACTACGTTTACTATAGTATATATATAGGTATATAATTAGGGGGCTATAACGCTTTAGAATAATATTAAATACGGTGCTTCGGGAGCTTAAGCTAGATTATATAGATTAATTAGATTAGTATATATTTCTTAGCTATACGCGTATTAATAGCGTTTATAATATAGCGCGCTTTAGTATACTTACCTATATATTAGTTTCAAACGTTAGTAGGCTATCGCGAGTTTTAGTAATTATTTAAGGAGAATAGATACGCTTACTTTCTTTCTTAGGAGGTATAATAATAATAATAATAATAATAGCGGTATTAGGAATTCTAGTAGAAAGTTTAATATAGCGGCGGTATAGGCTAGTAATACTACTATACGGTTATATAATAAAGTAAGAAAGGAAGAGGGAAGAAAAGGAAGGAGGAAAGAGTTTAAACGAGTTATAAAAGGGGTAGAAGAAGTATAATAGATAGTATAATACCCCTACTACTAATAATAATAAGGGTATATCTAGCTATAATAGCTATTATCTATAATTATAGATAAAGGGCTAGCTACTATTAATAGAATAATATATACTTTTATAAACTATTAATAGTAGACGCCTTAAAGTATATCCCTAATACGTTTTAAGCTACTACTCTATACTATTATAAGGATATTTACGCTACGATAGTAGCTAAGTAGCTAGTAGGCTTCTCGGCGTAACGCCCTTAGGTTTCTATATTAGTAAGGTTATTGCTAATATAGTCGATATATAGTATATATATAGAGCGGCTTCGGGACTAGTCTCGGCCGGTATTTAACGCGTAATAGCTATACGGTAATACGCTAACCTAATATAAAATAGCCTTATATAGGCTATATAAATAAGTATTATATAACTCTACTCTAAGATTAATCCCTAGAGTATTTAGCCTTTAGGACGTAGCTAATACGCTATAAAGCAGCTTTTTAAGCTTAGGTTATATTATAACTATATTTACTAGGTAGGCGTATATACGCTCCTTAGTAGTACGATAGGCAGTATACTCCGAGATACCCCTTAGGAGGTATACTAGCGTAAGTAATCCGGCGTTAATTTAATTAATTAAATAAATAAATTAATTAATTAATAGAGAAAGTTATTAATAATTATAACCTTTATAAAAAGAATAAATCCTATAGATTTAAATCTTACGGATTACTTGAACCTCTTTAATCTTTAACGGATTTTTAATAATCGATTAGCCTAAACTTTATCATTAAGCTCCTAAGTTTAGAAAAACTCTTAACTATAATATATTATAATAATATCTTAATAATATTTTATAAATAATATAGATAAGGGACCGAACTTAAGGAAACTCGATAATTATAACCGATAAAAGCGCCGGATTGTAATAAAAAGAAGTAGTAACCTTATAAATATCGAATAATATCCTTATATAGATCGTATAATATAAGCGTAGTATAGTTAGAGATACCGATAGATATAGATAAAGGGGATAGGGGATTTATATAGACTTTTTATTATCCTAATTATAGATAAGGCGGATATAATAATATTATAATTATAGTATTTATATAGCTAGAGCGTTATAAAAGGCTAATAACCTATATTAAATTATCGATAAAAGATAATATTCGATTTATCTTTAAGCTAAAGTTAGGTATAAAGAATACTAAATAAGTAATATAAATATTAAGAGTTTATAATATAAATATATAAAGCCGCTATAAAAATATAATTATTATATAAGGAAACCTCGATATAGCGATTACTAAACCTCTAACGAAATACTAGACGATAAAGCCGGTATAGATCTAGAAAATATAAGCGATAATAGCTCGAATAAATAGTAAAAGCGTATAAGAACCGAAGCTAATCATCCTAGCCCGTTATAACCGAGAAATAATAATCCGTAGTAATTAAGCGATAATAAACCTTATACCGGTTTAGCTAATCTAAATAATAAATAATAATATTAATAGCGAAGAAATAATAATTATATAGCGGTTATATAACGGAGATATTACATTTATATTTAAAAAGGGAGTTAACTTATATAAATAGAGAATAAGTTAGAAGATAATATTCGGCGAAAATATAACGAAAGCTAAACGATTATATATAATTATTATAAAACGGATACCTATAGAATAACTAAAGAACGTTTAAAAATAGCGAATTTATAGAGTATAGATAAAATTAAACCGAAGATTTCTAGGAGTAATATAGCCCGAGATATATTTATTATTACGCTTAATAATATATAAAGTGTTAAGAAGTTATATAAGGAAGGACTCCTATAAAGAGTATAGCTCTTTACTTACAAACCCTATATATAGGATATAGCTATATAATAATACTTTAAGTACTATAGGTATAGGTATATTATAAGATATTATATAAAGAATATTAGCTATAAGCGTTATATAGGAGTAGTATATAAATAGGGAGGATATAGCTATCCTTTACTAAGGGATATCTATTAAAAACTAATCATTTAAATTATAACGGAAGCTATATAACCTAGATAAAGAACTACCCGGTAGTATTAATATAAAGTAATAAGGCGAGAGATATATATTAATACCGATTATAAGGGTTCGAAGTTAGTATACCGGTATAATAGCCTAATAGCGAATTTATAGGGGAATAGCGAATATATTCTAATTAATATTAAGGAAAAAGCTAATACCGCTAAGGAAAGAAATATTATAAAGAGGTAGATTAAATAATATATTATACTCTAATAAATTCTATTTAACCCTCTTCCTTATAATAATTATAATATTATCTTAAAATATAATAAGTAATAAGGTATATACCTAACTAATATGAATAGCGAAAGAGTAGCCGAATATAATAATATTATAGAAACCTTAGATAAATATTACGAAAAAGTAAATACTAGTTAATTATAGCGATATTATATAATTGGGTATATATAAGTAGAAGTAGAGCTATAATCTTTATATATAAACGCTATAAATTAGTAGCGTAAGAGGAGTATATAGGATAAAATTAGGTAATAGTAAAGTTTTAATCGGGGCTTTATATATAAACAATCTACTTATATTGGAAGTTATAATATATAATAATAAAGAGGATCGAGGGGCTAAAGAAGAGGGTTAATAGTAGTTATATTATATCGAAGTGCTTGCTTGCTTTCGTCTATTACTATTCCTTTCGTCGGGAGGGAATAGCTATATTTATAGTTATTCTATAGCTATCTTCTAGAGCCTTCTATTCTTTCATTTATAATATATATTGTAAATCCGTATCTTTAGTTATTCCTATTGTTAGGTAGTGGAATAATATATTCTGCCGAGTGGCAAAGTGGTAGTGAAGGCTTACGTAGCCTCAAAAGTCCACGTACTTTCTAGAACCTTCTGCTAACGTTATTACTTACGTAATCAACGTTATATATTTTATATTAGTATATATATATATACTCTATACTAGTTATAATTATATTAGCAATACCTTATATACTCGTTTAGTTATTAAGATATTGAAGAAAGTTTGTTAAAAGAGACGAATTAGCGTTCTTTAAGCTCTTTTACTTTCTTTAGCTCTTTTCAAGCTTATTAGAGTATATATATAGCTATAACTTAGTATATATATATATTATAGTATATTATTATATTATAAAGTCTCTTATATATTACGTAAGCGTTTTATATATTCTTATAAATCCGCAGTATACCGACCGATTATATTATTAAATTATATTAGAAAGGTTATAAAGAAAGTAATAGGAAACCGTATTATAAATATAATAAAAGAATATAATCTACTACCTAAAGGGTAGATAGGTAACGGTATAATATATTTAATAGATTTTATAATTAAAACTATTATCGAAGTAGTATTTATAATATAAAACTATAAGCTAATTATAACCCTCTTCTATTTATTTATTTATTTATTTATTTAATTAAATTAACGCCGGACTAGTTACGCTAGCATACCTCCTAAGGGGTATCTCGGCGTATACTGCCTATCGTACTACTAAAGAGCGTATATATACCTACCTAGTATATATATTCGTAATATAACCCTAGCCCGAAGGCTGCTTTATAGCGTATTAGCTACGTCCTAGAGGCTAAATACTCTAGGGATTAGTCTTAGAGCAGAGTTATATAATACTATTAGTATAGCCCGTATAAAGCCACGTTTTTATTAGGTTAGTATATTACCGTATAATTATTAAACGTTAGGTACCGGCCGAGACTAGTTCCGAAGCCGTACTATATATATACTATACGTCGACTATACTAGCGATAACCTTACTAGTATAGCAGCCTAAGGGCGCTATACTAGAGAGCTAGCTAGCTACTAAGCTACTAATATAACGTAGATATCCTTATAATAGTATAGAGTAGTAGTTTAAGATACGTTAGAAATATACCTTAAGGTATCTACTATTATTCGTCTATAAAAGTATATATCCTTCTACTAATAGTAGCTAGCCCTTTATCTATAGTTATAGATAATAGCTATTATAGTTAGTTATACCCCTATTATTATTAATAATAGGGGTATAGCGCTATCTACTATATTTCTCCTATGCCTATTATAGCTTATCTAAACTCCCTCCTCCTCCTCCCTTCTCCCTCCTCCTTTCTTAATCTACTATATAATAGTATAATAATATTACTAACTATCGCCGCCGCTATATTATACTCCCCTTTATAGTCTTAAGTATAGCAACTATTATTACTATTGCTATAATACCTCCTAAAAAAGGAAGTAAGTATATCTACCTTTCCTAATCGAATATTAGGACTTATAGTAATCTACTAATATTTCAAATTATTATATAGCTAAATATACTAAAGCATACTATACCGTAAATATTACTATTACCTATATAGCTAAGAAACGTATAATACTCCTATTAATCTATATAAACTAGCCTAAGCTCCTATAAATACCGTATTTAGCGCTATTATAAAATAATATATCCTTCCTATAAGATACCTATATAAATAATATAGTAAGTATAATATATTACGCTAAAGCTAAGTTCTAATACTACTAATTAACTACTATTAATAGGTATATTTACTAATAAAAACTAAAGCTACTAAGAAGGGTATTACCCCCGTAATATATAATATACTCTTATATAGCGTTATAAAGCCGATTACTAACGTACTTAATAGTAATAATTATATTTATAACGAAGATAAGGGCGATAAAGATATCCTATAGAAGGCCCTTAATAATACCCTTAAGCTCGAAAACGAGGATAAGGGTAATACTAAGGCTATTAAAGATAGTATTAATAGCGAAGATAAGGTAGACTTATTCTAAGATAGCTAGGAATAGGCCGAAGATACCTCTAGCGATAAGGAGCCTATTATTAATATATATACTAGTAATAATAACGCCGAGGAGGACGATAAGGAGGCCTATTAGGACGAGGCTAACGACGATAATAACTATATTACTAATAGTAATACTAATCGTACTTATATAGACGATAGTAATAATAGTAGTAGTAGTAGTAACGATAACGATATCGGTATCGCTTATACTACTACCGCCGGTAATACTAATAATAAACGCCCTACGCCTACCTTTACTCCTATTAATACTTTTACTACTAAGAAGTAGTATTCTGCTATTACTATTAATAGTAATAATACTAGGGCTAGGGCTATTAAGATAATAACTCCTATTAAGGCTAACCCTCCTTATACTATCCGTATTACTAATACTACTATTACTACTAATACTTAGCCTAAGGCTAAGACTAATAAGAAGAAGATTAATACTATTAAGAATAAGGGTAAGGCTATTACTCCTATTACCCCTACTAAGCGTAAGAAGATATAAAAGGCTAGTAAAGCTACTCCTAATAGCCGTTATATTATAACCTAGCGTAATATACCTTATAAGTAATATCTAATCTCGGTAATTACCGGTAAATCGCTTAATAACTATTAGGATATTAAAGGTAATACCCGCTATTAGTACTATTAGCGTAAGGGTTATACCCCTTTAGCTAATTACCTAATAACCGTTAATCGCTAGCTATATAACGCCTTATAGGAGGGTAAGGATAATACCCCCTATTATATTATTATTCGTATAGCTAAGGAGGCTTACGATAAAGTACTAGCGGAGGGCTTCGCCGAGTTATTTAGTAAATCGGAGGAGGAGGTAGAGCCGGTTATATAGCCTTAGAAACGCCCCCGCTATATCCTACCCCGCTACCGCTAATAATAATAGTACTAGCTATAATACTAGCCCTAGTAGTATTAGCGCTAGGCTATTATAGCTATTATTATTACTATTAGCGCTAGTACTACCTATAAATAGGAGTATACCCTTAATACTATAAGCTTACTATAATTACTTCCCGGCTTAATTACCCTTACCCTAAGTACTCCCGCCGACCGCTATACTATATTATACGCCCTTAGTAACGCTATACGCTAGGTAATCGACTATATATAGTTTAATATACTTTAGCCCTAGATAGCCTATAATACGGCTATAAACTACCCTAATAGCTAATAGTATAAGATCCTAATTAAACCTATTTTCCTATAGAATAATAGACCGTATTATACCTACCGTATATATAATAGTAAGGGTATTATTTATAGAGAATCTTTATAAACTACTTCTAAGAAGGTAAACTATACCTAATAATCTATAAATACCCTTTATAAGTATATTTCGCGGAAAGGGGTATTAAAGGGCCCGGCTAGGCCCTCCGGCTAATCCCGCTACCTCCGCCTAGCTATTATATAGTATACCTAATACTAAGGCGAAAGCTTACTAAAATAGCCTATTTTATAATAATAGCTTATCCCTAGCCGGCTAAACCGATAATAATACGCTTTAAAATCGCTATAACTAATCCTTATAGCTATAAAGAGAGCTAGCTATTAATAGCTTAGCGAAAGAGCCGGTTATACCGTAATATAAAAGCTTAGCCCTTAAACGCTATATTAGCTAGATAAGATTACCTATTAATATATCTATTATATCTTCTTAAAGCTCCTAATTCCCTCTTAATATAAGGTCCGTATACCCGAGGTAATAGGGCTTACTACCCGCCCTATTAGGGAGAGTATTATATCCCTCTTTATAAAGGTATTTATAAGCTCGTTCCTAGTTATACTTATATAACTAGGGCTTTAGAGGATAGTTATTAACCGTCCCTCCGTAAGGTATTACTTATAAAAGGCTTAAAAGCTTCGGAAAGCCTATTATAAGGTAATAAGCGTATTACCCTATAATCCCTAGATAACTAAGGTGCTATTTATATAGATAAATACCGCTAATAATACCGTTTCTAGCGCTAGCCGTAGTCTTATAAGCGCCCTAACCGCCTTAGCGTTAAAAACGTATAAGTATTCGTAGAATACCCTAGTAATAATAGTAATAAATACCTTATCCCTTATTATAATATACCTATAGCCTACCTTACGCTTAGGTCCCTCTTAAACCTTAGAGCTATCCGTATATATTACTATAATATCCGGTAATAGGGTTATATCCTATATATTATAATATATAACTACTTCCTCCTTAGGGTAATCGATATTAGGGTTTAGTATAATATAGTTAGAATACCGAGGGGTTAATAGGGCTAGCTTAGGTATAATAGGAAAGCTATATATAGCGTTTATAAAGCGCGTATTAAATACCCTAAGGTTATATCCTATAGGAGCGTATATCCGTTTATATAGGGGGTGCCTTATATTTAATAGAGCGTATTATAAGCCGGCCCGGTAAACCGCCGCTCTTAGTATAAGCCTAGCTATAGGGAGGCCCGCTTTATAAAGAGCTATTATTATATATACCGTCCTTTACGCCGGTAATACCCCTTTAGCGCCCTTTATTAATAATTAATCCGCCTTCTTAACCTATATTATAAGCGTATAGCCCGGTCGAAACTAGGCGTCCGCTATATATATAAGTATCGGGATAAGTATTATTATAACCGTTTTATAGAGGGATACTATAAAAGGGCTATATTATACCTTCTTAAGGCTTCTAAGGTAGGCTATAACCTTTATTATCTTATAAACCCTTTTCTTAATATACCTCCTATTTATAAAACGCCTATTAAACTAGAATCCTAGCTAATAGAAGCTAGCTATTTTAGAATAAGAGGGTATATTAATAATAGGCTTTATACGGCTACCGCTTATTATAATAGCCGGCTATACCGCCTCCTTATACTTTAAGAAGTAGAAAACTTCCGTTTTCTCCGCTATAAACTATATTATATTCCTCGAAGCCTAATCGTTAACGCTTATTATATCCGTTTCTAATAGTATTATATTTTTCTCCGTATTATTAGATATACGAAGGAAGAGAATATTATCCGTATAATAGAAATACCTATTATTACCCTATAGAATAAGTTTAGAGAGGTAGATTATATATAATACCGGCGAGAGAGGTAAGCCCTAAGGTATACTATATCTTACCGAGGAGAAACCTATTATTAACCTATCTAAGCAAACCTATACTAGCCGTATTATTAAGAAGGAGGTTATTAGATTTAATAATAGGAGTAGGAAACTAAGGATTTATAGCTATATAATTAGTTTATTAAGGAGGACGGTATTAAACGCCCCTTATATATCCTTAGTTATTATTATAATAATTTACCCTTAGGAGAGTATTAGCTCGATATTATATATAAATATTATTATAAGGTCTATTATAGAGCGTTTTAATAATACCTTATAATATTATAAGTTAAGGACCCCTTTAGTAAGTAGGATCTAGGAGAACTTATATACGATTAGCCTCTTAAGCCCCTTAGAAAAGGTAAAAAGGAGAGTAATAGGCTTATATAACCTAGGGCTATCTATATCCCTCTTACCTAGCTTAAGGTATATCGATACCTTAGTATAGCGTTAAGGTAGAGGAAAGTAACCTATAATAAGGTAATAGTTATAAAGCCGAATTAAAAGGGGGCTAATATTATCCTAATACTCCTTTAATAGGGATACCGAGGTATTATCTACCCCGGGAGAGGTAGATTTAACTCGGATAATATATTCTTCTACCTCCTTAAGTATAGCCGTATAATCCTATTAGAAATAGGCTTTAAAGGTATCTTAGCCCTTAAGCAGGTCCCTAACTAGATTATTATCCCTAGAGAACCGCTATAAAATCTTATCCTATAATAGGCTCGCTTTCTTAATAGGGTCTTTATATAATATACCGTCCCTATATATAGCGGGGGAGTTTATAGCGGTATAATTAGCTTATATTACCCCGTTATCCCGAAGATATCTATATCCGAAGCTATTATATCTATCCTACCCTATTAGAAGGCTTGCCGATATATTCGAATAGCCCCTTTAAAGATATTCCTAGCTATCTAAAACTCCTTCGAATAAATCCGATAATTATATCGGGCCCTAATATACGCTTAGTATACCTCCTTTACCCTATTATCTTATTAAGGGGCTTAGGAATAGGGTTATAACTACCGCCCTATTACCTTTAGGGCTTTACCTTAGAGGTAATCTAAGCGGGTTACTTAATCGTTTAGAAAAGCTGGGCTCTCTACTTATAAAAGAGGCGGTATATTTATTAGCCCTATTTCTAAAAGGCCTTTAAAGGCTAGGAGGGATTATAGGTCTACTTATAGCTATATTAGCTATTCCTAGGGGAGCGGAGGATTATTACCGATAGTTATAATAAGAGTCTTATAATTAGAGCTAATATATAGGTTAAGAGTAACCTCCGTAACTATATTTAGAATATTAGAGAAGATTAAATTAAAAACCCCCCTTCGGATATATATAGGGATACCTAGGGTATTTATAAAGAATATATCTCTAAATAATATCTAATTTTTAACCCGGTTATTACCCTTTTCGTTAAGCTTACCTAGCTTATAAGGAGTATAGATTATATTAAAATCGCTCCTAACTACCTATCTTTATATAAGTAAACTATTTAGTATATAATCGAGTATTATATCCTCTTTAAGCGCCCGGTAAATATTAATTAAAAAGATACCTAATACCTTTAGCTAGAGTTTATCCCTTATAATAAGGGGCTATTATTACTTTATATATAGCTTATAACCCCGTTATATATATATTAGGATCCGGGGCCTATTACCGAGTAACTCTTACTACCTTTCCTTATAATAGGCTATTAAATCCCCTCCCTAGTTATCTACCGGCGAGAAAAGCTTATAGATAGGATACCTTTAAGTTCTCGTATTATATATTATATACGGCTCCTAGACCTATATAATATTTACCCCCTACTTAGTATAAAGTATTAGTAGTATAATATAGGTAGACTATTTCTTCCCTATATTCGCTTAGGTAATCGTAAGAAAAGCCCCCCGGCTATCGGAAGGGTATATCCTACTTATATATAGGGGGAGTAATAGTATTTAAGCCCCCCTAGGAGCTAAGGATTATAACTATATCGTTATCGTCCTTAACTATATCCGCCGGGGGTATAAGCTCTCTCCCTATAATAAGGCTAAGACCCTCCGGAAGTAGTATATTAGCCGGGTTAAGCTATAAACGCTATTATAAGCCGGTCGGCGGTATATAATCGCGGATATTATTATAAAGCCGCTTCCGGGAAGGGCCTTCGATAAATAGCTCTTCTATAAGCTTAGTAAGGGATTAAGGCTTCCGCTAACTATTAATAATATCTATAGCTATATTTATATCGTTATAGCGGGCCTTACCTATATTCCTAATCCTCTTAAGCTTAGAGATAAACGGGTAATAAAGCTATCTATTAACTATTATAGGGGCGGTAGTATAATTAAGGTAGCTAAAGCGGACCGGCTTATAGTAATTAGTATACCTAGGGGGAAGTATATAAACCTCCCCTTCCTAAGTATATTAAGCGTTAGAGTAGGTAGGGTACCGCCTACTCCTTATATAACGCTTAGTTAAGTAATAGTTAAAATAGCTGTCTATATAGAAAGAAAGCTTCTCTATCTTCTATATTAGCCGGGTATAGGGTAGGTTAAAGACCTAGAAGGGTTATACTTTATATAAAAAGGATACTAGCTAGGTAGTAATACCTATAATAGGGTTATATCCGTTTATAGAAAGCCTATAGGAAATAAGCTCGACTCCCGTCTATATTATAGCCTCCTCCCGGATATACTCTATAGGAGAAACCCTCTAATAGGTAAAGGGGTTATAAAGCTCCCTTAGAACCCCGGTCGCTATATAGGTAACCTAGGTCTATAGTACGGTCGCCGAGGATACCTATATTAGCTCTAGCAGCTTATTCTTTAAAGGGTTAGCGAGAAGCCTATCCCGAACCTCCTTACTAATAAAGTATAAAGCCTAGCCGGTAGGGGTTTTAGTAACTACCGCTATATTAATTATAAGGATCTAAAGCCGAATACAGATACCTAGCTTAAATCCCTAGAGGGATAAGCCTATAAGCGTATTATAAGGGGCAGCCCTAAGGAGGATCCTTATATCCTATCCCTACTACCGGCTATATTAAGGGCCGGATTTTCGAGTATAGCGAGCCGGCTCCGCCGGGAGCCTAGCGGCCGCGTAAAAGACTATAAAACGCTTACGTAATATATAAGAGAGTCTATAATATAATAATATACTATAATATATATATATACTAAGTTATAGCTATATATATACTCTAATAAGCTTGAAAAGAGCTAAAGAAAGTAAAAGAGCTTAAAGAACGCTAATTCGTCTCTTTTAACAAACTTTCTTTAATATCATAATAACTAAACGAGTATATAAGCTATTACTAATATAATTATAACTAGTATAGAGTATATATATATATACCAATATAAAATATATAACGTTGATTACGTAAGAAATAACGTCAGCAGAAGGTTCTAGAAAGTACGTGGACTTTTCAGGCTACGTAAGCCTTCACCACTACTTTGCCACTCGGCAGAATATATTATTCTACTACCTAATAATAGGAATAACTAAAGATACGGATTTATAATATATATTATAAATTAAAGAATAGAAGGCTCTAGAAGATAGCTATAGAATAACTATAAATATAGCTATTCCCTCCCGACGAAAGGAATAGCAATAGACGCAAGCAAGCACTTCGATATAATATAACTACTATTAACCCTCTTCTTTAGCCCCTCGATCCTCTTTATTATTATATATTATAACCTCCAATATACTAAGATCTTATTATAATAAAAAATTTATAAAATTATTATAATATACTATTAATATTCTTAAATTCTTTTTAAATAGATAAGGATATTATCTAAATAGATAATTATAAAATAGACGATATATTCTTATAAGATAAAGTTTATTATTTCTTAGAATAATATTAAAGCGTTAATAAGTCCGAATAACATAATAAGGTATTTAAAATATCTTTAATATATTCTAAACGTTATCTTTTATTCTTCTCCGAGTTTAATACGAATATATATATATATCTTTCCTTAAGGTTAAGGGCTATAAATTATTAGATTCCTCGGAGTTTATCTCTAAATTCTTTGAAGATAGGTAGTAAATACCGATTTATAATAATAATATTATTAAATTATCGATAATTAAAATATAATTATAATCTACTATTTTTTTAATATAAATAGGATTCGATATCCTATAAGTAAGTACGATAATCGAATATAACCTTTCTTAAGATTTTTATCTAAATACTCCCGGAATACCTTAAGTTTATCTTTATCGAATTTATAAATAGGAAAGAACTTCGGTTCTTCTCCTTCTTTTAATAATATTTCGTAATTATAGAGTCTATATTCTAATAACCTATTATCGAATTTTATTTAGAATAGTTTTATAAACTTTCGATACTCTTCTAATATACCGGAGAGGTTTCTAAATATATCTTTATCTTATATAATTATTATTATAAGGAGATATCGTTATAAATATTTTATTCCTTCTTAAATTTATTATAATAATATATCCTATTATCTATTCGATCCTATTATTTTATACCCTAGTCTATTTTATTCCTTAGTTTTTTAGATATTTATTATTATTAAATCCTTCTTTATAAGCTATTAAGGTTTATTATATCTTTTAATAGTTATTATTTTAGCTTTTCTTGATTTAAAAGTATTATTAAATTCGTTTAAGCCCTATTTATCTTAATATTATTTATTATTATTATTATTATATTATACTCCGTTCTATTTAAATTATCTAATATCCGGAACTTCTTCCTTTCTTATCTAATAAGAAACCGAATATTAGAGAAAAACCTATATATAATAATCCTTGCCTGAATCCCTGATTCCGGAAGTACCTGTGAGTTATATATTAGCAGGAGGGGGAAATATACTTTTAAGTCTTCGTACGTTTCTGTACAATATCAAGTATTATAAGAGATTAAGAGGGATTACCCTATTACCAAAAGTAATACTTAGATTTATAACTAAAGACTATAAGGAAACTATCTAATATTAAGCCGTAAACTCCTATCCTTATATCCTTCCGTTATAGTGCTTATTAATATATAGCTTATTGATACTTACTAGTGCTTACTGATATTCTAGTAAGCAGTGGTAATCTCTAGTAATCCAATATAGCACTTTAGACCCTAACCCTGATTATACTACTCTGTATTCTTATATAAGAGATCCCTATCGGTCCGTTAAGGTTCCGATTTGCTAGCATATAGTTGCGCTGGCCTATTCCTGTAACCTGCATATTCATGGGTTATAACACTATAGCTATACTTATTTATCGCTATATAGATATAGCGTTTACTTCTCGTTCTCCTCGTTTAACTAATAATTCTTATTAACTAAGCTAGTTAAGTATATATTATTCCTTACCTCCTCTTTTATCCCTCTTTATATCCTACGCCGAGTATCGCCCCGGCTATAATATAGTTTACTAGCGAAAAAGCTATTATTCTCCCGCTTCCTAATAACTATTTCGCTATTATATCTATAATATTAAAGTTAGTTATTAGCGTATTATAATATATATATAATAATAGCGGAATCGCTACTTTTTTATAGCTATATATTATATTTAAGCTTATTAATAATTCTTCTTTAGGTAATCTAGAATAATATATTTTATTATCTCTATTTTTCCGTGGGAGTAAAGCGATATTATTATAATAAGGACCCTATATTTGAGTAAATATACTTTTAGATTAAAATACTTAATCCTAAGTTATAATAGGGTTAAGGATTTATACTTCCTAAGCCCTATATAATAGTTAGGGGTATTAATAAACCTTAAGTTTATAATTATATCCGTAGGAATATTACTTCTTTATAAGGTTAACGCCGCTTTATAATAATTTCATTATTTATATTATCTCCTTTCTATTATATCTAGCTATTTATAAAGCCCTTTTTATAATTGTTCGCTTAATATATCTTAGGTATATAAAGGCTATATTAATATAGCTTTTATACCGTTACCCTTTTATCTCTCTATACTATAATTAGATTTTAAGCTTATAGGAGTTTCGCTTTATCCTCTTCTTACTTCTCCTTTATAGCTATTATATATATATCGAGATATACCGGTAATAATAAGTATCCGGCCTCCGTTTTAAATAGGTATTTCAGCGTAGTTTTATATATACTTATAACTATATATAAGTATTATATTTATACTACTTCTAAACTATATATAATACCCTTCGCCTTCCTATCTTTATTGTATTAATACTAAACTATAGCTCTATATATTATAGCGCTTTATATAGCTATTATATTAACCTACTTTATATAATCGCTATTATAACCCTATATAGATATTATAATCCTTATAAGTATATATTTCTAGGTTTCTATCTTTTTCTTAAGTTCCTTAAGATATTTTCGCTATCTTAGCTTCCTATCTAGCTATATACTAAGGAATTATACTAATTCCGCTACCTTAATATATATATCGCCTAATTATATACTCTTTATAAGATTTTAGTATATCCTAATAAAATATTCAAGTTCACTTTTCTAAAGGGCGAATTTTATCCTATATCTTCTTAATTATAACTTATAAATTATATATATATTATATAATAGCCTGTAGTTCTCTTCTATTATTATATTTATTATAAAAATATTCGTATTATTAATAAAACCTATTATTAATACTCTAATCGCTTTAAGCTTCCTGTATAGCGATAAGATATATAATATAAAAAGGATAAGGAATAATAATATCCTTATAAGATTCCTATATATATCTTTTATAGCGAAAATACTATTTTATCGAAGTAGAATATTATAATTCTTTCCGATAGATAGCTCTTAACTTATTATACTACCTATTTAAAGAAACCCTTTCTCTTTAATATTTTAATTATCCTTTTATATACTATATAGTTAAAAGCTCTTATAATATCTAGTTAAAGAAGGGTTATTATTAACTTACGATTCTACGCTATAAATACTACTTTAGTAACGATTTAAACTATAAGATCCGTTAAGCATATTATATAATTACTTATTTACCCTTTAAATAATAGGTTTTACTCCTCCGCTATATTTATGATATAGTTTCCTACCGCTTTTTTTATAACCTTCCCGATATAGCTTAAATAATATAATTAATTAATATACGGCGGCTTTCCGCTATTCCTCTTTTATTTTCTTTAGCTTCTAAAGAATTAATACTTTAGCTTTATAGAAGTATTATAGAAAGTATATTAATTAAAAGCTTATATTTATAATATTAGCTAATATCTAGGCTAATACCGGCTTATATATCTTTAGAAAACTAGTTAGGATATTATCCGGTCCGGTTATTCTCTATAATTTAGAATTTCGTAGGATTTATATTACTTTTTTAGTATTTATACTTTTATATATCTTAAAATATATTATATTAGGTTCTTTACCGATATCCGAAAGGTTTACTTCGGGGTTTAGGAAGAACTTTACTATTAGAATACTACTTTTCCCTTTATATTAAATATAAGGTATTCTATCCAGGTCTTCGAAAAGGGGTAATTAAGGGTTTAGCTTTAATAGATAGCTCTTTATTCTAACCTATTTGTCGAAAGTTTATAAGTTATTTATATTCTATAAAGTCTTTATTATTATATAGTATTAGCTTATCCTCTATATATTTGTAATTATCTTCTTTTAAACCGCTACCTTTTTATTTACCTCCCTTATAATATATATATTTAATATTATAATAAAGCTATATCTTATCTACTTTACTATAGCTATCGCTTATATTATATCCCCTATTTACTAATGGTTATAGATTTTGTAAATAATTACTCTTTTCTTTATTATTTTATTAATTATTCTATATATCTATTCTATTAATATATTAGTATAATCTTCTAATTATACTAGAGTTTTAATCTTACCTAGATCTTTAATAAGGTTATTCGCTATCGCTTAGATTATTATTAAGTTTATATCCTTCCATCTTTAGATTTCCTTCTTGAGGAAGCGGACTTCTCTTATATCTTCTATATAAATAAGCTATACTTTATAATATAAACCTACCTATTTAAGCGGTATTTCTTATAGCTAATCGATATTATTAGTTACTTATATAAGGTTTATAATTAAGGGTTATTCTATTCCTCTCCTCCTAATAATTCTACTATATAATATTACTAGATCTAAGCATTATTATTATATTAATATAAGGAGGTTGCCAATTTATATTAATATCCCACCTTCCTTATCATATAGGGAATAATATATATTAAAATCGCTTATTAATATAATACGTTTTTGCTATTCTATTAATATAAGTTCGGATAATAAGTATGTTTTATATAAGCTAGAATCTAGCTTTAAATAGACCGTTTATATATAAAGCCCCGATTTAAACTCTATTATCGCTTAATTATATCCTATATACTATTCCTATACTATTAGTTCAAAGCGTTTATATATAAAGATTATAGCTCTACCTTAACCTATTTATACCTAATTATATAATATTATTATTATAACCGATACCTACTTTTTTATAACGTTTATTTATAGTTTCTATAATATTATTATATCCGGCTATTCCTCCGTTATTAATACTAATTAGGTATACACCCTATTACCTATTATATTCTAAAATAATATTATAACTATTATAAGGTAGGGGGTTAAGTAGAATTTATAATAAAACTATTAAAATACAATATATTATTTAATCTACCCCTTTATTATATTTCTTCCCGTAATAGTATTAATTTCTTTCTCGATATTAGTTAAAATATATTTACTATTCCCCCTATAAATTCGCTATTTAGCCGTTATATTAATATATCGACTTTAAACCCTTATAATCGATATCAATATATATCTCTCGCCCTATTCCTTTATACTAATATTACCGGGTAGTTCTTTATAAGACTATATAACTATATATAAGAATGCTTACGTAATATAAAATATCTATTTTATAGCTATAACACTATAATATGCCTATATACTAAAGTTATAGCTATATAACTATAAGACTATATAACTATATATAAGAATGCTTACGTAATATAAAATATCTATTTTATAACTATAACACTATAATATGCCTATATACTAAAGTTATAGCTATATAACTACCCAAATAAGCTTAAAATAAGCAAAAGAAAGCAGAAGAATTTAAAATCTCTCAATTAAACACTTTTAAATAACTTTCGCTAATATCTTAATAACTAGACGGGTATATAAGCTATAACTAATATATTTATAATCAGTATAGGGTATATATCTATATACTATAATAAAATATATAGGGTTGATTACGTAAGAAATGACGTCAGCAGAAGGTGCTAGAAGATACTCGAATCTTTCAAGCCGCGTAATCACTTGCCACACTCGCCACGCGGAAGAATATATCTCTCCAGTCCTTACCAACTGGAATAACTAAATAATACGCATTTATAATCAATATTATAAATCAATTAAAAGAAGATTCGAGAATATAGCTTAAGAATAACTATAAATATAGGGATTCCTTCCGACTTAAAGATAGATAGTAAGAAGCAAGTTAAATAAGCACTTCGATATAATATAACCACTATTAACCCTCTTCTTTATTCTTTAATCCCCTCGATCCTCTTTACTATTATATATTATAACCTCCAACAGCGGTATTATTATAATAGAAACTTTATATCTAAATAAATATACTTTTAAACTAATTCATTTAATCCCGAATTATAATAGAATTAAGGATTTATACTTTCTAAGCTTTATATAATAGTTAAAGATATTAATAGATCTTAAGTTTCTAACTATATTTATAGGGATATTATTTGTTTATAAAGATAATATTACTTTATTATAATCCTCTTATTTATATTATCTCCTTTCTATTATATCTAGCTATTTATCTAGCCCTTCTTATAGTTTCTCGCTTAATATATCTTAGGTATATAAGGGCTATATTAATATAGCTCTTACGCCGGTTACCCTTTTATTTACTTATATTATAATAATGTTATAAGCTTATAAGAATATCGCTTTATCTTCCTACCTCTCCTTTATAGCTATTATATATATACCGAGATATACCGGTAATAATATATATCCGGCCTCCGCTTTAAATATATATTTCGATATAGTTTTATATACGCTTATAACCGTATATAAATATTATATTTATATTATTTCTAAGCTATATATTATACCCTTCGCTATTATATCTCTATTATACTAATATTAGATTAATATAATAGCGCTTTATATCGCTATTATATAAACGTACCTTATATAATCGCTATTATAACCCTATATAGATACTATAATCCTTATAAATATATACTTTTAGGTTTCTATCTTCTTTTTAAATTCCTTAAAATATCTTCACTATTTTAGCTTTCTATCTAACTATATATTAAGGAATCGTATTTATTCTACCCGCTTGATTCATAGATCGCTTAATTATAAACTCTTTATATAACTTTAATATATCCTAATAAAGTATATAGAAAATTACCGAACTCGAGGAGACTCGACGATTATAACCGATAAAAGCACTAATATAAGACTATAAAACGCTTACGTAATATATAAGAGAGTTTATAATATAATAATATACTATAATATATATATATACTAAGTTATAGCTATATATATACTCTAATAAGCTTGAAAAGAGCTAAAGAAAGTAAAAGAGCTTAAAGAACGCTAATTTGTCTCTTCTAACAAACTTTCTTCAATATCTTAATAACTAAACGAGTATATAAGCTATTACTAATATAATTATAACTATTATAGAATATATATATATATACTAATATAAAATATAAAACGTTGATTACGTAAGCAATAACGTCAGCAGAAGGTTCTAGAAAGTACGTAGACTTTTCAGGCTACGTAAGCCTTCACCACCACTTTGCCACTCGGCAGAATATATTATTCCACTACCTAATAATAGGAATAACTAAAGATATGGATTTATAATATATATTATAAATCAAAGTATAGAAGGCTCTAGAAGATAGCTATAGAATAACTATAAATATAGCTATTCCCTCCCGACGAAAGGAATAGCAATAGAAGCAAGCAAGCAAGCACTTCGATATAATATAACTACTATTAACCCTCTTCTTTAGCCCCTCGATCCTCTTTACTATTATATATTATAACCTCCAACAACTAGACTATAAAGAAAAGAAGTAATAACCTTATAAATATCGGGCGATATTTTATATCGATCGTATAATATAAGCGTAGTATAATTAAAGATACCGATAAATATAAATAAGGGGGATAGGGGATTTATATAAAGTTTTTATTACCTTAATTACGGATAAGGCGGATATAATAGTATTATAGCTATAGCGTTTATATAGTTAGAATACTACGAAAAGCTAGTATTTTAGGTTAAATTATTAATAAAAGATAATATCTAAAGTATCTTTAAGCTAAGGTTAGGTATAAAGAATACTAAATAAGTAATATAAATATTAAGAGTTTATAATATAAACGTATAAAGCTATTACGAAAATATAGCTATTATATAAAGAAACCTCGATATAGTAATTACTAAAGCTTTAGTAAAGTATTAAAAGATAGAGCTAATATAGCTTTAGAAGATATAGGCGATAATAGCCCGAATAAATAGCGAAAGTATATAGGAACTAAAGTTAATTATCCTAGCCCGCTATAGCTAAGAAGTAATAATCCGTAATAATTAAGCAATAATAAACCTTACGCCGGTTTAGCTAATCTAATAGCAAATAATAATATTAGTAATAAGAAGGTAATAGCTATATAGCGGTTATATAGCGAGGATATTATATTTATATTTAAAGAGGGGGTAAATATATATAAGTAGAGAATAAGTTAGGAGAAGATAATATTTAGCGAAAATATAACGAAAGCTAGATAAATATATATAATTATCGCGAAAGGAATATTTATAGAATAATTAAAAATTATATAAGCTAACATAGAGGAGCTATTCCGAAGCGTTAAAATAGCAAACTTATAAAATATAGATAAAATTAAACTAAAGATTCCTAAGAGCGAAATAGCTCGAGCTATATTTATTATTACGCTTAATAATATATAAGCTATTAAGAAGATATATAAGGAAGAATTCTTATAAAGAATATAACTCTTTACCTATAAACCCTATATATAGAATATAATTATGTTGGAGGTTATAATATATAATAGTAAAGAGGATCGAGGGGCTAAAGAAGAGGGTTAATAGTAGTTATATTATATCGAAGTGCTTGCTTGCTTACTTCTATTGCTATTCCTTTCGTCGGGAGGGAATAGCTATATTTATAGTTATTCTATAGCTATCTTCTAGAGCCTTCTATACTTTAATTTATAATATATATTATAAATCCATATCTTTAGTTATTCCTATTATTAGGTAGTGGAATAATATATTCTGCCGAGTGGCAAAGTGGTGGTGAAGGCTTACGTAGCCTGAAAAGTCTACGTACTTTCTAGAACCTTCTGCTGACGTTATTGCTTACGTAATCAACGTTATATATTTTATATTAGTATATATATATATACTCTATACTAGTTATAATTATATTAGTAATAGCTTATATACTCGTTTGGTTATTAAGATATTGAAGAAAGTTTGTTAAAAGAGACGAATTAGCGTTCTTTAAGCTCTTTTACTTTCTTTAGCTCTTTTCAAGCTTATTAGAGTATATATATAGCTATAACTTAGTAAATATATATATATTATAGTATATTATTATATTATAGACTCTCTTATATATTACGTAAGCATTTTATATAGTCTTATAAATTATACAATAATATTTTAAATATTATAAATATAGCTATATTATAAGGCATTATATAAAGAAAATTAGGTATAAACGTTATATAGGAGTAGTATATAAGTAGGGGGAATATAGTTATTCTTTATTAAAAGATATATCGAAGATTAAATATTTAAATTATAACGGAAGCTATATAACCTAGGTAAAGAATTTTGGAGGTTATAATATATAATAGTAAAGAGGATCGAGGGGATTAAAGAATAAAGAAGAGGGTTGATAGTAGTTATATTATATCGAAGTGCTTGCTTGCTTGCTTCTAACTATCTATCTTTAAGTCGGAAGGAATCCCTATATTTATAGTTATTCTTAAGCTATATTCTCGAATCTTCTTTTAATTGATTTATAATATTGATCATAAATGCGTATTATTTAGTTATTCCAGTTGGTAAGGACTGGAGAGATATATTCTTCCGCGTGGCGAGTGTGGCAAGTGATTACGCGGCTTGAAAGATTCGAGTATCTTCTAGCACCTTCTGCTGACGTCATTGCTTACGTAATCGACCCTATATATTTTATTATAGTATATAGATATATACCCTATACTGATTATAAATATATTAGTTATAGCTTATATACCCGTCTAGTTATTAAGATATTAGCGAAAGTTATTTAAAAGTGTTTAATTGAGAGATTTTAAATTCTTCTGCTTTCTTTTGCTTATTTTAAGCTTATTTGGGTAGTTATATAGCTATAACTTTAGTATATAGGCATATTATAGTGTTATAGTTATAAAATAGATATTTTATATTACGTAAGCATTCTTATATATAGTTATATAGTCTTATAACCGCTTTACTATTATAGAATAGTAAAGATAATAAGATATATTATTCTAGATTCTTTAGACGAGAATTATTAATAAGTTTATTTATAATTTATAATTATAGATAAAGGAGCGATTCCGTTATTATTATATATATTATAATATATTAATAACCGACCTAAAGATTATAGATATAATAGCGAAATAGTTATAAGGAAGCGGGAGAATAATAGCTCTTTCGTTAATAAAATATATTATAGCCGAGGAGATATTAGGTATAAGGCTAAAGGAGGAAAAAAAGGAAGAAAGGAGTAGTATATATTTAATTAGCTTAATTAATAAGAATTAGTAGTTAAGCGGGGAGAATAGTAAATAAACGCTATATTTATATAGCGATAAATAAGTATATTTATATATTTTTCTCCGGTATTCGGCTTCCTATTAGATAAGAAAGGAAAGGGTTCCGTATATTAGATAATTTAAGTAGAATAGAGTATAATATAATAATAATAATAATATTTAAATATAAGATTTCTATTATAATAACGCTACTTTATTATTACGAGATAATAGAGATAATAAGATATATTATTCTAAACTATTTTAAGGAGGATTATAAATAGACTTAGTTATAATATATAGCTATAAATAAAGCGGCTATTCCGCTATTATTATATATATATATATATTTATCCTTCCCGATACTTTTCTCGTATACGCCTGCTTTTATTAAGGGTGCGTACGGTTTTGCTAATAATTCACTAATATCTAACCTATTTATATATAGGCAAATACGGTCGCGGGATAGCCTTATAGGAGGCCCTGCCTACGGATATAATATAGGGCGGCTCGCCGCCGCCTAAGGGACTAATACCTAGGACGGATATTAGTTCTATTACGGATTCGATTTACTCCCTTATATAGTAGAAGAGGTACCGCGGTACCGCGTTA
This sequence comes from Coniella vitis, assembly GCA_011317545.1. Classification (NCBI taxonomy): domain Eukaryota; kingdom Fungi; phylum Ascomycota; class Sordariomycetes; order Diaporthales; family Schizoparmaceae; genus Coniella; species Coniella vitis. Next base: position 1,590,776 of record WUJK01000009.1, read on the forward strand.
TAATTATAAGAGGATATTACTATATATTAAAATAACCCTCTTGCCCCTAGTACGGTTAGGACCCTCCTTATAAATATACGCCGTATATTTATAGCTCGGGAGATAATCCTATTAGCGGTAAATAAGACCCTAAGAAAACTAGTTAATACCTTTAAAGGCCCTCTATAAAGCGAGGAGCGTCTTTATATAGAGAGGGTATACTCCTAACTCCTAGCTATAGCTAGGCGTAAGCTTAAGAATTTTTTATCGGACCCGGCTATTAGCCGGCTTACTCCGATATACCTAACTCCTCCCGTTATTACTCTATAGGTAATACTCTACGCCTAATAGCTACCTTTACCTGCTTAATACCCCTAATAGGGTCGAAGCTAGGCTACCGTTATAAGTATAACTATTAAGCTCCTAGCGGAGCCGGCTTATTATACTCGAAAAGCTAGCCCCTAATATAGCCGGTAGTAGGAATAAGATATAAAGATCCTCCTTAGGGCTACCCCTTATAATATACTTATAGGCTTACCCCTTTAGGGATTTAAGCTAGGTATTTATATTCGGCTTTAAATCCCTATAATTAATATAGCGGTAGTTATTAAAACCCCTACCGGCTAAGCTCTACGCCTTACTAATAAGGAGGTTTAGGATAAGCTTCTTATTAACCCTTTAAAGGATAAACTAATAAAGCTAATATAAACGTTCTTAGCGATTATACCGTAGACCTAGATTACCTATATAATAACCGGGGTTCCGAGGGAGCTTTATAACCCCTTTACCTATTAAAGGGTTTCTCCTAAAGAGTATATCTAGGAGGAGGCTACGGTATAAACGGGAGTCGAGCTTATTTCCTATAGGCTTTCTATAAATAGATATAACCCTATTATATATATTACTACCTAGCTAATATCCTTTTTATATAAAGTATAACCCTTTTAAGTCTTTAACCTACCCTATACCCGGCTAATATAGAAGATAGAGAAGCTCTCTTTTTATACGGATAGCTATCTTAGCTATTACTTAACTAAGCGTTATATAAGGAGTAAGTAATACCCTACCTACTCTAACGCCTAATATACTTAGGAAGGGGAGGTTTATACGCTTCCCCCTAGGTATATTAATTACTATAAGCCGGTCCGCTCTAGCTACCTTAGCTATACTATTACCCCTATAATAATTAATAAATAGCTTTATTATTCGTTTATCTCTAAGCTTAAGAGGATTAGGAATACGGGTAAGGCTTATTATAACGATATAAATATAGCTATAAATACTATTAATAGCTAGCGGGAGCTTTAACCCCCTATTAAGCCTATATAATAGCTATTTATCGAAGGCCCCTCCCGGAAGTAGCTTTATAATAATATCCGTAATTATATACCGCCGACCGGCTTATAATAGTACTTACGGTTTAACCCGGCTAATATACCGCTTCCGGAGGGTCCTAGCCCTATTATAAAGAGAGAGCTTATACCCCTAGCGGATATAGTTAAGGACGATAACGATATAGTTATAATCCTTAGCTCCTAAGGGGGCTTAAATACTATTATTCCCCCTATATATAAATAGGATATACCCTTCCGATAGCTAAAGGGCTCCTCTTATAATCGCCTAGGTAAATATAAGGAAGAAATAATCTACTTATATTATACTACTAATACTCTATACTAAATAAGGGGTAAACGTTATATAGATCTAGAAGCTATATACGATATATAATACGAGAACTTAGAGGTACCCTATTTATAAACTTTTCTCGCTAATAGATAATTAGGGAGGGGATCCGATAGCCTATTATAAGGAAAGGCGGTAGGAGTTATTCGGTAATAAGCCCCGGGTCCTAACGTATATATAACGGGGTTATAGGCTATATATAAAGTAATAATAGCCCTTTACTATAAGGGACGGATTCTAGCTAAAGGTATTAAGGGTCCTTTTAATTAATATTTACCGGGCGCTTAAGGAGAATATAATACTCGATTATATACTAAATAGTCTATTTATATAGAGATAGGTAATTAGGGGCGATTTTAATATAGTTTATACTCCTTATAAGCCGGGTAAGCCTAACGAAAGGGGTAATAATTAGGTTAAAGATTAAATATTATTTAGAGATATATTCTTTATAAATACCCCGGGTATCCCTATATATATCTAAGGGGGGGTTTTTAACCTAATCTTCTTTAATATTCTAAATATAGCTATAAAGGTTACTCCTAACCTATATACTAGCTTTAACTATAAGACCCTTATTATAACTAATAGTAATAATCCTCCGCTCCCCTAAGAATAGCTAGTACGGTTATAGGTAGACTTATAATCCCTCCTAGCCTTTAAGGGCCTTTTAGAAATAGGGCTAATAGATATATTACCCCTTTTATAGGCGGAGAGCCCGGCTTTTCTAAACGATTAGATAACCCGCCTAAACTACCTTTAGGGTAGGGCTTTAAAGGTAATAGGGTAGTAGCTATAACCCTATTTCTAAGCCCTTTAATAAGATAATAGAGTAAAAGAGGTATACCGGGCGTATATTAGGGCCCGATATAATTATCGGATTTACTTAAGGGAGTTCTAGGTAGTTAGGAATACCTTTAAAGGGGCTATTCGAATATATCGGCGAGCCTTCTAATAGGGTAGGATCGATATAATAACTTCGGATACGGATATCTTTAGGATAACGGGGTAATATAAGCTAGCTATACCGCTATAAGCTCCCCCGTTATATATAGGGGATAATACGTTATATAAGGACCCTATTAAGAAGGTAAGCTTATTATAGGATAAGATTTTATAGCGGTTCCCTAGGGATAATAACCTAATTAGGGACCCGCTTAAGGGCTAGAACGCCTTTAAAGCCTATTTCTAATAGGGTTATATAGCTATACTTAAGGAGGTAGAGGAGTATATTATCCGAGTTAAATCTACCTCTCCCGGGGTAAATAGTACCTTAATATCCCTATTAAAGGAGTATTAGAATAATATTAGCCCCCTTTTAGTTCGGTTTTATAATTATTACCTTATTATAGGTTACTTTCCTTTACTTTAGCGCTATACTAAGGTATCGATATACCTTAAGCTAGGTAAGAGGGATATAAGTAGCCTTAGGTTATATAGACTTATTACTCTCCTTTCTACCTTTTCTAAGGGGCTCGAAAGGCTAGTTATATATAGGTTCTTCTAGATCCTACTTACTAAAGGGGTCCTTAACCTATAATATTATAGGGTATTACTAAAACGCTCTATAATAAACCTTATAATAATATTTATATATAATATCGAGCTAGTATTCTCCTAAGGGTAGGTTATTATAATAATAACTAGGGATATATAAGGGGCGTTTAATACCGTCCTCCTTAATAGATTAGTTATATAGCTATAAGTCCTTAGTTTCCTACTCTTATTATTAAGTTTAATAACCTCCTTCCTAATAATACGGTTAGTATAGGTCTGCTTAGATAGATCGATAATAGGTTTCTCCTCGGTAAGATATAGTATACTTTAGGGCTTACCTCTCTCGCCGGTATTATATATAATCTACCTCTCTAAACTTATTCTATAGGGTAGTAATAGGTATTTCTATTATACGGATAATATTCTCTTCCTTTATATATCTAATAATATAGAGAAAAATATAGTATTATTAGAAACGGATATAACGAGCGTTAACGATTAGGCTTTAAGGAGTATAATATAGTTTATATTAGAGAAAACGGAAGTTTTCTACTTCTTAAGGCGTAGGGAGGCGGTATAGCCGGCTATTATAATAGATAATAGGCGTATAAAGCCTATTATTAATATACTCTCCTATTCTAAGGTAGTTAGCTTCCGCTAGCTAAGATTTTAGTTTAATAAGCGTTTTATAGGTAAGAGGTATATTAAGGAAAGGGTTTATAAGATAATAAAGGTTATAGCCTACCTTAGGAGCCTTAAGAAGGTATAATATAGCCCCCCTATAATATCTCTTTATAAAGCAGTTATAGTAATATTTATCCCGATACTTATATATATAGCGGATACCTAATTTCGACCGGATTATATACCTATAATATAGCTTAAGAAGGCGGATTAACTATTAGTAAAGGGCGCTAAAGGGATATTACCGGCGTAGAGGACGGTATATACGGTAATAGCCCTTTATAAAGCGGGCCTCCCTATAGCTAGGCTTATACTAGGAGTAGCGGTTCGCCGGGCCGGCTTATAATATACTCTGCTAAACGTAGAATACCCCCTTTATAAACGGATATACGCTCCTATAGGATATAACCTTAGGGTATTTAATATACGCTTTATAGATATTATATATAGCTTTCCTATTATATTTAGGCCGGCCTTATTAACCCCCCGGTATCCTTATTATATTATACTAAACCCTAATATCGGTTACCTTAAGGAGGAAGTAGCTATATATTATAATATATAGTATATAACCCTATTACCGGACGTTATAATAGTATATACGGATAGCTTTAAGGTTTAGGGGGGATTTAAGTATAGGGTAGGCTATAGGTATATTATAATAAGGGATAGGGTATTTATTACTATTACTATTAGGGTACTTTATAAGTATTTATACGTTTTCGATACTAAAGCGGTTAGGGCGCTTACGGGATTATAGCTAGCGCTAGAAACGGTATTATTAGCGGTATTTATCTATATAGATAATACCTTGGTTATCTAAGGATTATAGGGTAACGCGCCTATTACCTTATAATAGGCTTTCCGAAGCTTTTAGGCTCTTTATAAATAGTACCTTATAAAGGGAGGGTTAGTAATTATCCTCTAAAGCCCTAGTTATATAGGTATAGCTAGGAACGAGCTTATAAATACCCTTACGAAGAGGGGTATAATATTCTCCCTAATAGGGCGGGTAATAAGCTTTATTACCTCGGGTATATAAACCTTATATCGAGAGGGAATTAGGAGCTTTAAGAAGATATAATAGATATATTAATAGATAATCTTATTTAGCTAGTATAACGCTTAGGGGCTAAGCTTTCGTATTATAATATAGCCGGCTCTTTTATTAAACTACTAATAGCTAGCTCTCTTTATAGCTATAAGGACTAATTATAGCGATTTTAAAGTATATTACTATCGGTTTAGCCGGCTAGGGATAAGCCGCTATTATAAAACGGGCTATTCTAATAAGCTTTCGCTTCGGTATTCGGTATATTATACGGTAGCTAAGCAGAGGTAGCGGGATTAGCCGGAGGGCCTAACAAGGCCCCTTAATACCCCTTTCTACGAAACGTACTTATAAAGGATACTTATAAACTATTAGGCGTAATCTGCCTTTTTAAAAGTAGTTTATAAAGATTCTCTATAAATAATACCTTTATTATTATATATATAGTAGGTATAATATAATCTATTACTCTATAGGAAAGCGGGTCTAATTAGGATCTTATATTATTAGCTATTAGGGTAGTTTATAGCTATATTATAGGCTATCTAGGGCTAAAGTATATTAAACTATATATAATCGATTACCTAGCGTATAGTATTACTAAAGGCGTATAGCGTAATATAGCGGTCGGCGGGAGTATTTAGAATAGGGGTAATTAGGCCGGGAAGTAACTATAATAGGCCTATAATACTAGGGGCGTACTCCTACTTATAGGTAGTACTAGTACTAGTAATAATAATAATAGCTATAATAGCTTAGCGCTAATATTACTAGGGCTAGTATTATAGCTTGTACTACTACTATTAGCGGTAGCGGGGTAGGATATAGCGGGGGCGTTTTTAAGGCTATATAACCGGCTCTACTTCCTCCTCCGACTTATTAAATAACTTAATAAAGCCCTTTATTAATACTTTATCGTAGGCCTCCTTAGCTATACGAATAATAATATAGTAGGGGGTATTATCTTTACCCTCCTATAGGGCGTTATATAGCTAGTAGTTAACGGTTATTAAATAGTTAGCTAAAGGGGTATAGCCCTTATACTAATAACGCTAATAGTAAATATTACCCTCGATATCCTAATAATCGCTAAGCGATTTACCGGTAATTACCGAGATTAGATATTATTCGTAAGGTATATTACGCTAGGTTATAATATAATAGCTATTAGGAGTAGCTTCGCTAGCCTTTTATATCTTCTTACGCTTAATAGGGGTAATAGGAGTAATAGCCTTACCCTTATTCTTAATAGTATTAATCTTCTTCTTATTAGTTTTAGCTTTAGGCTAAGTATTAGTAGTAATAGTAGCGTTAGTAATACGGGTAATACGAGGAGGGTTAGCCTTAATCGGAGCTACTATCTTAATAGCCCTAGCCCTAGTATTATTATTACTAATAATAGCGGTAGAACGCTATTTCTTAGTAATAGGAGTATTAGTAGGAGTAGAGATAAGCGTAAGGCGTTTATTACTAGTATTACCGGCGGTAATAGTATAGGCGATACCGATATCGTTATCGTTACTACTATTACTACTATTATTATTATCGTTTATATAGGTATAATTAGTATTACTACTAGTAATATAGTTACTATCGTTATTAGCCTTATCCTAATAGGCCTCCTTATTATCCTCCTCGGCGTTATTATTACTAATATATATATTAGTAATAGGCTCCTTATTACTAAAGGTATCTTCGGCCTATTCCTAACTATCTTAGAGTAAATCTACCTTATCTTCGCTATTAGTATTATCCTTAGTAGCCTTGGTATTACCCTTATCCTTATCCTTAAGCTCGAGGGTATTATTAAGGGCCTTCTATAGGATATCTTTATCGCCCTTATCTTCGTTATAGATATAATTATTACTATTAAGTACGTTAGTAGTCGGCTTTATAGCGCTATATAGGAGTACGCTATATATTATAGGGGCGGTACCCTTCTTAATAGCTTTAGTTTCTATTAGTAAATATACCTATTAATAATAGTTAATTAATAGTATTAGAACTTAGCTTTAATATAATATACTATACTTACTATACTATTTATATAGGTATTTTATAGGAAGGATATACTACTTTATAGTAGCGCTAGATATAGTATTTATAGGAGCTTAGGCTACTTTATATAGATTAATAGGAGTATTATACGTTTCTTAGCTATACGGGTATTAGTAATATTCGCGGTATAGCGCGCTTTAGTATACTTAGCTATATATTAATTTAAAACGTTAGTAAACTGCTATAAATCCTAATATTCGATTAGGAAAGGTAGATATACTTATTTCCTTTTTTAGGAGGTATTATAATAGTAGTAATAGTAATTACTATACTTAAGATTATAAAGGGGAGTATAATACGGCGGCGGCGATAATTAGTAATACTCCTATACTACTATATAGTAGATTAAGAAAGGAGGAGGGAGAAGGGAGGAGGAGGAGGGAGTTTAGACGAATTATAATAGGCGTAGGAGAAATATAGTAGATAGCGCTATACCCCTGCTATTAATAATAATAGGGGTATAACTAGCTATAATAGCTATTATCTATAACTATAGATAAAGGGCTAGCTACTATTAATAAAAGGATATATACTTTTATAGACTAATAATAGTAAACGCCTTAAGGTATATCTCTAACGCGTCTTAAGCTACTACTCTATATTATTATAAGGACGTTTACGCTATATTAGCAGCTTAATAGCTAGCTAGCTCTTTAGTATAGCGCCCTTAGGCTATTATACTAGTAAGGTTATCGCTAGTATAGTCGACGTATAGTATATATATAATACGGCTTCGGAACTAGTCTCGGCCGGCATCTAACGTTTAGTAACTATACGGTAATACGCTAACCTAATAAAAACGTAGCTTTATACGGGCTATACTAATAGTATTATATAACTCTGCTCTAAGACCAATCCCTAGAGTATCTAGCCTCTAGGATATAGCTAATACGCTATAAAGCAGCCTTCGGGCTAGGGTTATATTACGAATATATATGCTAGGTAGGTATATATACGCTCTTTAGTAGTACGATAGGTAGTATACGCCGAGATACCCCTTAGGAGGTATGCTAGCGTAACTAGTCCGGCGTTAATTTAATTAAATAAATAAATAAATAAATAAATAAATAAATAGCTTTTTCGCTAGTAAGATATATTATAGCTAGGGAGAAGCTAGGCGTTAGGCTTAAAGAGGAAAAAAAGAGGAGGTAAGGAGTAGTATATACCTAACTAGCTTAATTAATAAGAACTAACGGTTAAACGGGGAGAATAGGAAGCAAATACTACCTTTATATAGCAATAAATAAGTATAGCTATAAGCTTTTCTTTAATACTTAGCTTCCTATTAAATAAGAAAGAAAAGGGTTCCGGATACTAGATAATTTAAATAGAATAGAGTATAATAAAATAATAATATATTATCTAGATATAAGTAATATAAGAAAATGCATAATCTAAGCGAGCTATATATTAAAGCTAATCTATTATATATAAAGCTTAGTAAATTATTAGTAGACGATATTACTATTTATATTTAGGTTTAGGAGGATTAATAGTTTATACTACTATTATTTTATAATTAAGGTTTATTATCCGTAAATCTAAAGCTATTTATAATAAGGGAGGTATTAATAACTAAAAATATAATAAGCTAGGCTTATAAGAGGTAATATCTAATAAATGTTATAATATATTATCCTAATTATACAGAAAGAAGAGTTATATACTAGTAATTAGACCGTTACTATATATCTATATATAGCTAACTATATACTAAGCGTATTTAATACGGGTTTATAATACCTATAGCTATGTTAGCCATTTCCAAGTTAATAAGGGGCTATCGCCGATAATAGTAATAAAGGTCTTATAATTAGAGCCGGTATATAGGCTAGGAGCTATCTCTATAGCCGTATCCGTTATATTCGAAAAGACGAGGTTTAATACCCCTCCTCAAATATAGGTCGGGACGCCCAGGGTATCCGTAAAAAATATATCTCTAATAATAACTAATTATCAACCCGGTTACCGCCCCATAAATTTAATTAAGAGCGTTTTACCTAATAGATATCTTTAATATCCTCCTTATTATTATATATTAAGCGGTTAGGAGTATAATCTTAACTTATTATATTATATATATATAGCTTACTATTAGCTCGCTAATTCTAAGTATATTAAGGTCCCTTAGAGTTAGCTGATTTAATATTACGAGTATTTCTACTACGGTAGGGGGCGTAGCTTTTATTATAGCGATCCTCTCGGCGTCCGTTATATCGCTAATCGCGCTTATAGCTACGATTACGGTTATATATATAATAAGCGTAAGAGTTTAATATTCGAATATTATTATAGCGGGATATTAGATTATTATTATAACGAGAGTTATACTTATATATATATATAACCGTTAATTTTAGTTAAAGTATTTAGGGTATTTATAATCGATATAATTAATTAGAATAGAGTATAATTACTTAGCAATTCGTATATATTCGTTTATTATTTAAATATTCGTAGGACGCGGTAGTTCGTATTAAATAAATTTATCTATTTTATTCGAAACAGAGGTTATCGCTCTATACTAATTAAGGTTGTTATAATTAAATATATTTATAACCCTATTATAGCGTAAATACTTCTAAATAAACTTATATAAAGCGAACTTATCTTTAGTAATATCCGAAAGTAAGTTACTTGTATTTATACTTCTTAATAACATAAATAAGTTCTATTTAGAAATATTTAGTAAGTTCGTTTATTATTATAATAAAGCCTCCGGTATAAAAACCTCCTTATTTAGATTTAAGTAACTCTATAATGTAGTAGTATATAATAGTACCCTAAAAGAGTATATAGAAAATATCCTTAGAATCTCGGACTCTATATTGCTATATTAATACCGTCCTTAAAGGTTTTAAGATAATCGATAAATATATAAATATCCGTAAATATTAAATCTTTACTTATAATAATTATACCTATATTACTTTTATTAAAGTACTCGAGGTTAAAGATACCGACTTTATTACGCTTAAGCTTAAATCCCCTATTATTATAAGTATTAGAAGATATATTATCTCGATATATACCGCTATTTATATCTCTACTTAAACTAAGCAGGTCTCCTCTTTTATAGAAAGGTCTACCTTATCTATTATATAAACCGCCTAATCTTCCTATTAAGCCAGGGTTATAAGGAAGAGTAATTACTTACGGAATCCGAAACCCCTAGTAGACGGGGGAGGTAGTTTAAGTAGTAGCTACGATAAAGCAGGTAAGATATAGCTTTCTTATAATACTAAGTATATATACCGATATACGCGTAGTAGCTAAGAAGGAGAGGTAGGAAGATAAGGCGAGACTCCTATAAGCCCGTAGCGTAATCGCAGTATAGGTAGATAGAAAGGCGACCGGCGTAAGAGCTACGCTAGTATAGCGCTTATATACCTAAGATATATTAAGTAAGACATTATAAGAGGGGCTATATAAATAGCTAGATATTATAAAAAGGAGGTAGTATAAATAATAGAATTACGATAAAATAGTATTATCCTTACGAAGAAGAAATATCCCTACGGATATAGCTAGAAACTTAAGGTTTACTAATATCCCTAATTATTACATAGGGCTTAGAAAGTATAAATCCTCGACCCTATTATAATTTAGGACTAAGTATATTAATCTAAAAGTATACCTATTTAAATATAAAGTTCTTATTATAATAACGCCGCTTTACCGCTATAGAATAATAGAGATAATAAAGTATATTATTTTAAACTATTTAAAGGAGGATTATTAAAAAGCTTAGCTATAATGTTGGAGGTTATAATATATAATAGTAAAGAGGATCGAGGGGATTAAAGAATAAAGAAGAGGGTTAATAGTAGTTATATTATATCGAAGTGCTTGCTTGCTTGCTTCTATTGCTATTCCTTTTATCGGGAGGGAATAGCTATATTTATAGTTATTCTATAGCTATCTTCTAGAGCCTTCTATTCTTTCATTTATAATATATATTACAAATCCGTATTTTTAGTTATTCCTATTGTTAGGTAGTGGAATAATATATTCTGCCGAGTGGCAAAGTAGTGGTGAAGGCTTACGTAGCCTGAAAAGTCCACATACTTTCTAGAACCTTCTGCTAACGTCATTGCTTACGTAATCAACGTTATATATTTTATATTAGTATATATATATACTCTCCATACTAGTTATAATTATATTGGTAATACCTTATATACTCGTTTAGTTATTAAGATATTGAAGAAAGTTTGTTAAAAGAGACGAATTAGCGTTCTTTAAGCTCTTTTACTTTCTTTAGCTCTTTTCAAGCTTATTAGAGTATATATATAGCTATAACTTAGTAAATATATATATATTATAGTATATTATTATATTATAGACTCTCTTATATATTACGTAAGCGTTTTATAGTCTTATATATAATATATAGTTATAAATAAAGTAGCGATTCCGCTATTATCGTATATATATTATAATATAATAATAACCGATCCTAAAGAAAACGTCGAACTCCAGGAAACTCGACGATTATAACCGGTAAAAGCACCGGATTATAATAAAAAGAAGTAGTAACCTTATAAATATCGAGCGATATCTTTATATCAATTATATAGTATAGGTATAATATAATTAGAGATACCAATTATAAGACTATATATCACGCTTACGTAATATATAATAGTCTATAATTCAATAATATACTATAAAATATATATATACTAATTTATAACTATACATATACTCTAATAAACGAAGAATAACCAAAAGAAATAACGAATATTTAAAATAAGTAAATTAGACACTTTTAAATAAAACTTCGTTTAATATCTTAATAACTAAAGGAGTATATAAGCTATAACTATTATTCATAATTAATATATAGTATATATATATATATATATACTATAATTAAATATATAGGGTTGATTACGTAAGCAATGACGTTAATAGAAGGTACTGGAAGTTACTCGAATCTTTAAGGCTGTGTAAGCATTATTACACTTATATTACTTCCTAGCCACTGGAAGAATATATTATTCCTATAGTATATATTCGGGATAACTTATATATACGTATTATAAATCAATTATAAAAGAAGATTTGAGAATATAACTTCTGAATAATTATAAGTATAGCTATTCCTTCTCATTCAAAATAGATAGAATAATAGAAATAAGCAAGCTACTAAGCAAGCACTTCGACGATAATATAACTACTACTAACCCTCTTCTTTATTCTTTAATCCCCTCGATCCTATTACTTATATTATATATATCGTAACCTCTAACAGGTTGTAAGCCCGGATACGCTATATATCTAATAACGATATATTCGATAACTATAGCTTCTATTGATAAGATTTCGATCCCTAAACTTAAGGGAACCGAAGACTATATTATTTGGTCTCTTCGTACTAAAGCGGCTTTAACCGAAAAAGGTTATATTAACGCTATTAAGCCTATTCCGGTTAATATTCTTATCGACGAAGAAATAAATCGTAAAGTACTAGCGATTATTAAATTACTTTACGATAACGGCCCTTTATTACATATAAGGGCTGAAAAAACAGCTAAATCGGCCTAGGAAAAACTCGAAAGTTTATATAGTCTTAAAGGCTTTATAACGGATTACTTAATCCTTAAAGAGTTTTTTTCTTTAACTCCAGATAAATATACTCCTATTAAAGAGTATTTATCGAAGCTTAAAGAACTTAACGATAACTTAAAATCTAAAGATATTAATTTACCTAATTAGGTAATTATATCTTAGGTTTTATATAACTTAGATAATAGCTACGAAAGTTGTATTTCTAGTATTATTTAAGCTTTAAGAAACGATTCAAAGGCTTATAACGTCGATACTCTATTTTCGGCTATTATAGACGAATCTAGAGGTAAAGATAATAAAGAGAAGATTCTATATACTTTTAATAAGCCTCGTTTCTTAAATAATAATAGTAATAAGGTTAAAAGCCTTATAAAAAGACTAAAGGTATATTCTATAGTTATTATAAGCTTTCTAGGTATACTATAGATAAATGCTATTTTTTACACCCAAAACTAGCCCTAAAAGACTAGAATATTAAAAATAGCGATAATAACGCTAATAAAGAAAATCCAAGTCGTTAAGAGCGTAATAACCGCGAAGAAGCTCTATTTACCTCTATAACCGATATAAAAAACAACCCTATAGATTACGAAGATAATAATAATAATAATAATAACGAAGAGGTAAATACCCCTTATATAAAATATAACCCTATAATAAAGCAGTAAAAGCTAATAATATAATAGATAATCTAAATATCCTTATAACTTATAATAATAATAATATTAAAAGGGATATTAAAGTTAATAGCTTTATAATATTTATTTATTTATTTATTTAATTAAATTAACGCCGGACTAGTTACGCTAGTATACCTCCTAAGGGGTATCTCGGCGTATACTACCTATCGTACTGCTAAGGAGCGTATATACGCCTACCTAGTATATATAGTCGTAGTATAACCCTAGCCTAAAAAGCTGCTTTATAGCGTATTAGCTACGTCCTAGAGGCTAAATACTCTAGGGATTAGTCTTAGAGTAGAGTTATATAATACTATTTATATAGCCTATATAAGGCTACTTTATATTAGGTTAGCGTATTACCGTATAGCTATTAGGTATTAGATACTAGCCGAGACCGGTCCCGAAACCGCTCTATATATATACTATATATCGACTATATTAGCGATAACCTTACTAATATAAAAGCCTAAGGGCGCTACGCCGAAAAGCCTACTAGCTGCTTAGCTGCTATTATAATATAGATATATTTATAATAGTATAAAGTAATAGCTTAAAGCGCGTTAGAGATATATTTTAAAGCATCTGCTATTAATAGTTTATAAAAGTATATATCGCCCTATTAATAATAGCTAGCCCTTTATCTATAATTATAGATAATAGCTACTATAGCTAGATATACCCTTACTATTATTAATAGTAGGGGTATTACGCCGTTTATTATACTTCTTCTACCCCCTTTATAGCTCGTCTAAACTCCCTCCTCCTTCCCCTTCTTCTCTCTTCCTCTCTTACTTTATTATATAGCCGTATAGTAGTATTATTAGCCTACGCTACCGCTATATTAAACTCTCTACTAGAACTCCTAGTACTACTATTACTATTACTACTATTATTATATCTCCTAAGAAAGGAAGTTAGCGTATCTACTCTCCTTAAACGATTACTAAGACTTATAATAGCCTATTAACGTCTTAAACTAATATATAGGTAAATACGCTAAAGCGCGTTATACCGCGAACGCTATTAATACCCGTATAGCTAAGAAACGTATATTAATCTAATTAATCTATATAATCTAGCCTAAGCTCCTAAAGTATTATACCTAGCGCTATTCTAAAGTATTATAGCCTCCTAATTATATATCTATATATATATTATAATAATCGTAATATATAGCTCTAAGATAATATCTAAACTCTACTAATTAAATACTCTTAACTAATATATCTACTAATAGAATTTAAAGCTATTAAGAAGGGTATTACCCCCGTAATATATAGTATACTCCTATATAGCGTTATAAAGCCGACTATTAATATACTTAATAGTAATAATTATATTTACGATAAAGACGAAGATAATAATAATATCCTATAGAAGGCCTTTAATAATACTCTTAAGCTCGAGGATAAGGATAAGGGTAATACCGAGGCTACTAAGAACTAAAAGTAAAAGTACGAAATCTACAATAATAAACTAACTTATCATAACTCAATTTACTTTGTATTTGCGGTATATTTGGACGGTATCGATAACGAAGATAAGGTAGATTTACTCTATACTAGCTATAGCTAAGCCGAAGATACTTCTAATAATAAAGAAGCTACCGCTAATATACATATTAGAAATAATAATACTAAGGAGGACGATAATAAGGCTTATTAGGATAAAGCTAATAATGATAATAACTACGGTACTAATAATAATACTAACTATACCTATATAAACGATAATAATAATAGTAGTAATAATAATAACGATAATAATATTAGTATCGCCCGTATTATTACCGCCGGTAATATTAGTAATAAACGCCCTACGCTTACTTTTACTTCTATTAATACTCCTATTACTAAGAAGCAGCGTTCTACTACTATTATTAATAATAATAATATTAAAGCTAGAGCTATTAAGATCGTAGCCCGGTCTCGGCCGGCATCTGACGTCCGGTGACCATGCGGTGATACGCTGACCTAATATAAGCGTGGCCCTGCACGGGCTATACGAACAGTATCACATAACTCTGCTCTGAGACCAATCCCTGGAGCATTTAGCCTCTGGGACGTGGCTGACACGCTATAAAGCAGCTTTTGGGCTGGGGTTGCACTACGAATGTATATGCTGCGTGGGCGTATGCACGCTCCTTAGCAGTACGACAGGCAGTGCACGCCGAGATACCCCTTGAGAGGCGTGCCAGCGTAACTGGTCCGGCGTTAATTTAATTAAATAAATAAATAAATAAATTAAGATCGTAGCTCTTATTAAGGCTAATCCTCCTTATACTACCTATACTATTAACGCTATTACTATTATTAATACCTAGCTTAAGGCTAAGATAGGTAAGAAAAAGGCTAATATTATTAAGAATATAAGTAAAGCTATTATACCTATTACTCCTATTAAGCGTAAGAAGATATGAAAGGCTAGTAAAGCTACTCCTAGCGGCTAATATATTATAACCTAGCGCGATATACCTTATAAGTAATACCTAATCTCGGTAATCGCCGGTAAATCGCTTAATAACTATTAAGATATCGAAGGTAGTACTTATTATTAGCGCTATTAGCATAATAGCTATAACCCCTTACTTAACTACTTAATAATCGTCGGTAGCTAGCTTAATAACGTCTTATAAGTAGGTAAGGATAATAAGCCCTATTATACTATTATTTATATAACTAAGGAGGCTTATAATAAAGTATTAGTAAAGGGTCTTATTAAAGCTTCTAATAAGTTTAAGGAGGAGGTAGAGCTAGTTATTTAGCTTTAGAAATATACCCGCTATATCTAGCCCCGCTATTATTAATAGCAGCTATATTAGCTATAATAATAGCTATAATAATAATAATATTAGACTATTATTACTATTCTTACCGGTATTAGTATTACCCGCGATTAAAAGTATACCCCTAGCGTTATAAGCTTATTATAGTTACTTCCCGGTCTAATTACCCCTACTTTAAATACTCCCGCCGACCGCTATACCGCGCTATACGCCCTTAGTAACGCTATATACTAGGTAATCGACCGTATATAGCTTAATATACCTTAGCCCTAGATAGCTTATAATATAGCTATAAATTACCTTAATAGCTAATAGTATAAGATTTCGTTTAAACCCGCTTTCTTATAAGGTAGTAAACCGTATTATATCTACCGTATAAAAAATAGTAAGGATACTACTTATAGAGAATCTTTATATACTACTTCTAAGAAGGTAGATTATACTTAATAATCTATAAAAACCCTTTATAAATACGTTTCGTAGAATTAGTTATTAAAGGGCCCGAAAGGGCCCTTTAGCTAATCCTATTACCTCCGCTTAGCTATAATATAATATACCTAGTATTAAGGCGAAAGCTTACCTAAATAGCCTATTCTATAATAGCAGCTTATCCCTAGCCGGCTAAAACGTTAGTAATATACCTTAAAGTTTCCGTAGCTAATCCTTATAGCTATAAAAAGAGCTAGCTATTAATAGCTTAAGGAGAAGGCCGGCTATATTATAATCCGGTAGCTTAGCCCCTAAGCGCTATACTAATTAGATAAGATTACCTACTATTATACCTATTATATCTTTTCCAAGTATTTAATTTCCTCTCGGTAAAGGGTTTATACGCCTAAGGTAATAAGGCTTACTACCCGCTTTACTAAGGAGAGTATTATACCCCTCCTTATAAGGGTATCTATAAGCTTATTCCTAGTTATACTTATATAGCTAGGACTTTAAAGGACGGTTATTAGCCGGCCTTTTACTAGGTATTATTCGTAAAAAGCCTAAAAACTCCGAAAAGCTTATTATAAGGTAATAAGCGTATTACTTTATAATCCCTAGATAACCGAGGTATTATCTATATAGATAAATATAGCTATTAGTATTATATCCAGTACTAGTTATAGCCTTATAAGCGCCTTAACCGCCTTTATATCGAAAACGTATAAATACTCGTAAAATACCCTAGTAATAATAATAATAAATATACCGTCCCTTATAATAGTATACCTATAGCCTACCTTATATTTAAGCTTATCCTAAATCTTAGAGCTATCTATATATATTACTATAATATCCGGCGGTAGGGTTATATATTATATATTATAGCGTATAGCTATCTTCTTCTTAAAATACCCGATATTAGGGTTTATAATAGCCCGGTTAGGATACCGGGGAGATAAAAGGGCTAGTTTAGGTATTATTAGAAACCTATATATAATATCCGTAAGATATTATTGGAGGTTATAATATATAATAGTAAAGAGGATCGAGGGGCTAAAGAAGAGGGTTAATAGTAGTTATATTATATCGAAGTGCTTGCTTGCTTGCTTCTAATGCTATTCCTTTCGTCGGGAGGGAATAGCTATATTTATAGTTATTCTATAGCTATCTTCTAGAGCCTTCTATTCTTTCATTTATAATATATATTGTAAATCCGTATCTTTAGTTATTCCTATTGTTAGGTAGTGGAATAATATATTCTGCCGAGTGGCAAAGTGGTAGTGAAGGCTTACGTAGCCTCAAAAGTCCACGTACTTTCTAGAACCTTCTGCTAACGTTATTACTTACGTAATCAACGTTATATATTTTATATTAGTATATATATATATACTCTATACTAGTTATAATTATATTAGTAATAGCTTATATACTCGTTTAGTTATTAAGATATTGAAGAAAGTTTATTAAAAGAGACGAATTAGCGTTCTTTAAGCTCTTTTACTTTCTTTAGCTCTTTTCAAGCTTATTAGAGTATATATATAGCTATAACTTAGTATATATATATATAATAGTATATTATTATATTATAGAGTCTCTTATATATTACGTAAGCGTTTTATATAATCTTATAGTATATTAATACCTTAGTATAATATTAAAATAGAGGAAAATACCTTATAATAAGGTAATAGTTATAAAGCTATATTAGAAAAGGGCTTATATTATCCTAATACTCCTTTAATAGAGATATTAAGGTATTATTTACCTCGAGAAAGGTAGATTTAACTCGGATAATATATTCCTTAACCTCCTTAAGTATAGCTATATAACCCTATTAAAAATAAGCTTCGGTGGAATCCTAGCCCTTAAACGGGTCTCTAATTAGGTTATTATCCCTAAAGAACCGCTATAAAATCTTATCCTATAATAGGCTTACCTTCCTAACCGGGTCCTTATATAATATCCCGTCCCTTACTTATAACGGGGGAGTTTATAACGGTATAACTAGCTTATATTACCCTATTATCCCGAAGATATTTATATCTAAGGCCGTTATATTAATCCTACCCTATTAAAAGGTCCGACGATATACTCGGATAGCCCCCTTAAAGATATTCCTAATTATTTAAAATTCCTTCGAATATATTCGGTAGCTATATCGGGCCCTAATATACGCCCGGTAAGCCTTTTCTACCCTATTATTCTATTAAAGGGCTTAGGAATAAGGTTATAATTATCGTCCTATTACCTCTAAAGCCCTTCCCTAAAGGTAGTTTAAGCGGGTTATCTACTTATCTAAAGAAGCCGGGCTCTTTATTAAGGAGAGGGATAGTATATTTATTAGCCCTATCTTTAAAAGGTTTTTAAAGGCCGGGATAGATTATATTTATTTATTTATTTATTTATTTAAATTAACGCCCGACTAGTTACGCTAGCATACCTCTTAAGGGGTATCTCGGCGTATACTGCTTATCGTACTGCTAAGGAGCGTATATATACCTACCTAGTATATATATTCGTAATATAACCCTAGCCCGAAGGCTGCTTTATAGCGTATTAGCTATATCCTAGAGGCTAGATGCTCTAGGGATTAGTCTTAGAGCAGAGTTATATAATATTATTAGTATAACCCGTATAGAGCTACGTTTTTATTAGGTTAGCGTATTACCGTATAGTTACTAGACGTTAGATACCGGCCGAGATTAGTTCCGAAGCCGTACTATATATATATTATACGTCGACTATACTAGCGATAACCTTACTAGTATAATAGCCTAAGGGCGCTACGCTAGAGAGCTAGCTAGCTACTAAGCTGCTAATATAGTATAAATATCCTTATAGTAGTATAGAGTAGTAGCTTAAGATACGCTAGAAACGTACCTTAAGGCGTTTACTATTATTAATCCGTAAAAGTATATATCCTTCTACTAATAATAGCTAGCCCTTTATCTATAGTTATAGATAATAGCTATTATAGCTAATTATACCCTTATTATTATTAATAGTAGGGGTATAGCGCTATCTGCTATATTTCTCCTACGCCTATTATAGCTTATCTAAACTCCTTCCTCCTCCTCCCTTCTCCCTCCTCCTTTCTTAATCTACTATATAGTAATATAATAATATTACTAACTATCGCCGCCGCTATACTATACTCCCCTCTATAGTCTTAAGTATAATAACTATTATTACTACTATTATAATACCTCCTAAAAAAGGAAGTAAGCGTATCTACCTTTCCTAATCGAATATTAGGACTTATAATAGTTTACTAACATTTTAAATTATTATATAGCTAAGTATATTAAAGCGCGCGATACTACGAATACTACTAATGCCTATATAGCTAAGAAACGTATAATACTCCTATTAATCTATATAAACTAGCCTAAGCTCTTATAAATACTATACCTAGCGCTATTATAAAATAGTATATCCTTCCTATAAGATACCTATATAAATAGTATAGTAAGCGTAGTATATTATACTAAAGCTAAGTTTTAATATTATTAATTAACTACTACTAATAGGTATATTTACTAATAGAAACTAAAGCTATTAAGAAGGGTATTGCCCTTATAATATATAGCGTATTCCTATATAGCGCTATAAAGCCGACTACTAACGTACTTAATAGTAATAACTATATCTATAACGAAGATAAGGGCGATAAAGATATCCTATAGAAGGCCTTTAACGGTATCCTTAAGCTTAAGGATAAGGATAAAGGTAATACTAAGGCTGCTAAGGATAATACTAAGAGCGAAGATAAGGTAGACTTACTCTAAGATAGCTAGGAATAGGCCGAAGATACCTTTAGTAATAAGGAGCTTACTACTAATATATATATTAGTAATAATAATACCGAGGAGGACGATAAGGAGGCTTATTAGGATAAGGCTAACGATAATAGTAACTATATTACTAGTAGTAATACTAATTATACCTATATAAACGATAGTAGTAGTAGTAGTAGTAGTAGTAGTAGTAATAATAACGATATCGGTATCGCCTGTATTATTACCGCTGGTTATACTAGTAATAAACGCCCTATACTTATCTCTACTCCTACTAATACTCCTACTACTAAGAAATAGCGTTCTACCGCTATTATTAGTAATAATAATACTAGGGCTAGGGCTATTAAGATAGTAGCTCCGATTAAGGCTAACCCTCCTCGTATTACCCGTATTACTAACGCTACTATTACTACTAATACTTAGCCTAAAGCTAAAACTAATAAGAAGAAGATTAATACTATTAAGAATAAGGGTAAGGCTATTACTCCTATTACCCCTATTAAGCGTAAGAAGATATAAAAGGCTAGCGAAGCTACTCCTAATAGCTATTATATTATAACCTAGCGTAATATACCTTACGAATAATATCTAATCTCGGTAATTACCGGTAAATCGCTTAGCGATTATTAGGATATCGAGGGTAATATTTACTATTAGCGTTATTAGTATAAGGGCTATACCCCTTTAGCTAATTACCTAGTAACCGTTAGCCGCTAGCTATATAACGCCCTATAAGAGGGTAAGGATAATACCTCCTACCGTACTATTATTCGTATAGCTAAGGAGGCCTACGATAAAGTATTAATAGAGGGCTTCGCCGAGTTATTTAATAAGTCGGAGAAGGAAGTAGAGCCGGTTATATAGCCCTAAAAGCGCCCCCGTTATATCCTACCCCGCTACCGCTAGTAATAGTAATATTAGCTATAATACTAGCCCTAATAGTATTAGCGCTAGGCTATTATAGCTATTATTACTACTATTAGCGCTAATACTACCTATAAGTAGGAGTATACCCTTAGCGCTATAAGCTTATTATAATTACTTCCCGGGCTAATTACCCTTACCCTAAGTATTCCCGCCGATCGCTATATCGCGCTATACGCCTTTAGTAATACTATACGCTAGGTAATCGATTATATATAGTTTAACGTATTTTAGCCCTAGATAGCTTATTATATAGCTATAAACTACCCTAATAGCTAATAGTATAAGATCTTAATTAGACTTACTTTCCTATAAAGTAGTAAACCGTATTATACCTATTATATATATAATAGTAAGGGTATTATTTATAGAGAATCTTTATAAATTACTTCTAAGAAGGTAAACTATACCTAATAGTTTATAAATACCCTTTATAAATATATTTTACGGAAAGGGGTATTAGGGGGCCCGGTTAAGCCCTCCGGCTAATCCCGCTACCTCCGCTTAGCTATTATATAATATACCTAATACCGAAGCGAAAGCTTATTAGAATAGCCCGTTTTATAATAATAGCTTATCTTTAGCCGGCTAAACCGATAGTAATATACTTTAAAATCGTTATAACTAGTCCTTATAGCTATAAAGAGAGCTAGCTATTAGTAGTTTAATAAAAGGGCCGGCTATATTATAATACGAAAGCTTAGCCCCTAAGCGTTATATTAGCTAGATAAGATTACCTACTAATATATTTATTATATCTTCTTAGAGCTTCTAATTTCCTTTCGAGATAAGGTCTATATACCCGAGGTAGTAGGGCTTATTACCTGCCCTATTAGGGAGAGTATTATACCCCTCTTTATAAGGATATCTATAAGCTTATTCCTAGCTATACCTATATAACTAAGGCTTTAGAGGATAGTTATTAACTATCCCTTTATAAAGTACTATTTATAAAGAGCCTAAAAGCTTCGGAAAGCCTATTATAAGGTAATAAGTATATTACCCTATAATCCTTAGATAACCGAGGTATTATCTATATAGATAAATACCGCTAATAATACTATTTCTAGTATTAGTTATAATCCTATAAGCGCCCTAACCGCCTTAATATCGAAAACGTATAAGTATTTATAAAGTACCCTAATAGTAATAATAATAAATACCCTATCCCTTATTATAATATATACGTAGCCTACCCTATACTTAAATCCCTCCTAAACTTTAAAGCTATCTATATATACTATTATAACGTCCGGTAATAGGGTTATATATTATATATTATAATATATAGCTACTTCCTCCTTAAGGTAACCGATATTAGGGTTTAATATAATATAATTAGGATATCGGGGGGTTAGTAAAGCCGGCTTAAATATAATAGGAAAGCTATATATAGCGTTTATAAAGCGTATATTAAATACCCTAAGGTTATATCTTATAGGAATATATATCCGTTTATAAAAGGGGTATTTTATATTTAATAGAGTATATTATAAGCCGGCTCGATAAACCGCCGCTCCTAGTATAAGCCTAGCTATAGGGAAGCCTGCTTTATAAAGGGCTATTACTATATATACCGTCCTCTACGCCGGTAATACCCCTTTAGCGCCCTTTACTAATAGTTAATCCGCTTTCTTAAGCTATACTATAGGTATATAGCCCGGTCGAAACTAGGCGTCCGCTATATATATAAGTATCGGGATAAGTATTACTATAACCGCTTTATAAAGAGATATTATAGGGGGGCTATATTATACCTTCTTAAGGCTCCTAAGGTAGGCTATAACCTTTATTATCTTATAAACCCTTTCCTTAATATACCTTCTACTTATAAAACGCTTATTAAACTAAAATCCTAGCTAACGGAAGCTAACTACTTTAGAATAGGAGGGTATATTAATAATAGGCTTTATACGCTTACCGCTTATTATAATAGCCGGCTATACCGCCTCCCTATACCTTAAGAAGTAGAAAACTTTCGTTTTTTTCGCTATAAACTATATTATATTCCTCGAAGCCTAATCGTTAACGCTCGTTATATCCGTTTTTAGTAGTATTATATTTTTCTCCGTATTATTAGATATATAGAGGAAGAGAATATTATCTATATAGTAGAAATACCTATTATTACCCTATAGAATAAGTTTAGAAAGGTAGATTATATATAATACCGGCGAGAGAAATAAGCCTTAGGGTATATTATATCTTACCGAGGAGAAACCTATTATTAACCTATCTAAGCGGATCCGTATTAGCTATACTATTAAGAAGGAGGTTACTAAATTTAATAATAGGAGTAGGAAACTAAGGACTTATAGCTATATAACTAGTTTATTAAGGAGGACGGTATTAAACGCCCCTTATATATCCCTAGTTACTATTATAATAACCTACCCTTAGGAGAATACTAGCTTAACGTTATATATAAGTATTATTATAAGGTTTATTACGGAGCGTTTTAATAGCGCTTTATAATATTATAGGTTAAGGACCCCTTTAATAAGTAGGATTTAGAAGAGCTTATATACGATTAGCCTTTCGAGCCTTTTAGAAAAGGTAGAAAGGAGAGTAATAGGCTTATATAATCTAAGGCTACCTATATCCCTTTTACTTAGCTTAGGGTATATTAATACCTTAGTATAACGCTAAGGTAAAGGAAAGTAACTTATAATAAAATAATAATTATAAAGCCGAATTAGAAGGGGGCTAATATTATCCTAATACTCCTTTAATAGGGATATTAAGGTATTATTTACCCCGGGAGAGGTAAATTTAACTCGGATAATATACTCCTCTACCTTTTTAAGTATAGCCGTATAACCTTATTAGAAACGAGCTTTAAAAGCGTTTTAGCCCTTAAACAGGTTTTTAACTAGGTTATTATCCCTAGAGAATTACTATAAAATCTTATCTCGTAATAGGCTCGTTTTCTTAATAGGGTCCTTATATAATATATTATCCCCTATATATAGCGGGGGAGTTTATAACGGTATAGCTAGCTTATATTACCCCGCTATCCTAAAGATATCTATATCCGAAGCTATTATATCGATCCTACCTTATTAGAAAGCTTACCAATATACTCGAATAGCCCCTTCGAAGGTATTCCTAGCTACCTAAAACTCCCTCGAATAAATCCGATAATTATATCGGGCCTTAATATACGCCCGGTATACCTCCTTTACCCTATTATCCTACTAAAAGGCTTAGGAATAAGGTTATAGCTATTACCCTACTACCTTTAGGGCCTTATCCTAAAGATAATCTAAGCGGGTTACCTAATCGTTTAAAGAAGCTAAGCTCTCCGCTTATAAAAGGGGCGGTATATCTATTAACCCTATTTCTAAAAGGCCCTTAAAGGCCGGGAGGGATTATAAGTTTACCTATAACCGTACTAACTATTCCTAGGAGAGTAAAGGATTATTACCGATAATCGTAATAAGGGTTTTATAATTAGAGCTAGTATATAGGTTAAGAATAACCTTTATAGCTATATTTAGAATATTAGAGAAGATTAGGTTAAAGACCCCCCTTCGGATATATATAGGGACGCCCGGGGTATTTATAAAGAATATATTTCTAAATAGTATTTAGTCTTTAACTTAATTGTTACCCCTTTCGTTAAGCTTACCCGGCTTATAAAAAGTATAAACTATATTAAAATCGCCCTTAATTATTTATCTCTATATAAGTAGATTATTTAATATATAATCGAATATTATATCCTCCCTAAGCGCCCGGTAAATATTTACTAAAAGGACCCCTAATACCTTTAGCTAGAATCTATCCCTTATAATAAGGGGCTATTATTACTTTATATATAGCCTACGACCCTATTATATATATATTAGGACCCGGGGCTTATTATCGAGTAATTCCTACCGCCTTTCCTTATAATAAGCTATTAGATCCCCTTCTTAATTATCTATTAACGAGAAAAGCTTATAAGTAGAATACCTTTAAGTTCTCGTATTATATATCGTATATAGCTTCTAGACCTATATAATATCTACCCCCTATTTAGTATAAAGTATTAATAGTATAATATAGGTATATTATTTCTTCCTTATATTTACTTAAGCGATTATAAGAAAAGCCCCCCGGCTATCGGAAGGGTATATCCTATTTATATATAGGGGGAATAATAATATTTAAGCCCCCCTAGGAGCTAAGGATTATAACCGTATTATTATCGTCCTCGATTATATCTACCGGGGGTATAAGCTCTCTCTTTATAGCGGGGCTAGGACCCTCCGGAGGCGGCGTATTAGCCGGGTTAAGCTACGGGCGCTATTATAAGCCGGTCGGCGGTATATAATTACGGATATTATTATAAGGCTATTTCCGGGAAGGGCTTTCGATAAATAGCTATTCTATAGGCTTAATAGGGGGTTAAGGCTCCCGCTAGCTATTAGTAGTATCTATAGCTATATTTATATCGTTATAGCGGGCCTTATTTATATTCCTAATCTTTTTAAGCTTAGAGATAAATAGGTAATAAAGCTACCTATTAATTATCGTAGGGGCGGTAGTATAATTAAGGTAGCTCGAGTAAACTAGCCTATAATAATTAATATACTTAGGGGGAAGCGTATAAACCTCCCCTTCCTAAGTATATTAGGTGTTAAAGTAGATAGGGTATTACCTACTCCTTATATAATACTTAGTTAAATAATAGCTAAGATAGCCGTCCGTATAGAAAAAGAGCTTTTCCGTCTTTTATACGAACCGGGTATAAGGTAGGTTAAAGACTTAGAAGGGTTATACTTTATATAAAAAGGATACTAATTAGGTAGTAATACCTATAATAAGGTTATATCCGTTTATAGAAAGCCTATAGAAAATAGGCTTAACTTCTATTTATATTATAGCCTCCTTTCGGATATACTCTTTAGGAAAAACCCTTTAATAGGTAAAAGGGTTATAAAGCTCCTTCGGAACCCTAGTCGCTATATAAGTAACCTAGATTTATAATATAATCGCCGAGGATACCTATATTAGCTTTAATAACTTATCCCTTAAAAGGTTAGCGAAAAGCTTATCCCGAACCTCCTTATTAATAAGGTATAAAGCCTAACCGATAGGGGTTTTAATAATTATTATTATATTAGTTATAAGGATCTAAAGCCGAATATAAATACTTAGTTTAAATCCCTAAAGGGGCAAGCCTATAAGTATATTATAAGGGGTAGCCCTAAGGAGGATTTATATATCCTATCCCCGCTATCGGCCGTATTAAGGGCCGGCTTTTCGAATATAGCGAGCCGGCTCCGCTAGGAGCTTAATAGCCGCGCTTATAATAATAGCCTAGCTTCGACCCTATTAGGGGTATTAGGTAGGTAAAGGTAGCTATTAGGGGTAAAGTATTATCTATAAAGTAGTAACGGGAGGAATCGGGTATATCGGAATAGGCCGGCTAATAGCCGGGTTCGATAAAAAATCTTTAAGCTTACGCCTAACTATAACTAGGATTTAGGAATATACTCTCTCTATATAAAAATACTCCTCGCTTTATAAAGGGCCTTTAAAGGTATTAACTAGTTTTCTTAGGGTCTTATCTACTATTAATAGGATTATCTTCCGAGCTATAAATATATAATATACGCTTATAAGGAGGGTCCTAACTATATTAGGGGTAAGGGGGTTATCTTAATAAGTAATAATATCCTCTTATAACTATAGCGTAGTACTATAATACCTCTTCTGCTATATAAGGGAGTAAATCGAATCTATAATAGAACTAATATCCGTCCTAGGTATTAATCCCTTAGGCGGCGGCGAGCCGCCCTACGTTATATCCGTAGGTAGGGCCTCCTACGAGGCTATCCCGCGACCGTATTTACCTATATATAAATAGCTTAGATATTAGTAAATTATTAGCAAAACCGTATATACCCTTAATAAAAGCAGGCGTATACGAGAAAAGTATCGGGAAAGATACGGGATAGATTATAAAGTTACCCGTTATTATATTAGCTATTCTTAGGGTAATAAAGGGCTATTACCTATAATAGTAATAAGGGTCTTATAATTAGAGCTAGTATATAGGCTAGGAGCTATCTTTATAATTATATCTATAATATTTAAAAAGATAAGGTTTAAAACTCTATCTTTAATATATATTAGAATACCTAGGGTATTTATAAAAAATATATTTCTAAATAATATCTAATCCTTAACCCGGTTATTACCCTTTTTATTAGACTTACCCGGCTTATAAAGAGTATAAATTATATTTAGATTATCCCCGATTATTTATCTTTATATAAGAGGATTATTTAAAATATAATCGAATATTATATCCTTCCTAAATACCTAATAAATATTAATTAGAAGAATTCCTAATACCTTTAGTTAAAATCCGCCTCTTATAGCTAGGGGCTATTATTATATTATATATAGCCTATAGTCCTATTATATATATATTAAAATCCGGGGCTTATTACCGAGTAACTCCTACCGCTTTTCCTTATTATAGGCTATCGGATCCCCTCCTTAATTATTTACCGGCGAGAAAAGCTTATAAATAGGGTATCTCTAAGTTCTTATATTATATATTATATATAGCTCCTAAACCTATATAATATCTACCCCCTATTTAATATAAAGTATTAATAATATAATATAAGTAGATTATTTCTTCCCTATATTTATTTAAGCGATTATAAGAAAAGCTCTCCGGCTATCGGAAGGATATACTCTATTTATATAAAGGGTAGGTAAAAGTATTCGAACCCCTTTAAGAGCTAAGGATTATAACTATATTATTTTTATCCCTAGTTATATCCGTTAAGGGGGTAGAGTCTCTAATTATATTAGAGTTAGGACCCTCCGGAGGTAATATAATAGCCGAGTCGAGATATAAGTATTATTATAAGCTAGCTAGTAGTATATAATTATAGATATTATTATAAGCCTGCTTCCGGAAAAGGACCCTAATAAATAGTTATTCCGTAAGCTTAATAGAAGGTTAAAGCTCCTATTAGCTATTAGTAATATCTATAGCCGTATTTATAATATTATAGCGGGCTTTACTTATATTCCTAATCTTCTTAAATTTAGAAATAAATAGGTAATAGAATTACCTATTAATTATTATAGGGGTAATAGTATAATTAAGGTAGTTAAAGCGGACCGGCTTATAATAATTAATATATCTAAGAGGAAGTATATAAACCTCCCCTTCCTAAATATATTAAGTATTAGAATAAATAGGGTATTACTTATTCCTTATATAACGTTTAGTTAAATAATAGTTAAAATAGCTATTTATAAAGAAAGAAAGCCTTTCTACTTTTTATATAAGCCGGGCTTAAGGTAAGTTAAAAACCTAAAAGGGTTATATTTTATATAAAAAAGATATTAGTTAAATAATTATACCTATAATAGGGTTATATCCGTTTATAGATAGCTTATAGGAAATAAGCTTAACTCCTATTTATATAATAGCCTCCTCCCGGATATATTCCTTAAGAGATACCCTTTAATAAATAAAGGGGTTATATAGCTCCTTTAAAACCCTAATCGTTATATAAATAACCTAGGTTTAAGGTATAATTACCGAGGATACTTATATTAACTTTAATAGCTTATCTTTTAAAGGGTTAATAAAGAGCTTATTATAAACCTCCTTATTTATAAGGTATAAAGCTTAGCTTATAAGGGTTTTAATAATTATTATTATATTAATTATAGGGATTTATAGTTAAATATAAATATTTAGCTTAAATCCCTAAAGAGGCGAGCTTATAAATATATTATAAAGAATAGCTTTAAGAAGGATACTTATATCCTACTTATACTACCGGCTAAGTTAAAGGCCGGCCTTTTAAATATAATATATAGGCTTTATCGAGAGCTTAACGGCTATATTTATAATCGTTATCTAACTATAACCCTATTAAAAGTATTAGATAAGTAAAAGAAGCTATTAAAAGTAAAATATTACTTATAGGGTAATAGCGGAAAGGGTTAAGTATATCGGAGTAGGTTAGCTAATAGCTAGGTTCGGTAAGAGATTTTTAAGTTCCCGTTTAGTTATAGCTAGGAGTTAGGAGTATACCCTCTCTATATAAAGATACTCCTCGCTTTATAAAGGACCTTTAAAGGTATTAACTAGCTTTCTTAGGGTTTTATCTACTACTAATAAAATTATCTCCCGGGTTATAAATATATATTATACGCCTATAAAGAGGGTCCTAACTATATTAGGGGTAAGGGGGTTATCTTAATAAGTAATAATATCCTCTTATACCTATAGCGTAGTATTATAATACCTTTTCTATTATATAGGGGAATAAATTAAATCTAAGATAGAACTAATATCTATCCTAGGTATTAGTTCCCTAGGCGGCGAAGGGCCGCCTTACGTTATATCCGTAGGGAGGGCCTCTTTTAAGGCTATCCTACGACCGTATTTACCTATATATAAATAGGTCTAGTATTAGTAAATTATTAGCAAAACCGTATATACCCTTAATAAAAGCAGGCGTATATAAGAGAAGTATCGGGAAGGATAATTTATATTATATTAACGTTATATAATCGATATAATAATATTACTTAATATTTATAAGGTTATTGCTTCTTTTTATTATAATCTAATGCTTTTATAGGTTATAATTATTGAGTTTCCTCGAGTTCGGCTTTTTTTAAGCTATTTTTACTTCGTTACTTTTAATAATAATAATAGATTATAATTATTTATAATACTTTAAATTATAATTTATATATAATATAAAATTCTTCTTATTTTATTTATACTTTTATGCTTAGTAATAAGTTTTGAATAAGCGGAAATTATCTTCTATTATATTTTCTAATTTCCAATAGTAGAAGTGGGGCCTTAACTTGAAAATCTTAGTTAAGCAGTAATAGCTCTCCAACGCGTCGATCATCGCACCTGCCACCGCGTCTCACTAGGTTTCATACCTACTTTATCGCGCCTACTATGTATGCCCGCTCGTTTTAGATAAGTTCTTACCTTGGAAGAATTCTGATCTTCCCACTTACTCACTGCCTGCATATACTCCCTTCTCGACTTCGATACTGACTTCTAGGTCCAACAATAAACAAAAGCTCAGTAATCGGAATGGAAGCTATCACTGAACATCACTTCTTCAATCACAATGACAATCAATATGTAATTAATTGCTTCTCCAGACGTCGCAGCCATGCACAAAAGCT
The DNA here is from genome assembly GCA_011317545.1 of Coniella vitis. Classification (NCBI taxonomy): domain Eukaryota; kingdom Fungi; phylum Ascomycota; class Sordariomycetes; order Diaporthales; family Schizoparmaceae; genus Coniella; species Coniella vitis. Next base: position 1,621,112 of record WUJK01000009.1, read on the forward strand.
GACCAGCCACAGAATACCGTCGAGCAGCGTCAAGACTGTCATCTGTGCCAAATCCGCACCTTCAAATCTCACAAGTCTTTGCCTATCACGATAGTCAACAGCACTGGCGACGGCGCCGTGCTTCCACCTAACTTCCAATTCACTCAACAATCCATCCTGCGTGACGGTGTCACTCCTGCTGCAAACGAGTTTCGCTATGGGTGCAACTGCGAGAATGAGGAGTCTTGCATGTACGCAGGATGTGGCTGCCTGGACGAGGTGGCAGGATCTGACAGCGAGCCCGAAGAAGACGTGGCCTTTAACGAGCCTGACCAAGAAGACTTAGATATCCTCGAATGGGCCGCAAGTACGCAGAAGCGACCAAGCTGGGCAAACCAGAGACGAAGCAGGCGTAGCTCTACTGATGATGCTGTTGTGCCGCGTTATGGCAGTGACGCCAATGCCCGGTCCAAGAAACGCTTCGCCTACCATTCGCGAGGCGCCAAAACAGGTCTCTTACGGGGGTCTATGCTCAAAGATTCCCGTGCTCCTATCTATGAGTGCCACGAGGGATGCCACTGCAGCAAAGAAAAGTGTCCAAATCGCGTTGTAGAGAGAGGCAGACAGGTTCCTCTGCAGATCTTTCGGACGGAGGACAAACGAGGCTGGGGTAAGTGCTGCTTTACACTTTTTTTGGCCGACGGAATCCAATGTACAATAAACCTTGCTTACTGACAATGTTGTTTGATTGTAGGTGTAAAGACCATGCGCCAGTTAAAGCGCGGCCAGTTCGTCGATTGTTACTTTGGCGAAGTCATTACGGCTGACGAGGCCGAAAGGCGACGACACCTCGCAAGTATGGCCCAGAAAAAGGATGTATACCTGTTCGCCTTAGATAAATTCACGGATCCCACCTCTAGAGATCCTCGTCTGCGAGGGCCGCCGCTCGAGGTCGATGGAGAATTTATATCTGGCCCAACTCGATTCATCAACCACAGCTGCGACCCCAATCTCCGTATCTTCGCGCGTGTGGGAGATCTCGCTGATAAGCACATCCACGACCTTGCTCTCTTTGCGGTGAAAGACATAGAAAAGGGTGAAGAGCTCACATTTGATTATGTCGATGGGCAAGAAGAGATCGAAAGCAACGCCAGAGACGCTGCGTTGCAGGGTGAAATGACCAAGTGTCTGTGCGGAAGCAAAAAGTGCAGAGGGTACTTGTGGTGAAATCGCCTCTTTACAATGGTTACGATTTAGGTGTTCATTTGCTGTCGGGAAACAGTGACATATCTACATTGTTCTCTAGTGAGCAGATGGACTTGGCCAACGTTCCCCATCAAGTCCACGCGAAAGAATATTCGGATCTATGAACATCTACAGGACCATATGTCCTAGTTGTGCCTACGTCGATGGCAATCCAATAAGGTGTGAGGCCTAAGACACTTCAACACCATGCTTCAAAGTCTAACCAGCACGACGACAGCTCCAAGCTGAGTTACACGACTTACACAGGCCTGCCACTACTAAACCCACAGGCGCGCCTCATCACTTATCGGTCATGCGAGTAAGATGCGCGTTCTGAGTATTGGCAATGTGGCGCTTATGATCTTATGCTCGAAATTTCTCGCACACTACCGTCATCGCAGATAACCAATATCCTGGTTGATTGCATGTGCCACGCCATCTCACAAAGCGTTCATGATATCCATTTGAATTGTTGTTACTTCTTTCTGAATTCTTTCGAGCACACTTGGCTAGTGAACCATGACAGCCCACACCGTCCAGCTAAGCAGCAAACAATAATCTCATGTAATGAGTCTAATAAGGTTACAGTGCAAAGTCTCCAAACCGCGACGCCAATTCGCTTGGTCTTCTTCTCGCTTCCATTCTGCGGCGCGAATCGATAGCAACAGCATACGCCGAAGAGCATCAGATATCGGACCTACTAAAGCTACACTACATTACGTTGCCCAACTCTTGTGGTGCATAATGTGGCACGCGCGGCTTAAATACCCCTGTCGACCTTCCATGGTATGGTTATCACAGGGACGACGGTATTGCAGACCCATTTCTAAGGTCGCAACTTAACTCAGTACCTTTGATGCTAATTAACTATCTGATAACAATCAATAAACTACTGCGCGCAAGCTCTAGGTCTTCTCTACTTCATCCTCCCCTTTCCCTTGTCTTCATGCTGCTGTGCAGTCTCGTCATTCCCGTCAACTTATTAGCAATCGCATAAAATGACACGGTGACAAACCTATACGCCCGCAAACCGTAAATGCTTGTCAACCATGTAGTTGCCAGCGCCGATGAATTTATAAGTTTCCTTGAGCCTTTGAAACCGGGTTCCGCGGTATCAGAGATCCTCATACCATTCTTGTCGGAGTTACAAGTCACAAGGCGATATATATAGACGTTTGCGACGGGAACTCGCCTTTTGCTGTGGTAGTAGCATAGACCGTTCTCAATATCGTCAGCTAGCCATGGCTGAGCTTGAATGAGTCTGGTAAGCAACTGCTGAATTGTATCCATTGACATGGAGGCTTGTTCGTCTCTTGAAGCTTTGTATACTTTTGATGACCGGAAGTATGAGATCTTTCTATCGCTGTGAAAACACTCATTGGTCGGATTGCGCGTAGTTGTGAAAAAATGTGCAAACAGCGGTATCCAAGACGCATCGGTGGGCTTTCCCACTGAAACCTTCAACAACTAGCGAGTCTTTAGATTGTTGAGTCGTCACTACAAACAAATTCCAGGTAATAGTATGGTACGCAACATCCTCACTACTTTTTAAGTGCCGTGGGTGTGTGGGCCGAAGAAGTCATCATGCTGCATTTGTAACTTGGCTCCCTATTTCCTACTAAGCTTGAAGCTATCGAGACTTGCCATGAACACGTAACCATTCCACTTGAGTTCATATCTAATTTTGACAGGCTTTGCCATCCTCTTCACACAAGATGAGTTCCCCCCTCTACAGCACATCCATGCATGGGTTTGTGACCACCATTAAGCACTCGTACCGATCTTGTTAAGACCCTTCAAACTCCCAAGACTAAGGGCAAGACCTTGTGAGCGACTGCGTATTCTGACGAAGCCTGTGATAGGACCCTCATCTCCTTCTTTTTCGATGCTCAAGTTCGCAAGTGCATCCTCTCCTGTAAAGATTTGTTAGATTGGAATTGAATTGCATCGACAGACAGGACTGGTTCAGTTGGAGCCTGCAAAGAGATGCGAACTTACCAAAAACGCTTCGAGCATAGAGATTGGCACTCAAGAATTGGCAGTCACCCTTCAGACTCGCCTCCGGCGTCAAGCAATTCATATTGGTAGCGGCCATTAGCTGATCTAGGAATTCTCGCAGCGATTTGGCCTTGCTGTTGATATTGACCTTGTTCTCCCACTCGAACTCGGTCCACATGGTTCGGAATTGTGTTTCGGTGCATGTCGCTGGTTGAATATAGTCCATAATGTCAACATGAAGGTCATTGAGAATCACCACGTTCGTATCGGTACTGTGCGCTCCGTCATATACAACATTGCCAAATATAACCCCAGTGTCCGTTGACGAGACCTTGATGGTGCATTGCACATTATGGAAGTCGTGAGGTCCCAGATTCTGGGTGGTTGGTCTTTCCACCACCTTAAGGTCGCCGAGTGTTGCGAACTCGACGGAAAGATTCTGCAGCGTCTCTGTTGTTTGATTTACAAGGAGGACATCCAGTACAATATCGAATTGATGAACTTTGACGTAGGCTTCTGCGTAGACGGGATCAGAGAAACCAGTGAGCTGCACAACTCTGCTGAGTTTAGAGCTGAGATCCTCGGCGGCCGTGCTGTCGCCACCGGTGGCGCGCTCAAGGTCCACCTCAATCTCGTCTGAGCCATCGCCCATGTTTTTCTTGCCCAGTTGGCGAATTGACACAACATCATCGACCTGAACGGCGGTTTTGGCCTTCTCAACAGCCTCTTTGGCGGCTCGCTTCTTCTCCTCAACCTGAACCATGGCTCGGAAGGCTTTGCGGGTGTCATTGAGGTAGGCAGATTCAAGCTCCTTATGCTCGGTGAATTCAGCCAAAGATCTCACACAGGACATAATGCGGTCCACAGAGTCCTCATCGATTGGAGCCTTCACAAATTGCGATTGCCCCACACGGATGATTGATATCATGATCAACATGGCTTCTGCACGCAGAGCATTGGTGCGAGCATGGTCAGGCGAAATCTCAGCATGCCTCATGACAAGCTTTGTGAGTGTAGCGGACAAGACAGTCGCCAAGTAATAGTCACCTTCGAGGATGAGCTGTCTCAGAGGCGGCTTTTGTGCAGCTTTGACCGCCTCCAGTTTCGCTGCAGTAGACGATTGGCTGGTCAGTGCTGTTTCTGTAGCATATGTGCCATCCGCCAAGACCCTTCTCGACCCTGTTGGCGCAGCAGTCTTGTTAAGACCGTTCACTTGGTCATGCTCTCTGTTTTCTTCGCCATCCACATTGTCAAGAAGTCGCTGTTCTGAAGCAAGGATAGGAATCTCTCCTAGACTGGCCCGGATGCGCCTCCATGCATCCCGGATGTCCTTTTCCTCGAGAGAATACTCTCCGACAATCCACAAAATCCCCCTATAGACTTTGCCAGCTCGCACCTCGCTCAGAGTATCAACAAGTCTTGAAACAATCGATGGGCGCAGTTTTGGGAATTTTTCGACTACCTCCTTGACGAAGTTGATAACATCGACGGCAGATGTGTTGTTGAAGTCCGCTATGAAATCCATCAACAAATCAACGACGCTGGCTGCCACTTCAGAAAATTTGATGGCGCATTGATGTATCGAGTGGATAAGGAGTTGACGATATTCCGAGTTTTTTTCGTACTCCTGATCGACAGTCTTGGACAGTTCCTTTTTAAGCAGTAGAACAACCTCTTCAACGTTCTTACTGGACACCATCTCAAGAGCAATGTCGAGCGCCTTTTTTCTCACATCAATATCCGGGCTCGACAGCACCCTCAGAATCTCCATTACTAGTTCATCGAGGACACCCTCATTTTTCCTTCGCAGTTGATCGACCCGGTCCAAAACGATCAGCTTGACGTTGTTGTCGGCCTCTTTGATGCTGAGTTCAATGAACTTCGCGGCTGCAGCCTTGATTGCTACCGGGTTGTTGGTGAGAGCGGTCAAGGAGGATGCAGCTTCGTAAACAACTGTTGATGCGCCAGCCTCCAGGAGATCGAAAATCAACCGCAGATATCGTGCCTAAAATCATCAGACCATGTAATCACCTATAGTGAGGGATTGGCTGACCTTGTTTTGAGAGTTTTGCACCGCATCTTTGCGGATGAACTCCAACTCAACAAGCTGGAGTAGCTCTTCTGCGTTAGGAATTCCTTCAAAAATGGAGCTCAGGTATATCAATGCCTTTGCATGATCTATGTTGGCTAGCGCAGCAAAGGCATTCCTCTTGCATGTAGAATCGCTTTCAGACTCGAGGAAGGTAGCGATGAGGTCTGACGCATCGGGTATCAGGGAGGGTGAATGTTGGTAGATGGACGCAACGGCGAAGACAGCATTCTTGCGCACATATGCGTGACGGTGTTCGAGGCACGACCTTGCGGAGGAAAGGAGTGGCTCGATGAGCTCAGGTTCTCGAAGCTTGCACAGGAAGCGCAGGGTATTGCCTCTAATGTACTCGTTGGGGTGTTGCAAGTCATTTCGAATGCCGTTGCTGCAGAGAGCTAAGTCAGTACACGCAGATAGCAGAGGAGGGGACTTGACCAGAAAAGGTTGTGGCTGGGTATAAGCGGCATACCAGACCAGAATCATCTCTTGCTTGAGCTTGCCGGCGGCGTCAAGCTTGGGACAGATCTCGTAGTAGAAGTAGAGTAGCTTCTTGAGGGACTTTGACTTGGAGGGCATGACGAAGCGGATGATGTGCATGAGAAGCTGCGGCATGGGATCGCCGTTGAGCATGATTGTGAGAATGGTCTTCATCGTTTGAACTTTAGTATCGTCAGTGCCTTTCTCGAGCTGCGTGCGCAGCTCATTGGCGGTGGGTACATCAGCCGCATTGTCCTGATGGACCAGGCTGTATGCGTTTTCTAGGAAGGTAGACATCTTGACCGCGCGAGGGACAGCTGTAGGAGACGATCAAGACATGTAGGAGTTTTGCTGCGCTCTTGGGATGGCGTGTCGCAACAGACGCTCGGATGCCCAAGCGGAGGGTGGTGAATGGTTGGTATGGTAGATTACAGCAGTAGGCAGCTCTGGGAGCTGTATAACAGAAGCACTGAAGAGTAATAGGCCGCAGGAAAAAGACCCAGAGTTCTATGGATCGTGCACTGTGGCTGGAGCAGATGGAGAGAGAGGATTGTTGAGTTTCTCGTAGCTTGAACTGAATGGAAGGTCGCAATGGTCGGCGTCAAGCGTGCTGTGCGAGTCGCGTCGACTGGTGCCACGAGGTGGATCGGATCTGGTGAATTGGGTGGCGTGGCGTGGGCGGGATAATCGTAGCGTATTGTCGTGTTTGGCCGTTAGACAGCGAGTATGAAGAGCCTCTGCGAACGAGCTGACTCTGCGCTGGAGTGGTCTGCAGAAGTCGTGAAGTTGAAAGGCTCAGAGTCTGGATGACCTATAGTTTGGAGATCTGGCCCCTGCCAAATGGCTTCGGGTCCTGGCGTTGTAGGTAGGTACTCTGCATGTAAGGGGAATGACACAGTGGCACCAATAGCTCTAGCCTAGGATTTAATGGGGCAGGGGTGGCAGGGGCTCAGTTACATAGTAACACCCGGGGAGGGTAGGGAACGGAGCTGGAATATCGTCAGCCTCCGAGGAGCAAGGGCGCCCGCATATACTATGTACAGCAATATGTGTAGTTTAAGTCACCTTGCATCCACAACAAGCATGTTGAAATCTGGTTTGGGAGCGTACGCTCTTGGAAATTCTCATCCTGCTACCCATAGCTAGAGGATATCTACATAAATTCGACCACGCGTATAAAGTGAGTGCCTATCTGGATATTAAGTACTTAAGTAGTACCTACTATATAGCACGAAGGAAATGTACATCAGCAATAAGTACTTGCCACATATTGTTTCACGCTTGTAGGTACTTCGTAGCTGCTAATATGTTTTCATCGCTGTACATAGTAAATGTAGTGAGTACCTACCTTACCCTACGCAGGTACTGTCTAAGTACATATGATCAATATGTGGATGTTTATAGTACCTGACTACTTGGCAAACACGTTGTTTGACGTACCGCTCTGCCTGCCTTGTATTTACCTAGGTACATAGCAGTAGCGCGTTCGAGTACAGTTCGCGTCAACCTTTCCAATCTCCTGCCAGTATAGGCTTCAGCCTCGAGCACTTTGATCCGCGCCGCCAACGGAGATCTTGACCTCTTGCCATCATGTCTTCCGCCAACGAGCCATTTTACCTTCGGTACTAGTAAGTAAAATTCTTGCTCATTCTTTCGCTTATTGACTGACACAGCGTCCCTGGCAGCTCTGGCCACTCCGGCCGTTTCGGTCACGAGTTCCTTGGTAAGCTTGCGCGCCCAACATAACGACACAGTCGATAGCCCGATACTGATATTCACATTGCCTAGAGTTCGACTTCCGAGTAGTAGGCGATGGGCGTAGTGCTGTTGCCCGCTATGCCAACAACTCCAACTACCGCAACGATAGCCTTATCCGGAAAGAGAGTGTGTATAACTTCTGCCTTGCGAACCTGCACATGTTTATCTCTGCTGACACTACCACACCGTAGTGTGCGTGAGCTCTCTTGTGATAGACGAAATCAAGCGAATCATCAAGGCTAGCGAAATTCTCAAGTACGGTGCCTACCCGACCGAAATAATTCTATAACCCGCCGCAGCAACATCGTGTCCGCTGACAGCAACAACAGGGAAGACGACGGGAAGTGGCCGCAAAAGAATAAAGACGGAAGACAGGAGTTGGAAATCAAAATTGGGGGAGAGCATATCAGCTTCGAGACGGCCAAGATCGGATCTCTGGTCGACGTCACTGAATCGGCCGACCCCGAGGGCCTGCGCGTGTTCTACTACCTGGTCCAGGACTTGAAGGCATTAGTCTTCAGTCTGATCTCGCTTCATTTCAAGATCAAGCCTATCTAATCTGGAGACTGAGACATGAGTGGCCACATGTCTGGCACCTCCGTGTGACGCAGACTCGAGAAGCAGGATGATACCCTTTTGATTTGTGGATGATGAGACTAGAGCAAGAGGACTGGTGTCCAAATGAGGCATGACAGAAGCGCAGGATATTGGAGTTACTGCGAAACATAAGCTTGATGAGGCAGTTTTCCATTCCGGGACCTTCAGGCTGCAGGCACGATTATGGAGGGAGATCGCAAGATGGTGCAATGGCAGCATGGGGGGCATGGAAGATTAAGCGTCGAATTTGTGTGTTGAGACTATGACACGCATCGCCGCGAGCGTTCAGGGGAACGTTAGACGCAGGCATGCCCAGGAGTGAAACGCCATAAGGGAAAGTCATCCAGCGCCAATGGTGAGGCAAGACAGTCATTTGAATCGGAGGGTTCCCCTATGAAAGAGGTTCTCGCGCAATATGACTATGACTACGGCAGGTGCCGAAAAGGGACGCAATTCGCAGAGATAGGGAAAAAACACCATCGCGACAATTCCCGATAGCCAGATGATAATAGAACTTACTTGCAGCAATGGAACGAGGAAGTACGACATATTCAGGTGTGGAACAGGACTGAACAGTTGTAGTCATGCCGGCATGATATGATCGCATAGGCAGGCATAGAATCGCTATATAGCGTTCAGATATAACTCTTAGCCCTGGCTACCTATACAGAAGAGAAAGAATTGACGCGGACTGGTGTATCGTCCAGGCCATTCGCCTCTGCAATTGCCGCTCACGCACCCGCAGAAGGGCCTGACTGGCTGGGCAACTCTGTCAGCGTCTTTAGGAGCAACTTCTAGGCTCTCCAAAAGTTTGGTGCCGGCCGATCTAGGTGGGTACACGGTACTCCGCATATAGTACTGTATAGTAGCGTGTGGTTCGTACCATTATATGCTACAGAGGTAAGTAAGTGTACATGCCATTCGGCCTTGGACTTGCTGGCAGGCCCCAACCTGCGCAGCCTGCGCGCTCCTGGGTCTCCTACCAGCATAAGCACACCACTTGCACCTGATTTCATCTCATGCTGCATCTTGAGTTATCAAGAAGTTTGATACTCCGCTCCAAACAGGAAAGTTCTTTGGGCGCCCTGCCTTACAATCGATTTGCGACCTCGTCGCCCCCAGATGTTAGATCTGTTTGCTCAGTCCGGCGCGCATTTCTTTGGCCCAAACACCAGCCACGCATTGTCAATGCACCGCATCGTCATCACCTCCTGCCGCGCGAGGTCGCCCGCATCGTGAACAGCGCCCTTGGACTCCTATCCGAGGTTTATTGACAGTGCTTCGTTTCTCCCTCTACAATACATACACGTCGTCCATCGCTACATTATCCTTCACCTCCTTTTACAATATACTCAGGTCTTTGTCGCGATTACTTGTCCACGCTTAGCACAACAGCATTAGGCGTCGCTACTGGGTGTCGACACCATAATTCGCCCCGTCTCTTGCCTCCACCTCGACTTGGCAAGCTTTGGCTGGCCACCAGTGCACAATCTCATTGATTAGCAGCCCGATATGCCTACACCGTCTTCTCCCGACTCTCGAACGCCGTATCCTTTGCCCACAACCTGTCCTGACACAGACGACGATTCCCCTTCTCGACATGCTACCCCCGCCTCTGTGTCCGCCATTGACGTACAGCGTTCTGCAACGACAGAAGACGACGTTGCTACCGCATCGCCTGACACATCAATATCGCACTACGAAGACGCTGATGGGCCGGTCCTTGACTTAGACCCAGATGCCAGTACCTCAAGTCCCACCGCCGAACATTCGTCGGGCACAGAACCGATCAAGTCTTCAGACTCCAGTCCAAATCAGACTGGTGCCCAGACGCAGTCATCTGCTGGACGGATCAAGATTCTGCAACCACGGCATGGTGTAGGGACGTTCCCAGCGTCTTCCTGTCGCGCAGAGACCGATACTTTGCATTGTCCCCAGAATCAACCTGAGCGTACTATGGAGCATGACTACAACTTACCCAGCATGGGTCATGGGTATCCTTCCCAAAGGGTACGTTTAATAGTTCACCTTGCACGGGAGTAGTATGGCAATAAAACATGGGAGATTCTCTCGGCTAATGATACTGAAATCAGGTTGTCCCAATTTCTCCATCGTCATTCCTGCGGGCAGGAAGTCGGTTTACCGGGACGCAACAGTCCGAACGGCAAGTTTATGATGTTCAAGTCGAGATTAAATACGTCAACCTGCAAGAGTCCTTCCTCTGTGGGTACCTGCGAATTCAGGGTGGGTCTTACTTGTATATTGCTGCTGTCTTTTATCTTGTTGCTTACCGTTTATCATCACCAGGCCTTACCGATGATCATCCGACATTAACGACGTATTTTGAGGGTGAAGTCATCGGAGCTAAATACGGCTTCATGACCAAGCACGAGAGTTGGGGTGCGAATGATAAGACAGATCTGTCGCACTGGTCGAAGTTTCCAGCCTTTCGCCCTTATTCAAAGCAAGCAAGAAAGGGCTCGACAGTCGTAATTCAAGACATCTCCCAATGCGAACACATCTTCATGCGTTGGAAAGAACATTTTCTCGTCCCAGATCATCGCGTGCGCACCATAAGTGGGGCGAGCTTCGAAGGCTTTTATTATATATGTTTTAATCAAGTGCAAGGGGAAGTCAATGGCATTTATTTCCACAGCAAAAGCGAAAAGTAAGTCGTTTTAGGGAAGGGTTTGCTCATGCACTGGTGTCACAGCGCAACTTTGTCTTGACCATTTGTTGACGACGTCTTTGCAGATTCCAGCAACTCGAATTGAAACATGTCGAAGACAGAGGCTGCCTCAATGCTTTGGAATTTCGATAAGTTGGTAGGACACAAGAGACTTCTCGGGTCTATTACAGCCAGCCGCGATAGTGGAAGAAGTCGCGTGGGTTGGACGACCTATATGATGGGAAGAAGACCGATAGCCTGCTCTAGAGAACTGTCGGGGGACACACTCCAATGGCGAACGTTTGGACAGTCTCTATGATATGTTTGTAAGGAGAAGTCGTTGCCTGGCATGGAATGGTATGAGCGATATTGTACATCCTCTTCTGTTCCTCTAGGCGCAGAGCATTCGGGAGCTGGTCTGGGACAAGGGACAGATCTACATCTGCTGGAGGTGAAATTCGCGGAATAGGTGCGGATATGTCGCGGCAGTCTCAACTTAGTAGCAGAGGGAAACCTCGGCGGCGGAAATCACCGTGGTTGCTGGTAATCCAGCACCGGGCATACCATAGCGGTGTTCGGCATTTCTCAAGGAGATACTTCTTTTTGAAACTTGCTAAAGTAGCCCTTTCTGAAAGGGTTGAGTTCATCCGCTGTCATCCCAGCGTGCTGATCCTTCACCCGGGAGCTCCATACTTCTAGATCAGCTGGGTCGACAGCCTCGTCCGGCAATTTTCGGTACGTGATGAGCCTTCGTGACCACTTGTTGAACGGCTGCACGCAGACAACAATGATTTCTAAGCAGGGGTGTGTTGGAATCTCTAGTTCCTGGTCTTCATCATTAGCAGTGGGCATCCAGAATGAGAGCCGACCGTCGTCAACAAGCGTTTCGGCTGAAAACTGCAAAATATCATCAAGCATTGCAACGAAGCTGTAGGGCTTCTTGGGGGCAATGAATTCGGGGTCCCTATATTATCTGGTCAAAACTCGTCGAGACCAAACATAAGATATGACGCAGGGGTTGCTTACTTATGTCTTATGTGGCCGGCCTCAATGACCCAAGGTGTACTCTGCGGATCTCGGCACCCTAACACGCGAAGGCCTTCCCGCACTCCATAGGGCGGATCGCAAATAATACCGTCGAAGAGCCTCGCACGACCGCCTGGGCCGCCTGTTCCGAAGGGCCGACGGCGTAGCGGCGAATTGGTCAGATCAGCGGTGAAAGCGTCGCCTAATCTGTCTAACAAGCCATAATGCTTGAAATTACCACGCAGCGTCTTCTCGCCCTTCACTAGGCCTCTCTTAGCTTCAGCGCGAGAATCATGTCCGGATCCACGAACTGCGCGCCCATCGATATCGCTGCCCCAGCTGATCGCACCAAATGCTGAACAGGCGAGTGGGAAGCTGCCAGTGCCCACAAATGGATCATAGAACAGTTTGCCCGGTCCGGCCAAGGCTATATTCGCCGTAACCAAGGCCAGTTCCGAGTCCATGGATGTCGTACTGATGTAAGGTCTCTTTTTCAGATCGTACTTGGTAATGAGTTCTCGAGCGCCTTTGCCAAGATACCGCCCAAAGTGGTAGCGTACAGGTTCTTTTTGAGAAAGGTGCAATGACTCCAATGAATACTCTTCAAAGATGGTGTATTCCTGGTCCGGGTCCTTCATTTTGATTGGCCCGTGGAGAGGCATGTAGCTGAAGGTGTTGATGATGGCGCGACGTCCGTCCGAGTCTCGTGAGCCTTGAAAAGAGTCTATCTTGAACTTCCAAGAGTCATTGCTGTAATTATCCCACAGATGAGACGAGCGCTCTTTTACTGATTCGTGAAGCTCCGGCAAGGAACCGCCACTGCCCCAGTATTCGTACACAGCCTGGGCGAGGATCGAGCGGCGGACGAGTCGGACGGCCGCCGCAGCGTCCTGGGCGCGGACAACACAGAAAGGCTTGTCGGCATCATAAGAAACGACGGTGAAGGGAGCCTTCTCGGCAGCAGCCAGGGACAACAGCTCCGGTAGGCGGAAGGACTCGTGTTGTTGAGTGAAGCGAATGAGCAGATCCATTGCGTGTGAGCCCAAGGTTGGGGACAGAGTAGGCTGACTGCTGCTGGTCCTGGTCTATAAGGCTTCGAACGCTGGGGTGGTTCAAGCTGTAAAGCGGGCTTCTGCGACCAATGGGTAGGTCGTCAACCATAGATTCTGCTGTTTTACATCAATAGTGCTACGCGAACCATTCTTTCCATTTTGGTGCTGCGCCGAGACAATTGCACCATGTGTTGCTGCAGCTGCTTTCAAACGTGAACACAGGTCGAGCGGGTGGGTGGATAGATGTGATGCAGACTACGAAGAGAAGATATTTTGTTACATGATTCCGTAGTAGGCCCTGCGACGAAAAACGGGAAGGAGGACCTTAGCGGAGCAAATGCGGGAATAGGGGGTCTGCGTGGAAAGCCTGCAGAAAAAGAAATTCTGGCAGTCTGGAACCCCAAAACCTAGGTGGCTCCTGCTGGATGCAGGGACTTTGTTAGCATTTTGGCAGACCCTCCGCTCGCCCCATTACGCCAACACCACAATCGAGTCTGCTGGCTGTGCGATGCCGATGCAGATGGCTGCAAGTATGTTCTCGGCTGGGCAAGAACCTACAGTCTACGAACACTCGAGATGCTTCTTAACGTATGGCCGCATGGCCCATATCGATTCCCAGCAACTTCCAACCCAGTGGGCCACCAGGGGCAAACCATGGTCCGCGATACAGGCCCACGACTTCGTCCGAAGGGTCAGTCACGCTGGGTTTCTCAAGCCCTGACATACCGAGGGTGCACATGAGCTGACAATGGTATAGATTGACCTGATACTGCCTCAGAATGCCGTTGACCTGATGCGTGAAGTCCTCGTAACATCTCCTCCGCCCTTTTGTCGGGTAACGATGTCCCTTTCGCAAATACTGCAGGGCGATTTCTTCTCGGAGTATGTCAAGATCGGTACGTCTTTCTCGATGGTTCACAATCCTCCACGTATAATCTACTTTGTGATGCACACGCTTTGTGGAGGCCAATTTGCCATCTAGAAACCTGCACTGTGTTGACATCGTTTGTAGGCGACGTGATGATGCTCTCCAAGGGTCGAAAAGATGTGGACAATGTGCTACAACTCAAAAACGGTGCGTTCACTCCCACTTTCTATACCCCTGTCTTTGCTGATTTTATCCAGGCAAACTCAGCATGTTCCTGGACAGGGAAACGTACGAGAGGGCCGGCCTTGTTGGCAAGCCTTATGGCTCGAAAGGCAACCGAGGGCTCAAGCCACGCTGGATCGTCGAGTTTGACCTCCGGAGTCCATCTATGTTTTCAGGCAAGAAGGGCTTTGACCGGTTGCTGAACGCTTGCAAGACAACACTGTGCGAACCTTTCACGTGGCTATTTTGTAACATATCCCGTACAAGTTAGTCCCTGCCTTGATTCGCTGATAGCTGAAGTATCTTATTTTGACCCTATCTGCCAGTCCCCAACCCCGATCCTTTGGACGCTTTTCACCCCATTAGATGCGAAACAAACCCCGACGTTTGCGAGACCATCGAGGTTGTCTTGCCGTCATTGAAGCCCTCTGCCACGCTCGACTGTGGCGATTTGCCAGAGTCCATTGCGGATACCTACGAGTGGCTCTCGCTTTTCCGTCTTCAAAGCCTTCGTGTCTTATCGAGTGACACCATTGACCCCTTCCTAAGCCGCTACAGAGTGCCCGGAAGCCCAGAAGAACAGACCAGGAGCCAGTTGTGCAGGGTTTGCTGGGAAGGCTTCTTTTCGCCTGACTTCGCTCGTCAATTGCTTGTGGATGTGATCCTCAAGCTGCCTCCGCGCATTTGGTTCTCGTTGTCTGTAGCATCCTTTACACAGACTTTATTTGGAGATGCGGCTGAAAGTACATTTCTTCGACTTCCAGACTCTGCGCAGGAATACCTGCTCTGGGATATTCGAAGCCATGAATAGCTGGTTGCCGCAGAATCAGCCTCTTCACTCTTCGCGGGATCGCACATTTCGCTCCTCGGCCAGTTCCTCTCCCGAGATTGCTTCAACTACTAATCGCCGAAGCGCTTCCTGACCAGCAGCTGTGTGGAAGTCCTCCCTTGCAGCCAATTCCTCGATGCGTCTTCTGAATTCGGGGTTAGGCGAGGCGGCTGCAATATCTTCTTCAGGCATAGTGCCGAAATTCACCGACAAGCCCTGAGGTACTGGCAAGGTGTCACGCTCTGGATGTCCATTGACGGTAGAGTGGAGCAGATCCGTGCCATGATCTTGCCCTGGTGCCTCCCTGGCTGCTAGGTAATCAGAAACGTCTGGATAGTCGCCCTCTTGTTCGATCTTCTGACGTGCTGTTTGGCCGTCTTCACCGATGATAGTGACATCCAAACCCAACTCCTCAACTAGAATTCGGGCAGCCTCCACCGTTTCGACAACGAACAGTGCAGTCTCTGCATCTTCATCTCGTAGGTCGACAGGCACATGGAACTCGTTGACTAGGGCGCGCAAAAGATCGAGGTGATTGTAGCTAGCAGCGGCGTGCAGTAACGAATAGCCATGCTCGTCCTGTTGCGAGGCAAGAGAAGGATTCTCGCGGAGCAGTGGCAACAGTGCTGCAGGGTTGTCTGCTGCTAGCAGAAAGGGATTGGGGGGCATCATGTGCGGTACAGAGGCGGAGCTCAAATCTAAATGCAGTAGATGATCCTTGTGTACGGAGTGAGACAAGAATGAATATTTTGTTTTGTGGCCGGCAGAATAGCTGTGCGTTGCTGCTCGTTGATGGAGGCGCTGCGCTGATTCAGGTAGAAGATGGTGCCATGTGAAGCTAGGTGCTGTGAAAATTCGCCCGCGGCTCATGTGGCGGGGTTCTGTTTGGCGCCAAATCCTCGGTAAATGCATATCAAGACGCAGAAGCGTACTTATGTGCCATGGTAAAAGCTTGGAAACAGGCACTGGAATTTGTATGTCAGTAAGTGCGGCGACAGCCTTCTGCATTACAAGTGATGGTCAATGGTCGCCGTCTGGCTGCTTGAATTCGATAGTGAAAATGAGTTTAGAATGGACTGTGCTGTACGCAAGTTTTGCCAGAATACGGATAGCCAAAGACCTAATCAGGCAGACAGGCAAGTGTTGACTTGACCAGGCTTGCGGATATGCGAGCCCTCAACAACCATCCGGCCTCATCGACCTGGTGAAAGCGACATGAACCTGTCTGAACAAGGCTGAACTTGTCCCCTTTTATACCTTACTCGCGCCCACGCCCAATGTGACTCGCAGGGCTGGGACCGCTATGCTCGAGCTTCTGTGTGAATATCGCGTGTTTGAATGCTGCATTTAACCCTAACCCTGGCAAAACCAAACCTGGTCTCCAGATGAGGCAAGACGTGGCTTATGTAAGCCAATCGCACAATCCAGGCATGGTCTCCCGAAAATTCGCAGTCAACTCCACCCGACATTTCAATCTTCGAGAATCTTAGCATCGACAACCCATCATCAACGCCATCCTCACTCCAAGATGCCTACCCGATTCTCCAAGACCCGCAAGGTATGCCAAGTCAAACCTAAGTTCTCGACATTCGTATTTATCGAGATAATTTAGCAGACTGACTGATTTAAATATGTAGCACCGCGGCCATGTCAGCGCCGGTAACGGTCGTGTTGGCAAGCACCGCAAGGTATGAAACGATTGAACCCCATGACGCGGAACGATGCGGCTCGATTCGACCCAAACAACAGAAGAAGAGGACAACGGGATCACATGAGCGTTCCGAGTACTAACGCTCTATCCAACCCTACAGCATCCCGGTGGTCGTGGTATGGCCGGTGGTCAGCACCACCACAGAACCAACCTTGACAAGTACCACCCTGGTTACTTCGGTAAGGTCGGTATGAGACGCTTCCACCTCCTGCGGAACCAGCAGTGGAAGCCTGAGATCAACGTTGACAAGGTGAGCATACATCTTGATTTTGGGGACAGTTCCCCGACCTCTGGGGTTTGTCCCTGTGCCGGAATCTAGCACATGCTAACCTTCTATCTTCCTGTAGCTTTGGTCTCTGGTTCCCGCCGACCTGCGCGAGAAGCACATCAACAAGTCTGCCGATACCGCCCCTGTCATCGACCTCACTGCTCTCGGATACGCCAAGCTGCTCGGCAAGGGCCGTCTGCCCGAGGCTCCCATCGTTGTCCGCGCCCGCTACGTCAGCAAGCTGGCTGAGTCGAAGATCGTCAAGGCTGGTGGTGTCATTGAGCTGGTTGCTTAAAGGACTGATATGAAGAACAATGCATTTCGGAGAAGAGCCTACAGGGAAAGGCAGGCAGGCATGGACACAAAAAACAGTTTTTCGGCAGAATCGGTCGCATGGGCTGACTGAAGGATTCCCATTTGGCGTCTATCGGTTTTTCAGTGTCTAGAGCAATGGCGCAAATCTTATGATGAACAACAAAAACACCCTTTCTACGTCACGACTTGAGAGGATACGCCTTGTGGCCAACGTGTCGGAGACATCGTGGCTCAAAAAATGGAGGAAGCAGAAGTGAATAGTGCTGACAACATACAGCCGCGTGTCCAAAATTGGCGACCATTAGGGAAACTCAATAGCGCCCAGCATTCTCCTGCTGCTGTGCGATAAGCCTGAACTGAAGAGCAAATTTGAGACGGAGAGGGTATGTCTGGAGAGCCAGGACTCCGATAGCCAGAGCAGCCTCTTATGTGTTCAACCATCAAAACTTCTCGTGCATAGCTCAATTCGTTTAAATTCCTGCATTTCATGGGATAGTTACAACTGGAACTCGGCGTAGCCCCACGCTGCATCTTGTGTGAACCGTAGCCTCCAGTTTGCCAAGACCGACCACAGGTGTTGATACAAGGCGTAGCAAGGCCACCGCACATTGCTTTTAAAAGTTGTCTGGACCATTGCCCTGTATTTCGCACCACTAAATCAATCAGGGACGAACTTTCGTCACTTTGGTTGGCACCCCAACCAATACGAGCTCATGTGGTCAAGCAGAATCGAGAGATGGCTCGATACTGACTGCTTACCACCTTGTTTCAACCCATGGCCTCGTCGGTAGCCCTCGAAACTTGCTGCCGAGCAGGCCCTCGGTTCTGTGCTATGCCACTATATTTGTGATCTTGGCTTTGACTGCGTGGTATAACGCTGCCCGCCTACCTAATGTTACCTAGAGGTACTTGCCAGATTCGTCCATACTTAATCCCAGTACTTGGTACTAGGAGGATAAGAATTCCTGCTAAGCATATTTCAGTTTTACGATTACTCCATAGTATATACGGTCCATTTTCGCCAACCTACTAGACAGCTATTAAGTACCTAGGGCAATGTTACGGTAGAAAGTGTCTAGGTAACGGTTGTGCGTACTGGTGGGTCTTCTTCGGCTGACCTAATGCAGCTTAATCCAACCAACCGGTATCACCTGTCATGACACCTGAACCTCCACATGCAACATCCGTTTTGGTATTACCAAGCGATTTCTTTCAACTTCACTGGTTATCCTGTCCAATTCCTGCTCAAACGTGCCATATTCTCAGTGAGAACGGCAGCTACGAAGCCATCCGACATGGACTATGTTGAGCAGCGCATGGCCCAAGAGGCTCAGAGGGCTGCGGCGTAAGTCTACCGTCATAAGCTTCGCTTGGGACGCGCTTCTGCTCGGCTTCAGATTCTGCTTTTCTTCAGTTGCTGACAATCCAGTGTGATAGAAATCCTAACGCCGATGCCCTCGTCACTCCTCTGAACGTTCTTTTGCTACTACTGCTCGGCTACACGTTCTATGCTTTCCTCAAGCCTTCCGAGCCTCCCGTCCTGCCAAAAGAGCCACCCGCTACCGTCTTCCGTACCTTTACACCGCGCACTCTGCTGCCTTACAATGGCGAGAATGGCACGCCCATCTACTTTGCTGTACGAGGCAGGGTATTTGATGTCACAAATGGGCGAAACTTCTATGGGCCGGGTGGCCCTTATGAGAACTTTGCAGGCAGAGATGCATCTCGCGGTCTGGCATGCGGCAGCTTCGACGAGGATATGCTCACGAAGGATCTTGACGGGCCCCTGGATACCCTCGGAGATCTGGGTCCCGATGAGATGGAGTCGTTGCAAGGCTGGGAAGAGCAATTCGATGCCAAATACCTTGTTGTTGGAAAATTAGTTCCTGTAGGCCAGGAGGAAGAGTGAAGTAAACAGCAGACTGCTCGTTCGCGGTCTCTTTCCTTTCCCACTCTGCTCTATATTGATTATAGAAAACCTGCCAATTACTAGGAATAGGATCCTAAGACTTGCATTGGGCTGTGCCCGTGTAAGCGTTTGCTTGGTGATTGATACCTGCAGCATGCTCTGGCATATGAAAGCTTCGTTCAACGGCTTATGAAGGCGGCGACGCGGGTACTGAGCGTACCTGAGTACGAGCCCCCAAACTGTCACAGCAGACTGGGAGCGTCAGCGTTGGCACGTTCGCAAAAGAGGCCCATGATAAGAGCTTAGGCTCTGTTACGGTCACAAGTCTGCCCAAGCTCCTGCTATCTGAGTTTCCATGCAGCTGTCAGCTGGCTGAAACTTTGATGTACTCTTGATACGACAACACATCGGTTGCCGCTCGCCGTCTCTAAGTATCAATGCTTATTCTCATTTTCGCCTCGTTTGATGCACCGAGGCGTTCCGTTAAAAGGGTTAGGATTAAGCCAAGGATCGATTTCACTTCTCTGCTTGGCATTGGCTTTCTCAATCTCGGCACCTCATATTGGGCCATCTTGACATTGCTCTAGTTTCAGGATACCGCTTTTTGGTGTCCTTCTCGAGTCCATAGCCCATGTGAAGAGAGCTTACTACGTTCAGACCTGTCACAACTGCACTCCAGGTTGAATTGGACGCTGAATGTCCCCAAGGACGATCCTACTAATCGAAGTATTCTGGTTTTACGGCGGGCTTTTTCCAGTGATGATAAGGCGTCTGGCTCTAGTGTGGCTCGGCTGTACAATGCTTCGCGATAGTCTGCTCTACTATGTACTCTGTACAACCTCTACCTTGACCCTAGTATTGGCTCAGCTTTACTTGAGAGAAGTGTTCTGCTCGTAGGCGATGGGACCCGGGCTGGGCAATTGTTGATATCAACGCGAAAGCCAGCGATGGTCAGAACGGGCGATGCAGATTGGCTTGCATTTCGCCGGGTGGCGTCACGAAACACAGATCTATGTACAAATCGCCACAAATGAATGAACTTCTTGTACTTTCTCTCTTATTGATCCGTTTCTCGCTGAGTCGAAATATTTGTTCTCCTGGCCACATTAAGCGACCACGTGTACTGAAGGCCTGTCTTTTAGTTTCGGGGGATTTAGCTTTTTACCGGGGGGCGGGGGGCGGAGTGTTTACTGACGAACGCCTTCCTGTCCGCCCAGTCCCAACCACTCGGTGAAGAGCTAAGCAGACAATGAAGTAGCCTTGGTTGTATTGTTGTCTTCAAGCGAAGCCACGCTTCTGGCTTTGCCTCAAGTAACGAGACTTGCATTTGGTGGATTGTTTGCCAAACAGAGCGTGGTGCGGAACCAGAACAGTACATATGCAATCTTCTTCGTTGGTCGACGAGAGTGCCTTGAGTACAACATGCGGAGTTGTGGCCGTGCCCGACCAGATGTGGTGTCCGTTCCCCAGGATAGAGGGCGTACTATGTAGATCTGGAGAAGATTTGTGGGCTTTGTATCCCCGGGACCAATGAAACGTGAGATGTTATCGGCCTTCCAAGCATACCATAGTACATAGTACTATGGGAGATATACATAGTACTGATATAGCACAGACAGACCCGCTGTGGACATGTTAGACATGGGGCGGAGATAGCAGACGGGCAACAACAGCCTTGGATCTCGAGATAAGCTGCTACATTACCATGGACTGCCGTAGACGCTCCTTTGTCCACGTCCGCAAGTACAGCCTGATACTTGGAGCCATGGACATGTGCCCCAATGCTAGGAAGTGTGTTGAGAGTATCCAATCCAGCCTCTGCCGAACGAGTATATATAGGCATAGTCAACCGCCTTTTGCAAAGTCCTCCAAGGAGAAGAGTTCAAGAACCGCACCAGAGGCTGACTCGCGAGGGATAAGCATTCCGAGTTTCTTGTATTGTCATCCACTTTTGTCACTTATCAGTCCTACCATGACCACATACTATGTAGTACGCGAATACCATGTACTTACATACATACATACGTACAAGAGCTTGCGCACGCGAGTCCACTTTGCCCGACGAGTCTTGTCATGTTGTTCTGTCAGTGATCATCTCTTGATAATGCCCCTGCTAGGGCGAAAGCATGTGTATTGACCGAAGCTGGCCACGAAAGGAAGACGCACGCTGGCCAGCCTGGAAGGGTACGTGCTCGATACGACGTGAAGTTGTGCTATGCTGCTGAATCACACAAGATGCACCGCTCCTGCAAGTAATTTGGTGAATACCACCTGCATTTGAGCAGTCAGAGCATGAAAGGCACAGAGCACACATCATCCATGGATCGCCCAACCATACTTGCGTATAGGATGCATTCTAGGGCAGTGAACAGGCTCCTGCCAGAGGGCTTCGTCGGAACCTAGCCTCCTGGACTTTGTCGGCTAATTGCGATGCGTTGCCTCTTCCGTTCCGCTCTGGGTCCTTACCCCTTACCTTGCTTCCTATCAGCCAGCCCTACTGTGATCAACAAGCCTGCCTACAGAATCCTACCTCTTTCCGTTATGTTTTGAAATGATGCAGCGTTGCCAGGCCGCGCAACGCTGCCGGCCACCACGCCATGTTGACGTCTTGGTGATGCAGTTCCTCTCGACGCAGTTGGAATCTCAGCACTGTCTGTGTGTCTTTCCTTCCACCCCCAGATGCTGCCCAGTGGTTCCCATCGGGCGCCGCCTGTTGAGGGTATTTTGGGTGTCTTCGATGCTTCCACCCCACATTTTTATACTATGTACCATGCATATACTTCTCGAGACTGACTCCTCGCTCCACCGCTGGCCTCCACAAGCAGCAAGTATCACAGATGGGGCACAGATACATAGTACAACGAACGCCACTTGGCTCTTTAACCAGGTGGGACGGTGGATTCACTGCCTTCTGCTGGGTCCATTGATACTTTTGGAGCATGCTTGTCAACCCAAGTTAAATGGGCTTCCTTGCCCCGATTCCGTGAGCTCAAGATTCTGAGAGCATCTGCGCCGTGTGCTCTGGATCGATTCCATCTACCTCTTTACCTCCTACCCATTCTAGCCTCTGCGATTCGAAGGCTACTGGCACCGCTTTAGCCACCCCCAATTCTCGACTTCCATTCATCCAGGCCTCTGGATCCGGACCTGCTTTCTTGCCAGGTAGCAGCGCATTGGCCTTAACATGGGATCAAGCGACGGGTACTCGGCTGAAAAGTCGGCGCCCTCGACAACCCAGCAAAATGACATATCCTATGGTGAAGTCGTGGACCATGGCGCCGAAAGTGAGCTGCAGAGACGCCTGAGCAGTCGACACGTCACGATGATTGCTCTTGGTTCGTCCATTGGCATGGGCCTTTGGCTCGGTAGCGGGACAAGTCTGAGGGATGGAGGTCCAGCTGCGCTGTTAATTGGCTGTAGGTAACTTCTTGTCCCGGCCTAGCATTCTCTCCTTGTCAAAGTCTGTGTCTTGTTTTGAAAAGGCGGCAAAACCAACCGGATGGTTGACGGGTACAATGCAGATTTTCTTTCCGCAACCATGGTCTGGTCGGTATCGCAATCGATCGGCGAGATGGCTATCATGTACCCCCTGCCCTCGGCTTTCGTTCAATGGACCAACAAATTCGTCGACCCTGCTGTTGGTTTCGCTCTTGGCTGGTGTTATTGGTTTTCATGGTGGATCATTATTGCCAATGAGCTTGCCGGTCTGGTGACGGTGCTCGGCTTTTGGGAAGGAACCAGCAAGATACCCACTGCAGGATGGATCGCCATCTTCTTGTTCGTTGTGGTAATGGTAAACATTTGCGCCGTCAACTATTTCGCCGAGACTGAGGTCGTTTTTGCGGCCGTCAAGTTCGGCTGGATCTTTGTGATCATCATGTATGTCGCGCAAGAACAAGTCCTACGACACAAGCTGCTTTTAGGAAAGGGAACAATATGCTGACGAGTCGACAGTACCATGCTTGTCATCAGCGCTGGAGGAGCTCCTAAAGGGGGGCCCATTGGCTTCAAGTACTGGGATACCACTCACGGCTTCACCAATGGCTTCAAAGGCTTCATCGATGTGATGCCCACTTGCATTTTTGCCATGTCTGGATCTGAAGCCTGCGGTTTGGTTGCGGCAGAAACTGCGAACCCACGGAAATCTGTTCCCAAAGCCATCAACTCCATCTGGATACGACTCGGCCTCTTTTACATCATTGGATCTCTCATGATCACCATCACTGTGAATCCATACAACGAGAATCTGTTTGGTGGTTCCGGTACTAATGCTTCCCCCTTTGTCATTGCCTACAAGGAGGCTGGACTCGAGCCCTTGGCGCATATCATGAACTTCATCATCTTCATTTCGGTACTGTCCACGGGCAGTATCTCGGGATACTCTGGTGCCAGGACTCTAGTTGGTCTCGCCGAGATTGGCATGGCTCCCAAGGTAAGTGCAATGTTAGCCCCGTCTACCAAGTACACATAAGTTGCTAATCAAAGGTCCATAGCGAATGAAAAAGGCAGACTCCACAGGCCGTCCATGGTGGGCTCTGGTGCCGACCTTGGTCATTGGTGGTGGACTGGCTTTCCTCAACGTCAGCCAGACTGGCGTGAGCGTCTTCACGTGGTTTTCGAACCTAACGTCACTGGTCACTCTTTTCGGCTGGGCGATGATCTGTTTCTCTCATATTCGAATGCGCCATGCATGGAAGGTACAAGGTCGGTCCGTCGATGAGTTGCCATGGAAGACGTGGACATTCCCGGTGGCTGCTTGGTGGGGTCTGGCGTGGTGCGTCATTCTCGTCGTAGCCGAGTTCTACCTCAGCATCTGGCCCTTTGATGGTACTCCAAGTGCCAAGAACTTCTTCGCCAACTTTGTGTCGATCGTCGCGGGCGTCGTGACATGGCTGGGCGCACGTCTCTACTACTACTTGACAGAGAGGTCAGGCTGGTGGGTTGATTCCCGCACCATTGACTTGGACGAGGGCCGGCGATTCTACTCGCCCGAGCAGGTCGAGGATGTTGAGAACAGCGCAGTTGACAGGAAGGCTTTTGGGTGGATTCGGAGGAAATTTTGAGTGCGAGTATGAAGCAAGGAGCCAACATCCGGCGAAGTGCTGCTGGACGTTCTCAGTTTCGATACATGAACAAGAAGAATCAATGATCAAGGCTTTTGAGTCGAGAATCTCTGCATGGTGTTGGAACGACAAAGCCCTGTGGGCTTGTATGGAAAGTCCGTCATCCTCCTTGGTTGTTGAGCCCGTCAGCCTGGTAGCAAAGTACACACATATAGAGCCTTGCAGTACCGTATGATGCTCAATGAAAATGGCTGCCAAAACCACATTGGGAACCCATCAAGCCTGGCGTTTGCGTAGGTACAAGGCCACACCTGCATTCTCGGCCATTCAGTGATCCTTCAATCTCTGTTTCAAAAGCTGGCAGTAAGCGCAAGAAGCATCCTCGCCGCCACAGCGACTGCGTCTCTTTGACCCATTATTATCCTGTCTCGATTTCCGCAGCAATGCCTTGTGTTGCTGTCTTTTCGTCCAAGTGCATGTTCAGCGCATGCTGGCCGCGGGTGACAGTTTTGCCGCGAGAAGAGAAGACACCGCCCGTGAAGCCTTTTCCGAACAACAGTGGTATATCTTCCAACTCGATCCCCTTCGTTTCGGGATAGAAAAAATAGACCATTGGGACGAAGACGAAATTCAACACGGCAAAAATGATAAACGTACGCCACCCAATATTTTCTACACGGGGATTCATTATCAGCGGACTGTGGGCACGCGAGATCGCCCAATGCTCTAGAGAAGAAATCCAGGAAGGTCGGTTTGAGAAAAAGGCTTGCTTCAACATACCGAAGGAGATTGGCGTGATTTTGACAACAGCAAACACTGCCATCCAATTCCAACCCGATGCAAAGGCTTGCATTCTGGTCCGTATACGGGTCGTTGTAAGTTCCGAAGGGTAGAACCAGGGAACGGGGAGCCAGCCCACGCCATAGCACAGCTGGAAAATGAAAATGAAGGCCACTGCGGCGTAGGATGCGCTGTGACCTCCTACTGAAAGCAGTATCGTCACCATAACAAAGCATAAACATAGCCCTGCCGAACTTGCCATGAGAAGCGTACGTCGTCCGTAGCGGTCCATGAAGAAGACGGGAATGGCCGAGCCAACAAGATAGGTACATTGAGCGCATCCACCCAAAATCAGCGACAGGTTGCGCGTAAGACCCATGTCATTCTCCAAAATCGAAGGCAAATAGTAATTGATCATGTTGGATCCGCTGAATTGTTGGCCTAGCTGTATGGAGATAACCAGGAGAAGCCGCCGTAGGTTCTGCAATTCGCCCCATGTAAACAGCTCGCGGACCTTGAAAGGTCCATCTTTGTGCTCTTCTTCGAGGCCTGACTGGATATCCAGCAGAGTCTTGGTGACACTACGGTCATCCAAGGGCTGCGCCGTGATAGCTGCAATGACAGCTCTCGCATCCTCGTGCCTGTCATGTGCGACCAGCCAGCGGGGAGTCTCTGGAAGGCCAATAACTTGAAGGATGAGGAAAATGGCGAAGACGGCCTGGAACGCGAACGGGAAGCGATAAGTGAAGGAAGAAGCACCGGCAAATGAGGCACCATAATCAAGCCAGTAAGCTTGTTGAGAAGACTTGCAGGTTAGTCTTCCCAAGCCGGCCATGAGCAGGTTTAGAGGGATGTAGAGAAGAGATATCACACACCAATGACCACTCCAAGTATGGTCACAGTGCCTTGCAGCGTTAGCAGAGCACCTCGAATGTTGGCTGGAGAACACTCGCTTTGATAGACGGGTGCTGTTGACGAGTTCATCCCGTTCCCAAACCCCGTCACAATCCGACCAACGAGCAGCTGCGGGACGGTGAAGGAGGTGGTGAGGATAGCGGCGCCAATGATCATGATGGTGCCGCCGGCGAGAAGAATAGTTCTGCGGCCATATTTCTCACCGATAAAATAACAGATAATGGAGCCAAGCACGCAGCCGATATCGTACAAGCCAGTTATATTACCCTGCATGGCAACACCCGGGCTGTCAAAATCATGAGCAAAGGCATTGTTGGCGCCAATAATGCCAGACATAACACCTGAGATCAATATGGTGGGTCTGTCAGGAACGGTCTCCAGATCGTGGCCGATTGTGTGTTGCATCACTTAGCGATTCAGTGTCCTTACCTTGGTCGTAACCCAGTAACAGGAATGCCTGGCATGAGGCGGCCGTGATGGCGAAAAGCAGTCGCCGGCCTTGCAGGTTGTGTTTCCAAAGATGCATTGCTGTTGATTTCCGTGGTGTGTATCCGAGCCAGCGGTCGAGGTGTTAAGTGACAGGCTTCAACTCTTGAGCTTAGAGTATCGAGAACAATCTGGAAATTGCACCAAGACTGAAGAAGAACCTACATGATATCTCTCCCCCTCAGCACTGAACTTCAACCAAGGGGCTCGTTGTAGGATAGCCCGAGCCAGTGAGTGGCAGCGGCATAGCAGGCTGAGCAAACGAGATGCCAATCATGCCGAAGGCCTATTACTACTCTCGTCGGTACCCTTTGATGTGAGAAACCAGCAGCCGACGAGATGAGCAGGGCCATTTGGCCCAGCGTAGGTAGCTCCCGGTAATGTTAAAAACATATACCTGGCTGTGGAACACAAAGCCTCGGGAGATCAACGTGCCGAAACATCAAGGACTGCACCGCTGGCTGCGAGGACAACAACGGGCACGAAGCGCGCAGCAGAACCGCTACCGAAACTTCGGATGGCAGTAGAGACACACATATTTTTGCGTATTTGGCTTCTATGAACTGTATGTAGACGTGCTTCGTTGTGTGCACTACTAAGGAAGATGTGGTGCAAGGCGGGGGCAGGCGGGGGCAGTGAAGTTGACGATAAAAGGACATTGAAAGACTGAGTCTACAGCGCACTATGACTAAGCACTCTACATTTCATACCATGGCATGAAGTCCCCCAGCCACAGTATCTTTGAGTATCCAGCCACTATTACTTCATCTGCGGCTGTGCACCGACAGTACATTCAGCAAGTACCTGTCCAGGTACTATGTAGCACAAGGTACTTGCACGTTCCTGCAGCGACGTCAGCCCTTCTGGTTTCACCACCCCAACACAACCCAAACGGATTGACCCAAACCACACCACACCCTACTGCCCACACCGCTCTCCAAAAAACCTGCTTTGGAGCGAAGTGAAGGGAAAGCAAGCGTGTCTGGCAGACAAGCTTAACACTGAGGCTTATTGCTTGATTTTGTAGCTGGAATATGTATGGGCCACCCGTTCACCCGCCCACAAGCATATCCACACCCCCACGTAACCATGGCTGCCATACCAACCCTCCTTTGTTGCTGTTCTCGTTTTGACAGATGCTGCTGGATGATGTCAAGCTGACTGTTCAGGCAAAGACTGAAAGGACGGACTGCGTGTCTTGCCCGGGCCACCTAGTGCTCGATTCAGTAGCCGCCGCGCTCATCTTGCCGGATCGTCGTGTTCGCTGTTGTGTAATTACACAAGGTGCATACTACATTCACGTACCCATCGGGTAAATTTGGCTGACACCTTTCCTACACAGTACAGTGTAATGTCACATATAGGTCCCCCTTGTCGAATATGTGTCTCTGTTTCTCTCCTGTCTATTCTCGCCTGGCTGCCAGCAGCCGGTGCCATCGCCGGGTTGATTACTATGACGAAACCCTCGGACTCTCTGACTTTTCCTGCGTGTGGTTATCATGAAGGGGGATGAAAGGGTTCGCCAATAAGCCCAGGCCAGATGGGATATCTGCTGGCTCACATTCAGCACCATCTATGACCTCATCCGCGTCCTAAACCCGGTCTCGAGAGTACATGTCACGCTCTCTGCCTCTCGGCTTGTCCACAACCCGTTCAATTGGTTATGCTTGTTGTTGGGCCTCTCCCCTCCGACTGGACATACACTGCGGAGAACGAGGGCTTCGCGGTGGCAAGATCGCCGTGAGCACCTTGCAGCAAGTACCACATCTTGGCTTGCTGGTCTTTGCAAGCCCAGCTTTTGGCGAGGCACCCCCGGTGGCCATTCAGGCAGGGGCTTTCTGTTATGCCTGTCGATGACATATCAAGCTCTCCACGTAAGACTTCGCCCTCCTGCACCTAGTTCTTATCCTCACTCCTCGTGATGTCCTTTGTTGAACCGCTTGCTTGCTCCTCAACGGCCGGATCTGGGCGGCCTCCGTTCAATCAGCAACATACCCAGGATCGCTTGCGTGAAGCCACTAGATCGCCTCCCATGATGGGGAATCTGAAAAAGAATCGCAAATCCGCCTTCAGGGAAGTGGGGTTGGTCTCAGATGGAGTCGCCGTTTCTATTGTCAACCAGGCCGCCTTGCCAGAAACGAGCCAGTGCACGCCGCCCAACGAACCAGCGCCAACGCCGCTAAACACGACGCCTCGTGGCGAAGATCACCTTATCAGACAGTCGAAAGACACTCAAGACGCTCCTACGGGTGACGAGAACCAGGACTCGCAGCACTATTCAACCCAGCAAGTACCGGAGGGCTCCACGACGTCTTCAGAGCCCTCCTCGCCGCAATCATCTATAGAAAAAACGCCGTGGTACGCTAAGCTCGCAACAGGGAGACGGACAAGAATGAGGTCGGGCTCAAATGCGCCGCCATCTCCCATCCAAGGCCTGCCCACAATGACCATGCTCGTACTCGTTGTTGCACTTGTCGCTCCGTTATTGGGTCGTAGCGACCGCGACCCTGCCTCCGTCGTGGATGCTGGCCCCATTCGACGCAGGGCAGATAGCCCAACTGCCGTGTGCGCCAGGTGGGCTCAACAAAGTAAGTGCAGCTTCCACTGGCTTGACCTGTTTTCGTACGATTCCCTCGTATCTAGCTATCTTGATAGCGGTGATTGCAAGCGGCTGTACTGACATGCTCATATCAGCTGCATTACTAAACGGCACTCTGTATATATATGGCGGTGAAGCAAAGACAGGCATAGACCAAGTGAACAACACCTGGAATAACGACTTCCTCACGCTCGACCTTACCCAATCCTGGGGCACTGGCTCGCCCACCCTGACTGGCCTCCCTCAGCCGAGCGGACCCCCAGCTGTCGCGCTTGGCTATCTGTGGAATGACTATAACAACCTGTATCTCTACGGAGGCGAATTTTCCGACAATCCATACGTGGAACCAGCTGCCGTTGGCACCTGGAAATACGATATCGCCGCAGCTTCCTGGACAGAGTATACCAATCTCGTGACGTCAGCTGGTAACAACTCCGCCGCTGGGGGCGTGGCTGTCCAACGTGCCGCAGAAGGGGCGGGCGTCAGTGTCCCTGAGCTAGGACTGAGTTGGTACTTTGGTGGCCACCTTGATGTGGCTACTACGCCTGGCTGGAGTGACCAAGTTGCGCGTGTCTACCTGAAGAGTCTACTCGAGTTCACCCACCCGGGGTATACGAACGATGCCATCTCTTCCTTGTCGGGAACGGGCGCACCTGCTGAGGGTGCGTACCGCAATATTACAGAGGGCGGCCTGCAGACCAGCAGTGGATTCGCAGAGCGTGCAGACGGCCTACTGATCTTTGTCCCTGGCTGGGGCGCCTCGGGGGTACTTATTGGCCTGGCAGGAGGTACGGCGACTGAGTTTACCCACGACATGTCAACATTGGACGTATACGATATTGCCAGCTCCCAATGGTATCATCAGCAGTCGAGTGGCACCGCGCCTGGGGTGCGAGTCAATCCTTGTGCGGTCGTTGCAAGCGCACCAGACGCATCCAGTTTTCAGATCTATGTATATGGTGGCCAGAATTTGCAGCCTGCAGTAAGTACCATCTATTCTTGACAACAACAGCAGAAAAATAAAGAAGGACATTGAGATACATAAGTCGATATAATCAGTGGTTAACAGTAATGGCGCGGACAGGGCGATCAAATCCAATATGATGACATGTACATCTTGTCGATTCCAGCCTTCACCTGGATTGGCCCCATCACCCAGACTGGTTCCGGAATTCCTTCTGCGCGTGCTGGGCATACCTGTAATCTTCGCGATGGGCAAATGGTTGTCGTCGGGGGCTTCAACACTACAGTCACCACCTGTGACAGTCCTGGCATCTATGTTTTTAATGCTTCGTCCCTCGAATGGTCGTCTTCCTTCACCGCACTCAGCACCTCAGACGATGTCGACCCGGGCAACACAGTCCTGTCCGACAGCTATGGCTACACTGTCCCGGACGAGGTTGTTAGTGTTATTGGCGGCAATCCGTTAGGATCCGCAACAGTTACGACACCTATTTCGAGTGCTACTGGCGGACCTTTTGCCACGGGAAAACCTCCCGTGTATACAATCACCGCGTCCGGGGCTACAACAACTGTTACGCCGCCTGCCAAGACCGGAACCACCGTATCGGGTACAAGCAGCTCGGGTATTGACGGTGGTCTTATTGCTGCCATCGTCGTTGCTTGCCTCGCCGGCGTTGCAGCAGGCTACCTTGGGTACTGTGCCTGGCTGTATAGGCGGCAAGTCCGAGCCTACAAGACGCATCTTGCAGTTACGAATCGCTTCCCCGCGCGCTCCGCAAGCCACGGCAGCTTTGGACGGATGCTGGCCTTTGGCCGCAAGACGGGCAGCAAACGCACGCCCGAGGCTCAAACAATGAGCGAGAAACAAGCCTGGGCTGCTGGACACAAGCGCGATGCGAGCGGCGCATCCAGCGTCGGCAACGAGTCGTTTGGATGGGTCGGACGAGAAAACCTGCTCGATCCTTTTGCAAGCAAGACTACACCCACCAGCACCGCGTCCTGGCCAAGTCCCTGGAGCGTGACGGGAGAAACCCATGTTGGCAGGTCGTCTGGCACCGGCTCAGGGACCGGTAGTGGGGACGTCGGTACTGAATTTAGGCGGGCTAGAGCAGAAAGCGGCGGCGGCGGCAGTACCACGAGTTCGACTGAGGGCTTACTCGAGGGCCGTGAACCGAGTTTCTTTTCTGTCATTCTTGGCCCTAGGAGAGCCTTGAGGGTTGTGAATGGTTTGGAAGAGAGTGAAGGATCCTGATTTTGTTCCTGAATACCACGGTTCAAGAATGAGTGCACAGCTTCGAATGTATAATTCCTAGGTGACGACCTTTATCTGAATCTTCTTGAGAAGTGCTATGATATCAGGAATGGCATGTTTGGTACTATGTACGGTTGCTAGATGCTCGGTTTTATTCCCTGCTTTTTGCCTTTTTGCTAATTCGATACCCGCATACGAATTGACTCGTTCGCAACCGAACGGTGATGTAACGGGTGTTTCTTCTTCTATACATGATTCACTAAGCAGTTTTGCATGAAGAGCCTAACGCAGCGATATGGCAGGAGTTTACAAATCATGACCAATGACGCCCATCATAATGGGATGTGATGTGTAATGTTATGTAGGAAATTAAAGTTTCGTGTTGGCCACCTTGCCCGTCAGTTCCTTCGTGATACCAAGCCCAGCTGCCCTTCCGGAAAAGACGCAGCCCCCAAGGAACGTTCCTTCGAGTGAATTGTAGCCATGCACACCACCGCCTCCGAAACCTGCCGCCTCCCCAGCAGCGTACAGGCCAGGGAATGGCTCGCCGCTCGGCTTCATGACATTGCCCTCCAGGTTCGTCTCGAGGCCGCCGAGTGTCTTGCGCGTGAGCAGATTCATACGCACCGCAATGAGCGGGCCATGGGTCGGATCCAGCAGGCGGTGCGGTGTAGCGACGCGGCCCCTCTTATCGGGCCAATAGTTGCGCCCATTGTGTATGAGCATGGCCTGGGCATCTTTGGAGTAGGGGTTCTCAAACTGGCTATCGCGCGTTTCCACAACCTCTTTGATGGCTTCGTAGTCCAGATGCGGACCATTGCGCTCCTTGGCAAGCGCATTCATGCCGACTACCAGGTCTTGCAGGTTGTCCTCAACGACGAAGTCGACGCCGTGCTTTTGGAAGTTTTGCACCGGAATGGTGCCCTTTTTGCCAAAGACGCGTTGCAAGAAAAGCTGTACATAGCTCTTACTCGCGAGGTCGGGGTTCTGCTCTGAGCCCGAAAGAGCAAACTCACGCGCAATGATGGACTGGTCGAGGATGAACCACGTGTAGTCGTATCCTGTGCTACATATATATTTGAGCGTAGCTAGAGTGTCGGAGCCGGGGAAAAGGAATGGTGGCAGCCTCTTGCCGGTGGCGTCGAGCCAAAGGGAGGATGGCCCCGGTAAGACACGAATGCCATGGCCGGGCCAGACGGAGTTCCAATTCGCGAGGCCTTCGGTGTAGCTAGCAGGAAACAGAAGAAGAGTCAACATTGGCATGTGGACAGGACGTACAGTCCGAGGCAACACAAGAACGCTCAAACACAGGAATATGGGTGTACGTACTGCCACATTCGATCTTTGTTGATCACATTCGCACCGGCTGCCTCTGTGATGCCAATCATGCGCCCGTCAACGTGTGCTGGTACACCGATGACAAAGTTCTCTGGAACTTTGGGCCCCAGTCTGTCAATAGGCCATGCTGCCTTGACCGCCTCGACATTGCCTCCAATGCCACCAGAAGAGACGAGTACAGCAGAGCCATACAGCTCGAATTCACCCTCGACGTTGCGGCTCGTCTTCACGCCCCGCGCCGAGTCATCTGATTCCAGCACACGGCCCTTGACGCCTATCACACGGCCTGTAGTCTCATCGACAAGCAACTTGTCGACCATGTGCCTGAATTTGAATTTGACAGTGCCCTCCTTCTCCTTGGCCTTGACAGGCTCTGCAAAGACGCGCACAATCTCTGGGCCCACGCCCCAGGTAATGTGGAAGCGGGGCACCGAGTTGCCATGGCCGTCTGCTCTTCCCGCACCCCGCTCTGCCCAGCCGACGTTGAAGAGAAAGCCCATGCCTCGGGCCTTGAGATATTTCTCCATATCGTCGGTGGCAAAGTTGACAAAGGCCTCAGCCCATTTCCGCGGCCAATAGTCCTCCTGTTCGCGGTCAAAGGCGGCCGAGTTGAACCAGTCGCGCATGGCGAGCTCACGCGAGTCCTTGATGCCCATGCGCCGTTGTTCTGTCGAGTCGACGCAAAAGATGCCCCCGAGAGACCAGAAGGCTTGGCCGCCTAGGTTGCCGGCGTTTTCCTGGTCGATAATGACAACGGGGACATTGTTGCGGCTGAGCTCGAAGGCAGCGACCAGGCCAGCAAGGCCGCCGCCAACGATGAGGACAGGCTTCTGCTCCGATTCCAAAGGCATTGGCATGAAGGGATCTTGCCTTGTCCCGTGGAGTGGCTTGGAGGCTAGACAGATGGATATGCTCGCGGACTTTGGAGCTTGTCCAGCTGTGAGAAGCAACACTCGTTCGTTAGCTTTGGGGCTTTGTTAACGCGGTTTCCGAAGATGATGAAAGCAGAGATCAATTGTGAGACTAGCAGATGTATTATTCCAAAAGCACAGAATAGAGCTGTTCTACATCATGTTGCTCCAACCTACCGGCGGCCCAAAACGTAACGGATGGGATGGGGTGATATACTGTCAGTCACTATGTAAGTAACGAGTGGGGTACTGTAGGGCCGCTGTATTATGGTGGTGCTGGCATTGGTGGCTTTGGACCCCCTGTAAGCACCCGCTGTAGCTGGAGAATAAGGCCCTGCAGCAACCTCGGCTCGCTAGTCCGCAGAGCACACCTCGATTACCCCACGGGGCAAGCCATATGGCAGGAATGCGCGCAGTTCCTAGGCTTGTGACAAAGTACACCGGTACCTACAACGTGTCGCCGCTAAGGAGCTTCCAGTTTCAGGTCTTCATCTCCTAGGCCCCCATCATCCGACACCTTGTCCGCGGCCCCCGCCATGAGCCGGTGTGTGCGAGCCATCAGGAACTTGCATGTCCCGACCAGGTATCTCCATCCATTGGCCTTCATTTCCGCACTCAAACTTGCAAGACTTGATCATTACCGGCAAGGCGTCACATGTGTGGAATTAGGCCGCATATACGGCTACACAGCTCGACGAAGCACAACCATGGCCGGAAGAAAAGGCATCTTTCGTTTTGTGAATGTTTGTCGCGCATTGCCCTACTCGAACCCATAATGTTCCCATAACCAGGCCATGCCCAAACCCAAAAATGCTTTCATCCTATTCATGCCGTCTTGACCGTAGGCAACAGCTGCACAAGAGCACCTGAACGCCCGAATGTTACCTAATTCCTCCCCGTCGGTAGGTGCCGACGTACCGTAAAGTGCATCGCGAAAAGTGCCGAAACTGGTCATTCTTTGCGACTTCTTGTCCATGTAGGATGATCCTGTAGACATGACGCCATTCTAGACCACATGTCAGGCAATGATTTTCGCGCGAACTGCAGAAACCTCCGCTCTAGGAGTTTGATGGTTGCCGTGGATGGCGACATGTTGTCTTTTCAATGAAGCCTTATTGAGCTTCCATGACAGACAGATTCTCCCTCTTGACTATCAAGTGCAGTGATTTGCCCCCTCGTTGCCGCACTTGAGCAAAGAGGAACATTGGTCCTCCGACACCTGAATATATCTGTATGCGCGTTTCAATTATGCGCAATTTCTCTCACGCCGTCTCCGCTCCTGATTCATTCAGACGCGGTGGTTGGAGACAGAGAAGTGCACGGAAGCCGCGGACCGCTTGCCTCGAATCTTTGCAAAACGCAGGCTGTGGTTTTCGCCACCTGACTGCTGAATGATGCATTCAACCTTCGATCAGTAGACTGACAACTGCTGAAGCGGACCGCTATTCCACTGAGACATGACCATACTTAGTAGCGGCTGGCATACCTCCTCATCAGACATCATTTCAAGTAGAGCTCACGGTGGGGCCATAGACAACCGTCAAATGGCAACTTGCTCGTACCTGGCTCTGAGCCTAAGCAAAGCGCACCTCTGGAGGGTGTTTGAACATGCGCAATTCAGCGGCAGCACTTCCCAGCTCCTTGCGCAAAATCGCACCAAGGTTCTCAAGCACTAGATTCCCGACCAACTCAGCCTCGGCTTCCTGGCCAGACCGCGTCAAATGTTGGGCAGCATCCGTCGCCATAAAGACAATTCTTTTGACGGTCCTGCGTGAGGCTCCAGTAGCGTCTGCCAGCAGTGTCTTCTGGCCCGCCTTGGTTTCTTGATACATGCGGTTCTTGAGACTTTCTAGCATGGGTGACTTGAGATACTTGACAGCCAAGGTAGCGTCAGGGTGTGTGGGATGGTGCAAATCAAGATGTGCTCTATCAATTTGTACCCACTTGGCCAGCCTGCGTAATTGCTCGCTCATGGCAGCAAAAGCATCAAAGAGAGTCTCCGAAGGCCGAGAGCGCTGCCACGCGAATACTGTAGAAGATACAGACAACGTTCTCCAAGACTTGAGCGCAATAGCATCGAATAGATCGTTCGTGCGGAACATATCGCCAGCTCGAATGATGGAAGCATACCCGTTATCGAGAGTAGTGCCTGGAGAAATCTTGGACCGGACCAAGAGATAGAGCAGGTTTGAGGCATGTGCGGTTTGCTTCTCAGCAAGTGAATCGTGTCCATGGCTACACATCCACCGATCAAGCCACGCCCAGGCCACCTCTTCTAAGCCTTCCTCAACCATGAAGGGAATCAGATTGTTGAGCAAAGCTTGACATTCGACAAAGGACAGGTCTCGCTCAAGTCCAGATGAGCGGAGCCACTGTAGAACACGTAGAGCCGTTCCTGAAGTGGCCATAGACTCGTTGATGGAGATGGATGATGACTGAGATATTGCCTGGCTTTTCGCCATCAAGATACCAGCAGCGCGTTGAGGGCTCATCAAGCCCTTGGCCACGGCCTGATCAAAGATATCCATGGGATCACGTTCAGCCGGCGGAGGAGCGTTGTAAGGGTCATAGCTGAAAAGAGGATTGGAGAGGATGGCGCGCACATGGCGATCGGTGGGTCGGCGATGGGAGTCGTGATTAGGCGACGCAGCAACAGCGGCGGCGGCGGCGGCGGCTGAAGTTACGCCGGTCAATGCGGCAGGCATGTGCGAAGAGTCGGATGGTATGCTTTGAGGCCAGAAGCCATGTTCTTTGTCGAGGTTCTTACGGAATGAGGTGGTCAAGGCATTGAGCAGACGTTGAGACTCGCGTTGATTCAGCGGAGGAGGATGATGAACCTTGGCCAGTAACGTGTTGACAGGATTCAAGAGCGTCTTTGTGCCGAGCATCTTGACTCGCTCTCAGGATCCAGACCGCCGAATATGCTTTGGTTTTGAGAAAGGAGAGAGGGGGGTGGCTTGAAGGGACGGCAGTGACGGTTAGTGGTGACGACGATGGCTTCACGCAGGAAATATGGGATCCTGCCTCTATATCGTGATTGGCTCTCTAGGCAGCGCCCATCAGGCCAAACTGTTTCGTGCGATTTGTAGGTCAAGCGTCACTGAGGCGGATTCGCGGGACACCGTGCAAATTGAAGGTGGGAGTGCAAGTCGCTGGGTCGAGTCACGTCATGGCATGTCGTTGAAGTCGGCGCGCGAAGACGGGCGGTAGTGATTTGGAGTGCCCCACTTGGCCCAAAATGGGCAAGCGTGGTTACGAGCAGCGTGCTTGCCCTTGCTGTGCCCAGTTTTTGCTCGCCTGCCGCTAAATCGACCTGATCGACCAGGGGGGCCCACGAGCCATGAGCCACGCCCCGGGGCTTGAATTGCTTCCATGCAGCCAGAAAGCAGTGGCGACCAAACGGCACGTGATGAAAGCTAAAGACGATGCGGTAACGTATGGACAGTATATAACAGGGAGTCATAGCAGGCTAACCCAAGTGCCGGTACTGTGCTTGAGCTACTTGTCTATTCGCCAAGTTACAGTATTTTCTGCTTGACTTGCTCCATTGTATACTTGCACCCGAGTGCCGAATGCAATGCACTCATATATACACATAGTAGTACCTACAAGTAGCATTATAATCCCACCATACTCTGAGTTTAGGAGCAGGCAGGCTGCACGGGGCTAGCAGTCTTGCAGAGAGGTTCGTATATTATATATGCTACTACAAAATCTTTACGGTCCACAGCCTTTCTTACAATACGGGTAGCAACGCTGCACAGGCGACGCCGAGTCTATTATGCACCTTGTGGGGATGAGGGCGGGTGGCCTTGCCTTAACTTGTCTTGCCTAGGGCTGACATGGCTGATGCAGACAGACAGGCACGTCCACATTGATCTCTGCCAAAGGACAAAAAGTCAAAAGAGCCTTCTTTTCGCGACCTGTGCCTGCAGGCTGAGCTGGCATGCAATGCTCAAGTGTGGCCGGGCCCTGACACCTGCTGGAGCTGCTTCCAGGCAAAGCCTGTCTGCTGCCAGCCCGCCAGTTTAGTGGCTCTCCCCCAGATTCTGCCACAGCAGGCCTAGTGGGCAGGGGCTGACAGAGCTACTATGTAGGGACACTGCTGGACTTATGTATTGTACCGTATGCACTAACCTGCCATATATAGGGCTGCGCAGGCTGGGTGTTAGGGGAGCGGCAGGCAGCCAAGTATGGCAGGCATAGCAAGGTACGCAGCTGGCCCGTGCCCACCCAAACCTTGCACCTTGCCCCCCTGTGCCCTGTGCCTCACCACTCCAAATTCGTCCACCTGCACTGCTGCAGGGCCTAACACCAAGCGTCAAAGTGCCTTGCTTGCTTGCTGGACTGACTGACTTGGACTCGCTCGGGAACTTGTTGCTTCTCTCCCAGCAGTTGCCCCAAACCACCTCACGCCTAATTCCTCTTTTCTTTCTCAGCTCTTCCTCCCACCAGGACCACGACCACAACATCACGACCACAACCACCACAACTGTCCAAAAGGAACGGTGAGTTTTTCAATATTCTGTACAGCATTCTTGGCCCCCCCTCCTCTTTGCTGCACTGCACCCCTCGCCCACATGCAAAGTGCAGCTCGACGTCTGCAGACCTGGCCCATGCCCCTCTGCTTTGCTTTGCCTCTTGAAGGAGTCAGGCTGCAGCTGCAGCTGTTACTACGTCCAAACTCAATTGCGGTCTGGCCGACGAACTACTTTTCCTCCTGTCCTTCTCTGGCTTTTCTCTGCCATTTCCTTTGCCGAACCTGTCCTCCTTCTGCTAGTTAGTTACACTGTGACCCAGTTCACTCCATACTGGTCCCATCACCATCCCCATCGCCATCGTTGTTCACGTTTCCCTAAGCTCAATAACGTCTTCGTTGGTTAGGGTCCAGCTAACAATTTCCCTTGCGGCAGCCTCCTTCACCTGGTCTTGCCCAGTAGTCTGACGATACTGCTCCCATCGCCAGCACCTGTCTTCTCTCCTCCTACCGACCGTCTCGCCCGTGCGATACCGTCGCCAACCTAACCCAACCCTACTCCTGCAGTGCCACAAACCCACAATAAACAATGTCTGACGTACAGGCAAGGCCCGCTGCCGCACGCGGCAGGGGCTCTTCAGCTCGTGGCGGAAGAGGCGGTCTTTCCAGTCGGGGCGGTCGTGGCACCACGCGATCTGCGGCTACCAACGGCGATTCAGAGCACACCTCGTTGCCCACCCTCGAAGACCAGGGCGAAATTGCAGACCTCAACAAGACACACGGCTCCAATCTCCCCGTTCTCAAGGAGCTCTTTCCCAACTGGTCCGAGGTCGATCTTTTGTACGCTTTGAAGGAAACGGATGGAGACGTTACAGTGACCATTGAGCGCATCGCCGAGGGTAAGCCTCTTCTTAATCAGCTCGTCCCTTGTTCATCTTCTTCTTCCCCTTTGTCCTTCCTGCGATGAGCGCGACACAAGAGAGCTGACCTGCCTGAACCTCTGCCTCCAGGTAACATCTCGCAATGGGGTGAGGTCTCTAGCCAGAAGAAGGACCGTACCAAGTCCAAGGCCAAGGACACTTTCACCACCACTACTGGCGCCGACGGCCCAGCCGCTACCAGAACCGCTAGAGGCGGTCGCGTTGATGGCACCCGCGGTCGTGGTCGCGTTACAGACCGTGGCGGTCGCGGCGCTATCCGAGGACGATCCGTCAAACCTGCGACCGATGCCGCTCGTGCCAAGGAGAATCAACCACTCTCTGTGCCCACTGACGAATCCAATGCTTGGGATACGACCAAGACCAACGACGATGGTGGTTGGGCCCAGGCTGCTGCCGCTAACTCCTGGGGCGCGTCTGCCGCGACCGACTCGACACCTGCTGTCGCGTCCAAGTCTGCTGAAACCCCTGTACCTGCCGCCGCCCCGCAGGGAACGCAAAAGACGTGGGCCAGCATGCTCCGACAGTCGACTGCCCCGAAGCCCGCCCCGCAGCCTCCCAAGGAGGTTCCTGCTATCAAGCCCGAGCCAGCCCTCGAACCCCTTCCCGCGGTCGCTGCCGAGCCTTCTCCAGCTCCAGCTGAAGCTGAAGCTGAAGCTGAAGCTGAAGCTGAAGCTCCAACTGAAACTGCCACGTCTGCTCCCGCTCCTGTCCCTGAGGATGAGCCCGAATCCATTGCCGAGCTGTCTGCGGAGCCCCAGGAAGAGCAAATTGCAGCAGACACTACTACGGTAGTTGTACCAGAAGTTGCGCTGCCGCCTTCCAAGGACCAATTGACTGAAACAAACCTTGAACAGGTTGCCGATATCTCCAACCCTCCCAGGACCGACACTGTCGCCAGCGAGGCTGCAGACTCCTGGGACCCACGTGCTGCCACGCTCAGCGCGACCGCTACTCCGCTTTCGGCCTCTCAGGCCCAACACCAGCCTCACAAGACCCCCGCCAGTGGCTTTGCTGCCACTGCCATCAAGGCTACCGAACGCACCGCGCTGCCCCGCACAGCACCGAACCATCAGCGACGATTCTTGGACCAGCAAGAGGCGGTCCGTATGCCTGTTGCCACTAACCAACAGCTCGAGCGAACTACCTTGCAATTTGGCGCCTTCAACCTCAACGGAGGCGAAGATGACATCGATGGCGACCGCGAGGAGCCCGAAACCCGCGCACAACCGCCCGCAGACTCCCCCGTCACTCAACCTCGGGCCTCCCTGCCCCCTGCGCCTCAGGCTGCTTTGCCTGATGCGTACCCTGCGCAAAAGACCGTACCAGCTCTTCCTTCTGGTCCAACGTCTGCCGGTATGCCACATCAAGTCCTGGCGCAGTATGCGCGTGCGCCTCGGATCTCCCACTATGGGATGCTGACATGTGTCTAGTTGCTCAAGCTACTCCTACCGCCCCAGCCGTTCAGCAGACCGGTTCTCAAGGTAATCAAGCATACTTTCGTCTTTTCAAACTCTCGTCATCTGCATATCGAGGCCCAATTTACTAACACCATCGTCTGTACCAGCCGCGGCCCCTCAACCTCCCACACAGCCAGCTGCCCAACAATTTGGTCGATTCGGTCAAACCACGAGCCAAGAGCAGTCCCCATTCCCTCAGAAGCCCTTCGACACGTATAACCAAGGCAACCAACCTTCAGCTGCGCAGTCGCACTTGGACAACTTCCCCGGCCAACAGCCATCTCAGGCTCAGCCCCAGACCCAACAGCCTGCCGGTGCCTATAGCTCCGCGGCCGATCAATACTCATCTTACTACACTGCTGACCAGCAGAGCCGCCTTCCCTATAGCTTCTACGGCCAGGGCTATGGACAGCAGCAGCAACAGCAGCAGCAGCAGACAGGTCAGGGCCAGGGCCAGCAAGAGGGTGGAATTGGCTCCCGGGCCGGCTTTGGCGCATACGGCGCATCCCAGGCTGACCTTGCCAGCCAATACCCTCAGAGCACCAACCAAACTCGTTTCGGTACTGCCGTATCACAGGATCAGAGCAGCGGAAACACGACTCCCAACCCGTCAAGCACCCAAACCCAGCAGCCAACAAGCCAAACGCACCCCCAAAGCCACGTTGGTCAACAGCAGCATGGCAACCAGTACTTTGGCCAACAGCCGTACTATGGAGGGTACTACTCTGCTAACTACATGAACAACCAATATGGCTATGGTGGATTTGGTCCTTACGGAAAGGGTGGTGTTTACGGCCAGCCACACCACTATGGCATGTCTCAGCAGAGTCCTTATGACCACGGCTCCTCCGCCGCCAGTGGATATCCGCAATCCACTTTGCACCGCGCCGACAGTGGTGCAGCATCGGGGCTCGGTGACTATGGTCGCGCAGGCTCTGCTCAGTCCGCTGCGCAGCCAGGTCTCGGAGGCAGCGCTGGCTTCGGAGGCATTCATGACGCTTTTGGCCGTGGCGCATCCTCCTATGGAGCTCAGACTGGCCAGGCTTTCAACGCTCCATCTACGCAGCCCAGTGGTGCCGCTTCGGGCAATGAGGACCTAAAGCCATTCAATGATGCAAAGACGGCTGGCGGTCCTAGCCCCTCTCTGGCTTCTTCTGGCCGACCCGGCTCTGCTACTAACACGGCTCCATCCCAAACGAGCCTACCACCTCCTCAGTCTGCACAGCCAGGCATGGGGGGATATGGCGGGTACCCAAGTCACCTAAGCCACGGTCTTCACTCGCAGTCTGGCTCAACTGGTTATGGTATGGCAGCTGGTCCCGCACAGGGTCACCAGAACAGCCCCTACTCCGGCTACGGAGGGTTTGGCGGTGGCAATAGCTACTACGGCTCCCAGCAATCCCGCCACGGTGGTTGGGGATCGAACTACAGCGGCGGTAACGGCTTCTAGAAGAAGTCTGGTCGTGATTTGACACCATCACCAGTTTGAGTTCTTTCACGGACTTGGTGGATCGTTTCTTTCTCGATCCTTGCGACTCCTCCTCTCTCACTGTTTGCGAATTCGACTTTTGATAATACTTACTTGGTATCGGGAGGGTAAATGACTCGGTTGGGTCAAACAAGGCCAATTTCTCTGGCAATGAACATGATCTTTATCCGCGAACGTTACCTTGCCATTGTGCGTTTTGATGTCCATGTATGAAACTTCACTTCAAGGGGCCACGGAAAGGGAAGGCGGTAGGGGGGGCGTACAAAAAAAGCCAAAAAAGTTGCACTGGAAATGGAGTTACTCCTCGTTGGACTGATGTTTGTCGTTTGATGATGCTGCTTTCCTGGGTAAAATGCCTGCTATTGGGTTCGCTAGCTGCTCGTTTTTCTTACTTGAAATGTTGTCTGGTATTTTCACTGAGACTCCTTTCACCATCGTTTTTGAGTTGGATGATTTGACTGTGGCAAGAGGATCTGTATTGTGGTGTGGACAGTAAAAATGACCATATCAGCGATCGATTAGGGGCTTACTGATCGTATGCCTTCCACTCTGCGAAGTGACGGCAGGCACAACCAGAATGACAGTTCACAATATCATGAAATTCTGCCACCGTTTTGCCTTCGGAATTCATGTAATGGTGGTTCCCGCCTGACAGTGTCCAATGGCTAACTACCATTGATTGGGCTTGACTCATCTGGTTCGATACGGTCTGATAAGCCTGCTGGGGTATGGCTGAT
Organism: Coniella vitis; assembly: GCA_011317545.1. Taxonomy (NCBI): domain Eukaryota; kingdom Fungi; phylum Ascomycota; class Sordariomycetes; order Diaporthales; family Schizoparmaceae; genus Coniella; species Coniella vitis. The sequence continues at coordinate 1,663,531 of WUJK01000009.1, forward strand.
ATATTTTGCCTATTCTTGAGTCCAATGCATGCCAAGATGAGATATCTATGTGGACTTTTAAGTCTAGTCCCTTTGGCAATGTGCATATGCTTTAGATAGCTTTGATCTTGACTTGGTTTACAAATCTTTACTTGCTGTCTACCTCTGAGCTCATAAGTCGTATTGCGAGAGGAGGGTCTTCGAGAGGAGGGTCTTCGCTGCTTATGTTCATGACCGCCGCTTGCTGCGTCTCTTCGAGCTTCTTCTGCAGCCTGCTGATGGGTAGTCTTGCCCAGGATCCGTTCCAAGCGTAGCCTTTCCCACAATTAAAGTGTTTCTCGCAAGGGAACCGCAAACTACGCACACACTTTTAACTTATATCAAGAAGGATTGGATCCAGCCAATAAAAAAACAGCCAGATGTATTCTCAACTGCCCGTTCTTAATTTGAACATGATATGGCACCATTGCTCCCTAATTCGTAACTCTATTCACTACCTCATGCATTGAATCAATCACCTTTGGCCGACAAGACTAGCAAACGCGTCGCCGCAAGCAATACGGTGGTAAATGGTATGTAGATATATATCCTGGCAACACCAATCTGGGCTCCAGCAACACATTTCTTTTTGGTCGAACAAGCCACCAGCTTCCTTGACAATAGGTCCCTTATCGAGTGGTACGCTTGCTTTGATCCGGCTGAGGAAGATGAGTCGCTGTTTGCCAATGGTGTTGGGCCCCGCGCTATCGACTTTTGGAGAAGCAGGACACACGTGTGTATGATGATTTGGAAAGGAGATAGATCAAATCCGGTGTACTTCAAACTGGCACCGAGGGCAACAATGGCACGACTTGTGCGCCGAGTGTACAGCACATGACCAGACAAGGCCAAGGGCTATACTAACGCTCACATTCAAGCTCCAAGCTCGTGCCCGTCGGCACCAGCATCGCAAGTCGTAGTACTGGTATTTCGCCACAACCAATGGAATATTTATTCTGCTTGCTCTGAGTATCGTGGATGGGGCACCCATTCAAAGTCGATACATGAACATGTGCGTCATAAGAATACGAAAAGCAGTTGGAATGAAAGTAACGAAATCAGTGTCGGGTCACGACCGTGGACGTAGTCGGAGGTCGATTCGAGAATCGAAGTCTCTCAGCCCTTTACAGGACAGCAGCAGTCTTTATAGCAAGAGAATTTTACAATACTAGATGATATTTAAAGCTGGGCCATTGATGGCAATGCTGCTGATCTTGTGTAAAACGATGTATATGACTTGAGAATATGGCAGTTGGGCATGTCGTAATATTTATATATATATATATTTGAATTTGGGGGTGGGGTTTTTTTTTTTTAAAAAAAAAAAAAAAAACCCAACTACGCTGGGAATACAAGTACTCGGCTAAGAATTCTCTGAGAATCGTTGTGTAGTGGCAGTAGGACCGTCAGGAGGCGACGATTAGAAAAGAAAAAAAAGTTGTCAAGAGGAACAAAACACATAAGTATGGGATAATGGGTCAGACAGAGCTCAATATGACTGCTTACTGCCATTTGAGTTTATGAACATAGATGCTGCAGCAAGACTGACGGCGTCGCTTCGTAATTTGTTATTGACGAGATAATGACAGACTATCGACCAATGAAAAACTTTTCTGTACCATGTAACTTTACTATTTTGTTTAACCGTCGCCGTAATGCCCAACTGCTAGACTTCTCGATACATTTTGAAGTATGCGAATCTAGACCGCGCAATCACGCTAAGACCTCGTCTTGTCTATGGCTTGTGGATTCTCTAGGGCCTCTCGGTCCTTTGGTGAGAGCAGATAAGAAGGGAAAGAAGGAAAAAAGATGTAGGGAATGATAGGGCATAACACTGTGAGTATGACTCTTGAAGCTTCAAGGCCAGGAGAGTATTCAGTGTTATGAGGCGCACAAATGAACATTTACGCTGTTGAGGAAGTATAACGGCAGATGAAATCGGACTATGACTGCGTATCGTGGAGACAAGGAAACGTAAAAGAAATTGGTAGGCCAGGGATAACAGCGCGGGTTCAACGGATCGGTTAACGACCGCCACGTGTTACGCCGTCCTTAAGCGTATTGTTGTATGCTTCAAGTAGATATTGCATTTGGTAACGCTGGGCGAGGACGAGAAAGGGTGCGCCGCTCACTGTGAGCAGGCTTAGACCGACAGGGTCTGAACGTCGGAAATGCTTCTCTGCTTCTTGTGAACAAAGGATGGGTCGTTGGCCATGCCGGACGCCTTGCGCTTCAGAGAGGAGCCCCCTAAGGAGCTCTTGACCGGCCGCTTCTTGTGGCGGCGTTCGGGAGTCAGTGGAGTATTGGCCCCGCTAAGAGACCCATGCTTGAGGCCGCGGAGGGCACCAATGGTGTAGGAGTTGGAAAAGTCAATGGAATCCTCCGTGGCCTCGCCGTTCAGAATATGCTTGCGCTGCATTTGGTTGATGCGGAAGGCTCCGACTGAGCGCGTGTTGGTCAAGTGGTCCAAAAGATCACCACTGGCGCCTGTAAAAAGGGTGTGCTCAGCACCTGTAGCGGTAGAGGAACGGCGGGATTGATCGGTCCCTTCTTCGCTTCCTCCAACGTTGCCACCCTCTTGATCATCAGCCTCGATGTTGCCATCAAAAATGATGAAATCGTCAATATCGAGGTTCTTCTCTTCGGGGTCTTCTTCGCCGTCGTCTAGAAACGATTCCTCGCTAGGAGCATTTCCTACCCCCAAGGGCAGCGACCAGAGCGCATCCGTTGGCTTGATTGTGTTGTCCAGATACAACTGGTTAGACTGACCCGCCATCTGCCAAAGGCTCATCATGTCGAACGAAAGGTCATTGTTGAGTGCGGGGTTGGCGGCAGAGGCACCGTCTGGCGCCATCTTGGAGAGCGAGAAGTAGTCGGTTGGAATTCGCTGCAGGGTCCGCTTCTTGCGCGGTGTGAAAATCATCATCTTCCGTGTGTGTGGGTTGAGAACGCAGATGGGCTTGCTGCTCGAACGGAGAGGCAGCCGGCCAGCTAGAGGCTTGACTTCGGCCGACTTGGTGTCATTCCCAGGACCCGTGCTTGACGGCACCGGTGCCGTAGCATCCTGCTGGGATGATATGGGGTCCTTGCGCGAGATCAGGATGGGTTGATCGTCGTCGGTGGTGTCACCATCAGCTATGCGAGAACCAAGGTTAGCCATGTCCATCGAGACACCAAGCTGTAGCTTCCAGACTTACAGTCGTAACCGTCATCGGATTCTTCCTCTTCCTCTTCGTCGTCGTGGGGTGCGATGGACTCTGTCGCACCGCCAAGAGTCAACTCGGAATCACGACGCCGGGCAATGGGATTCAGCACGTGGACTTCATCCCATTCAGCAAGTGGTCCGTTCTTGTCGTTGAACCGATCAGCAACGCTCAGGTGACGGTCGTCCAGGGGCAGATCAGCCAAGTCTCTGTAATCATGATCGTATTCCCACGACTCGCCAGCTTCAGCTGCTTCTGTGTGATCCCAGAAGCTCAAAGAGACCGACGAGTTATCGTCATCATCGTCATCACGCTCAATCTCGCGACGGAAGTTGGGGTCCAGAGATTGCTGTGCAACAAAGATGTCGGGGAAGAAATCGTCGTGATCGTCTTCAGTCTCGTCAGATTCCGAGTCAGAATCAGGCACCCCTGCGAAGCGGACATGGCGCTGGGTTGGAGTTCCCAGATCTGCAGCGGGCGAGGCTTCCACTTGACCGGTGGGCTCCTCGTCCACAGAAAAGCCATTCCAGCTTTCGCTGTCATCGCTGCTATCCTCTGCAGCGTCGTCTAGCTCCACGTCACTGGAAAAGCTTTGCATACCTTGCTGCGAGGGGCTGATGTCTTCGTCGTCGGACTCATCATTATCCGCATCAGCAGCCTCGTCATCCTGGTCCGCGAAAACACTAACAAAGTCGGGCCGAGGGGAGCCGGAAAAGACATCCTGGTGGCGATGCCGTTCGTTGGTGATGATGTGCTCCTCCTCGGCCGCAAAGACATGTTCCTCATCGTCGTCGTCGGAATCGCTAACATCGTCGACAGCAGAGTAGCCGTGCTCGTCCGAGAGGTCGGCAGGCGAAGACAGGGAGGACGAAGACTCGCGGCGCGCCTGGGGAATGGGCTTTTTGGGGCCCTTGATGGGGCGCTTGCTGAAGCCCTTGACAGACTTGCCACCCTTGGGGGCCCGTTTGATTTTTATCTTGGGCATCTTTGCTGGTCTATGTGTGTGCGCATGTATGTGTATGTATCCTTCTAAGAATTATGCAGCACTCCAATGGGGCGCGAGGCAGAGTGTCGGTAGTAGATGGGGGTAGTGGATAGAGAAGAGAGGTGCGTGTTGAAGATGCTTGGACCGTGCGTAAGGAGCCGGCCTGGGAAAAGAGTAGAGTGGAAGGAGATTGCTGTCGGTTGTGTTTTGATTTTGGCTTCTAAGCGTGCTGTCGTCGCGCGTCAAGCAGAGTGACGAGCTTGGGAAGGCAGGCTGGGACTGGAATAACTTCGTCGAAGGTTCGAATTAGTCGATGATGCTGCGGGACTACGAGACCCAGCGGCCGAGTCGCGCAACTCGGGCAGGGCCCCGTAGTGGGCGTTTACAGCTCAGCGAACATCGAAAACATCTTGACTAGTTGGGGCTCGACGAAGTTGGGGGCAATGGGTGCGAAATAGCTTTGCGTGGGTTGGGGCGGGCGACTTCGTTGTCTTTTGCAGTGGATGTGGTTGGGTGAAGATCGAAGGGGAGCACGCAGGAAAGGGAAGGAGGGGACAGCAACAACCTATATTCAACTGGAGGCTTGGAAGGCGAGCGGTACCTGGTGGTAGCCCGGAATACATTTTTTTTTTTCGCCCAAAATTCCCTGGCGTCCTCCTCCGTCTGTTCTGGTCTCCCGCTTTTTCCTTCCTTACCCCAAAACAGCCCGCCAGGCCTGCCAGGTCGTACGTGGTAGGCTTAGTGGGCCCCGGCAGCAGGCAGGTACGACATACCATGTACGGGCCCCCAAGGGTCGAATGTGGGCACGGTGAGTGGCTGGTTCTGGCCTGACGAACGGGCCATGGTGCAGCAAGCACCACTATATGCATCCTTGCTTCCCCGCCCTGGGCCCGCCTTTTTCTCCATCCTTAACACTCTGGCAGCATCAGCAGGCGCTGTAGCTGCTCTGGCGCATTAGCAGTGTACTTTGCACTTGGGGCGTGCAGCCATGAAAACATCCCTAACGGCAGGCTTCACATCCCCAGCCGGTACTGCGCTGCAACCCTCTTTTCTGGCGTATCTCCGTCGTCTTGTGTCTTGTGTGATGCATCGTTGCGCCTGCAAGATCGTCTTCAATGGTCGAGACCAGCGCTCAAAGCCCCCAACCAGCATGCAACATGGCCAGCCCTGTCCTCAGCTCGCCTCCCGAAAGACGACTCAGCGGCCAGCGATGGCTCTTTTGCGCTCTTGATCCTGGGACAGTGAACGCTGCGTTGCATATCATATGCAGGCCACTGCATCATAGCATGACCATAGCATAGTATGCCAGTGGGTTTGTGTTGGACTTTGTGGTCGTTTGCCCAGATTGCATGGCGGCACAGCCTCAGACGGACACGGCCATTTTGCAGCAAGGGACATCTTCAAAAGATGCCATACCCTTCCTTCAAGAATACGTGAAGCACGTGCAAGTCAAGCCACACTGCAGATGCTGCTGCATGGCCACTCTCACAATGGCTCATGCCTGCTGCTTGTGGAGCTTGGCAGGCTTGGGTACATAGTCACAGCACCCCTCGACAAGAGACAAAACAGAGAGCACGCAAGGAATGACGACGGTCGACTGAGTCGCTTCCATTGCCGGACCCACTCGAGGCTCTCAGAGGCGCGGGTTTACGCACCACGGGACAAAGTCTTCCCAACCTGGCGCCATCCGGACCGGCCGACTGCCAAAATTGTTTCGCATTTTTGCAGTTCGCGCCCAAGACAATGCGGTTTTTTCGGCATTGCCATCGGCCAGCGCAAACGGGTGGCCCCCGAGGCCCGTTCCGCTTTGGACCCTGAAGACAATGCTTGGTTCCATGGCGGGATTGATGCTCGTTGGACAGCCCCCCTGCGGCTCCTCTTCCGACTTATTCGCTCGCCGGCGCTTGCACGCTGTGCCCAAGACGCGAGGAACGACGAGTTCGCTCCCAAGTATACATAGTAGTCTGTTGTCGAAGCAAATGTAGGACTGGCATTGCGCAATACTGGATTTCTTTCTGCCAAGTCGCGCGCTGCATCTGGTCTCAGCTTGCGCTTGACGCTTTGACCAAAGCATTGCATTGCGAATGCGTGCTTCCCTGGGCATCTTCGTGCTCATCCACCATCAGGATGAATGGATGAACGAGCAGCTGCTCCATTGGGTAGCGATGCCACGCTGAGATGTCAAGAAGAGGCACATCCACACACCCACCAAGTTTACGAAACGAAGAGCAGGATGGCAGATGAGGGGTTTCAAGACGGAGACCCTGCTTGACAGCCGAGCCTGTGCTACCGCGCTCATAGCTTTTGCAGTGTCTGTCGATCAGTCTCAAGCTTTTTTGTCGCATACGTAGTGTGTCTTTGGCTGTTTTGTGCAATCCTGTAGTATCATGAAGACATCAACATCCCGCGACTGACACTCTTCGCATCTTGCAGGTATGCCGTTTCGGGCACCTGGGGCAAGTTGGCGCCTGTCTCTCTCTGTCCTTCATCCGAACGGAGCGCCCCAGATGTGGGTTGCAGAGAGTTTTGTTGCAGCATTCAACTGTATATACTATGTAGTAGAGCTGCTGCATTCGAAAGGCAAAACAAATCAGCCAGGCGACATCTTCAATTACCACCAAACTGGGCTAGGTCTGTGGCATGAAGCGGACCTGTGGGTACCTAGGTATCTCGTTGCTTGTACAAGTACTGTGCACGGTGTAAATAGTAAAAGGAATCCCGCCATTTTCCCAGGTACTTTGGACCCCGTACTCTATACCCCTTTCCCTCCATCTGGCCACCCTCAGCGACCGCATTTGTGGATATCTACCAAGATAGCTAGTGTGTAGGTATACGCATTCAATCCTGGGTCAGGAACACGAACGTGTCAAAGTGCTTTGCAGTGAGCTGCTGCTACGTAGCTCTAGGAGGAGCACGCCAGAAGTGTGTATATATGTACGAACAAGTATCCAGGTATGATGTACACAGTACCTTGGCCGGCCATCCCTGCGTGCTATGGGACCCCGGAACGACAACCGCGTCACTCTGGGTTTTGGCACATGCCAAAACTGACTACGTACTTACTTAGCATGTACCCGTGTCGTTTTTCCCTCCGACATACAATACCTCTGTGTGCTACTTGTGCTATACAACCGAGTGCACACAAGAAGAAGGGGCGGTCTTTCCAACTTCGTGGGCTACATGTCATGTACTATGTACTACCCCGAGATGTAGTTACTGAATCAGCAGCAACACGTCTTTGCCGCCACGACAGAGATCTGATGCAAGTTGGCAAAGTGGAGAAGGATGCTGCAGCCGGCCCAGTACCATGTATATGCACATCCTTGTGTACTTCGTAGTAGGTTGCGGGCGTCAAGCCCAGTTTTCTCCGACTGAGAGAGGTCCTTCATATTCTTGGATTAGGCGGGATCCGACATATCATGACTGCACGGGCTACTACTATGTATAGTACTGGGACGATGGAGAAACATAACTACTATTATGTCGTGGAATGGGTGGCTCCGCAGCGAATCAACAATGACGTTCGGGCAGCAGTGCTACTGCAGCTGCAGAGGGAACCCGCAACCCAGCCCTGAACATACTATGTTCTGTGTACTATGTACTCCTATGTACACAGTACTTATGGTAGGCGCTGGACGGGGGCTGGGAATGCAAGGCACTCTACAGAGCACTCACGAATGCCAAAGCCCACATCCCAACCACAACACCCTCGTGCTTTTGAATCTTTTGCAACAGCTCTTCTTCCAGACACTCTGTGTGTTTTGTGCTTCTTTCTTTGACCGCGTTGATGCCCGCCCAGCGCCATCTCCTGCCATGACGACCGACCCGCACGCGGGCTTGAGCGTAGCCAGCGATTCGCAGAACCTCTTCCACGTCTACCTGCGACTTCGACCGCCTCCTGCTGGCCTGCCTGCTGGCGATCGCTTCATCTCAGTCGAGCCCCCGACAGCCGACACGCCCTCACACGCGCCTACCTGCATCACGCTCACTCCACCCAAGAAGGACCGCCGACGCGCTGTTGAGAAATTCACCTTCACCCGCGTCTTCGACCAAGATGCCACCCAGCTCGATGTGTTCCATTGCATTGATGTAGTTTCTCTCGTCCAAGGCCTTCTCGCGCCGCATGGAGGAAATAGCACCGATGCTCTTTTGGCGACTTTGGGAGTCACTGGCTCGGGAAAGGTAACAATTTCCTTCCAACCGTCGTAGCCTGTCTAGGTAGACCGGCTTGCAGTGTCCTGTTAACAAGGCATCGGGAGTCGCAGTCGCACACAATACTTGGCTCACAATCTCAGCGTGGCCTGACCCAACTCACGCTTGACCTCCTTTTCCGCTCAATAGGAACAACAGCGGGCCAAGCTGCCGCTGATGCCGCCCTCGTGGCCTCCATCAAGGCCTCTGATGCTTCCGAGGCAAACATCTCGACTGCTGCGGCGTTTTTCGAGGCAACTTGTAGCGATTCTCCTGGCCTGCCTCAGTCGCCCTCCTCTCAAAGCCAGACTCCATCATCGGTACGACCTCACCCATTTTCCTTTGTTGTTGATACGCCTGATACAACACAGCATACATGCCTTGGGCATAGATCGGACTCTCGCCATGAGCATGGCCTGCACCTGCCCAGGCCGAGTAGTATACGCATCGTCCCCAAAGAGGCTATCACTGCTTCCTCGCCTTCAGCGCCTGGATCGTTGTTGCACAAGCTGCCGGCCTCGTTCCGTGGCGTTTCTATTGTTACAAGGAGTAGAAACCACCCGCTGGAGGTCAATGACGGTCACCATGGTGTCCGCAGCACATTTCCGCTTCGGCAGTTGATGAATGCCACTGCTTCCCTCAGAGACAGAGAACAAGATGCTAAAACTTTGTTTCACAAGAGCGACCAGACTACGCCGCCGATACCACGCAGACACCTTGCCAGAACTGCCGTGGCCCCACAGATTCCAAATATCAGCAGCATTGACGTCCCTTGCGACCCCGCAGTTGAATATGTTGTGCTCATTTCAATGTACGAGGTGTACAATGACCGCATCTTTGATTTGCTTACCCCTGCCGCCAAGTCGGCCGCGACCAAGGAATTTCGACGACGACCTCTGCCGTTCAAGCCGACAGAGCTGTCACCCGAGCGCAAAATCGTGTCTGGCCTCCGCAAAATCATATGCGCCGACCTTCACGAGGCCATAGTGGTGCTCGAGGCTGGGCTGCACGAGCGACGTGTTGCCTGTACCCTAAGCAACAACGTCAGTTCCCGCAGTCACGGCTTCTTCTGTATTGAAGTTTTGAAGCGGAAAAAGTCACGCAGCAACCGCAACAAACATAATTGGAGAGGTGGGACCTTCACAATTGCCGATCTCGCCGGAAGTGAAAGGGCTCGCGACGCAAAGACGGCAGGTACTACGCTTGCAGAAGCAGGCAAGATTAATGAATCGCTCATGTACTTGGGTCACTGCCTGCAGAGGCAGAGTGCAACGGGCAGCGCCGGCAAGGTATGTCCTGGATTGGCCAGCTCAACTTGGACCGAGTATATCTAGCTAACATGGACCCCTTTAGCCTGGCATAGTACCATTCAGACAGTGCAAACTCACAGAGCTACTCTTTTCGAATTCATTCCCGTCGTCTTCCTCGCTCAGCCAATCCCAGTCCGCCCAAGACAGACCACAGAAAGCCGTCATGATTGTGACCGCTGATCCCCATGGTGATTTCAATGCGACAATGCAGATTCTTCGTTACAGCGCCCTGGCAAGGGATGTCACGGTGCCTCAAACCAGTCCGATAGCCGCCAAAGCGTTGGAGCCGAGCTATAGCCTTCAGGGCAGCCCGAGTCAAACTGTGCGCTCAACACACAGGCACCCGCGACCGCAAGTCGTTGCGCCAGATATCCGGGCACGGCGAAACCGATCCACGAGTTCGACTGCTTCAGAGTTTAGCAGCAAAGCTGAGGACTCTGCAGTCGAACTTGCTCGGGCGTTTGAGGAGTCTGCATACCTCCGAACATGCCTCGCTCGCGAAAAAGAAGCTCGACTCGCTGCCGAGACCCATCTGCTTTCAATAGAGGAGAAGATGTTGGAACTCGAGCAGGCAGTGCGCGAAGAATGCGTTGCAGAATTCGAGCAGCGTCTTGCCATTGAGCTCTCGCGGTGGAAGGCAGGTCTGCAGATGGCGATCGAACGGGGCGAGGAACATTGGGACAAGAAGATGGAGGTATTCGAGCGAGGACTAGTGACTCAGCCCTCCGAGCCCGCCGCTAAGAAAGCCACCGAGAATGGCTTGTGTGACGATAAAGAGAATGTCCTCGCCGAGTCCCTCGAACAGGAGAATACGAGGCTTCGACGCGAGGTGTCGGTACTAAAAAGAGAACTTGCTAGCCGCGGCCCTGCTAAGCGCGCACCACTGATGGAGAGGAATGATTTCCTCATCAGTGCCAACAGCAGTCCTTTCTTGATGCACTCAAAGCACACGACCTTGCACGATGACGAGCTGCAGGGCGAGATCCTACAGCGGAGAATAGAAAACCTTACGTTACACACAACCAGCGACAGCCGGACGCCCAGAAAGGCCAGCGGACATGCACATCGCAGTCAAGGGAACAACAAGGTGCGGATTGATGGGACGGGGTCACCGGTCAAGAACCTCAGGAAGCCAAAAGTGAATCAGTGGGAAGTATAGCTGGATTTGGCGGACCATACCCCTTGGATGACTGCTCCTCAACGGCGGAGGCAATTGATTTGACAAAGAAAACTTTGCCTAAACTTGGCACATCACGGGGCTCTGCAACTCGTTTCCATTACGACATATATGGTCGAATACGAACCCGCCTAAGGGCCGGCGAGGTCAGTGTGCGTGAAACAGCACCAACTAGGCGAAACTTGAGCGGTTAGCAGTACCTGAACAGAAATCTGCGATACAGGGTTTCTTAATAACACTGCGCTGGCATATAAAGATCGGCAAATTCTGCTTCGGTTCCTGGATGAAGATTAAAAGCTGACCGGGAGCTCGGGAGGGCTGAATTATGTTGTGTCATGACGGGGCAATGGGGCCATTCTTGCTTCTGTGTGGCGTTTGCCCACAACCCTATACTGTACTACTTGTAAGGGCCTCCTCCTCCTCCTCTGCGCACACACACTTTTCTTCACGGGAATGTGATTGGTTTTGTCAGTGGCCTTTTTTTTTACTTTTGCTGATCATGTAGGCCTGCGTGTGCTCGTATGTGCGCATCATCATCATCATCAGCAGCAGCACCGGCCTGCTCGGAGCGCTGTCGTCGGCCGCTGACAATTCTTTTGGTTTCCAGGCCGGCCCTGACATGTCTCTGATCTTCGTCAAGTCGCTGGGTGTCTCGGTACCGATCTGTACGGACTGGCGCATCGCATTCTACATTGTTATACATGGTCTGTACATGACACTCTGCAGGGGTACTTGAGCAGCGCCTGTTCGCCATTTGGCAGCCAGGAGAGGTGTCCTTCTTCGTCTATTGCCGGGGAGCAGAAGCCATTATATTGGTCGCCGTCCTCCCCACGGTCTGCCAGCACATACATAGTCCATAGCCCGGGCAGACTTGGCGTTGTCGTGTTCAGCGCCCACGCGCTGCCCATCACAGAAGCCCAGAAGGGCTGTTGGTCGGCCGCTCATGGAATGCCTCCAACACGGAGCTGCGGAGCGTCAAAAGACATTCGAGCCAGGTAAGGCGTCACCCGCCGCCCCCTCCGCCCGCTACCCTCTCGACCAAATTGAAGTGAGGCGCCATTTGGTATCGTGGCTGAAGATGCATCACTGCGTCGCATTGCCTTGTGCTGCTTCCATGAAAGGAAGCGGCTGATGCAGCAAAAGGCGAATGAGCGTGCCAGCAAGAGACCCGACTCTGCACCGCCGGGGTGGCTTCGCAAGGAGAGGGAGGTCAGATCTCGCATGCATGCAATGTAACGGTCACGCTGATGAAGGCTTTCAGGAGTACGTACCATGACATGGCTTGGAGAGCGCATCCTTGCAAGGCCCACTGGCCGTCGAGCAGGGCACGCCACGGCTGTTTTGGCGCGCAATGAGCTGTGATAGGCAAGGTGACGGCGGACCGGAATACGCGAGTGGAAGAACTATCTTCGCGCCTCAAGGGAGAGATTAGTGCAACAATCCGCGACACTCGCATCTGCGCTATGCCAAGTACCTGGTGCTGTGACTTCCACCATGCGTGCATATGTCGTACCACCGAGACGTGATGTGGCGGCTTCTCTCTGGGTGTCTCGCGCTGCGAGGTTTTGTGCTTTTCCCATACAATAAAGCTGCCATTGAGGCTGCTGCACGGCAAACAATGGCATCCCCGGTGCACGATGCAAGATCGATAGATAGCACCACATTGCTTCTCCTGCTGGCACCCAGCTGAGCGCAATGAAAGCACCTCTCTTGGCTTTATTATGATGGCACTTGCGGTAAGCACACGTTGGAGCGTCATGATTCTGTCTGTGTCTGTTCTCACTGCTGCTACTATGTACTCACAGCAAAGGCGGCCGCATCTGCCTGAGAGTACATGCTTCTGCTTGCGCAGCCATACTTGTTTTTGTGATACCTTGATTGTGCGGCTCGTTTTGATAGCTTCTCGCCCCCTTCCACATCCCCCCCCCACCCCCTTCTTCCCTCCCCTCCCTCTTTGCCCTTTTTTTTTCTTTTTCTTTTTCTTTTTTTTTTTTTTTTTTTCCCTTTTTGGTTTTCCCTCGCCCTGTTTACGCTGCCATGCCTGTCCTTGCCCCATTCGCAATGCCACGTCTGCGTTACAAGTTGTCCACTACACGCGCCACTTCGCTTGACCTGGCCTCAGCGTGCGGCGTGCTTTTCAGAACAACCTTGCATAGCTTCTTTGAACGTACATCCACTTGCGCGTTCAACGGTTCTTCATCCGGACAAGAAGTTCCATTGCGTGCCTGGGGCACTAGGGACGCGAAACCCGCGAAGAGAAGAAAGTTGGCCCGGACCGAGATGAACTCCTCGCTTCTGCCCGCGGGTGCAGATTCAAAATCATAGCCAACAAAATCTTGCGCACACACATATACACACACACACATACATACATACAGACAGACAGACAAACACATATACACACACCCACACCCACACCCACACACACACTTTCTCCCCTTTCCACTCTCCAACCATCCACTCAGGCGCAGTCCCAATCTGCTCCATAAAGGCTGACGACTTTTCTGCAGTTCTGAATGCGCAGGAGTCGGCTCTGATGTGAGATCAGAACAGCTTACCTGACTTGGTCACGTCTCAACAAGTAGTCGGTCACTCACTTCGTCGACTCGCAGAGGTTTCTGGATCGTCGGCCGTTTAAAAAGTCACCATGGGTACCGTTTTGTCGCCACTTGGCTATTATGCCTCAACTTTTGGCCACCTCCTTGCCAGGAACTCCCTTGTCAAAATGGACCCAAACGCCGCGCTTGCCCAGCAACTCAAGGGCAAAGTGATACATGTGGATATGACGAGTAGCTTTGGTCACTGGCCATCTGGCGCTCGGCATCCAGAATATGAGCGTCTGGTACGTGAAACTGACGACATGCTTGAGAGGTTAGTCGGCCTGTCTTCTTTTCTCCTGTTGGCTCGTCCCTTTTCGCGACTTCAGGCCCCAATCTAGTCTCCACCACGGCGTTGCCTTCGCTCTTTTGGCCCAGCCTCACAAATCCATGCTAAGTCGGCGTCGCTATAGGACGGTCCCAGATACAGTCAGATGTGAAAAGTTCAAGAAGAGTGACTTTGCCCTGTTTGCGTGCCTGTATGTGTTTTACCCCAAGTACCTAGCTGAGTTGATGTCCGAGTGTTTCACAAAAGAGCAGAGGATACTAACCCACTGTGCCCAGATGGTGGCCCGACGCGAGCTGGGACGACCTTTACAGCGCCACATTATTCACAGTCTGTCTATTTGTGTGGGACGACACCATTGACACGAATGAGCACTATCTTGCAACGGACTTTGAACAAGCCAGCGTGTGGCGCCGGCAGTCACTTGCCTATTTCAAGTACCATCTGCAACTGACGCATGGCAGCGAGCCATTCTGTCCGGATGATGTGTGCCTTTTGTTCAAAGAGTTTGGCCAAAGATTTTGTAGCAAATTCGGACCAGGTGAGGCGAAAGCCATAACGACCCCGGATGCATATGCACCTCTTCATCCTTAGAATCATCGCGCTGTCGCTCATTTTGCCATTTCTGTCTCTTTTCTCTAACATATCAAGCGTAGTGCAACGATACAGAATGTTCTGCAAAATCGAGGACTTTGTTCAGCACAACACACTTGAGCAAGCTGAACGCCTTGCGGGACGCATTCCAACCTATGAGCAGTACATGAGGATTCGCTTTGGCGTCACGGGCGTCCGAATGTTCTCACTGCTTCTTGAGTAAGTCTACAAGGCAAACCCATGAAGTATATGCAAGAGGTCGAGCGAGGTATGTGATGTTAACTTGTGTGTGTTTTTTTCTTTTTTGGACAGGATAACCAACCAAACTGTACTACCCTCCTGGATCATGGACTCTCAAGAAATGGGGATCATCATTCAAGAATGCAATTTCATCATAATAGTGTATGCCTTTATAGCATCCGACAGAGGCTTGTTGTAATGCGCTGACAAGATACTACAGCGTCAACGACATCTTGTCTCTCAAAAAGGAAATAGTAAGCTTCCCACTGCCCCAGCCATAGACACTCATTCTCCTGTCTACGATTGACTTCCTGCACCCAAACTTGTTATATAATATTTTTATTCCAAATAACTCACAAGTACCATTGACAGGCCACAAATTGCGTCGTAAATGTCGTACCTGTGCTATACATGACGGGCCTCTCGCTCGACCAGGTCATTTCGGACCTAATTGGTGAAATGCACGCCTCTAGAGATCGCCTCGACGCCATGGCTGCAAAGTTGGATCGCATGACCCGCAAACAGCCACAGCTCAACGAGGATGTCATGAGATTTATCGATGGGATCCGCATGATGGATACGGGCACGCTAATATACTCGTAAGGCTTTTCCCACTTTTTCTTTTGGCAGTCGGGTGTCTAAACCTGTGTAGTCGTTGGCGTCTGTCTTGTGTGTCTCGTCCACTTACTAAACATTCTTGGACACACCAAGTACTAACGTGGCATTCATCCTTATAGTATCGAGTCGCCGAGATATGGCGTGCGAAAATACCAGCAGCCAGACGGCAAACTCAGCATCGTTTTGTAATTTTACTACTGCTACTGCTACTACTACTACTACTACTACTACTACTACTACTACTACTACTACTATATCATGAGCGTTTTGATTTTCTTATACTCCAAAAAGCTATGCCTTTTTCCTCTCTTACTCTCTGTTGTTTTCCTTCAAAAGTATTTCCTTGTTCCTTCTTTATATATCTCGCTTTTGATTCTCTTTTTTTGTTTTTTGTATAATATGACGATATACCGAGCGTTAGATATTAGAGATCCCACTTGATCAAGACTAATTGTTTTCTTTTTCTTGGGTATTGTCTCACACTGGGCCACGGTGGCTGGCTTTAACAGTGAGTGTATGGTGTGCATATAGTCTGCAAAAATCAAATCTCAGCTTGAAATCAAAATCCATGACGTTTTGTCTGTGACCCTATATGATATGATATTCCTGAATAGCTTGATTGGCAATTTGCCAGCACAGGCAAATTGTGAACCCATCCATGTAATATAAATTTTGTGTCTCTATCGTAACGTAACCATGGACAAATGATGAGCAGGACTATGGTTCTACAAAACTGTAAAGTTCAAATTGAACCTCATCATTTTATATAAGGAACAACAGCATGTAGTTTTTGAAAAGGCAGTGAGTGTCCTAGAGTTCAGCCCTTCAGAGCAATCACCAAAAATGGCCCAGCGACATGGTAATCTGGAAAGCTTATCATCAGTACCTACATAGGTATTTTCACTGTGTGCATTTGTGTTATAAACATCCCGAGACATCAGATCATATATGAATATCTTCACACAAAGTTGAAATAGCAACTCATAATTGTCCATCTAACACATTTTGTCTTTCCCTAGTGTATGAACTCTACCTGAGCATGTACAATGGACCCAATACCTTGGTGCTTGATCTCATTGCCCCAGACCTAAAAGAATGAGAGGTAAGGAAAAGCCCACAAAATTCCATCTCATTTATCCCCAACAGAACCTTTTTCTTTCTCATAATCCCATCAAGTCTAATGAGCTTGCCTTATTCGGAGCCAGAGAGTGCCGATTCAGCTGCATCAGCATCTGCCATGGAGTCATCATCTGATGGCAAGGCATAGCTCTTCTTGGAAGCAGCAGCACGGCCAGGTCGCCCACTTGCGGCACGTGAACGGACTGCTGGTGCAGAGCCTCCCATTCGCACGTCTCCATCCTCGTCTTCACCATCAGTGAAATCAAATATATCTTTCTTGGCCCTACCGGTGGCTGTTGAGGGCTTGGTTTTGGCAATAGGAGACAGCTTGTTGATGGTTGTTTCTTCCTTGGCCTTGAGGTTCTTCGAACCAGCCGGGCGTCCACGCTTCTTTGCAGTGCTAGCAGAACCAACATTCAAGGCCTGTTTGCCCTTGGCACCCTTGGAAACCACTGCCTCATGCTCATTCTCAGACATCTCAACATCTGAAGATTTGGTGGCTCTATGAGGAGAAGACTTTGCCAGCATTTCATAGTTGGTGTCATCGAAACTGTCAGCATCAAAGTTGGCGCGGGCCTGCTTGGTCTTCAACTTGGGAATGGTAGCATTGCCATGGTCAGACCTCGACATAGCAAACAAGCTAAGTCTGCCATTAGTTGCATCTGCTGCTGGCTCGCCAATTCCTCGGACTAGAGAACCAACATCGATCACGTTGTCGCCATTGCCCTCTGACTCGTCGTCAGTTTCGTCAAAGACCCACTTCTTGGCTTTGGAGGCTGCTGCACGTTTGCCGCGTCCAGTAGTGAGCTTGGGCTCTTCGATTTCTGGTTCCGGCTCTTGGTCCAGCTCAGAGTCCGCTGAAGGCGACTTCTTCGCCGCGACCGCCTTTGCTTTGCTCTTGGGTTTGGGTAGCGCACCAAAGTCCTCGTCATCATCAGAAGTAATATCAATGACTGGAGACGGTTTCTTTGCAGGTGCTGCCTTGGCTTGGCTCTTTGGTTGTTCCGGCAGAGCAAAGTCCTCATCATCGTCCGAGCGATCCATGACTGGTGATGGCTTTTTGGTATTGGCTGCCCTGGGTCTGGTCTTGGGTCTGCTCAGCGCAGTAAAGTCCTCGTCCTCGTCTTCTGACTGACTGGCCACAGGCGGTGATTTCTTGGCTGGTGCTGCCTTTGTGGTCTTGGCTTCACTCGTTGGGACGATGTCTTCATCCTCTGCATCAGTTGTCGTCTCTGTTGGCATGGCGGCAGGTTGTGTTTTGGTTTCAGGCTCCAACAAAGCCTCAAAGTCTTCATCGCTATCATCGGATAGCTCTTGGAGAATTGAAGGCTTTTTAGCACGGACAGGCCTGGTGGTAGTTGGGGCCTCCCTCTTGAACGACTCGACCGTAAACTCCTCATCCGATTCGGCTGTCCCATCGTTACCCGTGGGGGCAGGCTTGGTAGGCTTCGCAAAGTGCGATGCAAAGCGTTGCTGAGCGGTCGTCTTGACTGGAGAAATGACAGTCTTGACCATCCGTCCTGGCTTTGCCAAGCCGGGTCTGCTCTTAGACGACTTGCTGCCCGGGTCATAGTCATCATCATCCTTCCTTGCACGCTTAACGCCCTTTCCGGCGCCAATTTTCTTGGAGTGGCGCCGGCCCATTTTCCTGATATTGGTGCGGATCTCATCGTCCAGGCGCATCTGATTCTCCCACTCCTCGACAAAAGCATCAAGGTCTCTGCACCAAAGATCTTTTTCGTCCAAAGCCTCCAGCTCATCTTTTTCGGCCTTCTTCTTCGCGATTTGTTTCTTGAGACGCTCGAGGCGCTCGAGGGTCAAGGAATAGATTTGCATCTGTTTTTTGGTTAGTTTATTGGTGTCGCACCCGCGTCGCTAATTGACTTACGGAAAGTAGGTAGTCGTAGTCTCCTGCACCAGGACTGGAGTCCTCGACGTCATCTTCCTTGTCCCCATCTTCCTCCTGGTCCATCTCTTCATCGGTGTTTCTGGCCCTCTTGACTGTGTCGCCCTTTGGGAAAGGCCTGTACTTTGCCTTGCGAAGTTCTTCGATCAGGACAGTCTTCTTCTTTCTGGCAACAACCAACTTGCCACTGATGATTTCCTCGACAAAACGAGCCATGTTCTTCAGCCTTTCGTAGTCACTATCAAGAACTTGAAGCCAGTGTGCCTGTAGTTGTTTTTAGCTATCGATAACCTTTTTCTGATCACGAGCTCACGCCAGAAAAAGAACTTACTCTGCGTTCTGTGTACACGTTGAAGCGGTAAAGGTAGAACTCCTCCAGGATCTGTTCAACATTATCGTACTTGCGGATTTGGCCTCGTGGGTCAAACGCCACAAGATTTGTCGTGCCGATGGACTTGGTGAGCTTGAACTTTTCAAGCAATTCATTATCGTCAAGCGCCTTCTTGATGACCTTGTCATCCATCTGAATTTCAAAGTGCACGTTCCGATGGTCGTTGAATTCTTTGTAGTCCTTGATCCAGGAAATACCCTTATCGCCTCGGATAATTTGCTCCAACCGCGCCTTGAAATCATCCGTCCACACTCGGACGGGAAGCTCAGTGACGAGAATCTCGTTGGGCTTCTCTTGTGAAACGATACCATTGAACTTGTATTTGCCACCGCCCTCAGGCTCAACCTGGCCCTTCCAGCCTCGGAACCAAGGGATCATGGTCTCGAAGGGGCCTTCTGCAGAAGAACCATTGAGGCGACCCATGCGTCTCTTCAAGTTGTTGACAATATCCATGGGATGATAGTTAGGAATCGTAGTACTCCAACCAGTGCCGATACCATCAGCACCATTGCATAGAACCATTGGTATAACTGGAGCATAGATTTTGGGCTCAATTTGCTTGCCGTCCTCAAATTGGGCCTCGAGAACCGGCTCATCAAGGGGCGAGAATACTCGCCGAGCAAATGGAGATAGGCGAGTGAAGATGTAACGGGCGCTGGCCGCATCACTACCACCGGCGAGACGAGAACCGAAGTTGCCGCTGGGCTCGAGCACGTTGATATTGTTGGAACCGACAAAGTTTTGTGCCAAGCCAATAATGGTCTGTTGCAGCGAAGCCTCTCCGTGGTGGTAAGCGGTTTGCTCAGAGACATAGCCAGCCAGTTCGACCACCTTCTTGTCTTTGTCCAAGTTCCGCTTGAAGCAAGCAAAGACAACCTTACGCTGACCGGGCTTCAGACCATCAACGACAGACGGGATGGAACGGAGGTTGTCTGCCATACTGAAAAGGATGAGTTCCTTGTTCACGAAGTCGGAGTATGTGATGGACTTTGTCGAGTGGTCCAGGAACGTTCCGGGCACAAACCTGCCCAACCATTCCTTTCTTGCGTCTGCCTTCTTCTTTGAGAATGCAAGCTCGAATAGCTCAGTCTCTTCTGGCTTCATGGTATGGAATTCCTTCAAGTGATTATCCAAATCAGTGAAGTAGACTTGGGCATCCTCATTGGTGCTTGTTCCCAAACCCTTGAAATACTTGTAGTGCCATTTTTTGATTTCATGGTGGTGTCTTTCCTTCCACTCCTCGTACTCGGGCATGGTGAAGAAGGATCGCATTCTCAAGGGCTTCTTTGGGTTTGGTCCCTGCCAGACTTTCACCACAGGAGTTGTAAACTCTCTGAAGAAGTCCGGAATCTGCAGAAGTGAAGGAAACTGAACCTGCAAAAAGTTGATGAGGAGGCCCTTGATATGACTACCGTCGTGATCCTGATCAGCCATGATCATCAGGTGTCCATAGCGCAAGCGCTTTGTGTCGGTATACGTTTCCTTGTGCTTGAGACCCATGAACTGCTTGATGTTGCTGATCTCTTGATTCTTGAGGATCTGGTCGATGGACGCATCACGGACATTCAGCATCTTTCCTCGCAGGGGGAAAACGCCAATGCGGTCCGGATCAAGAATGGCACGGCCTGCTACGGCGAGACCACGAGCAGAGTCACCCTCGGTCAGAATCAAAGTACACTCATGGCCATGCTTGGTCCCCGCCAAATTTGCGTCAACGAGCTTCTCGTTGCTGATGCGAGACCGCTTGTTGCCATCAGTCTTGGCCATCATCTTGTCTGCCTTCTTCTCGGCATAGTGCAATATGTTCTCGATGGCTTCTGTCTTGCGAATCTTGTTGATGAACCCATCTGTGAGTACACACTTGCTACCAAAAGCGCTGGGCTTGGTAGTCATGTACTCCTTTGTCTGAGAATTGAAGGCAGGGTTGTTGATCAGACAGTTGACGAAGATGAAGATATGGTTGCGGACATGGTTAGCCTTCAAAGAATGGCCCTTCATCTTCTTGGTGAGATCCTTGAGCAGAGCACCGCAGATCTGATCAGCAATGTAATTGACGTGCGTGCCCCCACTCGTTGTAGCGATGGAGTTGACAAATGACACTTGTTGGAATGAACCATCTGAAACAGTGAAACCGATTTGCCATCGCGTGTGTGCCTTGGTGTCCTCGAAGATGACGGTGGCAGGAGGTGGACCGCTGCCATCCGCATCGAGATCTTGGCGGTCCTTTGCAATAGCTTTGGCATACATTTCACAGTACTTCTTGAACCCAACCTTCAAGTGCTCGCCATTGAGGTACACTTTGACGCCCTCCACAGTGCCAGCCAAGTCGTAGACACGTCTGTACATGATGGATTCGGTGTCGTCATCAATGCCATCGGTCATGTCAAACTTGGCGAAGTCTGGTTTGAAGGTTACTCTCACGAAGTCCTTGCTCTTGTTGGTGGTGATTTTGTGCTTGTCCATTTTGCCCATGTTATCGCGCCAGGTGGCCTTGAATCTCTTGCCGTTGGCTGAGTCCTGACATTCGAGTGTGAACTCTTTGCTGAAGACGTTGCAAAGCTTGGCGCCGTATCCATTACGACCACCAACCGTTTTTTTTCTCGTTGTCATCGAAGTTAGAACCGGCAAGAAGGTGACCAAAGACCAGCTCGGGAATATAGACACCCTCCTTTTCGTGCATCTCGATGGGGATGCCTTTACCGTCATTTTCGACAGAGATCTCTCCCTCTTCCCGGTTGATGTTGATCTTGATATAGCTCATGCTCTTGTCACGCTGCTTATTGTCTGCCGCATTGACGAGAATCTCATCAAAGATCTTGTAGAAACCGGGAACGAGTTTGATAGTCTTGTGTTCCATCAAGGATCTCTCCTTGTTGTACACCCACATTTGACTCTCGGTGCGTTCAATGGAGCCAATGTAGGTATCAGGTCGAATGAGAATATGTTCGACGGGGCTTAGTTTCGTGTATTGCTCAGTTGCAGTCTTCGGATTGCTTGGTCTGGACTCAGTTGGGCCGTCGAGTTGCATGGCACTGTCATTCTCAATTTCGCCCAGCGGCTTGCCGCCGCCCACCTTGGGCGCCGAGTCCTTCTTCTGCTTCTTAGCATTGGGAGGGGTGTTGGACATGTTGCCATCGAAAGAGGAGTCTTCATCGTCGTCAATGCTCGGTTTTGCGCGCTTCTTGGGCGCAGCCTTGGTCTTTAGTGTTGTTTGAACCGATTTCTTGGGCGCGGCCTTTGCGGTAGACTTAGCGGCTACGGCTTTCTTTGCAGTAGCCTTGGCTTTGGGCTTCTGCGACTCGTAAGCAGCTGCCAGCGAGGAGAACCTTTTACTTCGCACACAAAAATAAACGTTGGCTGTGACCAATGACCCAAGGGAGAGCGATGCGCGACGCGCCGCGCGCGTTTGCCCGTAGAAAGGAATCGACTTACAGGCTCTGGAGAGTAGGCATCCGACTCGTCTTGGTAGTCGTCGAAGACCGACTCGACATCGGAATCCATGATGGCGACGGATGGGAGGGCCTTGCAGCCCAGATAGCAGGACGTGGAAAAGCGTGATGGAAGTTTGACAGTCGGGGAGAAGCGTTGCAAAGAGTTGGCAGAGCGCGCACAACAGTGGGATGCATATAAAGGCTGAAGGTTTGCAGTGGGGCGCGCAATGTGAAGGCGGGAAATGTGCCTGGCTCGCGCAGCAGCCAGTGAAAACACAAGGGGGGAAAACAGGCCTTTGCAGGTGGCTGATATGTATGGCAGGGGAAACGGAGACGGAGAAGGATGCGTTTGAGGTGCTTAGAATTCGCTGTGACACTGAAAAGGCTGCGTGCTGCAGTGAGATGCAAGTCGTTCTGTTTGGGATGTCAAAAGTCCCACTGGTGGTTGCCGGGGTTGAAGTTAAGCACTGTTTATTGGTTAATGCTGAGCTAATACGCGTCTGCCTTTCTGGCCAATGTAAAGGCCGGAAAAGACAGGACCGCGACAGCAGGGGAGGGGCTCCTCCCAGACAGGCGGGGCTGCTGGGGGTAAGGCTGATCCAATTGCCGGGGAAGGTGGGGCACTTACCCTGGGTGCATGCTATCTGGGTACCTACCCGGACATGTACCTCAATATCGAACGCACGAGAAAAAGGTGAGTCAGCAGCAGCAGCAGCAGCAACAACAACACCGGAGGAGAAAAGACAACATTGAGCGGATTGAGGTTCGCTATGAATGTTTCTAATCCAAGTGCTGCATTCAGAAAATACAGACACTCATCTTGTATATCGCAAAAATAATTGTCGATGTACTATGTACCTAGGTATTCTTATTGTTTTTTATTCATCATTTTCTTTTTGGTAAGAAAAAGGAGCGCATTCCCACATTATTTCTTGTTTCTTCCAAATCTGTACAGCTAGCCAAGTTCGCTTTTCGTTCACGAGGTTTTGAGTAGGAATTAACAGGTAGCTAGGCATTCAGTGAGAGCCCTGTTACTAATCCGAAATATGCGAGTTTGAAGTCTGAAGCTTACCGTCATCCGGACACCGCAAAAGGTACGAAACCTACCGAGCCCGGCGATTGACCGGAGATAGCATACAATTGTCAACCTCCTCCAGAAGTTCCAAAGATCAAAGCTTTGCGCACAAACATAGCGGGCCCTTCAAGAGTATATAAGTAAGGTGTTTCCAAGAAGTATAAGTCGCAGTTGAAAATGGCCTCAATCTATATACAACAATTCAAGCCACCTAGAGGTGACCTACCGACGCGCACATACCGCATTGACCAAACTTGTGTCAAGTCTCTTGCCCGACCTTTGCAAATATTGTCAACATGGCTTTTGCACCACCACCTCTGCCCAAGAGCTTGCTTGGAAGGCACCGCCTTCTTGCGCCATCCGCCAGTGTCCGTGTCAGCCCCCTGACGCTTGGAGGCATGGGTGTGTAGCGTCATTCCGTACTTGGTATTTTCATGGCTCTTGCTATACTGACACCTGCTGCAGGCTTTGGTACAGCATGGGAGCCCTTTATGGGTGTCTGCTCCAGGGAGACCGCCTTTGAGCTCCTCGACACGTTCTACGACTACGGTGGAAATTCCATTGACACCGCCAATGCATACCAGGGCGGCCAGTCCGAGCAGTGGATTGGGGAATGGCTCAAGAAGACTGGCCGCCGAGATGAAATGGTCATTGCAACCAAGTACACCATGAACCCTGTCATGGCCAGCTCAGTGCAGGCGAGCAACTTTGGAGGGACCGGAACCAAAGCTCTTCATACCTCTATTGCCAGAAGTTTGGAGCTGCTCCAGACGGACTACATTGATATCGTAAGTAAGTCACCACGGTGTGTTCATTAGGCTTTGCTGCTGATCGCAATGTCAACAGTACTATGTCCACGCCTACGATTATGCAACATCTGTTCCCGAACTGATGCAGTCGTTGAACCACCTGGTGGCTCAAGGCAAAGTGCTTTATCTGGGTATCAGTGACACGCCTGCATGGTTCGTGGTAAAGTGCAATGCGTATGCACGCCAACACGGCCTGCGTCCCTTCTCCGTCTATCAAGGCCGCTTCTCAGCCCAGCAGCGCGACCTTGAGCGTGAAATCATCCCAATGTGCAAGGACGAAGGCATGGCCATCCAGGCCTTTGGCGTTCTTGGTGGCGGCGCCTTCAAGTCTCCAGGCTCAGCGCCAGACGCCGGTGGCCGCAAGACGCCAAGCCATCTTCTCACAGGTCGTGAGCAACAAGTGTCGGCTGCCTTGGATGAGGTTGCTCAACGTTGCGGGGCCCCCATTACCAGTGTCGCACTGGCTTATGCAATGCAAAAGGCGAGTAAGCCACTGCGAATAAACCGCCGTCTCGTCAGAACCATGGCATAATGCTCAATGTGGCAAAGGCTAACGGACATTCTCTCGACAGACACCCTATCTGTTTCCCATCATCGGCGGCCGCAAGGTGGAGCACTTAAAGGCTAATGCTGAAGCTCTTGGTCTCGAGCTCAGCCATGAGGATGTGGAGAAGATTGAAAAGGCCTATGACTTTGATATTGGATTCCCCCACAGCCTGGTCAGCAGCACAGGCCAGGTTCCTCAGGGTCCGCAAGACATTGGGGTTCTCGCATCGCTGGGACACTTCGACTACGTTGCTCCTACTGTCTCTATCAAGCCTCACAAAGGCAGCTTCGCTGCTTAGCAGTCCGGATTCACGCACCAGACATAGGATGGTAACATGGCTTGCTTGGAGAAGTCTTGTCGGATGCTCAACAGGAATCCTATTCTCCATGGACCGTGGTGGTTGGCAGAGTGATGTGGAGGTGGGGTGTAGCCGGGCGTTCGCACAGGCTCACGGCACCGGCAGAGGCACATACACACACAACCCTGGTACAGAGAGACAGGCACACAAAGAAATATCCGTTGCTAGACACACAAGTATTTGGCCATGTTTGTGGTCCTGTTCCTAGCGCGAGCAGCATGGCGTTTCACGCTGCCTTGTCCGACCAAAGCTTGCACGTCGCTTTCCCGAGGGGCGTGGTCCGGCCTACCATGCACTGTGCAAGGATGGGAAGTATGTTGTCAGATAGGTCAGTAAGAGAATTCTCCAGTTGCACGACCTTTTGAAGTCGTGTGCACTACGTTATTTGCTCCGGAGCTCTGGTGCGTTGACTATATAGTGCATAATACATATGCTGCTATGCTCACCTTTTCTGCGAGGGATAGCCAACGATTACGGTACTATGTAAACTCTGAACCACAATTTCACTACATAGTAGAGACCTAGGTATACATAGCAATTTAAGGCGTTTTCTTCTGTGCGTGATGTACTATGGTAGCCCTGCAGGCTCATCAAAATGTGTGCTGGTACGTACCAGAGTACGTGCCAAGTACGTATACAGTACCAAGGTACTATGGTAGCACTTTTACCTGTGCTCGTGCTATGTATTCTGTACTAGGTAGTTGCCAACAGCCGAGATATTTTATCAAGTACCTGAATACTCTCTGCAGCATGTACACAGTACTTCTGGTAGCAAGCACCTGGGCTGCGACTTATGGGGCTTTGTTTACTATGGTACCTGCTGCGACAGGGCAAGTACGTCTTACCAGATGGCCTTGCGTCTCTTGCCCACGCAACACGCTTCCGACCACCTCGCATGGCAGCTGCGTATCCAGCTAGTCCACGCCTGCCTTCTTCAACCGTGCCTGACAAATGGTACAACTGTTCTCTTGTTGCAAACGCGAATTTGTCCCCTTCGTCTTGTCACCTCCCAAAAACGACACTCCGACTCCGCAATCCCGCTCAATCTCTCGCTACCAGTTTCTATTGCGAATGCGCGCCATGCTTTTCTGTCACTTTATCCTGCTCCCTCTCGCCCTCTCACTGTTGGAACAAGACAGCCGGCTTGTAAGCAATGGCTCTGTGGCACTGGCAGCCCTTGCGATGGCTTCAAAGCGGCAAGCCTAAATGCCTCAGCCAGTCTAGCCCGGGGTAGCCCCCGTGTTCCCCAACAGATTTTGACGAACCCTCCGATCAGTCGAATGTGATGCGTCTGCTCTGTACAAGCTCTGCACAACGCTACAAAGTGCCCGCCTCATCCCAGCCGAGCCCCTCTGCACTCCTGTTGCGCTGGCTCTTCACGCAACCCGCTGGCAACAAGAGAGCCTGTTGCACGACAGCATGGGAGGCCGTACCTCTCTGCCACTGCATATCATCGCTGCCGTGCGACGCCCGTTCAAGCCATCACGCAAGCCGAAATTCCCCGGTCGTCGCGTACAGCCGTGCCTCCAAGCCGGATCACACCCCACAGAGCGCCCTTGTCCCTACCTGTCAACAATATGCCGTGAAACTTATGCCTTCATCTGCTGAAACCAGACGGGTGTATGGACGGGACTGCCCATCTGGCGCTCGGGCGCTACCTGTCAGGGTTCTGCCACCTCTGAGAGTAAGGGAAGTCATGCCGTCCTGCCCACAACTGCCGAAAGCCTCGCATTGGCGGGACTTGTCGAGAAAGAAAACGACGCTTGGCTATCCAAAGTGCGGACGCGCCTGAATTTCCAAGGCCAAAATGAGTGAAGATGTCCCGAATCACAGGCGTCTTGCCTCAGCATAACCAGGACAAGGAAATATGACCTGTCGAGGTTGGGGTACGACATAGGCGGGTGACTGCATTGCACTATACTACTCCCAACCAGCCGATG
Organism: Coniella vitis; assembly: GCA_011317545.1. Taxonomy (NCBI): domain Eukaryota; kingdom Fungi; phylum Ascomycota; class Sordariomycetes; order Diaporthales; family Schizoparmaceae; genus Coniella; species Coniella vitis. Next base: position 1,690,326 of record WUJK01000009.1, read on the forward strand.
TCGCGAGGCATCTCGTCTGTGATGGGCACATCTCGAGATTGCTTGCCTCGTCCCTCGCTATCTCAGACTCGTGGATACACGCACGTTGTTAATCTTGCCGGGGACTTCGGACACATCACTGTGATTGCAAGGTCGACATGCCCGGACAAAATATCTACTCAAAGCTTTCTATCCATATACTCCTACGTGGCTAGCTCTGCATTAATTTCTGGGCGTTTACAGAGCAAGAGTGATTCATTTCCGGATCCTGGTGAACAACAAGGACTGTCATATTCGTAGGAAACCTTCATTTAACGCACGGCAACTTGCAGGAATGGTAACGGCGCTGTGGACTGTTCCAGGACTCATCTTGACTCGAGGCACGATCGTCCAATCTTGGAAAGCAATTCTGCCAGAGGACCAGCATCCAGCCTCTATAGTTGCACAAAAGCACCCCGAATTCTGGCCTGGCCTGACGGGCGGCAAGGGCCTCTAGCTGAATTCAACGGGACATATCTCGACAATCCTCAGGACTTACCCCACTGGTTTGTCCTGGGAAAAGTGAGGCTCCGGTCCACGTATGCAAGTACTCTCGTTGAGGAAGAGCGAGGAAAGTGTGCGGCAACGCCTCGCGCATACGATACTGTCCACCCTTCCGCCTCTGAACCAGTCAATTTCTTCAAAATGTAGGGGAATTGCCTCGTTGGATTCGATAGCACGGAATATGATGAATCTTCCTTTTTCTTGAGGCCAGCCGTGGCAAGAAGAAGTGGTACAAGTATACTGCGCCAGAACGACGTGCACAGCTATATTTGCTCTGTGCTGCCTTTCCGGATGGTTGAGTCACTTGTACAAGTGAAGCTCGTGGGAGAAGCCAAGGTCTCGCAGACCAGTAAGACTCTTACCGTGCACACCCTCGTTTATTACGTGTTGTGCGTGGGCCCCAGTCTGTCCCTCCAACCCGCTCAATCTTCTAGAAGAGCGGCAGAATAGTGGGCAAGCTGGCAACGATCTCTTCGCTGCCGTTGCTCAGTTCTTTGGTTTGTTGGCACAGTCGGATATGCACAGAGCCTACAAACAAGAACAAAAAAAAAAAGAACAAATCGACAAGAGACAAACCGACCCCATCATCCTGGGTGGACGACGGCCAAACCGAGGAACTGAACAATTGGACGCAGCCATGCTATGGCGCGCTTCTTTGACCAACCTTGAACAGTCCCTGCGCAGAACCAAATGCAATAGCAGCCTTGCGTCAGGTGGGCTGGTTCCTGGACCTGGACGGTAGAGTTATGGACTCAGCAACTGTTTGATGCGGCAAGTCTACTCTTCTCTCTCTGTTCTTTCGCAGGCAGAGGAGCCACGTGTGTCGAGTCAAGCAAGAGTATCTGTCGGGATATACGGGCCTAGGGTTGGATTTGCTTTGTTGCACCTCTTATTTGGACGCCAGCGAGCATGGAAACCAAAGGGCGCGTCCTGCAGCTATCCGTCAGGCTGGATCCTGTCAGAGCATTTGCCATCCTTTGCCAAATCAAACCAGAGCCATGTTTGGCTGGCCAAACTATGATCAAGCTGATTTGTTCCTCACCAGCCACACATCTGTTGCGTCATGCAGCCGCCTGTGTTCACCGTTCATGGTCACTGCCCTGACCTGGTCAACTTTGTTGAAACTCTTCCGTCTGTCTCGATCTTGAGCACTGCCCGCCTGCCGTTTCTTATGGTATTCACTGGCGACAGCGTCCTGGTTACCGGTCCACAGAGACCCCCCCCCTTCCCCCTGCCCCCTTTCCCGCCTCCTTTTGCCCTTCTGGCTTTGTCCCAACACTGATAGAAGACTCATTGTCTTGTTGCTTTCGCAGAAGGGAAAAAGGTCTCACCCTCGTTCTCGTCAAAGCGAGTAGTGATGATAGCACGGGAAGCCGCTATGGTTGCGACGACCGCAGAATTGTTTGAGCTTTCCGCACAAGCCAGAAAGATCTGCTGATACCAGAGAAACGTCTCATGCTGAGTACTCACTCGTACAGTATCACATGTCTATCCTCTCGGCGACAGACCCTCGCTCAATACTCAGTCGGCGTTTGTTTACCACGGATGTTAGCTGGAACCTTTGACCAGCCTGATCCCCCCTGCTTCGCTGACTCCGATATACTTGTCACATTGTGGCTGCCAACTCGAACGCAAAGAAAGAGCGGTGGACTGCGCCAGCCTGCATCAACTCTTCTCATAGGTTTCGAATCCAAACCCGTCAAGACAAAGGAGGAAGCCGAAAGAAGTGGTCACGTTAATGCGTGGCTGCTGTGCCTGCAGTCGGTGGCATTCTTGACCCTCAAAATAACTAGAAGAGAGAATCTGTGGGGCGGTGGTCGTTCAGGTTACGCTACTACCGTATTGTACTCGTCAGAGTATTTCTCGCTGTTCCCTTTTCCCTCCTCTGACCAGAGGGGTGGGTTGGAGAAGAGGAGTAGCGTGGGTGCTGTGGGCGCTCCGGCTGTTTGCCAATTTGCAAAGCATTTTGATTTCCCATCTAGTTTGCCAGTGCCTGGGCGGCGTCCTGGCCTACCCACTGACCATTGCACCCGCTGGCCGGGCCATTGGTTTCTTGTCATTGCCCACTACTTATGTCTTCATCCTCGGTGTGCGGTCCTCCCACATCGAATCCCAACCTCCGCTTCTATTTCCTGCATATGGTCTTTGTCCCTTCAAGACATCCCCGCTCGGCCTCACCGCTATGTTGTCATTGGCTTCCCTTCTGAATCCAGTGCCCTCTGGGCCTTTGGCACCCACCACTCGATATCGATATCAACCGACCTCGTCCTCTCAGGTCCACCCTCATCTACTCGAATGTCCTCAATCAATGTACGAACGACAGATCATGACTTCGAAACCTCACAAGATGGCCAAGGACTTGAACGGGTTGGTCAAATCCAAGGTCAAGGGAACGGTCAACTTCCCGCCGTTTGAGGTGGTGGATGAGGCATCGCTTCGAGAAATCGAACGATATCAAATCTGCCCATTTGGAAGGATCCAGGAGTATTGCAGACACATACCCTACAACAGCGGAAAGAAGGACTTCCACAACAAAACAGGCCGCGAGAGCTTTGAAGGTACGTGATGCCATGGATGATCCAAACCTTGCAATTGCTCGTCCTTGTGCATTGTGGCCTGACACCTTCCGCAGTATTCCAATATATCTTTCATGTTCCGGGTGATGAGAACGAATATACTGTCATGTGGGACTACAATGTCGGCCTGGTGCGCATGACGCCCTTCTTCAAATGCTGCAAATACTCCAAGGTATGCTGGTTTGCATGGCTTGAAGACCTGTTCAAGTCTTTTCTTTCCTCACAAAACCCTCCCATGGACCGTTTCATTTGCTGACTACGCGTCAGACGCAACCCGCCAAAATGCTGAATATGAACCCGGGACTCCGCAATATCACACATAGCATCACTGGGGGATCCATTGTGGCTCAGGGTAAGAGTGGCCTACCACTGTAATTATTCTACCTTGGCAAGAACTTTTTGGGATCTGACCTCTTATGCTTCTCGCAGGATACTGGATGCCCTTCAACTGTGCCAAGGCAGTCTGTGCTACTTTTTGCGCCTCGATAGCTGGCGCACTGATTCCCATCTTCGGGCCCGACTTTCCCTCTCAATGTATATCACCTGATGCACCTGACCACGGTCGCATGACCATTGCTCCATCAATCATCGCTGATGCAGCTCGAGAGGCTGAGCTCTTTCGCCGCACATATGCCAATACTGCCAGCATGGGCAGCCATAGATATTCGACGCACCACACACAACGCCCACAAACGCGGGACCCCTATAACCAGGGCGTGGCGCTGCCCAGGCCTAGTACTATAGACAGCTCTCGGTTTGCTCGCTTTGCCGCGCCAAGATATGTTTTGTCGCATGAATACGAATGTGAGCAGGAGCGTCGTGCTCGTGGACACGATTTGCGTGTTCGAACCAGGCGGACGCCTGACACTCCATATTCCTCAGACGCCGAAGCCGATGTGCGCTTGGGTACTGAGACGCCCGTTCCCTTCTATCCTCTGGGCTGTGGAATACCGTATTCGCCGCCCTCGCCGCCCGAGCCCAGCACTCACAGCAACACTAGCCCAATCGCCAACTGCTACTCACGTCCCAACCTCTCCCATCCCGCGTCAGCAGCGAGCACTGCCTCACATTCCAAAACAGACTGCGAAAAAGATGGTACCCTCCGTCCTTCGTACCCGTACACCATCAATCTCCAACCTGACCCCATTCTCAGCGCTGTACCTAGCGCTGAGCACAATCGGCGTCTAGAAGACCACCCACTCTTTCGACAACTCCCGGTTCCTGTTCCACTGCTACATCCCGTCCCGACGGGTGCTACGTGGCCGTATAAGCCAACGCACCAAAGCGTGCAGATGAAGCGTTCTGCTGCTGAAACTGATTTTGGCAGTAACGAGCAGGACCGTGGCAGTAACAGTAGCGGGCCGACGTCCATAGTGACCACGGGCCCCTCATCGCAGGTCTCTTCACGCAAGGACTACTACGAGCTGCAGGAGCCATCGGTCGTGAGCGGCGCAGAAAAGACTGCAGCGATGTTGCTACTGAATTTGAGCATGCGAGACGTCCGGACTGCCGGCTCAAAAGGTACTGGTGGCGACAGGACAGTGACAGGTCAAGCGGCGCTTTCTGGTGCTGAAGGCCATAACCGCGCCACGCGCACGAATGGGCCTGATTCGATGTCCATGTCGCCTGTCTCCGGCCCCCCAGAGGGTCACAGAAGTAAGCGACGGCGGGCCCTTTCAATGTAGATCAGGGACATGGTCGTCAAACATCAGGATTACTGCCGATGAATGTTTGCGTTCACATCTGGACCAGTGATATAGATTGGCCTGGATATCTCATTACAGTTGTGGATTTACTTTTCCTTTTGTGAGTCTGTTGATCTCGTTTGGGGATGTTTGTAGCGTGGTCTCTTGTGGAGACTAACGTGAGAAAAGAGAGGCAAATGAGATTTGTAAAGTGCGATGATGAAAGGGTCTGAATAGCACGAGGAAGTTGGCATTTGCAATGAGGCGTTTGGATACTAGTGGTTTCGCTTTGAGGGTGGGGGGGGGAGGGGGGGCGGGGTTATTTCTTCAATGTTTTCCTTTGTAGTTGGGAGTAGGTGATGTTTGGTATCGTGTCTAGAAATTTGTCTCAAAGGCGCCCCCCATAAACGTGAATATTTCTCCTTTTTGGTCAACTTTCCCCAATGTGTCGCACAATTCAAAATCACGAAGCAATAACAGAGCAGAGAAATCAGCTGTAGAGAAACATCACCCTATAGCGCGAGTCTCGCAATGGAAGCATTCCTTGATTTTTCCAGCTATGATACGTACACACGCGCACGCACGCACGCACACACACACACAAGCATACTGCCAACCTACTTTCCCTCCCTCTCCTTCTCCTTTGCCTTTTCTGCCTTGAACTCCTTGACCCAGCCCTCGGCTTTGGCCTTGGGCACAACGTAGATTCTCACCACGCCATCAACAACCTCCACGTTATCCATACTCAGCACCTTCAACAGGGCCACCTTCTTGCCCACGCGGACAAGCCCCCCGCCAACCGTTTCCATGAAACACTCGACGCCACTTGCACTATACTCACCCTCGCGGTCCCATGGCAACGGGAACACATAGCCAAAATGCTGACTGAGCGTCTCCTTTTCGCTAAAGGCCTTGATGAAATCGCTCTCGTAGTGCAGCGGGTACAGCAGCACCGCGGGAAATGTCAGCAACATGCCGCCCTCCTTGTTGCTGTTGTTCTCGTCGGCCACGAGCTCCAGCTTGGCGTCGCCCATGTCCGGCGGCCGCGCCGAGCGCCGCACAGTAATGTGCCGGTCCAGCAGCGCCTTGCGCAGCAGAGTTTCGCGCGCCGCGTTTTCCAGCCGCGTGCGCTCCTCGGCTGCCTGCTTGGCAGCGTCCGCCTCGGCGCGGGCAATGATTTCGCGCGCGACAGTCCGCAGGGTCCCGTTGTCGGGGTCAACGGTCAGTCCGCCTGCACAGGCGTCATCGGCTTCGGAGATCTTGCCGACGGCGAGAAGGGCGCGCGCGGAGCGATACCAGGCTTTGACGTTGCGCGGGTTGAGGCGCAGGGCGGCATGGCAGTCGAGATAGCAGGAGCGGTAGTTGCGGCGCTCGAGGTGGCATGCCGCGCGGTTGACGTACAGGGTTTCGAGCAGAGCGCGCTGTTTGGCCATCTCGGCCGGGTCGTCGCCTAGCGGGTCGTTTTCGCGGGGTTTCTTGTGGGCAGCGCGGCGTTTCTCCTCCCCAGACAGGATGGCGATTCCGCGGCCATAGTACTCTGCGGCGTCGGCCCAGCGCTTTTCGCGAAAGGCTTCGTTGCCGCTGCCCTTGAAGTCGAGGGCGTTTTCGAGCGGGGTGCCTTCGTAGGAGAGGGCGTTGAGGGCGTCGAGGTGCACATTGTCCTCGTCGTCGAGCTCCGTCATGAACAAGGGGGATTTGTTGAGGTCGGCGAGGATCTCGTCGACGGATTTGCCGGCGTTGCGGGCGAGCTGGGGCGGGAGGGCTGGTGCGGGCGCTGGTGGGCGGGCGGGCCCCATTGCTGCTGCGGCTGCTGGTGTAGGTGCTGCTGCTGGTTCGGATGTGGATTGTTGATCTTGTGGTGGTGTTTGTAAAGACTGAGTAGTGGTAGTTGTTGTTGGTGGTGGTGGTGATGATTGTGTGGATGTTTGAGAGAGTGATGAGGTTGAGGGTGTGGCGCCAGGCTGCTGTGATGAGGGGCTGTCTGCAACCTTGAGCGACTCCTCCATCTTGTCTGTGATTTCCTCAAGATGCATTTTGGTGTTTGTGTGTGTCTTTGTATATGAGATTGGGGGACAGGGATTCAGGAGATGTCGACGCCAATCTTGACTGGAACCACCTCACTCCTGTCCAGCAAACGACGAGTTGGACTTGGACTTTTGACGAACAAAGGGGCCGCTTTATGCTCCTCCGCAGATTTCAATGCACAATTCTTGCAGATTATCCTCGTTCCTTGCACTTTGGGCCTGGCTCAACTGTGCTTGTCTCTTCTTCCTTCCCTCGTGCGACCAACGGCTTTTTTCTCCCTCCGTTTGGATATAGGCTGACCAATGATTTGAGGGCCTACTTTTGAAGGTGATGAGGTCAGTCTTGTGCGTGCTAACTCCAGGATTCCGTTTGCTTGCTTTGTTCGTTTGCCAGTTCCGAATGGGAGAGAAGATGTGCAGATGAAATTTCTCGACTCAGTGCATGAGCGGGCGGGGCCCCCATCTTGCAGGCAAACTTTCTCTCTCACCTCTTTTTTTTTTTTTTCTTCCTTTTTTTGGGGGCAGATGCTTGTATCGGCTGGCACGTACCTGTTTGTTTATCCTTGAGCTCACACTGCAGCAGTTTCTCTCCGAGCCTCGCTTGAAGGAAGGTTTTTCAAAGGCAATCCAAAGCTCAAGCAATTGCGTTGCTTTGAGGTTTCGGCAGAATAATCATGGTGAGGTTGCCTGTTGGTGACAAGGTGAATGAGAGAAAGTGAGTGGGTTGGTGGTCTGTGCGAGTTTGCTGCAACGCAATCATGCTGACACTGTCAAAGCAGTGGGCTCTTTAAATACCAAGGGTTAGGGTTTGAGATTAATGTCAAAAGTGGAAATACTATGTAAGAATGTCACGTCATATGCTCAACACTGGCCTCAATTTCAACCTCCATTTATTTTATAGCACTGCTCCTCAATAAATAATGACCAAAAAATTAAGTAACTCTCCCAGTCCAGACAACAAACTTTTCAAGTCTCAAACGCCAGAAAATGCCATCTAGAGCGCTACCCAAAACCCAAAGTAGACTCCAGGCCCAATGCAAAAAACACACGTCCAGCAAGAAGAACAAAAACACCCTCTTGCCCCGCGCCTTGCCTTTTGCCAGAAGATTAAAACCCGGTCAAGTCGAAGTAGCACAGCTGGGAAGCAAAAACGCCAATCAATCGCCTGGCTCGCAAAAAACGTCGTATGTCTAAGCGTCATGTCGTCAAAAGGTGTGGATCGCAGTTCCCCACGCCTCCTCACAATTCTCGGTGCACTACCGAGGTTCCCCTTTCCTATTGTGTCTTGTCGTAATATAGACCCGAATCGTCGTCAAACACGAGTCGCGCCGAGTCGCCTCGACTAATGCCGTAGCAGAGAACTCCTAGGCCTCCTCATCGTCTGAGTCGATGGCCACAATCGTCACAGTATGCTGCGTCTTGGGCTGCGCAATGAGGCTCTGTGTCTCGCTGCACTGGTGGTCCACCGCCTTGGGTCGCTCAATCGAAAAGCACTGGAATGACCCAGCCACCGCGATGAGAGCACTTCCCCACCAGGCCACGGCTGTGCAGTCCATCCGGCTGCCCAGGGTGTAAAGGTATCCTGCAACCGGAGGTGCGATCATTCGGCATGCAGCACCAGCACTGGCAGCAAATCCGTTGACTTTTCCGAGCATACCAGAGCTTGGTGTCGCTTCTTTGAGCAGAATGAGGATGAGCGGGTACACAATGATCGAAAAAACGTCCCGAATGGTCAGGCAGATGTAGAGTGCAGGATAAAGGAGAGATTCCGGCACCCAAATAAGACCGGGCATCAAGAGGCAGGCTATAGGGTGAAGCACCGTCACAATGATGAAGAGACGGGATACTCCAATCTTGGCCGCAGCAATAGGGAAGATGACCGCCTGGATGAACAAGGCAATAACTCCGTTGAAGGCCATGATGACACCGACAGCATTCATAGAGAGGCCGAGGCCACCAGGGAAGTAGAGCAAATCGCGCCCAGGAATAAAATGCGACAGGTTGACTCGTTCATCTTCGAAAAAAATGGGGAGGAGGTGGTCGTAGCACATGGCGTGGTAAGTCTTTCGAACCGAGCAAAGTCAGCAATCAGGCTGTCTGGGCAGCGGTTATGATATTACTCGACGAGACCCGCAATGACTTACATAAATGGACAGGCTGATGACAATGGCCATGATCCGCTTGTTGGAAAAGAGCTTGTACGTGTCTGCCTTCTCGATCTGCTCAAGCGGCTGCGCTGCCTCTGGATTCTGGTCTCGAAAAGTGCCATACGCCGGAGCACGGATATCCACAGCAGGCCGCTTCATGGCATCAGATGTCTCGCTAAGAGGTGTCTCCTCCGAGACAAAGACTTCCTCGTGTTCCTCATCCAAATCCAGAGGGCGAATGTCTGGGTGCGTCTCTTGGAGCAAAAAGTATCCGAGGATGATGCTTACAAAGAGCAATGCAGCGCAAATCAAGTTGGGGAGAAGGTAGGGAAACCTGTCAAACAGAGATCCTCGAGGGAACAGATCCGGCCAAGTTTCATGAGGGTCGGCAAAGGTGCCTCCAATGCATGGACCGACAATGGTGCCGACAGACCAGACGAAGGGCATGATCGAGTACGCGCGAGCTAAAGAGAGGAAAAGAACAGTTAATTGACAATCAATATGGGAAGCTGGACCGCCATTGTGCGCCAAGATTTAGACTCACGTTCCTAACCATTGTCAGCATCAAAATATTGAGTTCTGCAAGACCGGTACCAAACTTACGTGTTCAGGCTTCTTGACGAGCTCACCGACCATGGTCTGGATAACGCCAATGTTTCCATTCAAGGCACCGCCAACCAGACGTCCCAGCAATGCGACCCAGATGTTGGTAGCAAAGCCGAGGGCGACCATGCTGATCATGGTGCCAGCGCAGCCAAATAAGAGGACCGGCTTGCGGCCGATGCGATCCGAAACACCACCCCAGTACATGCCCATCACGGCCTCGGCGAGGGCAAAGGAGGAAATGAGGAGGCCCGAGTAGGTCGAGGCATCTTCTTCGTTGCCGACCTTGAACCTCTTGACAAGCTGCCAGGCATATGGAAAGACGGAGGTGAGCGCAATGGGCTCTGCCAGACGAACAATGGCTGTGGCACGGTGTTAACAGGCAATATTTCATGGCTCAAAGTCTGACACGTTGCAGACAGGAGACCAGATGCTTACCGAGGAGGAACAGCTGTAGGGTGGGGAAGTCGTCCGGGTTGCGGAGAGACCTCTGTTTCGTTAGGTTCATTGCCCGAGATGAAGTATGTTCACTCTTACAACTCGGCGACACAAGCACAATGGCAAGTGGGACCCAAGCTCAAGGGCAAAGTGTATGTGCGCGTGCCTATGTGCAGGCAAGCAGGCAAGCGAGCAAAGGAATGCTTTCGCTCCAAGAGACGCTGGCGGCGACGATGGTGGAAGGGCGCAAAGGGACCGGCGCAGGCCAGACGGTGGCTGGAGCCCAGGGAAAGATTGGTATATATACCGAGTATGGACTGATGAATTCAGAAAAGGATAAGGACGGACGAGAACAGGTTCGGCACGCAACCGGGAGTGTCTGGACAGCTGTGTGCAGCGGTGCACGCAGCAGGCGGGAGGGTAGATAGATCACCGAAAAGAGAGCACAGAGGGAGCGGATTGTCGTCACTGGCGAAGAGATGGGATGGGACGGAATCGTCAGTACAGGACAGGACGAGCAGCCGCAAGAGATAAATATTCGAGTCGTGTGTCGAGGCTAGGGTACAGTGAAGCACAGTGCGCAAGCATCACACTGGGTACAAGTCCGGGGGGCAGCCGAGGACTGCGGGTGAGCTAGTACAGTTTGGGGGTAGTTCTGGGCGATATCAACGGGCACATGGGCCTTGGCCTGTGCAGTCTGGCTGTCTGGGTTGCTGCCCCAACGTGCCTTCCTTTGGGGGGAGAGCAGAAGAAGGATTTTCTTTGCTGGACAAGCAGGAGCGAGAGGAGAGTTGCGCCGAACGAACAGGAGACTGGGCTGGGTGAAAACCAAGAGGCAGCAGGTACGAGATCAGTGGCTTCCATGAATTGGAGAAAGAGTCCGCAACCACAAACTCAAATATTTCGCTTGGGTTCGCAGCAAGAGAACGAAGGGCAACTTGGCAGCGGTGAGAAGGAGGAGAAGTCGTCTCACGGCCATGTGCACATGTTTTTGGCCTGGCTAGCATAAAAAGCGAGATAAGCGTCCGTAGGTAGCAGAGAAGACACAAGGTCCATAGTAATAGACCGGTCCAGATGGCATGCCTCGGGGTGCAAGAGCAATAGTGGGCACACCTGTAGCCGTATCTTGGCTAGCCTTTTTCCTGTCTGCTTGCTACTATGTATGGAGTAAGTATCATAGTAGGCTAAATTCGTTGAATGGCAGGGGAAAGAGTGGCTAGTGATTAGAGGAGCGACCTTCGTCTGGGCTCTGCTATTAGTGGCATGCACGACTGCGGACAGCCAGGGGGGACGGACGATCCCACCTGCAGGCGGGGCAGCATAGTGCACGGTACACAGAAGTACTAGGTACTATGCACGCGGCTAGGCCATCTCAGGTTCACACCACACATTTTGTGAAGGAGGAGAGATGGTTTTTTCGAAGAAACACAATCAAGCAGATACTTTTCCAAGGACATGCAAAACTGGTAAAATTCGAAACAGTAAATGGTAACAAGCTTTCCTTATCATCTCCTATTTTCCCTTCATCTTCGTCTAGTGTCTTCCTACCAATAAGAGAAGCAAAATAAAAAAGAAACCAAGAGTAAACCATAGTGCTATTGCCCCGCTGACGGCTCGACGATCGGAAGTCGGTCGGCAACTGCTCTCGGTGCATTGCCAGAACCAGCAAAGACTCGGAAAGAGCGAATGAGCATGTGAGTGGCAGAGGGCAAGAGGCGCCACAAGGCCAAACCACGGCTCTGCAGAGAGTTACATAGTAGTAGCTGAAACGTGCTCAGCAGACGGCGAGATTCTATTTTGCTGATGCAGCTGCCCAGGCACCACAGTCCTGTGAAAAATGTCAATGTCAAGCAATTTCTTTTGCGCGACTTGTATCTTCCAACTGGGTGCGGTTGTCCGTCTGTGACCACAGATAACAGCCAGAATTATGCGAGTGCAACCGGCCTCTGGCCGGGGCCATTGGCTGATTGGTGTCCTGCGTGCATTTCTCGTACGAGAGAGCGCGAGAGCGCGAGCGGGCAAGGCAGGCCAGGCCAGGATCAGGGCGCTTGGGGGCCGTGACCAGGACCGGGCAGCCTGGGCCGCGATCGGGCTGCGCTAGAGCACATCGACAGTTGCACGCAGCAACACAGTGGCAGGCTGAAGAAATGTACTCACTGTGCTGAAACCAGAGGGAGACTCGGTTCAATTCAACTCCATCAACGTTGCATCCTGGCCAAACGCGTGCGTGTGACTCGAGCAGGGCATTGACGCCCGGACGTCTACTCTCACACGGGCATAGCCTCGCCTCTCGCCACCGGAAATGTGCATGCAAATCATGACAGAATGCCTCACCACGCAATAAGGATGCATGCACCTGCAGTTGCACAAGCAAGCCAAATCTCTTTCTTGTATAACGCGACGGTTTTGCTGGATCGAGGACGGACTTGGACACTTGCTGATCTCTGATTGCCAAATTACGTACCATGTAGTGGATCGCTTTTCTGCTGCTGGCTGTGGCTGTGGCTGTGGCTGTGGCTGTGCGTGTGGTTGTGGCTTTTGGCTGTGTGCTGCGCGCTGCGTGCTGGGTGCTGCAGCAAATGGGCCAAGCAAGGGTGACCGAAATCCGCAGTCGGCGCGCGCTATCGGCACAACCATTTCTTGGGCAGGTGGGCAAGCGGAAGCAGACTGCCCGAAGCAGCAGCCGAGCAAGGCTGGGGGCAGATCCAGAAGTAACGGATTCATCCATCCGCCTTGCTATTGGTATAAGCCAAGACCAACAACAACCTGCGCCCACAACGGCAAAATATATACATAGTACTGCAAGTATGATCTCCAAATGCATACTAACAAGAACAGAGACCAACCAGAGCTCAGGATTCCAAATGCGGCTCAACACGACCCTGGTCGCAGTGATGCAACCCCTGCTCATCCCCGGATTGTGACCCACCCTCCCTTTGTCGCCATCGTGGGGGTAACTTTTGGCATTGGAGATGTGCTATGATCAGATTGGCCTGCCCCATTGTTAGCCATACAAAACCCCACGGTATATCCCTCTCACAGCAAGCACGCAATTGCTATACATAGTACAAGGTACACAAGCTTGACAAGGCATCACGGTGTGTGCTTGCTCAGAATGGTATGGACCGGCGCCATTTCCTAATTTCTTGGGTTCTTCTTCCGAGACAAAACCACGCGGCGCGGTTACTCCCGCTTTTGCATTCTTTTGCTAGTGCTAGTTCCTCAGTCAGGACGTGCATGCTTGATAGACTATTTTATACTTTGAAAAAGAGCCGCACTAGCCTGCAAGATCTATCTGAAGGGTGGTAGTTTTCTACACACAATGACTGCACATACCTGAACGAAAACGTAAAGTAAGGAGTGTCATCTGCAGAGCACAAAATCAAAGTCTTTGCCCCTTATCGCAAGGCTGCCCAATCGGCACCTTCTTTTCCTCGCCTGGTGGCAGAATAACAATCGTGATTGCTGAGGCGATTGCAGATGCAGCAGTTCTCCATTATGCAGTTTCACATCTCTCAGATATGCATGCTGCCCTGGGCTGCAGCTTCAAACCGCTCCGTTGCTGAGCAGCCACGTGGTTGTTCTGCGCACCTCACCCAAGCTTTTCCTAATTGGATGCACAACACAACATGACACGCCACGACACAGCACGGCGTGCCACTTTGGCACATCAAAACCTGACCATCTCTGGGTGAGGAGCCCTTTGTTGGCTGGCTGGCTGACCGGCTGACCGGCTGGCTGGCTGGCTGGCTGGCTGATTCGCTGCCCTGTTTACTTAGTGGGCTACTGTTTGGATGTACACAGCAAGTCGCAGCCTCTCAGAGTGGTTCCCCAACCCTGGCTGCACATGACAGCAGCAACGCCAACAACTTCAACCTCAACTCAACCGCAACCTCCTTCTCAAGTCATTTGCCTTGGAGTGAGTTTACTTCTCTCTTTTGGCATCGCTCATTCGTCCTCTCGCCCGCCCGCCAAAAATGTGTCTTACCACCACCGATTCCGACAAGCCCTTTCTCGCGCGCATCCGTCCGCGACTTTCGCGCCCCAAACCAGCTCCATCACCAAGCCATCGACATCATCGTCACCACCATGCCACGCCGACTACCGATCACGCCTCAGGTTCTCCAGTGCCTACTATGACCACAGCCGCAGCCACAAACACAGACACAGACCCAGCAGCACACCAGCGTCGCCCAGCCCCCACCTCCTTCCTCTCCCTCCCCACCGAGATCCGCCTCAAGATCTACCGCTTCCTCTTTGCCGACATCGCCGCCAGCCTGACAGACAACCTCTTCGCCACCTTCCTCATCTCGGACAACACCTACGACACCACGTCCAGCCACAAGCAAGCCTGCCAGTGGACCGTCCAAGGCGGCTGCGCCCGTGTCACAATGACCACCTGGATGTGCCGCGACCACGGCGACGCCATGCAATACCTCAACTCCCGCAGCGTCTTCCTGCAGCCCAAACTGCTGCGCTTCTTTGGCCTTTCACGGTTTGAACTTGCTTTGATCCAGCACCCCAGGTTCAAGGCTGCCGTGGACAGGGCGGCAGCAGCGTCGGCGGCAGAGGCAGCAGCAGTCACTACCAACTCGGCCAACAATGACCACGACTACGGACACAACCAGCCAGCGTTTCGGCTGGGAACCGGCCTCACGCCCATCCTCTCCACCAACCGCCTCATCGCCTCCGAAGCCCTCGATGTCCTCTGCCAGTGCGCCGAGTTCGTCATCACCATCACAGGCCGCCCCGAGGCAGACGTGGGCCTGCGCGACGTCTACACGCACATCAAGGGCATGGACAGTCCGCATCTCTTACTCGCGAGTCGCATCAAACTGAACATCCTGCCCTACCAGGGCCTCCCTTTTGAAAACACGCGTGCTTTGCTTCTCCCCACCATCCCCACCACGGCCACGGTTGGGTCCGATTCCGCTGCTGCTGAGGGTGCACCGTCCCCCAACTCCTCCTCCTCCGCCCGGCCCCCGTCACCTTCCAGGGCGTCCTCGCCCTTTGCGGCACGATACCCAGCGGGGTCCAACAACGCAGCGAGCACAGCGGCACGGCTGCTCAGCCGCCTCGAAGCCGTGCTGGACGTGCTTGCGCTCAACTCCAAGTTGCAGTGCCTGGCAGTCTACATTGACCACTCGTGTGTCTTGTTCCGCGGTGTCAATCAAGACTGCGCTTCCCGTATCCTGGACAGGATCCAATCCAAGCTTGGCGCAAGGGCGAATCGAGGTGCATGCAGGGTCAAGATTTATTTGGGGGACATCCCCGAGGATGCGTTGAGTGAGGAGAGGGTGAGGGAGGCCGCGGGTGCTGTGAATGGGTATGTCCAAGGTTTTTTTCTTCTTTTTTTTCTTCTTTTTTTTTTCTTCTTTATCTTTCTCTTCATCTGGTCCTCCCCGCCTTTGACGTTCCAGGTTCTCATCTTCATGATATTTCACCTCGAGAAAGTGGAAAGAAATGGTTGTTTTACAGAGCCTGCCCTGTTCGCTAACTCATTCTTGTGTGAAAACCAAATTGATAGGGAATTCTTGGGACGTGGATACAAAGTCCTTCAACCTACTCGTCTGCGGTACAAGGCCAACTCGGCGAGTCGACGGCTGTGGAGGGTTTGAGCGTCCTGAACCTGCACGTCCCTCTATTTTCTTCTTTTCTTCCCCCCCCCCCTCCCCCAACCTACTCATTTATTGTTCGGTGGTGGTGGTGTGGGGGGGGGGAGCCCGGGTCGTCGAAAAGCAGTTGTACCGCAAAATTAACCCGGTTGTCTCATCGCATGGGTAACATGGGGTGGTATGATCATGTGCGTTTATTTGTTTGATGCATGGAGATACGCAGAGGACGCGTAATGGGATCTGGAAATGCCTTGTTTTCATGGTAGCCGACTGCATATGGCGGCGTTTGAGATTTTTGTGGTTGCGACCGAGGTAAATGGTATGCGTGATTGGCTAGAGCACAGGCTTCGCGGCTCAGAGTGTGTGAGCGGATAGGATAAGTGGTGACAGTTGAGGATACAAGTACCCATGGGTTTTCAGCCCCATTGTGCTCTTCTCTAGTTGATTGTTTGATTGGAGAGGCTCGGTTCGAGGCCTCGCCTAGAATGAAATGGTACATGCACTCTCGCTGAATACTTGAGCACCACCACGCGTACCTCATCCCCCATCTAATGCGTATACTCCATCCTCCCCTCGCCAATCGCATCCCAAAACTCCCTCGCAATGTCCCTCTGCCCCTTCTCATCCGCCGCACCCCGCACCGCCAGGTACACCCTCGCATCCAGCGCCGGCGGCTCGAAGCTCCCATCCCCAGGCGGATTCCCACTGTACATGACCCCGCCGGCCTCGCGCAGTATACACCAGCCGGCACACACATCCCAAGCATAGCAGCCGCCTTCCCAGTAGAGATCGACCTCCCCGCTCGCCACAGCACACAGATTCAGCGCTGCCGAGCCGAGGCTGCGCAGGCTGTGCACCATGCTCCCGCCCGTCTCTTTGCTTGCGGCGAGGTGGCGGAATACCCGCGTTTTGAGGTCGTAGTTGGGCCCGTCGCGGGAACTGCCCCATTCAATGGCCACGAGGGCGTTGGCGAGGCCCTGGAGGGGTGGTGCTGTGGCTGATGATGCTGTTCCCTGAGCTGTAGTGGCGGTGATGGTAGTAGGAGTAGAAGTAGTACTGCTGCTGCTGCTGCTGCTGCTGCTGCTGCCACCACTACTCAAGGGAAGCTTGATTTTCTCGGAAGGAGTGGTTAGCCCGCCCTTTGCAGAGAGTGCGGCGTTGCGCTGGAGGTACGCGCCGCCACCGCGAATGGCCGTGTAGAGGGTGTCGAGAAAGGGATTGTAGATGACGCCCACGGCGGGTTGGCGGTCGACGGCGAGGCCGAGAGAGATGCAGGCGTGGGGGAAACCATGGAGGAAGTTTGTGGTGCCGTCAATGGGGTCGACGATGAAGGTTGGGTGGGGGGTGATTTTGGTTTCGCCGGCGACGTAGGTTTCTTCGCCGACAAAGGAGAAGGCGGGGTAGAGGCTGGAGAGGCGGGAGGAGACGTGGCGCTCGACGGCTTGGTCTGTTTCGGTGACGATGTCGACGGCTGAGTGGTGTTGCGTTGTGTTGTGTCAGTGATTGGTGCGAGACGAATGGGATTAAAATGCGACGGCGAATGGTGAGGAGCAGTCGAGGAGACACTTCGATGAAGAAATCACGGGGACGGCGAGTTTGAAGTGACAAGAAATCAAGAAAGATGGCTCACAGTTCAACTTGGTATCCGTCTTGATGCTGTTTGGATTCGCTGCAGTAATCATTTGCCCTGCCTCAAAGGCAATGGCCACGAGGTTATCGTGAATTTCCTGGAGGTTGATATCTGCCATCTTTTCTGGCAACCCACTCTCTCTGGTCTTCTCTTGGGTTTGAGCTGCGTGAATGTATGAGAGTCTGGTTTGCTCGCAGTAAACAAATTGTTGAGATGAACGGTGCTGACGATGTTTGTAAGTACAGAAGTGAGATGAAGCGAGCGAGTGAGTTTATACGTAGTACCCGCTGAAGCTCTTACAGAGCCAAGGGCACCATGACAGGGCTTAGCTATGGATACCCCTGTTCTGGAGTGTTTGCGTAACAAGTACCTTCGTACCTTGGAAGTACCTTGGTACTTAGCTGGGGATCTTGATAGACTGCCCCAGAGTACTTGCTCAAGAACACGCAGTTTCCATATTGTACATAGTATAGGGAATAATTATCTGAGATTCGTATATATATATACAAGGTGTGTAATCAAGTATGAGAGAACATCCAACAAATCGGATAGCGAATTTCATGCTCTAGATAGACACGAAAATCCAAGCAAGAGCCACGGCTTTCCACAAGATCAAAAAAACCACCAAAAACTGGCGACCCTACACCAACTTCCTTCAGTATTCATGTCCGTATATTACTTGACGTCACTTTTGCGTATGCATAAGCCGTACTACTGTAGATCCAGGGTCTACACATGATGGGCAAGACTGGACGGACGACTAGCTAGGAATGTTACTTACAACATTGAATCTTGATGTGTGAGGGAATAGTCAGGTATCCCTCTAGCCCAGGTAGGTGTGCTATACCAGACATATTTGCACGTAGCTTCAGCACTCAGTTCAATTTCTACATAGATTTCAATCTCCCATTCAGCTGCGCAGTCCTCAAGTATATACTACCAACTCACAGGAGACCATCCCCGACTCGTTCCCCATCCCGTCTCCTCCATCTCAAGGCTTAGAAAAGTTCTGATTCAGACAGTATAAGATTCACAATCCAGCCAGCCTTTGACCACGGTATATAGACAACAACAACTATACAATTATTCCTAATACCCTGTTTCCTATTTCCCGTCCGCGTTTGCTTCCTTTCCTTGTCCAGAGCCACTTGCGCAACCCGGAGAGCCTTTGCGGCCTTGACCATCAAGTAAGACAGTAACATCTTCAAATAAGTACAATTGGAAAAGCAGAACCTGACCTAACCCAAACTCCAGTTCACTCCGTCTTCCGTTCCCCTTCTGATCCAGAAACCCCATAAGGGTGGGCAGGAGAAGAAAATGGAAAGCAGTAACAGAATCTCAATCCTTCTTCAACCAAGGACAGGAGAAAAAGAGAAAAGGAAAAAGGACGAGGTGGTTGCAGAGATACCACCACCGAAAGCGGGTGACAGCTTGGGAGGAACACTCTCCTTGAAGGTCGTTCAGTTGTAGCTCCATAGAGAAACCAAACTCGGAATGCTTTTCTTTCGCTGTCATTCAGCGTCGATATCCAGCACGTTGTTGCCCTAACCGTCACCGTCGCGGGCCATAACACAATCACACCTCCTCCGTAAAAATACTCCGCCTCCCCGTCGGACTATTCGCCCTCTTGCCTCCAGCACCACCACCATGTCCTGCCTCTGCACCCTCCATCGGCCGCGGACTCACCCCCCTCAAACTGATATTCGCCGGCTCCGCAGCATCGTCATCAAAGGGATTGCTCCGTGGCGCATCCCCACGAGCTCGCTGCTCCGCCCCGGATCCATTGAACGTCCCCGGCGTCGTGGCCAAATTCATAGAGTACGTCTCAGCTCCACCGCCGCCACCACCACCAAGCTCATAAACCGAATGATCCCCCTCACCATAGGGCCCAAGCCTGCGGCTACTACCAGCCCCAGCCCCAGCCCCACCCCCGTGATGCAATCCCAATTCCTGCTCTTCATAGTATCCCCCCGGTCCAAAGGTATCCGCCTCGGTGCCAACGCGTGCATCCCACGCCTCATCCGGGTCCAGCGCGCCGAATCCGCGACGGCGGCCTCCGCCTGCGCTCCCCCCCGCCGAGTACCCGCCTCCGCCTTCGTATGCGCCCGCAGCGGAGCGGTTTCCGCTGTTCTTGAGCTTGGCGAATTGGTCGCTGAACCAGCCTTGGATGCCGCCTGATCGGGGACCGGATGCGCCGTAGGAGCTGGAGGAATGGTGATGGTCGCTTTTGAGAAATGGGAGGAAGGAGGTGAAGGAGGGTGGGGGGAGCTGTGGGTTCGGTAAATGTTAGTTGAGTCGATATTCGTCTGCAGAGACGAAGCAAGAGAACGACAGAGAACAAGACACGGGCCTGGGGCAAGAGGAGCAAGAACAAAACATACGCCCAACTTCTGTGCTCGCCAGCGGGTGTAGCCAACCCAGCCTATGGCGGCCACGGCGGCGAGCACGAGAATGGTGATGATGATCGCACCGGCGGTGCCAACCATGTTGAATGGATCTTATCGCTCCTGCGGTTTTTGTTGTTTTTTTGGGGGGCAAATGGTTGTATGCGTTTCAGAACAAGGACCGACAAGTAAGCAAGCGTTGGCTCGTTCGCTCGCAGTGTGGCTCTATCGGGGCCTGCTGGAAGCAAGCCAAAAGAGAAAAAAGATCCCCCCGATCCGAAGCGAGGGATGGAGGATGCGAGATGCGAGATGCGAGATGCAGCAGCGTACGTGGTGACGGTGATGTCAAACAAACAAGTTTTGGTCGGCTGTTTTCTTCTTCTTCTTGGGCTATTGACCAAGCTGTGGAGTTGGCTGTTGGGAGGAGATGCAGTGTGACTTTGTAAGTTGTGTTGTCGGGTCTGCCTGACTGACTGATTGACTGACTGATTGCCCCAGCTCATGGTCCGACGAGGCGGGTGGACTGGCCAGGAGAGGGCAAAGTGGTAGGCTGGGGAACTTTTGGGCTTTCGCGGTGCTTACTACCGCTGTTACCCTAGCTAGCATGTAGTGCTGGGCACCCTCTGTAGCGTCTTTTTTTGTGACACTGCCTCATTTACATAGTACGTTCAGTTGCCCATCCCAGCGGGCTGAGCGGATCCTCCAGCACCCATACGTCATGCGGGCTGGTGGCCCAAGCTCCTCTCTGTGTGGATATCCCTGCAAGTAAGGTTGATATGTACCGTCTACATAGTACATGGTGGAAGTAGACAACCAAGTACCTAGGTATCTCTCCTAGTAGATACTGCATCCGCCGTCGTCCTCCTTCACTCAAGGGGCACAAAACTCGAGTATGCAAAGTAGCAAATGGAACATATTATCCATCAAGTCTAGGGGTATATTCGTTCACCAAAACCTATCGGCACCCCATTCGCCAAATCCCATCCCAGTCTACGAAAAGCATGAACTCCATTCGCCGCCCTTGCGCGCAAAGCCTAGGCTCTCGACAAAATCACCCAACGCGCACCGGCCGTACTCGTCCCCGCCACACGTCTCGAGCGGCCGCACACGGTCATTCACAATCACGCGCACCAGCTCCTCGGCGGGCCGGTCCGTGCACTGCAGCTTCTCCACGTACATGCGCGCAGCAAATGGCACCGTCCACGAAGCAGAGTACCAGTCCAGCTCCTCCACACTCTGCACCGTCGTGTTGGACAGCGTGCGCGTGTCGTTGTACAGGCCCATGGCCCAAAAGATACCCGTCATGTCGTTGTCGTGGCTGAAGTCGGCGTACAGCGCACGGTCGAGGGGGAAGGTGGCGGCGTTGTCGTCGAGCGTGTGGTTGGTGCTCGTCTCGTCAACGACAGCCTTGCCCGTCAGCCTCGCAATCAGCTCGTTGGTGAAGCCCACGCCCTGCGTCGGCCCCAGCGGGTTGCCGCTGCCAAAGCCGTAGTATTTCCCCAAACTCTGGTAGTAGTCGTAGCTGCGCCACTCGTCCTGCGTGAAGAGATCGCAAAACTCGGAGATCTGGCCATCCACGTTGGCGACAGTGACAAAGGGACACAGGTCCATCATGTAGATCGTCTCGGTGGCAGTGAGGTTCACACCCGGCAAGTTCTGGTTCAGCCGTGCTGTAATGTTGCGCGTAAAGATGCCAGCCCACACCGTCTGCGCACTGGTTGAAATATCCGAGTCAGGACCGTCCTCAAACGCCGTGCACAGCCCGTGGTCCAGCGTATTGTTGCTGCCCGTGGTCTCGCTAATCACCACCATGTTATAAGGGTACCCGCCATCGCCAACTGCCTTATTATCCGCGATTCGGGCGGCATGAAAGCCTTGCGTCCAGTTCTTGGCCGACTCCACCACGCGGGCCTCGCCCGACGAGCGCACAAAGAGTTCATACTGCTCCTCGCCGCGCTGCGCCAGGGCCTCGTAGCGCTGGTAGAACTTGCGTCCCGAATTGATGAGTTCTTGCTGCCCAAAGGTCGTCAGCTGGTCTGCGCCCAGCGTGTACTCAAACTCGCTCAGAAACTCGTAGCCGGGACCATAAGATGTTGCGCTGCTCTTGATGCGGTTGACGGTGGCGTTGTAAAGGAGCGTCTTGCTGGCCGTAGGGTCGCGGGCGCCGTGACGGGAGAGGATCTGCGCAAAGGTGACTGTGCATCCATCTGGGACTGCGTCCGATGATGCAGGCGCATCAGTTTGGTTGACAGAGAAGTAGGGCGCATATTGGCCCCAGTAATGCGAGATTTGAGGAGAGCAGGTGTAGCCGGCGTCAACTTGGTCGCAGGAGGCGGCGGTCTTGGCTGTCACCACCCGGCTGTGGAGGGAATGCAGCGTTAGTACTCAAAATTTCGCATGAGCTGTACTTTGAAGGAAGTAAACCGGGTAGACAGGGTGTCATGAGGGCGGGTGAGATGGGACGGAAGGATAAGGGCAACGGGAAACAGGCCGTAGACAGGGCATAAGAAACAACCGGGCCAAAACATTACATACACTGTCGCCGCAACCAAGTACCAAAGAACAATCGTAGCCATGGCAGCCATGCTAAACTTCAAGACGCGATGATGATTGCGAGCCCAAAAGGAGAGTGTCTCGTGGGCTTCTGTAACTGCCTGGCGACCGGGCAGCCGGCTGTACTTGTAGTTTTTGCGCTCCTGTCCCTCGCCCTCGCCCTCGTCTGCTTGTCCTCGCCCTTGTCCTCCTCCTTCTCCTCGCCGTCGAATCCGCGGAATGATCTTCAACATCTCCACCAGGCGACCCCCAGACCACCAGCGCCGAGCCATATAGCGGCTGCGCGCGTTTCAGTATGTGCGTGCGTATATCGGGGCTTTTCTGTCGTCCGGGTGTTGGATTGACGGGGCGGTGTGTCCACAGTCCCCCCGCTCTCTTCTCTCTTTGCTTGAAACTAGCTGTACTTTGGTAGTAGGGAATACCACCACTGCCACCCAAACTAGCTCAGCCGAGCAGCGAATGCAACCGCAGCCCGCCTACACGCGTCCTTTCTTGGAACGACACCCAAGCAGGCAAAGACAACGACACAACGTGGTGTCTGTGGGGCTTGCAGCCTCGTCCATCAAGCTGCGACTGTCGCTTGCCTAGCCTCAGCCGGAAAACCGGCAGCGGGTATCATGAGAAATTATCTGCGTGCCAATAAAAGAAGTAAAATTGATTGCAAGGCTGGCCAGCAGTCCTAGACAAACAAGCTCCAACACGGGCATGCGCAGGGCTCGACCGAGCCGAGGATGGGAGCGGAGTCGTGCGTGTCGGATCTTGATACTATGGTAGCTGTAGAAGCAGGGCAGGGCCGGGGAATGGAGCAGCAAGCGATGTAGAAGTCCAAATGGACGAATGCTTCCACCCACGTGCCCGCTCAGACGGCCTGGGATGGGAAAGCCAATTCGCGGGGGTGGAGACTTGGCGGGGTTCCACTGCAGCAAGAGCGAAAAATGCACAGAAGACTTGTCATCATGTATTATGTACCGCCTACCAATGTCTCATTCTGCAGTGTCAGTCGCCTTCCTGGCAAAGAAAACATGTGGTGCTATATATGTGCAAGTGGTATCCTGGTATCAAAATTCTCACAGCCTGCTGCCAATACAAACAGTGGCAGCTGTGGGGCAGTACAGCAATAACTGGGACAAAGTGTCCAACATTCAACACTGCCCTTATTTCCAGAAAAAAACCAAAAACCCCTGCAGCCAGACTTGAGGGAAAAAGATGCCTGAGCACGAAAAGCCACCGTTGACCACGTGCCCTCCTTCCATACCT
This sequence comes from Coniella vitis, assembly GCA_011317545.1. Taxonomy (NCBI): domain Eukaryota; kingdom Fungi; phylum Ascomycota; class Sordariomycetes; order Diaporthales; family Schizoparmaceae; genus Coniella; species Coniella vitis. The sequence goes on from WUJK01000009.1 coordinate 1,713,760, forward strand.
ATCATTAGCTCATGTACACCCATGTCTTTTGTAAAGAGAAAAAAAAACAAAAACAATATCTCTTTCGGTGTCGTGCTGCTTGACGACAGCGTTCCCAGACCTCCACAGTCCCACATCGGGGTTCTGTCATCAAAATGCGATACCCACACTCATGGGCCTGGGCCCTTGCAGCGGTGACTGCACAGGATACTGCCGGATCTGCACCCTCGTCTCACTCTTCTCTTCTACCGGCACCGTCGACGACTCTTGAATGCTGCTGACTGCCTCGCCACCCCCCAAGGCCCCAAAGGTCTGTCGCCGGCCCATCAAAGCCAGATTAAGACTCTTGCGCGATTCGCGTGCGTACGTCTTTTCAAACTGCGACTGCACCCGAAGCGCTGTCTCGGGCGGCGTACTGCCCGGCGACCAGTGCGTGCTTGTCGCCACAGTCATTGTGCCGCCACCCGCAAGGCCATCGTCAGAGCTGTAGACCGAGCCTGAAAAAGGCCGCGATACATCCGACACCGAGTCGAAGCTGCTTCTCCGTCCCGTGAACATGGCCGACGGTGGAAGCGACTGGTAATAGCCGTCCCTCTCCGTCAGTGCTCGCGGCGCATTCGTAGTCGAATCACGCGAGAATCTGCGCGAATGTCGCTTGGAAGGTGACGCCTGGCCCGAGTTGTTCTCTGTACCCGCCGGGAAGAGCCAGTCAGACACCCTGCTGAACGATTTTTTCTTGCGCAGGGGCGGGCGCAGAATCAATGGCAAGGGTGGTGCCAGTGGCACGTCAATGTCGATGGAATTATCAATGATTCTGGGGCTCGTTTCTGGTGGATGTGAGTTGAATGCTGAGCGGCGCACAGCCGATGGCGTGTCAGGTGTGGGGGGTGCTGCTGCTGCAGCAGCAGCAATGGTAGAGAAAGAAGAAGTGAACACGAAAGCAGCAGGCCATTTCGGTGCTCGGAAAGAGGTAGAGCGCTCTGGGAAAGATTGAGGCACATGCGCCAAGGGCAAGGGCGGAGGCTCAAATGCTACCTGCGATGAAGGTGCAGTACGCGGTCGGTCGATGCTGACGCGCTCTGCAAACGATGGCGCCGAGGGTGGCACAATCGGGACTGGCGGCATCGGCTCGTCTGTGCAACACAGGTTTAGTATGTCTCTTGTGCCCTGAACCCGATAGCTGGCTACGCCTGCAACACTTACCTGGATCGTACGATGTCGATGGTCTGCTCAGACATACGCTGTGCCGTGACTTGACCGATTCAATCTCTGCATCTAGCATATCTCTCTCAATGATGGCACTGGCGATCCGCTCAACAATAGCCTCGACACTTGGTGATGTGTATGCTCGCGGCCGTGTCTTGGCACGCGGCGGTATCCTTGGTGGGCTCTCCTCTCCGATGCTGACAGTCCTCATTGAGTTGCCATCGACCAATGGCCGGCGGGGGATATGGAAGGACATGCTTGAAGCGTCTCTGGACTGCGCCAGCGTGGTCTCATCGTCGTCAAAGACATCTCGGCTCCGGCCCCGCACGGCTTGAGGCGGTGACACAGACCGTTCGCGACCTGCAAAGTATGGCAGGAGGGGTGAGATTCTGTTGTCTGCGGTTTGGTAGATGCTGAGCTGCAGCGGCCGAAACAGGGGTGCAGTACGAGGGCCATCCGGGACGGGTCCCTTGAAGTTCACGGCTCCTGAGCCAACGTGCCGAAAGTTGGAAGGTGTCGATATCCGCGGCCGGCGCGCTACCAATCGCTTCCTTTTGCCAGAGAAGAAGTTCCAATCAATCCAACCCATGGCGTCCTGGTTGTGAGATGTTTCTGTTGCCGCGGTGGCTCGTTGCTTCTGTAGCTGCGCTGGAGCTGCCGGTCGGGGAGGTTCGGCCTGGGGCGGTGGGGTTGGCCTGGGTTGTTCGTAGTATATCTCGTAGTATGCCTTCTCCGGGTCGGACAGGTCGACGACTCTTCCTCGAGGAAGCCCGCCGTCTTTGCGTCTGTTATTTCGGGTATGGTAGATGTGATGTTCGTTTTCGTCAGTCGTGTTGCTGGAGCAAGGAGCGAACAACCACCACTTTATGATATCCAAGCAGCCACGCGGCTCATCACTCATGATGTTGCAGTGTACAACGAGAGGTCATTCATAATCAAGCGGAAGAGAATATCCAAATAGCAAAAATGACAAAACGAAAGACGGCCAGCGAGTCAGACTGTGCGCAACCTCAGGAACCTGAGGCTGAAGAGAAGGAAAAGCCAAAGAGCGGAACTCCTTTGGACGTGGGCAGGAGAAACGAACAGAGGTGGACCGGCATGACCAGATCTAACCGGGAGAGATCTCACGACGAGAAAGGAGCGGACGGGAGCAGAATGGCGAAGCTGTGTGGCATGCGCCCAATCTTTATCGGGAGAGAGCAGCCCTACCTGCGCAAAGCGATTGAATGGGGCCCGTTCTCTTGCCATGTATTCGGGGCTTCCAGACGCATGCCTAAAGCGACAGGTACTTTGCTCTATTCTGCTCTGCTCGATGTGTACATGCTGAACACAGGACCACCACACCCCTCAAACTTCCTACGTACACTTATCCGTGGTGGACAAGATGGTAAAGATAGAGTAGGGTCGGCCTGGGCCAGGGCGTAGCATCGCTGACTGTGTGGGAGAAGCAAAGAAGGCAGAGTGGTTGCTGGCCGGATGGAGAGGTCTCATTCTGCAGCCTGTGATAGGTTGTGCAGGATTGGCCGAGGGCCAGTCGGCGCTTACCGGCCAGGGTCGCGGTGATGCATGCTAGTGCTGCGGATGGCTGGCAAGCGTTGGCGCTACACGCTACAGGCCAAAATAAACACGGCCCCACAGGCGTGTCGGGTGGGCAATCAAGTTGAGCGAGTCGTTTTGTCTCAGAATGCCCTGCTCAAGTCACCACCCACTGCGACTCGTGCAGAGGTATCCTCTGGTATCTTCACTCTAGCTTTCGCAGACTGCGGTCAACCCTCACAAAAGATTGGCTCATGGGATCCGACGCTTGTATGCATGTGGCAAATGTGCAGATAGCAGCTGACCCCCCCCCACCTTTCGAGCGGTACCTTGTGCAGCAACAATGTATTCTGCAAACTGCAAGTACTATGTATACGAGGCCGTCTGATCAACAAAAAACCACAGCTACTATGATGAGGCCCACGACCTTGCACATTAACCTGAAAACGGACAGGAGGGGCGGCAGAGGAGATGAGAAGGACACAGTAGGCGCTGCAAAGAGCCAATACAAGTCTTTTTTGGGTATTACGCCAGCCGACCACTGACAAACATCCTTGCTGAATGAGACATGGCAAAGATGCTGTCACTGTCAAGATCTGGTGTTGCTATTCTTTTCTGAAACCAGGGCCATTTCTTTGGGTCGAAAAGGGCGAAACGAAGGGCCGGAAGTCAAGTCAACAAAATTCTGGTGCAACATCGACATGGCTTGGGGCGAGCGGGAAGCAATGCAGGCCAGAAAGGCGGGCCTTTTTTTTGGGGGGGGGGGCAGGTGACGAGCGGCAGGACATCGTGGAACGGAAGGCGCCACCTGCAGCGGTCTTTGTCGGTGACTCCATCTCACTGGCTGCGTGGTGGCCCGGCAGTGTGCACAGTCGCTGCTGCAGCGGCCCGCAATTGACGACGTGTGGCTCCATGGCAGCAGCCAAAGCATAGCCGGGGAAGCCATGGCGTGGATTGGCTGGCGATGACTCGAGTTGCCCTGGCACCCGCATGGCGGCTTGCATTTGTGGACATGTGTAAAACGGAGTGACATGTTGAACAGCCAGCGGACCGCAATGTCTGGGCCAGAAGGTGGATGTGAATGAAAACGCGGATGTGGATGCAAACGCACCGTGGCACAAATGAACAGGCGTCTAGTGTCTGGGATCCAAAGAGCCGTCTTTGAACCGCCAGCAGCGTCCGCACATGAGGCGCGGGGACGACGGCTGTTGCGAGCAGCATGCAGAGACTGGCTATAGATTCGCCCAGCTGTCGTACGTCTCTCGGTTTCCCGTCTTCCGTTTGCTCCCCGCCTAAGAATAGCAGGAATGGCAAGTCGCTGCGGTGTCATGCGAGGCCGCCATCTCGCTGGCCTAGCCGAGATTTGGCAGGGTTGCTTGTCAGCGTGGCTCTGGTCGAATCCTCGTGGTGTTTGCTGATGGTACCCTAAGGCGGCGTGGCTGACGGGCTATCACCGCTGTGCCTGCCAGACACTGCCGACAAAAACCTGGCTAGAAGCGGTGATTGGCCTATAAGCTTGTTAGAACGGAGCGTATGGCAATGGCTGGAGCTCATGATGGAGCCATGAAAAGGCTTTTCTGGCAGAAAGATCGTCCAGCCTTGCCAGCCACCGCAGCCTCCCTAGCCAATAAGCGAGTAGAAAAGGTCGCTATGAACAAAGTGTAATTTGGTAAGAGAGTGTACTATGTAGGGTCTGAGAGTGGGAGAAAGACTCTGGCTGGTGGATTGCAAGTAGCTGACTTGTTGGCAACACCGCAAGTGCTGCTGGTCTTGTTGGATTGGAACTGTTGCATCAATTACGAATTTCAAACGCTTGTTCTGCTAGCCTTATGTAAGCAACTAGTCTTTCCATCCTGTTGTATGTGCCAAACTTGAGAATGGCATTACTACCTAGGTATTCGCTACATAGTATACATAGTAGAGACGCTTGGATGATCATGCCTTCTGGGCTCTCTCGCTTCGATCGTGGATCCCAGCTTTTCCTTCCCGTCTCAATTCTCGAAAACACATGAAGGTATCCGCATCAGACTCCGGAGGTTTGGGGGCCACGTCCGAGTAGTGTCAGATCGTGAATAGAAACTTCAGTTCTGTCCAATCACGCATGCGGATCTTGCAATGTGTATTGAAAGTATAATTCAACCTTGAATACTCGAGACACCTAGTGTGGTAGGCAATGGGGCTTGGAACACCAAAGTACACGAGGTACCGAGATGGATAGTATCCGCTTGATAGTGCTTGACTGGATAGTGCTTGAGTGAGCTTCGGCTGCTCCCTGCCTGCCGGACACTAAGCCTAAAGTCTGGTACATAGTACACAGCCGTCAGAGCATGGTGCCGTCATCCTTGTGTCTGTGCCTGTGCTGCAGCGCGTTTCCCAAGTGGACACGTTCCGCAAAGTCAAAGGACAGACAGCTTGTCTCTAATATACTGCGCCAACGATTTGGCGCAAACCGTGTCACCAAGTCCACCTAGCAACTTTGCACCCAACACCCAAGCCATACCACGCACCCGCAGCCTTATACAATCGGGTTTCGTCCTAGCATCATACACTTTAGTTCGTCCTCGTGCGCTTTACACACCAACATATCCAAATGTCTGGACCAATGCCGCCCCCGGGCGGAATGCCGCGACCAGGTCAAGGCATTCCCATTCTCCTGCCTCCTGGCATGCGCATCCCGCCGGGCCAGCAACCCACCCCCGAGCAGATCGAGCAGATCAAGAAGTTCCAGATCGAAGCAAAGAGGAACTTTGAGGCTCAGGTTGCCGAGCAAGCTGCCAAAGAAGGCGTTCCTGTCGAAGTGGTGATGCGACGTGCCCAACAGCAAATGCAACAGCGCATGCAGATGCAGATGCAACAGAGGATGATGGCTCAACAACAAGCGGCGCAACAGGCTGCCCAGCAGGGTGGACAGCCAGGAGGGCAACCCGGACAGCCAGGCCAACAACAGCAGCAGCAGCAGCAACAACAACAACAGCAACAAGGCCAGGGACAACCTCAAGGGCAGCAGCAGCAACCCCAAGGTCCACGGCCTCAAGGCGGCCCTCAACCGGGTGTGGCTCAGCCCATCACTCCTGGACCCCCCAATCCTGTGGCGGTTGCCATGGCCAACTTCCTGCGAGGCCAGGACTTGAAGCTTCGTACATGTATCTTGAATGGCGAGCGCAAGGATATGTTCAGAGGTATGTCAACGCGTCTTATATTCATGCCCTTTTTGCATAACCCGGGCGCTGACCATTTGCAACAGTCAAAAGAGCCCTCCGCGCGTTGCAGACCCCTGCCTACGAGAAAGCCCGCAAGAAGAACCCTGCTCTACCCCAGATCACCGACCGAGCATCGCTCGAGAATGCCTTCAAGTTGCTGCCTATGTCCATGTTGGCACTCCGAGTCGAAAAGATCGATCCCAGCACCCTTCCCAATCCACCAAAGAAGCGTGTGAAAGGTCTCTGGAACGTAAAGATTGTGGGTCAGCAAGATGCCCTTGACGACATGTACTATGCTTGGTTGTACGAAGGCAGCCAGGTCATGCGCAAGGTCTATGCCATTTTGGCTCTCGTCGCGATCTTCACTGTGGTCCTCTACCCACTGTGGCCCCTGAAGATGCGTCAAGGTGTTTACTATTTGAGTTGGGGCTTCTTGTGGCTCCTCGCCGCCTTCTTTGCCATGGCCATCTTCCGCGTTATTCTCTTTTGCATCACCTACTTTATCTTGTCCCCCGGTCTATGGTTGTTCCCCAACCTCTGGGAGGATGTCTCATTCGTTGATTCCTTCAAGCCTGTGTGGGCCTGGCACGAAGTAAGTACCCTCTCATCTTGTTCAATATCGACTGGCCCGCTAGAGACTGACAACTTCTACAGACTGAAAAGAAGAAGAAGAAGAAGAAGTCTTCTGGTGGAGGCGGTATTGCCAACGCTCAGTCGACCTTCGCTGCTACTACCGGCCAACCGATGCCTGCGAGCGCGACTACCACGGCCACCGAGACTCAAATAGCGACAGGCTCTGAACCTCGGCAGAGAGGTGCGTACGAGGCTCCTAAAGTGGAGGAGCTGGCGGACGATGAATAGGCGGTTGCCTTGTTTCGCTCATCATTCTTGCGTGGACGGTTGCTTGCTATGGTTTGTTTTGTGGCTGCAGGTCAGGGAAGATGGTTCTCGTTATTGCATTCAAGGCATCCCTCGATAGCGTTGATGAGATAAGGACTTTATGATGCTTCTATTACGTGGACCCCCCAACACCAGCTTTGTTTAGTATAGCCAACATAACTTTGTTCACCGCCCAGCGCGCCATGGCTTTTGGCCAAATCTTGGCACGCAGACGTTCAGGCTTCGGATCCGTTGCCTCGTGAGTAATAATGAATAGCACCGGGTGAAGAAGCGCAGTTGCCCAAACTTCCACCTGTTGCGTTAGCAGCAACAGGAACCCCGTTTCTGTCCTGTGGCCTGCCAAAAACATGGTGATCTAGCCAAGATGTAAGTTAATTGATCTTCAACCCTCGAAACAGAAGCCCAGTCCCAATCGCAACATTGGGGAAGGGGGGGGGGGGAAACAATGACTCACAATACCAAACTTCGTTCAACACCGTATACCCAGCGTCCCCTGAACCAGCGCCCGCCGCAGTGGAGTTATACCGCTCACCCACACAAGCCAAGTACGGCACAGCGCCAAACGCCTCCGTCAGTGCTCGCTGGATGTCACCGAACGTATAGGTTGTGGTGTTGCTCGGCACAATGCCCTTGGCAGCGAGCCACTGGTACGTCGGCACAGTGCGGTACCAAGCAATAGCCGTCTGGAAGAAATCGACCACATCCTCGTGCTCAATGTACTGCGGGCCGTAGCAGGGAACGTCAAAGGTTGAGTAGCAGGTGGCGTGTTTGGAAAACTCGTGGCCCCAAAAGTCGGGGCTTGCCTGGCCTTGGGCGACCCAGTATCTTTGATTGTGTGTGAGTGAATCGAAGCAACCATGTAGATGGATCTCTTTGTTGGTGGATTCTACGGTGCATTGCTTTTTGGGATGTGAAGAGGAAACAGAGCAACCACGTACTTGTGCATGTAAGCCAACAGATCGTATCTCCCGAATGGCTCGAGAAAAGTGCCTATGTTAGGCCCCGTGTACGGTTCTACGGGCGTCCCGGAGGCGGTGCCGGTGGTGGTGTTTGGCGAAGGGTCCGGATCGTACTGACGGCTAGCGAGAGAGCATGGGTTGTAAGTACTCTCAGAACCGACCATCAAGAACGACAGCTTGAGAAGTCTGGCTACTCACCTCAAATCACAATACTGCGTATAGGATCCTGTATTTGATCGAGTCAGCAAGTCTTGGGCACTTCCTATGTGCTTGGAAACAATGAGCGTTTGTGGGACACAACACACCATTACAGAAATCAGGCCACAAGCCATGCAGTGTCCACGAGTTGCGCGGGAGAACCTGGCCCTGGGCTTCAAGCCCCGTGTAGGTATCCCAGTATTGAGTTGAGAGCTGAATCCCTCGCAAGCAAACATTGTTTAGCCTTTCTGTTGCATTGAGAAGGAAGATATACGACATTGACGCACAACTAAACCTCCAAATGTCTCGGTACAGCACGAGTCTGTGAGCTGGGGCTGTGCCTGTGCTGAGCAGGAGAGGATGGGATCGTCTGCATCGGAACAATGAAAATGAGTCTCTTGTTCGCACATAACAGAATAAGACACGTCGAGCAAACTTACGCAGCTGGCACGTATGGTTCGATGTGCTCTCATTGTAGAGGCTGGCAGTGGCTTGCTCAGCGAGCGAGAGCAAACCTGCTGCCACAACAGCAACAGGCATACGATAACGATGTGGAGGCATTTTGGCCAGCCGTTGTCCACAGAGACAATTGATCGTATAACACCCGTCTCAGCAAACGCAGATAGAATGGATGACACTGACTTTGGCCACGCTTGAGTATTGGATTTCCGCAGCCCTCAACGCACAAACTCGCTTGATCGAGTCCATCCTTCTAGCATATTTATCTACGAAAACATACCTGGTCAATCTCCCCACATTTTTTTGCCCCCCTCGTCTATTTTCCGCTCTTCCTTGATCGGATCACAGAAGAGGAAGCTCAAAGGGGGCCAGCTCGGTGTGCGGAGGTAGGCATGCATCTCTTGCTGGTCCCACATGTCGGCAACACGAATTCCTACAGGTCAGTCGCTCTCAAGCCGCAGTCGAGGTTGCCTCTTGGCGGTCGGTGAGCGGTAGCAGATGGCGATGCGCTGTCCATATACTATAGGCAATGTTGGTAAGCAAGACATTGGCCTTTCTACAAGCGCAAAAAGAAGCAGAAAAGGATCATCCAACGAATTGATACTTGATCCTAGAATTGCCACAAAAAGAATTACTCCCGATACAAGGTTATAGGGACAAAAATATAAGCAAAAAGGAACAAAAACATGCAACACCGGGTATTCGCTAATGGTCACCCACTTAACTACTAATCCGGCCCTTAGTGGCTTATTTAGGGGAGAGCGGACGGGATCCCAAGCTTTCCACTAGGTATGGTCGCATGTATTGGAGCTTGTTGAAGATAACGTTATATTGTCACATAAAACACTGCTGGGCACTGGCTTCAAGCTGCACAAAAGCGGTGGACGAAAAACAAAATACAACACGGCTGATAGGACAACAGACTATGACAATGGTGCTAACAAGGCTTGCGGAACCCAAGAACCGACAGACACTTTGCTGTCACAAGCTGTGGCGAGACGGGACACCTAAGCCTGGGGTATTTGACCAGACATCCAGGTATAGTAAGAGGCTGCTTAATACAAATTTTATATACTATGTATGGCTGACGCAAGGGACAAATAAAAGCACGCGCTGCTGGATCATTCTTAGCACTAAGTATCAAGTGCTGGGACAGTATCGCATATCCTCCTGCAGTTATTGGCATGTTACATAGTACAGGTCCATTTCCATGTTCAGATGAACACTAGAAGTGACCTCCCACAGGCGGCACCTACCATAGTACTTTACGCTCGCCAGGCCCCATGCTGGACTTAACAGTACAGGTGTAACCCCTGCACCCAGACCCCGCTGCCTACTTATGTACACACATCGGTCAAGTGACGTGCCTGCATTATGCTCCACTAAACAGGCGCTGGCTGTGGAGCGAGCGAGGGGTTGAGCTCATGCTATTCCAAGAGCTCTCAACAAGTTGAAGAGGGGCCCTTTTTCCAGTACTGACCTACTTGCCCATAAACCAACAACACAACACTCTCACCAACCACACCGACCATACCCAAGGCTCACTTACTTTCCGCCTTTACTCTTTGTTTCTCTGAGCCGTCATAAATCCCCACCTCCATATTCAAAATGTCTCAAGCAGCTTTCGACCAGGCCGTCATCGACTCCAAGAAGTTGACCTCCAAGCCCGGCCAGGACGACCTGTTGGCTCTCTACGGTACGAGCCGATCCATCCTCGTCACGGGCAGTCCAGTGCTTTCTTCGCTGGTTCACAACAGCATCTAACATCATGGTCTTTGTTGTTTCAATGCACAGGGCTCTTCAAGGTCGCAAACGGCGAGGACATCTCTAAGGCTCCCTCTCCAGGCACCTTTGACTTCAAGGTACACTTACGACACTCCGCATTCGTCGCCCTGCCCTGCCCTGCCCTCCCCCCCCTTTTTCCTCGACCTCAGAGCCGAGGCAATGGGCTGTCGTCACATGCTCTACCACCCTGCATACATAGGATACCATTATTATCTGCATTAAGGCCATGACGCTGACTCGCCTTCACCTCGTTGCAACAATAAACAGGGCAAGTACAAGAAGGAAGCCTGGCTTAAGAACCTCAAGGAGCTCAACGGCAATGACGACCCCGTCCCCACCGCTGAGGCACAGGAGGCTGCCAAGAAGAAGTACGTCGAGTTGATTGAACGGCTCAAGAACGAGCTGGGCTACGACGCCAACAAGAAGCCCGAGGAGGTTGGTGGAAACTAAAGCGAGTGAGTGGGCGTCCACTACGACGTGTGCTACACATGTACACAAACCTACGCGGTGCAGAAGATTCGATATGCGCAACGTTTGCTACGAAAGCGACGCATCAACAGGAATTGAACTTGGCTAGAGTATTACATATACACGAGAAGGTCTAAAGTTGTGTTATACCAATGACCGAACAAGCAACATGGACTTTGCAAGCCATGATTAGCGTCTGGTTCTTACTTGCGGCATGTTTGTGACACGGCATGCTCAACACAACAGTGAGCTTGCTGACACCTTTATAATCACGACACCCACCTACGTCCCTTCCAGTCCAGCTCGAAGTAATCCGCTGTCGCCACCCACGGTTTTTCATTTGGCCCATATGCTTGTAGGGGGAGGTTGTATGGGATGCGCAAACCGACGACTGCTTCTTCTTCTTTTGCATCATTGGGATCGGGCGTATCCTTGCCAAACGTCCCGACCATTTTTGCGTTGTCTGCGAAGAGAGAGGGCCACACCAGGACCCCGATTTCCCACGACGCAATCCACATTTCGCCAGTTGTACCGCTAACATCCCCGCCCCAGGCTTGTTTGGATACATTGGCTGAGGTGGTAAGGGCCCAATCGATCGACTTTTCGCCGTAGCGAATGTACGTTTTGATGTGAGGTGCTGCCCGTTTACGACCAGCTTCACGAATCTCGGCTCCGTCCTCCAGGGCTTCGGTCTTTTATTAACAAAGTGACGTGTATGGTTTGATCAAAACGGAGTGGAAGACTCACCTCGTCCATGTTCGGCGTCGTGGGCCCAGTGATGAAAAATCGGCTTCAAATATAGTAGCTGCTTCGCCTGCTGAACGGACTGTATCTTGGTGTGAATGGACGCACCTGATTCGTAACCATCCAAACTCCGACGGATTTCGTCAGGCGTGGGGAATACGACTTTGAACTGCGGCTCGTCCTGGGCTTTGTTTTTGGATGCTTTGAGTGACTGGAACAAGCTGCGGCGAAGCCAGGTATCTGTTGGACCCAGAGTTGCGATGCTCGAGATTTGTACTACAATGTCAGACTTTCCATCCTGCACGGGAACATGTCGCAGGCTTTCTTTGAGTGCTGCCCAACCCCATTTTGTCTCTTCCGTCTCATCATGAACCTGATGGCGGCCTGGCACAGACGCAATCAGAGCAGCCTTGACCGCAGCAAAATCATAGTTGTTCAGTTGTTTGGTAAGTCCCGGTATGATCCATTCCTTGCTTTCATATGCCTTCAGATAATTCAGCAGGTCTCTCTTGAAGCGCTCTCCGCTGCCAACGGCGAGGCTTGCGGTCTGATTATCATCGGGTGCTTGTGTTTGTCGATTCAGCGGCAGCAGAGGACTCCGCCATACAGCCTGCGTCATGTTTTTCCAGTCCCTTTCAATCATATTTGCAGTATGGATCACAACCTGTGCCGTGTCATCATGGCGGAATAAAATCAGCATCTTAGAGTGATGCGTGCCCCATTGGTCCGGCATGAAGGCACAGTGAAGCTGAACGTTCTTGTACCTGCGAGCTTGTTCCTGGATTACGAGAAAATGTGTGAGCTCGCGGTCGTATCATTTATATGTACACTAACCACTATCCCTTGGAACTCACAATAAGCAGCAACCGGCTAGGGTCTTCTTTCTTCCAAAAGCCATGTACAACGTGCACCCTAATTGCGTCCCTCATATCCTCATCAAGGGCGGCCATCAGAAAGTCGATATCGTGAAGATAGTTGAATTCGTAAACATCAGAAATGAGCGGGTCGCCCAAGATATCTGATAGAGTCACCGCATCGGTATTGGCAGCCTCGGGGAGATCGCGGATCCAAGTGAGCTGGAAGGGCGACTTGAAGACCTGGCCGGCTTCCCCATTGGCGACTAACGAAGAAGTCGGTGTCGCGTCATCTAAAACAACAATCGTAGGAGGACTCTGCTGAGAACGAAGCTTCTTCCTCGGAGGACTGATGGGGGTTGTCAGCGAACGAGGTAATGCGCCCGCCACTGGATGGGCACCATCACGGGCGCTCTCGTCGGTGCCGATACGGCGTCGTTTGGGCGGCGGCTCCATTGTGTCGGCGATTCTCTCGGTTTGGAGAATGAAGGACGAGTTGTAGCCAGCTGCGCAGCTGGCTTCGTTGTATAAGACAAATGTGGTGCTCTCTTGAATCGCAAAGTGCGCCGTGACATCGCCACCTCGCAAGTCGCTTGCTTGCTGTTGATGCACTAGGTACAGTACTTCTTGCATATGCGCTCGAAGTGGCAGTTGCGAAATGTCGATTGTTAGTGGGGGCCAAGGCTCTTAGTGTGGCTTGCTGGTAGCTGCCAAGTACCTGCTAACCGTCCAAGTCGCAATTGCAACTGCGGAAGCCACTGGCGGCTATCTCAATTTCAGGGGCCGCATGTAAGGAAAGGGCTGGACCGCGCTTCTGCTGGGGAGGCTGGCCGTAACCCAATAAGCATGGATTCTGGCCTCTACGTACATCGCAGGGCCCCAGCTGGGGACCAGGACCTGCCTGATAGCACCAAGCGACTGGGCATGACTTTCTTACTGCCCTTTTGCATCTACATAGTACTACAAACCACCGTCCACCGCCTGCATTTGTCGCGACTCGCTTTGGCAGCGCCCTCAGCTCTGCCGACCTAGCACTCACCAACGACTGAGCGTCACAGCGTTCTCTCTTCTCGCTGGTGCTGCGCACACAAGGTGAAGGAAGCCTGCCGGGTACGGTCACCAGTCTCTCACTGTTTGGTCGCCACCGCATCGCATCACACCAAGCCATCGCGCGGCCCCTTTGTCCTTCGCTGTCACCTGCGTCGCCGACATCCATCTGCTTTCCGCCAGGCAATTTTCAGGCTTCGAACCCTGCGCCGCCCCTATACACTTCGAAACCTGCCGCAGATGTCTAGGTAGCACGACAATCAAGTAGGCGACAACTCAAGAACACGCGAGGACGGACCGAGACACGTGTGCTACGAGGTCATTGAGCCTCGACCCCCTTTGTGCCATCCTGCCTGCCCGGTGGTCCTATCCATCGTTTGCGGTTGAGGACCGTTTGTGGTGCCTGCGCTGCCCTATCACTGCAGTGAGCCCGTAAACCATGAAGCTTTCTTCGGTGGTATGGGGCCTGCTCCTCGGGGCCGCGGTCCATGTGGCAGGCCAAGAAGAAGAGGAGGAGGAAATACCAGCAGACTATTCGCAAGAGTACACCAAGTTTGATGGCAAGACAGTGCCTCCAATGCTGGAACTCACGCCCGACAACTTTGAGAAAGAGATGCGAGGATCCAAGTACATGCTAGTCAAGCACTACAGGTTTGTCCCCTTCTACCCTTTCCCGTAGATCGGCTCTGAATGCGTTGGAGAGGTCCTGTTGCTGACCAACACATAAAATCATCACTAGCCCATATTGTCCTCACTGCCAGGACTTTGCACCAAATTTTCGGACCCTGTACGAATTCTACTACACCGAAGAGACCCCGGACCCAGCTTTATCATTTACAGAATACTACGACTGGCGGTTCGCAATGATTAACTGCATCGCATACTACGACTTGTGTATCAACAACGGTGTCAGGCACTACCCGACAACCATTCTATTCGAAGACGGCACTGATATTGGCAGCTGGACTGGCGTCAAGTCCATACAATTCCTAACCGAGCAAATAGAGCCTGTGCTCGAAAAGGCAAAACCTGGCTCCAGGCCAAAGACACCGTTACTTGTGCCCAAGGCGTACGACCAGCAGCGCCCCTCAGCAAACGGCGACTCGACGTCATCTACGTCCAAGTCCAGCACGCCAGGAGAGGTAGAGCTTCGGAACGCAGACAAACCTGGTGCCGCTGCCGCTGCCGCTGCTGCTGTTCCCGCTGTTCCCGCTGTTGCGGCCCAGGCTGTTGAAGAGTTGGCTGCGCTCAGGCCTCAGGATGCAGCAGCCGCACCAGCAGCCAAGGCCGACTCCAAGGCCGGTTCAACCAAGGCAGATTCACCTAAAGCTGCAGCACCCGCGCCAGCCAAGGTTGAGCCTGCGAAACCGACCAAGACCCCGAATCCCAAAGGCCTCTCGATCTCCCTAACTGCAGAGAACTTCCAGTCGATGGTAACTCTGACACAGGAGCCGTGGTTCATCAAGTTCTACGCGCCATGGTGCCACCACTGTCAAGCGATGGCCCCAGCCTGGGTACAATTAGCTAAAGAGATGCAAGGAAAGCTCAACATCGGTGAGGTCAACTGCGAGATTGAAAAGCGCCTGTGCAAGGATGCCCGCCTCCGTGGGTATCCTACGATTTTGTTCTTCCGAGGTGGAGAGCGCGTCGAGTACGAAGGACTGCGTGGTATCGGTGACTTTATCCACTATGCTGAAAAGGCTGTGGAGCTGGGCTCCGGAGTTCAAGAAGTTGATGCCGCTTCTCTTGAGGCTCTCGAGGCGAAGGAAGAAGTCATCTTCATTTACTTTTACGATCACGCTACCACAACTGAAGATTTCATGGCTCTTGAACGGCTGCCTTTGAGTCTTATTGGGCGGGCCAAGCTGGTCAAGACCAAGGATCCCGCGCTTTACGAGCGGTACAAGATCACCACCTGGCCGCGACTCCTGGTCTCTCGGGAAGGCAGACCCACCTACTACACGCCCCTCACGCCCTTCGAAATGCGCGATACCCACTTGGTGCTCAATTGGATGAAGTCAGTTTGGTTGCCAATTGTCCCTGAGCTGACGGCTTCCAACGCTCGCGAGATCATGGACGGCAAGATTGTAGTGCTTGGAATCATCAACAGGCAGGACCAGGAGTCCTTCTCCAGCGCCATCAGGGAGATGAAGAGCGCAGCCAGTGAGTGGATGGACAAGCAGATTCAGCTCTTCCAACTTGAGCGCCAGGAGCTTCGGGACGCCAAGCAGCTACGTATCGAGGAGGCTGAAGACCGGGGCGACCAGAGGGCATTGCGCGCTGCCAAAAGCATTCACGTCAATATGGACCACGCAGACCGTAAGGAGGTTACCTTTGCCTGGGTTGACGGCGTCTTTTGGCAGCGATGGATCAAGACTACCTATGGTATTGACATTAAGGATGGTGAGAGGGTTATTATCAATGATGAAGACGTGAGTTGTCCTCTTCCAGCCTCTGAAACGGAGTTTCCCTTTCTCCATGCTTGATAAGACTGATGCTAAATCCCATTACTTCATATCTAGAACCGACGCTACTGGGACCAAACAAGCACCGGCAACTACATCATCCCCTCGCGCACGTCTATTCTCGAGACTATCAACAAGGTCACCGCCCAGCCGCCCAAGATCAAGCCCAAGTTGACGATTTCGAGCTTTGAAAAGATCTTTTTCGACATACGCGTCACGTTTTCCGAGCACCCATACCTGACGCTCGGCTGCGTGGCGGGTCTGCTCTTTGGCTCTCTGTCTTGGTTCCGCGGGCGTCTGTTTGGCAGGAGAAGGGGAAATAGATTGTTCTTGAATGATGAATTCAAGGCGCCGCTGCTTGGATCGAACGCCAATGGCAAGACGGACTGAGAGAGGAAAACAATGAGAGAAGTTGGACCTGCACCACGTATAGTCAAGACTGGTTTTGGAGCAGCCACACAGAGAAAGAGCAACAATTACTGAAATGCTCAGTGTGGCGGAAGGAACTTTCGATAGATTCGGGTCGGGGTGAAAGGCAAAGGCTGAAATAAGGATTACACGGCCTTCAATACTTTTATATTTATTACTACGTAGGTTTGAAGCAAGGGATACGACGGGGAGGATCCCTTGCGGAGATGGGAGCCAAGTTTGGACAAAAGACCACGGTAGAAAAGGGGGCGCTTTCTTGCGAGGCGAATGTGCAAATGTTGAACAAGGCAGGAAACCCGAAGGACGAGAGAGACAAGTGCAGACGGAATGAAACGAGACCAGATACTCTATATGTTTTGTGTATTAAGCGTTTTCCTTAGGTTCCCTCAAGTTCTGCTTCACTTTAAATCAATCATCTCGACCATACATGCACCCACATCGTGAGCATAAGGGGATGACTTTTAGTGTCTGTCATTGCAGTTGGTGGTCTAGGCACCGACTTGGTTTATTTTAGTGAATCAACACGTCATTTGGGCACCGTCTTGGTATCACAATTCAAGCCAACATCTCGGCAAGTTTTGGTCGAGATTCACCCGACATAGAGGCATATACAAGCCCATGTGTTCTATCTAAAAGGCTCACTGCTCGCTCACTTTACGTGTAAATCTCATCGGTGAACCCGTTGAGTTCGAGTCCCTCCTTGGCAATATCGTCGACATCGCCCAGGAAGCCCAGCGGCATCTCGACAAGCGTGCCGCGCACCCGGCCCAACCACTCCTTAACCTCTTGCACACCACCAGGGAACTCCTCCTTGACAATGTGACCATAGGCAACCTTGCCCTCGGCCGCCTTGATGGCCTCCTCGTCACCTTGCGCAATCTTCTTCTCCTCGTCCGAGCCGGGAATGACGAAGTACTTGCTAAAGAAGTTGTCATACTCGTCCCACGTACGGACTTTGTCATTGGGCACATTATGGAAGGCCTTGCTAAACACCTCGGTGTTTGTCCGCGCAGTGGTGCGCCACAGCTCATCGAACTCCTCGCTCAGAGGGTCCGTCACCAGGCGGTCAGCGGCAGAGCCCCAGTCGTAGTCGTTGGGGGCGCGGCTGACGGGCTGGAAGTTGGCGTCGGGTCTGTCCCAGCGCTGGTCTGGCAGCAGGCCGAGGTGCTTTCGAAACAACTGGCGGCGCAGACTGGCGGCAAATTTGGACGCCGTCCATGGCTCGCCTCCCATAGCCGAGCGCACAGGGGTCGGGTCCTCAATAACAACGACAATCTCAGAGTCGTGCGTGCCGAGCTGTGATCGGTCGTTGAGGTTGGCGCTGCCAATCAGGACAATCCGGTCGTCGGCAATAAGACACTTGGTGTGGATGTAGAGCTCCTCGGACACAAACGCGTCCAGTTCATCCTCCTCGCCACCCTCCCATGGGATCGCATTCAGGTCAGGACCCTCGGCCATGTATGCTGCTGAAATGGTATCCCACGTCTGATCATCCTGACGCTGCGCAGCCTCTTGGTAGCGGCGGTACTGGCTGCCCAAACGGCCTTCAGTCTCCTCGCCACGCGAGTACCCGTCGTACCCACTCTCAACCGTGTCGTCAAACTCGCGGCGAGCGTCCTCGTATCTGACGCCAGACTCTTGTTCGGCCCGGCGCATCGTTGCCGAGACATTGAGGCGGTCGTAATTGCGCAGGTTGTAGAAGGAAATGTAACGGGAAGGATCCTCGATGCCACCCTGTTGCAGCTTCTCGATGATAGAGTGGCCACCGCGGCAGATAGAGTTGTATTGGAACTCCATGATCGCACGGGTGCCGAGAGCGCCATCCGACTTGAGGTCGCCGGCGAAAGCGGGTACAGCAGGGATGGAAATAATGACACGGAAGGCCTCGCCATTTTCGTGAGCGCGCAGGATGCGGTTGACAATGGCAGCACCAATCTTGTTATACACGGGGTGTTGCTCATCGTCGGTGGCAGTGATGAAGAACTTGAGTAAATAGTGTAAGTGCTGGGGTTGCCCTCATGGAAAGAAGAGGGGCGGAAAGGACAAACCTGGTTCTCAATGTAGATGAACTTTTGAGCATTCGTGATCGTTTCGATATAGGCGTTTGCAATTGAGTGCTCAGTGGGCTTACCAGCCGACCAGCCAGTGCAGCTATGAGAACCACGAGTTAGGTATTTGCTGTCATGCTACTGAATAGAGGTACTCGGAAACTCACCTTCGGCACAGTTGGATGTGAGCGCCATGGTCCTCATGGCGTGGGGGCTCGTCACCGCCCCAGAAGTGTCCAAAGTGCTTGGTGAAGTGACGGTGGATACCTGTAAAGACATCGTTGGTCTGTTGCTCTCCCTGCTCCAGAAGACCTGGAGCTGGCGGCTCATGGTGGATCATCTCCTCGAACTTGCGGTACTTCGCCTTGAATTCGTCCGTGTTGTACTTTTGGCCGAAAATATAGTTCCTTGAGACAAAAATTAGTGCCACGGAATTTATCAGGCTTTCATGAGGCTGGATGCTTACCATCGGTCCACAAAGTGATGCACTGTGCTGTTCACGATAGGTCCGGTCATGGAAATGCTGAGATCGGACCAACCCATGCGTGAGTACTTGGTGCGGTCAACTATCCATTTGTCAGTTATTGCGTCTTAATTGCACGGAAAGAGAGCGGTTTCCTTACGCTTGTTCTGCTCCCACTTGTCAACACCCTCGAAATCGTAGATACGAGCGTTGTTGAAGTCTTGGCCAGGGAAGATAATGCCGTCGACATTGCCAGGGTGAGCATCTGCAATGGGGTGGCTGTTGGTGTCCCATCGACCGTAGCCTTGTACAAACTCCAGGTCAGTTCATCAAAAGACAACAAAGATTGTGTTGCAGAAAGACTTACAGGCATCAAGACCACCCATAAAGGCAAGCTTTCTGTCCACCACGCAGAGCTTTTCATGGTGGGACCAGAAGAGCACCATGTCATCACTAGTTCCGTACAGAGTCTTCAGCGCATCCTTGGACAACTTGGACAAGCTAAAAGCACCGTGTGACAGGTTGGCAAAGGCTGTCTTGAATTCGGCGCTGATGTCGGAGCTGCTGGGAGCGTGGTCGGGGTGGCGGAAGACCTTGATGTTCTCGTGCAGACCCTCCAAGTGGTGCTTGGTATGCTGGGATTCAGGACAAAAGAGTTGCGAGTTAGTCTACAGAACATTCGAAGAGTCTCTCGTATTCACGGAAACGCCACAGATGAGTTTCTCCTTACAGCAGAGTTCACTAGAAATACGGATGTTAGCCACGAGCAATTTTTAATTCTTTCTCTCTTTTTTCTCTCATATAACTGTGCAGGAATAGAGCAGAATACCTACAAGTCAAGGCTTGCTCGACCTCCTTAAAGACAATGACGCGGACATCGACGCCTCGCTCGGCTGCAGCCAGCAGCATGTGGTCGAGACGGTACTTGTTGTTGGTTGCCGGGGGCCGGCGAAGGTACAGCTCAGGCGACAACCACCAGTCGAGGATGTAAATGCTCTCTTGGGCCTCTGTTGGTGGGATTGCTCACCGTCAGCCTCGCTCTGGTCACGTCGTGCTGGCTTACGATCAAGGGCACTCTTTTTCCAATAATCAGCTGGCTAGCCAGCAAACCCAGCCAGCCAACCAGCGACTAAGTCAGTCATGCAATTTATTGGGGGGAAACATACGCTCGAGGGCTTCAGAAACGGCCCAAAAGTAAGAGCAGCCGTCGACGTGCCACTTGACATGGCCTGAAGACTGGGGCGCAAAACTCTGGAAGCGGTTGGCGGCATGCTCAATATGCAGCTCGTGGCATGCTTCCCCATCGTGTGTGTGCGAGTGCTTCTCGTCTGCCGAGCCGAAGAGGCCGGCAATGCCCTGCTCAAGCTTACGAAAGACGTCCATCTTGGAATATGTGTCTGGTGCGCAAAACGGAAAGCTCGGAGAAGAAACAAAGCACGGAAGGAGGGGAAAGGGCGGCTGCCTAGCACCAGGAAGGAAGGAAGGAGGGAAGCAAGAAAGGCAAAGAAGAGAAGGGAAGAAGGTTTCGCAAAGCAAGCCTCTGTAGCCCCCACGGAAGGGAAAATGGGCGATGTGATATATTGCTATGCTACAGCTATGAGACCGTGAGATGCTGCCCAGTCACTCACTCACTTTCTACTCACATTGCATGTATATAGCCAATTATGTGTGTACGTGTCGCTCTCCTTGGGCGGCGGTGGGGCGCATCCGCTGGAGGGGTCGACTGGCTGAGGCCAGAGTCAGGGGCTGCCCCACGCGTCTGTCGGTGGTCCCTGCAACTGCAATGCGCCTGTGCTGTACTGTGGCAGCTGTTGCCTTTCAGTTGGGGGGCGGGGGACTGTAAGTACCTAAGTGTGTACTATGTAGCAGATGAGCGTCAGAAGGTGGTTGAGGGGCTTTTGCAGCTTTGACGGTTGTTCATCGGCAACAGACTCATCTTGCATGTTTGCTAGCTCGCTTGGTAGGTATTTCAATCTTGCGAATACTATCGAGGCAAAAACACAACGAGCTAGACCGCGTGTCTTATGCAAAGATTAGCTCTCTCGGATCACGCCACGTACAGCAAAGCCAGAAGACGTCAGGATGTATATTATGGATAGAGCCGAGAAACATACTTTGCTCAACACGCTCAGATGCGAATCGGCGAACGAGGTAGTGCCAGCGTAGCACTTCCATCAAGCAAAGCACAAAGTGGTCCCTGCATCTACGAAGCGTCTTGGCTCGCTTGACTTGGGATCCCAAGGGGCCCTGCCTGGGCTTGTCAGGCCAGGGACGCTTCACTGCCACATGTGCACAGCATCTCTTTGGCCAAGACCCATCACGCGTCTCCAGCGGTGAGGGTTGACTTGCTCGCCGAGCCTCTGCCAAGCCTCTTGCGTACAGTGGAGTAATCTATGTATAACAAGCGCCCGCCCCAGCTGAGTGTGTGTGCGTATGTGTGTGGCAGCAGCTAACGGAGCAGTCGTGGCGACTGGCTGCCATTGGCCCAATTTGCTTCCAGAAGATGATCTGCGTTTGGATCACCACAGCAGATCTTTCATGAATGGGATGTGCGATGATGGGCCGATGATCCAATCGATGTCGTTGCGTTTTTCGATAAGATTAGGTTCAATATTGAAAAGCGACCTTGCCATAAAGGACAAGATATTGTATTGGGCCCGAGACCCTACAGATAGCCGCGGCTGCCGTTTTCAATAGCAGGCTATGCTATGCTATAGCAGGCAGTCTCGCTCTAGGGCCACTTCTAGTGCCCGAATAGCGATGTGGTAGGGCTGAATGCGGCTGCCAATCTCACACTTGGAATGGCCAGCCTCGATTACCGGAGGAGGTATTGCGTTGTGCAACATTATTGTCCACGCAAAGGAAAACGAGGCAGCTCTTCCATATTACTGATACTTACTCGGCAGGATCCAAATACCTAGCCCAGCCGGCAGAGATGATGAAAGCAAAAAGTTGAGAACTAGAAAAAAACATACAACACCGGGTATTCGCTAATGGTCACCCACTTAACTACTAATCCGGCCCTTAGTGGCTTATTTAGGGGAGAGCGGACGGGATCCCAAGTTTTCCACTAGGTATGGTCGTATGTATCTTATCTGGTCATTTCCCAATTTATAAAGCCCAATCTTCTCTTCTGTGCCCACAATGTGCCACTGCATTGGCGGCCGTGGCGGGCGGCAGCGCGGTGTCGTGCATCGTGACTGACTAATGATGGACGTTGCCGTGTTTTCCAAAACCGCAGTGTTCTAAGTAGAGGAGGTAGTGGCATATATCCACTTCGTCTCGAAGCGGGTGAGAAGCAAACGCAAAGCGAATACATGGAGTTGCTGAGCATGCATGGGTAGACGGAGCCTTCTTTGGAGCACAGTGAACTCGATAGAGTGGCTGCGTCGCGGTCCAACTATCGACAAACAGATGGCCGCCAAGACGGTGGACAACAAACACCACTTTGGATGAGAGGCATCGGGCCGTTGCGTGGAGTGCGTCAGTCAGTAGCATATCGTCTTGTGAATACCGATGATTACGTGCATTATCTCTCTGATGAATCTCGCGGCTGCTCGCAACAAATGAGGCTGGAATTCGCGGTGTGTCCGTGTGTGTTTGACCAGGGCAAACTGCATTCCTACCTTGTTTCGGGAGTGTGCCAGTTCCTCCATTTCTCGGTCTCGCAGTGGGCGCTGCTCTGGTTTTCATGTCACTACTTCCTTGTGCATGTGTGTAATTTGGATCTTCCTAGCGGTGTTCAGCCTTACGGGCTGCTCCTTGGAAAGCTCTAACTGTAGGGTGCCTGGTTGCCAGTGCTTAGCCAACCAGTTGACCCTACTATGTATCGTCTCTCTCCCCTGTAGACCTCACATTCGGTACCTGAACATCACTGTAACCATCTGCTGCCAATCAGTAAAACTTGCTAAACACCACCACGTTGGCAAATCTCGGCCGGTCTCGCCAGGGCAGCTATCCGCAACTTCTTGCATTTTCTTCATGGCTCTTCCTGCTCGCACTTTGCCCATAGGGAACACCACGTCATTTTGACAACCCTTCTCTTGTCGGATGCTATGTATATAAATTCCTGTTTGGCCCTGCGGCTCCGCCATTGACTCTTGACTTTCGAGGTCGTCGCCATCGTCATTGTCCTGATCACCCCTGCATCCTCCTGCGCGTCAACCGACCTTCTAGCAGTTGGCCAACCATTTTCACGAACTAGAACGATTTTAAGGCCCTTGACCTGGTTTGTCCCATTCTTTACACGGCCAGACAGTCTAGGTCTCCCGTTGCAACCTTGCCACTGGCGAATATGTGTTTCTGACAGCTGCCCAGAGAACCTTTTGTCATATCGAGTGTCTCGCACAGCCCGGTCAGTGATTCTCGTCTCAAGCCTTTGACCACACACTCACTTATTCGTCACCCAAGCGCGACCAGCTCTACCCCTGGCGGAAAGGCTTGTATCGCCTGCACACCATGTCCGAAACTCCCACCGCGAAACCAGTCATCTTTAACGCCAAAGAGCACTCGCACCTAACACCCTGGCTGGCCGGCCTGCAGGCGCAATGCATCACCTCGGACAAAATGATCTCCGCCTTTCTCCCTCCCTTGAGCCATGAGAAGCTGTTGAGCTGGTGGAAGGACCGCATTGCCGAAGCCGGCGCCGGCCAAAGGATCATCATGCTGCTGCTGCTTGATGTAGAGGGTGGCGTCAAAATCCAAGGAGCCCACCTCGTGGGCGTGGCCATGCTGGCCTTTCCGCAGCTTGAGACGGCATTGTTTCGCGCGAGTATAGAAAGCTTGTTGTTGAGCACCAAATATCGACATAGAGGTGGAGCGAGTGCCTTGATCAGGGTGTTGGAGGCACAAGCCGCTCTGAAGGGGAGATCTTTGCTGGTGAGTTGCCGCCTTTCTTCTTCTTCTTCTTCTTCTTCTTCTTCTTCTTCTTCTTCTCCTTCTTCTTCTTCTCCTTCTTGGCTTTCGCGCAGTCCTTTGAGACTTGATAAAGTTGATAAACTTACCAAATGCATATCGTATATGCTCTCCTCTAGATGACAGAAGTGGAGAGCGGAACGCCAGCCGCAAAACTATTTTCAGGTCTGGGATATACTACTGCCGGCACGATTCCTGGCTATAGCATCAACGCGAGTGGAGACTCCAAGAGCTTCAGCATCCTTTACAAGAGTATCAAAGATCGTACAGACTAGCAGTCATGAATATCCACGACTCACAATGAAGGTGTTTGTGAGCCAAACATACGTCCGGATGGCCGCTATGGCAGTGCGCAGTAGCCAGAAGCAAGACCTCTCTGTGGTAAACATACGTTCAAGACGTTCAGCATGTCAGGGACCAGGAGTTGGCATTATGCGGCCGCCGCAGACGGCACTATACATATGGCGCATGGAGTCTTAGGTTTGATGTGATGGAAGTAAAGATACCGTCCTGGACCAAAAGTTGACAAGATGGAGCAGAAGATGGATGATCGTGGAAGGGCAGGTTTCCTCGAGCTACCCGTCTTATCGTCTGGCGACAACAAGCTCTGGGTCTCATAGCTATAAGTCACATGTGCGCGCGTATGCCTGAAGTGCTACCGGGCTTTCGAGTGGTACACGGCAGGTACTTGCAAAAGGTATGGCATGCACCTTGGTACGAGAGCGGCCTGCGAGAGAAGGTGCGCAATCGCCGTATTTGTGGTACCCAAGTACCCGATTTCATGTCAGTCTACTATGTATGCAGCTATCTCATTGAAAATAGCCCGAGATGCATCTTGGTAGTCGTCTTTGGGTCTAATGTGTGCTAGAGAGACAAGTTAGGCAATACTGGCTGGGATCGAATGTCTATAGTTTTGCTTTCATCCAAGATCCTGCCTGCACTTTGGACGGAGTGGATAAGTAATTCGAATGCCTTTCTCCTCGAGGAAACCGCTTGCTTTCTGCCAATGAAGGTGGTGGCGGGAAACGGCATAGAAGTACTTACCTAGATAGGTATGCAAGGTGGCAGGTAAGTAGTGATACTATATTTTCTGTTCAAAGGAAGGCCGAGCCACAGGTACAGCTACTTCTAGCTTTCAGCCCCGAGTACCCGGTATGAAGTGTCACCGGCGCTGGAGCCTGCTGCTCGGGGCCGAAATACACGCCTATGTATAGTAGCTTCCCAAGCCCATTTCGAGATTGGCGTCGGTACAACCTGTGGTCCGTGAATATTCCGCCTGAGGATTTTGGCCGGGCAGGATCAATAGCGATAAGCAATTGGCTATGCAGACAAGCTTGGATGCTGTTGAACATCCAATCTTGAAACCTTATTCAGGGTCAGTCAGAGTACCGAAATAATGCTTGGGGCGGTGAAACTCGTGTCGTCTTATCGACCATGAGTTGGTAGGAGCACCTGTAGTTGCAGAATGTAGTACAGTCGCGGCTGCAGGCCGGTACTTGGACAAGTGCTTATTAGGTGGGTTCCAGGGACCCGGGCCCTGAAGCTGGCAGGCTTAGCATGCAATTCCGCCCGGAGGTGGAAATCTGCAACTATCCGACCGCGTACTTCCCCAACCTGACCTCCGTCGTGTTTTACTAAAAACCAGGAGGCACGACGACAAGTTGATTTGTCTTATAGTTCTCTTTTTCTTCTTCTTCTCCCTAGTCTTGCTGCCTTCCTCCTGGTCCAGTTCCTCTTGGTCCTGCTACTATTGTCCTAATCCGCTCACACAACTCATCCATTGCGTCGCCCCTCATGACCAAGACAGTGGTGATTATTGGTGGCTCCTATGGCGGCCTCCACGTCGCGCATGCCCTGCTCAAGCAGAAGTCGGACGTCAAGGTCGTCCTCATCTCCAAGGTGGGATTCGATCAACCGCAGCCCCTCAGAGCTGCGCCAACGGACTTGAAGAGGCTCCCGCTAACACGCCCCCTAGAGCTCCCACTTTTACTGGAACATGGCCTCTATTCGTGCTGTCGTCCCAGGTACCATCCAAGACGACCAGCTCAGCCGGCCCCTCAGCGCTGCGCTAGAACGCTACCCCACGGAGCGCTACGAGATCGTTATCGGCGCCGTCGGCAAGGTCGATCTTCAGTCTAAATCTGTTCTCATTTCCATTCCCGGCTCCGACCGCTCCGTTACCTATGATCAGCTCGTCATTGCTACAGGCGCTCGTTGCAATTCCTCCGGCCCGTCTGTGCCCTGGAAGCACCTCGACAGCCACGAGGAGACGCTATCCAGCCTCGACTCCGTTCGCAAGCAGGTGCAGGCTGCACAGTCCATTGTTGTCGCCGGCGCCGGCGCCACGGGCATTGAGTTGGCCGGTGAGCTGGGCTACGAATATGGCGAGAGCAAGGAAATCACGTTGTTGTCCAGCGGACAGAGCCTTCTGAGCGGTGACAGCGTAGGCCCAAGCGCAGAGTCGGCGCTGCAGAAGCTGAAAGTCAAAATCAAATTAGGCGCTCGAGTCACTGGCGCCACGGAGCTACCCGACGGCAAGACAGAACTGAGTCTGGACAACGGCGAGACGATCTCGACTGACTTGTATCTACCCACGATTGGCATGCTGCCCAACTCAGAGATGCTTGATGCGACATATCTGAATGAGAAGGGCTATGTTGTTGTAGATGCCTGCTACAGGGTCAAGGGTCTCGAAAAGGACGGCGTGTGGGCGGTCGGCGATGTTGTCAGCAAGCCAAGAGCTGGCTTCATGATTACGCAGAAGCAGGTGCGTGTTTCTTCCGCCCCAGTTTTGAGAAATCGAGCGTCTGTGTGTTGGCTGACTTTCTTTCTTTCCATAACGCAGGCAGCCGGCGTTGCTAAGAACATCCAGCTCACTCTGCAGGGCAAGGAGCCAACCAACGTCAAGCTCATGCCCGTTGATGTTATGTTTTGCGCGGTCGGCAGAAGTGGAGGCGCAGGACGCATCGGGTTTGTCAAGGTGCCAGGCACGATGGTATGGTTAGCCAAGGGTCGCACGCTGGGTATTCAGATGATCCCCGGGTACATTGACGGAAGTGTTGCCTGATCGCCTCCCTTTCTTTTGGTACAGTCTGGGGCGACGGGAAGCCTGCATGATACCCCTTACTTTTCTCTCTCCTTCTTCTCGGAATCAAACTCTTGGATTTCTCTGTATTATTTTGATGAGCGTACGATGTACTAGTCTTGATACATGGGAACTATTTCACTTTAGAAAGCTGTGATTATGCCTGCTTTGTCTTTGGGACATTGGTGGGGAAGTGAATCCACTTATAGACGGATGTCTTTGATTTGAGAAACAGCGAAACCTCGCTCCGAAATGTAAGTACGTGTTGGAGAAACGTGTCAAGTTGCTTCTCCCTTTGAAATTTTCAGTAGACGCGCTCTCTCATGGCATGACGGCTGCTGTAAGTACATACTTGTAGTGAATAAGGCAAGGCACAGCCGTAATAACTGCAGTGAAAGCATAGCGATCGTTGATTTTTGGAATGAAACCTACTCTTAATAGACGGTATATTCAACTGGTCATTTACAGGACTTATTCTTGTATGTGCAAAATGGCAAGCCCACAGGACTGGTTGCTAGTACTCCATGTTACCATGAACTTTATTCAGCATATATATCTATCTCATCTTGAATAGATTTCTCAATATAGTAACTAACGCTAACAGAATTTGGCACCCTGAAAAGATCGAGTCATTTATTTACTGTACATAGTCTCTGACAAACACCACGGGTTCCCCATCCACTTTGTGCCCGAAAAGCGGCTACCGTTCAGCTCACTCAATAGTGTATTTGCTTCAAGGCTTTTTTTTTTTAAAAAAAAAATTATTATTATTATCACTATTAACCGCTGAAGAGAGATTCGGTCGCGTTCATGGCTGTAAAATTACATTGGTACTTAGCTTGGGATGGATTAGTGGCTATTGTGTGTTTAAAAAAAGAATAAATCTTGTGGTTTCGGTCGGATTGTGGAAAGGGGGGATTGAGCTGATGAGAGTGCAACATTTCAGATGTTTTGGTCGAGATCAGTTAAAGGATGCATTACGCAGCGAGTTATTGAAACATTGTGTCGACAGGAGCCAATACTTGGAGTTTGGATTTTCAAACGGAGAGAGCAAAAAGGCACATCGTGGTAAAATTATGAATGATACATCATTGGGTTTTCATTCTTATCACATGCTTATTGAATGGATATCCTCGAGGAGGGAGAAAAGGGAAAAAGAGACTCAGACATGTTTGACCCCCCAAAGATGGGCCGGGCCAACGCCCGTCTTTGACATGTCAGTGTATACGAACGGCTACATAGTAGAGGCTACCTGGTCTCTTCAGAGTCATTCATTCGCTCACGCTGTTCGTTCCGCTCGGGCGTCGTTCTGTTCCTTCATTCCAACAAAACCATCCAGAAACCGCGCGCTCCCCGTGTTTCGCGTTTCGTGCTTCGTGCTTCGCATGGATTGAAAAACTACCTATTTTTGATGGAGACAAAAGATACCGGGGCGGGGCCCCTTGTTAGAGATAGGCGTGCGTACGCAACGCACACACGTATGTACGCCCGCCTTTTATGAGATATGTATTGTAGTTCCGCGTTTTCCGCGTCAGTTTTGAGAAAAGCACACCTACAGAGCCTCTTTTTGTTCAGCCTCTCCAGCCCACTTTGCTATTACCGCGCGCTGATTTTGTTCCAATTCGCCTCGCAATCTCCTCCTCTGCCAGTCTACATAGGTATCCCATAATAACATACCAGAAAGCATTCCTCGAAAGTCTGGGCAAGAGACTGAGCCTGTCCAACTCGTGAGGCTGTCCCCAGCATATAGGCCAAAACATTTAAAGGGACTGCGTCCATCTTGCGTGTGGGGCGCGCTTGGATGGCGGCGTCGATTTTGTCCACATTACTGACGTTCTAGTACAAAATCCCAAGCTAAATCTATGCCAGCCTCATCATGTGGTGTGGTTTCCTAAAAGTCTTTCCCCGCTGAAGTGGCTTGTTGACTGACTGATTGATTGATCGATTGATTGATCGGCTGGCTGATGGGCGCGCTTGTGTTGTGTTGTACTTGTGCTGGCTGTGCTGATTATCTCCTCCTTTGCCCAGTGTTCAATTTCCTCCCTCTCTTCTGACCCCTACCAACCAACCACTCGCTACTTTGTTCGTTACTCCCACTACATACTATACATCTCTCGTTGTTCTTTCAATTCGCCTCCCTTTCTTGGTCCGTCAATTCGCCGACTCTCCCTTTTTGCTCCTTTTGCCCTTGATTTTCGCACTGCTTTGGTCGCTTCCATTTCTGTCGCATTTTGTCCCGTTCCTTGCTGTACAACTTGCCCATATAGTCTGTCATTCATCGTTTCCTTACTCTTCCCCGTTACGGGGTGTGCGCGTCACAATGTTGTACGGTGTCAGGAACCGAGCACCGTCCGAGTCTGGCTCCACAAACGGCCGACGGGCGTATGGCCGGATTCGATTGACACCACTCACAAAGGCCATCTACATTTCCCTGCTCGTCGGTACAGTGTGGATCCTCGTCGCCACCATCGAGCGCCGTCTCGAATACTCGTTGCGCAGCGGCAGCACGAATCATATAAACGCCTCCCCCGCCACCGCTGGCGCAGACCAAGGAGAAGAAGCAATCGCATCAACGGCATCCACAGGCCACTGGGGCTTTTTGGGTTCGATATGGGGGCCGAAACCGCAGAATGAAGACGAGGAGGTCTCGTCAACGACATCGACACGGCCAACAACTCCATCGCGACCCGGCTCCTTGCAGACACAGGAGTGGACCATCGCCGACTTCAAGAAAGCCTGGCTGGCGACAGAATTGGGTGGCGATCCCTTGAATAGTTCGAGCATCGCAATGCTCTGCGACGACACAACCTGGACGAACGATGTAGCTCTGCAAATGGTGCACAGCCGTGGCGGCCTCGCCAATGTTCGCGGAACCATTCTCGATTTCCTCCATTTCGCCATTCGCTCCGGGTCTGCACACATTGTGCTTCCGGCGTATGTCAAGCGGACCGACACGACCCTCGACTGGATGGACGAGAGTCATGGGTACTGGCCCTTTTCTAACCTCTTTGACGCTGATTATCTCATCGAGACGATGCACACCGCCTGCCCGCAGCTCAATATTTACCAGTCTGCCAGCGAGATTCCAAACCAAGCCATCATCGAAGAGACATATGAGGTCCAGAGCGCGCGCTCAGACAAGTCGCCAGATCAGAGCATCGCTCACACTGTCGAACATTTCCGCGCGTGGCTCGTGGAGGACGGGAGACCAGGCTACGATGCCTCGGCGCTTAATCTCGTTAATGTGACCGCAACACTATGGGCGTACGACATGGCGCCATATCCGTACCTGCGCACAGCTCTCGGACGCCTGTGCAAGATCAACCCGAAGATCCGCGAGTTAGCCGCTACGGCAACATATACATTGCGCAGCGCACACAACCTCTCAGCGTCCATT
Source organism: Coniella vitis (assembly GCA_011317545.1). NCBI lineage: Eukaryota > Fungi > Ascomycota > Sordariomycetes > Diaporthales > Schizoparmaceae > Coniella > Coniella vitis. The sequence goes on from WUJK01000009.1 coordinate 1,743,896, forward strand.
GATCCGCATAGGCAGATTTACCAGAGGGCGTACTACGGCATGCACTTGCGCACCGAGGCCGACGCCACTATGGTCGGCTGGGCCCAGGATTTTGGCGGTTTCGATTCTCAGACCGACTATCATCTAGCGCAGTGTGCCAAGTTGGGGCTCAGTGTGATATACGTGGCGTCCGGAAACGAGGATGATATTTACCGATTTGCTGACAAGGCCATGGAGACAGCCAATATCACAGTCGTGAGCAAACATGACCTGATCCTGGAGCCCGGGGACCAAGCAAAACTTGGTGAATTGACCTGGGACCAACATGGAGCATTGGACTGGGAGATTCTGGCTCGAAGCAGTTTCTTCAGCGGTCCTGTGATGGTGAGTGCTTGGTACAACTGTCCAACTGGCATGAACCTTCAAGCGAGGGGCCAGACAGTGTTTTGCCGTTCGTCGTGAATCAGAAACGCCTTACTGACTTGAGGACTTTGCCAACAGAGCAGCTTTTCCTGGAACCTGGCGTTCAGGAGGCACTATTATCTCGAGGACGCGAGGCTGGACCGATCGAACCCGTATGCAATCCAGGAAGTCGAGCCCCTTGCTGCCTTTGCGGACGGCCTGAGCAAGATTATGCTCAGGACACACCGAGATGCCATAGAGATCATGGCGCCTCACGGCATGTTTCCTTAGTAACATGGCAGTGTACCAAATAGTAAAACGAGCCATGGATATAAAATGTGAATCGTGGCGTAACGTGAACGGGAGACGGGGACGAGACTTCTGGGGTAAAAAAGGGCCCACCTCAATATGCATTAAAACCTAGTGTGCGGGTAAGTTTTGTGAGCGCGCATGCACCGACAGGGGGTTGCGTGCCCATTATCGGCTTGCTTTCTCGTCCTCAATCTCTCTTCGCAGTTGCTCCAGCACTTGATTTCTCGAGCTGAGGTGGGCCTCGAGACCCTCCACTTGCTCCTTGACGGTTTGCAAGTCATCTTGAATGCTCTTGAGGCTGTTTCCGCCGCTGGCCTTGCCACTTCCCTCTTCCAAATCCCGTAATTGTTTCCGCTTGTAGTCTAGAAGCTGCTCCAGTTCTCGCTTAACAAGCGCTGGCTTGCTCTCTCGCTTACCCGTGGCCCTGATTTCTGCCGAACTCTCGAGTTTTTCAATCTTGGCTTCGAGATCTTGCAGCTGCTTCTTCAAGCGTACTTCTTCCCAGTCGTCCGTCTTTTCGGTGCTAAAGTCGGTCCCTGAGCTCTTGAATCCGCTTCGACCCAGCCTAGTCAGGTATTGGTCACCAAACTTGGCCTTTCGACCTGTCGATGTCTCATCGTCAGCCTTGACAGCCCACCGGCTCTGGGCGGCTGTGCGTTGGTTGTCAAGCTGGTAATCAATCTGATTGCGCTCAAAGCTAGCACGCAGTGAGGCAGGAACCGTGCGCGGAATACGGAATCCTTCGTGTCGATTGTTGAGTATGTGCAGGAAAGCCAGGCATGCGTCCTTGTTGATGGAGCTGGCGGCAGAAGGGTTTATCAAGTTCCAAGCGGAGCGGATGTCCGTATCTGGAACATCCAGGCTGTCGTACAGGTCTTGCAGAGACCCAACTATCGTTCCACACAGTTCCAGTCAGCCTCCATTCAACGATGAGTGCCGGAAGCTGGCGATATCTCAGGTACTCACATGATATTTCTCCCCGCATATCCCGGTTCTCTTGGTAAATCTGTTCGTACTTTCCCTTGTCTGCTGGACTCATATACCAATCGAAGCCGTCTTTGAGCCCCGGTGTGTCCGAATCGTCGTCGACCTGCTCGAATCGCGCTGCCTTACCAGTCAGGGCGCGAGTGGCTTGTACAAGATGTGCTTTGGACTCCGGAACCATCCAGTCAGGGAGCGTGGCTGGTACATCCATATACTCCTAGGCTCGGTGTCAGGGTGCATACTCCTCAACAGATCGGCCCAGGCAGAGTTCTTCTACATACCCCATTGAGTATATCAAAGATCAAGCGCATGGCGACGCAAAATTCCTCAAAGTCAAGATTGCCATCATTGTCGACGTCGGCCAGGTCCCACACACGCTCGAGCTGGTCGTCCTTGAGGCCACTGTTCTTGAGTACAGGCGCTGCCTGTTCGCCAGTCAAATACTGGCCGCCACCTGTCCGTGCCGAGAAGATGTTCCAGTATGTTTCAATCTCTGAGGCTTCTATACGGGGCGCCATGGTCGGTCGGAGTTGGGATCGACGCCGTCTCGAGATTCAGTCGGGCACGATCACGATCAGGAACTGCACGGTAAGAGACAGAAGCGGGGGCTTGGGCAGGTTCGGTGGTAGAGAGTTGCTGCTAGAGTCGGGAAAGGCTGATGGGATTGTATGATCGTGGTTGCTAGATGATGTTCCTCGTCATTAATACGTTTCGCGTAAGTCGATGGCCTGGCTCTGATATTGCGACAACAGCAGTATTTCAGGGGAATGATGATGTTATTAAGGCGAGCAATGGAATGGGGCGCACTGAGCTGGGGCTGGGGGCAGGTGCAGGTGCAGGTGCCAGGTGTGCAAGCTGCCAGGCTGCCCAAGTACTTTGTACAAACACTGTCACAAGTGGGGCCTTAGCGGGCTTCTAGGCTTGCAGGGGTGCGCAGCCGTCCTTCTCTTCTTGTTGCTATCGACACCTTGTCATGGCAGGTGCACACCAGGCATTACATGTAAGTATTGGGTCATCTCAATGGCCGTGGCATACGTTTGCTCTTCTGAATTTGTCATACACAAGCTTATGAGTACAATCAATCATACACCCTCCTATCCTTGGCTGCTGTGGTCACTTAGCACTAGCAGTTCGAGAAATCCTAAACAGCCGTGATCGTATCTCTGACCATCTCTCCAACCCTGTATGGAACCCTCTTGTTACCAGTATACCGCACCGCCAAAGAGCCACGAGCGTGCAGATGCTACCAAACCGATGCCTCATGCATAACGCTCAGTTGAGGGCCTAGAAATGAATATGGCGCGGAGTGATGCTCACCGAGCTCGCTCAATATGCATATGTTCTTCCATCAACGAAATAGCGGACGGAACAAGATGGGATAAGAAGGGTGAGAAACCGCTGTGTGTCTGTGATCGTCAACTTTCGCTAACCGCCAACCCAGGTGCCCACCAAGTCGACTCTTCAGACTTGGATAGTGGCTTTTGTCGGCTCCTCTGCAACATCGGCCTTCTTGATTTATGACTACTTCCCGACGAGGCCCGCTGGCTGCGTGAAGCTCGTTTCAGACTATTGAGTGTGCTGAGTATCCTGATCAACAGGAGAAAATACCGCAGTACTGTACTGCGGGCCACTTGTGGTTTGCTGCTGGCTATCGCTGCAATTGACCTGGTTGAGAGCAGTTTCAGGAGTGTCCCGGAGCATAGCAGTGTTGTGCTGTGACTGATCATGATTAGCAATAGGCTCCTGCACCTGCTTGGACAGGGTCTCCAGAGTATGCGCATCCAGTGCTGGATTTACTTCACAAGCCAAGGCAGGCATTGTCATACCATGCGCACCAGCATCTCGCATGGGTCTGTTCTGATTATTGGCAGTTGCGATCCGTAGGAGATGGATAAAATAAGGATCTTGCTGTGCGGCACTGTCCAAGTCGAATGCAGCCTTTGTTGGCGCTGAAGACGGTATTTCGGATGCTAGATGGCCAATGCTCCCTCCCATTCCCAAGCCGGGATGTAGTGCATATGCGACAAACGGATCTTGGTATGCGAAATGGGCCTGAGGTCGCCCCATGTGCTTCGAATAGGCTTGGAAGACGAGTGGCTGCTCAGCTGGTGCGGCTGAAGAAGGACGAGAAAGTCTGGTAGCATTTCCATTATGGTACGAGTTGGGAGCCACGGGTTCTCCAACACCGTATACTTTTTGAAGTACCGATGTCTGAGGCACAAATGACTGCTTACAAGCAGCTGGCTGGGCAGCAGGGGGCAGGGGCACCGTCGTGCCAGCGACAACCCTGGGTGAATCTTCTGGTCTTGGACTCTGGGACTTCGATCGAGTAGCAAGCGGCTGCTTCCTTGCTCTGCCTCTCTTCCTCTTGGGCGGCGACTGGCTCTCTTGACTCTGTGGGATGCCCGGAGCCTGCGTCTGGACAGCAGCTCCTGATACAGTCGTTCCAACACTAGGGGGCGTCTTCACAGGCACCACTAGTTTTGGAGGCATGAACCTGGGAGCTTTGGATGCCACAAACGCCGCTGCTGGCTGAGAAGCTGCAGCTTTAGGCGCAATGGACCTTGGAACCGAGGGTTGTCTGTCTGATATGGAAGGGGGCATAAACTTGGGTCCCTGAGTCTTTTGATCTGGTGCATTGGATCCAGAACCGATGCTTTCGGTGGCAGAGGGTTCGGCCGTATCCTCCACAAATATTACGCCGGGGTTCTTGGCAGGGGATAATTTCTGGCGCTTTCGGGCAGATGATCTTGCTTCAGTCTGCTTGCGCTTTGAGGGTGCTGAGGCAACGACATTCTTTGCTTTTTTGGACTTCTTGCTCGCCGATGTCTTTGACGCATCTTGGCTCTCAGGGTCCCAACAATCGTCATTCGGTTCACCAATGGAGACCTTGATCGCATGAAAATCGTCGTCCGACTCAATAACGGCTTCATGCTCATTGATATTGACCTTGCAAGTGGAGGCTTTTGTCCGGCGGTTTCGTTGTTGGCTCCCGCCATTGACCATGACTTGATCTTCTTTCCCGCGACGAGCTGAGGTTTTGAGAATGGGCTCAACAGCAGTGTTGTCAAGAGGAGCAGGCTCGGGCACTTTGCCCTTCGGCTTGCGTCGTGAACGCTTAGCAATAGTCTGCTTGGAAACCTTGCTAGGAGCCGTACTTGGTGCATTGTCCAAGACGCTCTCGAACGTCAAACGGGGCAGCTGGCTCGCTGACACTTGTTGGTCGGAGCCAGTTCCAGAACGCGAGGCGCTGATGGCTTCGATTCTTGCCACCATATCACCGACAGTCAAACTTTCCACTGGGCCATTGGCCCGATCGAGAGGGCCTTCTGGGGTAGGATGAGCAACATGAGCCATTCTCGAGTCCATGTACTCCTGAAAGGACGAAGAACCCGCATCGGAGGCGTAAGATTGGTCATAGGTTTGACAAGCCGTCTTTCTGAAAGGCGAATTCGTGCTGCGCCCGGTTACGTTCAGATCATTCTGGAGCTTTCTCACATGGGCATCTTCTTGCTTCCTGGAGTCATCCGAGTCATTCAATGCGATAGCACTGTCTCTGGTACCGGCTGCGCCGCTGTTGGTGCCTGCTGTCAAACCAGTGGTCGCGTTGGGGAAAAAAGTGCGCGTTAGCCACGTGCTCATGACAATCGAGACGAGCTTCTCGATATGATCCAGCCACTGTGGGCTTACTTGTGACACGAGACCATATCGACCTGCACGAAGGATATAGACAATATCTTGAGCCAGTCCGGGTGTATCAAACCCCTGGCCCAGTTCCAATACGGGGTGTAGGATTCTCAGTAACTTCCTCTCAGCACACAGGTAGTTGTGGCTCCCTTGGTCCGTTTGGCCTTGTAGGCTCGGCCAGGTTCGACGTGGGCTGTCCACTGCTGGGTATGTTGTTCCCCAAGTCTTTGGCGAACGCTCTCGGTTTGATTGAGCAGGGTTATCGCCATCATCGATGCTGTCCGAGGCCTCGTTCTGACTGCCGTGCAAACCATAGCCTCCTGCCGCGCCGTCGTGAGTGTCTGGAACAAAAGCACCACCTTGCAACACAGCGGCTTCAAGCTCAGTCCGATCTCCAGTTGCTTCGTTAGCAGTCAAAACGAAGTACCACTCGAGAAAGTCCATGGCATCTTGGTGCATTTGGTCAAAGTCACACACCATTCCGCCAGATATAGCGTCCCTGAGAAAGCCTGATCTGGGATCCTGGAGTGCCGTCATCTTCGCCAGTGGCATAAAAACAAGAGCGTCGTCTTTGAGATTGGAGAAATCAGGCTTGATGCCCCGGGCACGGTACCGTTGGAACGAGGGAAGAGTGTATACATATACCTCGGCGCTCGCGATATCCGCCGCTTGGATTCGTACATTCTCTAGGCGCCAGGGGATGTAGTCCCCCGCGGCGTCAGGCTGTCCTAGAGGTCGTTGGCGCAGGTCCAGCTCGTCGATGCCGAGGTAGCGATGCAAGATGTTGTATGTCTGCAGCGCACACATTTCCTGGTTGTACATGGAGTTGAAGTCTAGCAGCTGGTTGAGAGTGAGGTTGAGGCCTTGGCAGGTGTCGAGAAGGTCCACTCGGGAGGTGAGGAAGTCGATCAAGAGCCATTTGGCCGCGAACGAGAGATCGTCCCACGAGCGCTGCACGTACACAGGAGGCTGTGGAGCAGGACGTCTGGCCTTGATGTTTGCAGGGTGTGTTAGCGGAGCAATACCGAAAAGACTCAAAAGGTGATGGAAAAGCTGGTACAGAGCGGTGGAAGGACGATGCGGTTGCTCCAAAAAAAAAAAGGTCCAGCAATGAAAGCTTGTTACAGCCTCTGCCAACAGCATTTGAGGGCTGTATACCTCCTCGATTATAAGGAGAAGGAATCATGCTGGCTAGTCGCTTTATCAGAGGAACGGCGACCTGGGTTGGTAAGAGATACTTGCTGGATGCAGAGTGTGTTCTAAGCGAAAAGAGATGCGAGCGCTTACCTGTAGCAGCATCTCGTCCAGATCGTGAGGATAGACTTCTCTGTCCGGTTCGACATTCGCAACTACCAGGCTCTGTCCATTGTCATCCAGGGCTTCATATCCTTGGAAGGTGGCTTCTTGTTGAACGTCAAGGTCTCCTCGGGAGACGGCTTCTTGCATGCCTTCCACTTGTCGAAGAATGCGATTGCTAACGTCGTCTCTGCTACCCGCCTGACCAACAGCATAGACGCAGCCTTCGCAAGACCGATCATGCTGATGATCTCGAGCGACAACGGCAGCAGTCGCGGGCTCGACTACCCGTCGACGCAGTGGCGGGATTGACCCCCTCGTCAAGCCGTTGCCCTGCCGAATCATCGCGACATGTTCAGCCTCCGTGAGGCCCCGCTCAGCCAACCAGGCAGCATACTTGATGCGCGAGGGCGAAGGACCAGCATAGTCGAGCGGCAAGCTCGGCCCGCCCGTGAAGCTTGCCAGCACTGGGTTGAAGACGGGGTCTGGGTGAATGTAGCTGGCACGCGGCAGGTCGTACACTTCTTCTTCGCGGTACCGGCCGGGGCGGACGCGGCGAGTGCCGGGGCGGAGACGGCGCTTGCGGCCCTTGTTCGCACCAGGTCGGCCGTTGTAGGAGCTGTCGCTGTCGTTGTCGTCGATGAGTGGGGGGGCGTTGTGCCTACTTGTGTGACCGGGGCCACCTTCAAGGTTGCCCTCGACGGCGGGAGGGGCCATGTCCGTGAAACTGGTCAAGTCAGTTGACTGGAAGAAAGGGGGGAAAGACGAGATCAGCTTGAGGTGCGCTAAAGAAGAGGTCGCCTTGGATAGAATCCGAGGTTCGAAACGGACAAGATGTCTGTGTCTACCGCAAGGGGCTCGCTTGGGAAAGGGCAATGCTAGTGATATTGCCCTGTGCAGTGAGGGTGAATAGGGAAGACGGGATTGAGATGATGTTGTGGAGAAAGCGGCAGGGCATACCTGAAAAGATGATTGTTACTGTCTCTGGGCAATCAAACAACTCTGAAGAGAAGGGCAACACTCAGTGGAGCCGCTGAGAATGTAAGTCGGCTGGGAGATGGGACAAGCTTCGCTTGGAGGGGCGAGTTGGGTGGAACAGTGAATGGGGCAGGTAAGAAAGGGTAATGTAAGGCGGGTCAGAGGCTAGATGCGAGGAAAGGAGGATGGTAGACAAGCGTTTTGTAGGTAAGCTGCGAAAGTCTTGAGGGGTGCAACGCGTCCAGCTCTCGATATCAACCGTGTGGGAGCTGGGGTGTTTGGGAACGCGACACTACTGCTGTAGCAACACATACGAAAGGGAGCAGTAGGGTTGTGAGGTTGCCACGTTATCGAGACGCGGGCTGCTTCTGGACGCGCTCTGAATGATCTCATCCAGTGCAGTGCTCTGTTGCTCCCGAGGTCGGGGACGCTTATACGAGAAGACGTATCAGGAAGAACGAACGGATGAGCAAACTAGAGTGGCTTTTGGCTACTGTTCGCACACCGCGAGCTGGAGGCCCGGAGAGTAGTAAGAATTGAAGGTGGATGGATGGGTGGCAGTGGTTCTCGTCAACGGTGGGTGGCGGGTGCTTGCTATCGCTTTGACTCATACTGTTCCTTTTCTTGCGTTGCGCACCTTCACGGAGGTGTCGTGATGGCGTCCACGGAGAAGTCCGCGCTTTGCATGAAGTGCCCTTGAATCGGCTTTTCTGCAACGAATTCTCAGGCTGTGGATATAGATGAGGTATGCCGAGGTCGTGCTTGGATGTTTGACTCGAGATACAAATCGGTTCTTCTTGGAGATAATCGGCCTGTAAGAGGACGCAATGATGAGCGTGTTCATATGCTGATCGTGCGAAGGTCACGAGAGGTGAGTTTGCTTTCTTCTTGCTCGCTTGGGAACGAAGGCTTCGATCTGGAGAGGTTTGACACCGGTCGAGAGGTAGAGGAGGAGGCTGCTCCGGCCTTGGCCAGAATCTGAAGCCCTCGCAATGCTATACCTGAGAACGATGGAAAGCTGAAGGCTGGGGCGGAGGGAGGCAATGTTTTGCTGTGTGATAGGAAGTTCATATGGGTGGGTAGGCGTAGGCAACATGGCAGAGAACTTGCATGTTGTGGTCCCAGGCGAACAGGGACGATCTTCTGCTGTATTTTTCCCAACTGCAACTTGTCTACCTACCACTTGGATCATCTGATCTGACTTGAAGGCTCACGTCTATCAACTACACTCGTTGCAGGCACAATATTGCGCAAAGTCGAACTAAGCTCATACCTATCCTAGATGCATAATCTACATCAGTAAATCTGTTTTTGAAGATGTTATACGTTATAGTGACTATGGTTTGGATGTTCCATCAACAGGCACGGGTTGACACGCATAATCTATGAGATCCTCAGTATGAACCGCTGCCATTCACTGCATCGCAATTCTATTTCAGAAGACTTCGCTAGCATTAAACCCGTTCAAGTTCGAGATGCGGATACTAAGAATAAGTCAATCGCTTTCCTTCCCAAAACCCCGAACCACAGTATCGTGACCAGACCAGCATACAACATCGAGCCAGACACCTTGTATCCATCCGCCACAGAGACTCAACCAGGATAAAACGGGCGCCTCTTGATTTGACATACACCCTAATCATTCAGCAAAACGTACTGCTTACTGTGCAAGTGATAGAGCACGTACTTTCTGCAGTCTCAACAGCTCTAAAAGCCAAGGAATGCCGTGCCTTGAACTTCGTGTTGTCGTGCTGCGACCCAAAACCATGCAACCTATCTAACCTCCTTTCCATCCCTCTTCCCCCCCAAAATCAAATTCGCTGAGCGAAAGATACCTTCATGCTAATAAAGCCCGAAAACGCCAATCCCAGGAGCCGACCGGTGAAGAAGCAACCAAAGGGGGGTATCGATTTTCCATCGCTATAAACTCCAAATGCCTTGTATGCCTTGTTTGTTGGCTACTTCTCCATACTTGGAGCAAATTTGCTTCGTCCAAGGCATCTTCAAAAAAAATTTAACAACACAGCAGAACCACCAGTCCGGTCCAAAGAGAGCAAGAGCAGCCGCCCTTCTCACATCTCACATTCCCATTTCCACCTCGCCTTCCACGAAGGGGACAAAAGGCGCTCTGTCCTCATACCGAGCCATGTCGGAGCCATTTGCCGTATTCTCCGTATCATCGTCCTCTTCCATAGTTTCAGCAATGCGACGCTTCTTGGCATGAGAAGGAAGAACCGCATGTTGAGGAAGAGACGTTGCTAGGTCGGAGCGGGGCCCCCACGGTCGTTGTCGTGACGCGAGCTCCACAGCTGCAGCTGCAGTAGTACCAAGAGAAGGTAAATGGTGTATAGCCGGCGTGGTCATACGCCGAGCCCGAAGCAAGTCCTCATACGTTTGTAAGTGGTACTTTGTCTCCTCGTCAAAATTGGCACAAAGACGCTGCGCAGCGACAAACTGCACTGCCTCAATCATGCTGCGTCCGTACATGGCCATGAGATAGGCCGCCACGATAGCTGCGCTCCGTTCGTTGCCCGTCTCATCAAATACCAGCACTTTCCCGCGTCGCAGTTTCGAGGAGTCGATGTCGTCTGGCCCACTGCATATCCGCTGCTCCGCCACTTGCGTATGGTGGAATTGCAGCATGTGCATGTTGATCATGTCCACGGCGTGGTCCAGGCGACCGACCAGCTCGTGCTTGCTCGCAACATCCAGATGCGCCGCTTCGATATTGAGCTCAGTCGCGACCCTGGGCAGCATCATAATGCGCGCCTCGACCATGCTTCCGTCGCGCGCAGCAAGTAACAGCGTGATTCCCTCCTTGATCAGCCACTCGCGATCCCTCACGGCGGCCATGGGGCCCAGAAAAACAAAGTCCAGGATGCGCTGAGCTTTGCGGCGGTCCTCGTAGACCCAGTTGTGGTTGAATGGTGCTGAGGAAGCGCGCTGCGCATGGCCGCCCGTAATGATTCGGGCGTCTTCGGGTGTCAGGCCGCGCGCGACAATAGTGTCTGGGTCGTCGCAGAGGGGTGTGATGAGGTAGGGGGAGGTTGAGGTGCCGTTGTCCGGTAATAGCGGGGTGGGGATGTGAATGTATGGCGGGCTGGGCGGCCGGGCGGTGACCGGGGCGGTGCGTACCACGCCGCATTGGAGGGTTTCTGGAATTAGAGGGTCCATGGCGCCTCCTTGTCGTTGACAGCTGGGTCGATGGCGTTGGTACTTTCCAGAGGGCTGAATATGACGTGAATCGATCGTCGGGGGTGTCGCCCGCAGAGATAATCGAGTGGAAAAGTGAGACAGGTGAAGGAGTCGATGAGTAGAAGGCCAGTCAAGGGAAATACGGCTGGGAAGCCCGATCAGAACCAGGATTTTGTCTCGATGGTCGTTTTCAAATGGAATCCACGGCGACTGCAAGATCAAAGATGAGATTACCGGTAGAGAAGAGCAGCGCGGTCGGCTCAGAAGCGTGCCAGGCCGAGTCACACAAAAGCCAGACTGGTGGTGGTAGTCGAAGATCTCGTTGTCGTCCAGTGGGAAAGACGCTATTTTGAAGTAGTCCACAGGCCAAGCAGGCACCGCACCTGCCGCCTCTTACCGGCTGAATGGTTCTAGGCAGCTGCAGCCCCAGGGGCACTTGTGTACTATGGTAATGTACCATTGTCACTCGAGTGCGAACCTCATGCTAGATGTACAAGGTACATGCATAGATGGCCACATAGTACAGGGCCGGCCCAGATTTGTTCATTCCAAAGGCAGCAGTGAGATCATACCAGTACCCAGATACCTGGCTTCGAAATAAACACATTTCTTTTTGCCACAAGACCAAATATAAGGACTTCAGACTGGTACCTGCACTCGAGAAAATGTCATCATCATCGTGTAAAATATAGCTTAATCAAAGCATGTTTATTCAGGCAAGCCGTTACAAGCAGTGGCAGATCAACTTGCATGTACGACGCTCTTAGCAAGCCCAGCCTATTACGCTCCTCCTCGCTTTTCAGAGCCATGACGCTGGATCCGATGACGCTTTAACCCGTCTATCAGACGACAAACTGGGCTCTGTGGAAGACATGGTAAGGCTACTCTCTTTAGCCAGCGGAGACGGGAACTCGGGCGTGACAGATCGCGACTCGACGGAGGGCCGCTTCGCAATCTTGGGCGGTGTCGAAAGCATCTTCTTCCTCTTTTCGGAAGCATTGCTCGACCTGCGACTGGCATCTCCGTCCCGACCAACCTCGAGCCTCGGAGCCGGGCTGCCCCCAGTGTGACCAGACACGCTTCCCCGGTGGCTGCTGCCGCTGCGTGAACGCCGCACCTCTCTCTCAACAACTGACAGTCGACGGTTGTGCACGTGGTGCATCCTGTCGGAATGCGCATGCTGCGGTGACTTCTCGGCGACCGGCGCTGGCTTTCGCCAGGGCATCCACCAGAACCACCCACCTGATACCTTTCTGGCCTCGCGTTGTCTCTCTTGCAGCTTTGCGCGGATCAGTGCCCTGCGTTCATTCTCGCGCTCCCAGTATTCTGTCCTATATAGTTCCCAGTTCTCCCGAAACGTAGGCGAAAATGGCTTGGCAAGCAAAAGAAGTTTGACGTAGTCACCACCTGGCGCCAGGTCTTCCTCGTGGCCACCCCTTTCCTCGTCCCTGGCTAGCACAGGCAAGTGCTGGTGCGCCTTGCCCGCAAGATCCATCTCTTTCTCAACTTCTGCCAGAATGGTGGGATCGACAAAGTGGTACGAGGACGCAGCGGTATTCGAAAACAGACCATAGGTCAGAAAGAAGCCAATAGTTGACAAAGCCTCGGCCCACCAGGAGCGCTTAACGAGCACGAGCTTGAGGTTGAAGCCGCGCAGGCCGCGATTCGAAATGGCAAACCAGCGCCGAGGCCAGCGAACGCCGCGCTCCCAGATGCCGGTAGCCCAGACCAAAACGGCGGTGATGATACCGCCCATAAAGCACAGCCGCTCGATCAGCTCAACACCCCAATAGACGCTACCGCCAACGCCGCGGCCATCCTCACGCGGGGCCAGGAACAGAGCATAGCCGAAGCCGACGATCCACACGGACAGAATGGACAAAAAGAAGGTGTGATGGCGGCGGCGGGCGCGCAACTCGAGGTATTGGGCGCGCAGGGAGGCTTCGAGGACAAGCAGGTTGAGGTAGATCATGGACGGGGACGAGGGCGCTTGGGAGAGTGGGTCGTCGGGCTTGCCTGGGACAGGATTCACGCCGCTCGTCGAGGAGCTGATGGGGGTGGCAGCTTTTTCAGTGGGCAGGGACGCGGTGCCCTTGACGATGGAGTCGAGCTCGTCGGCCATGGTGTGCATGTATGTGCGTGCGTGTCTGGGTCGAACGGAAAGTAGTCTGAGGTCATGTATGATCACGGTCGAGGCCGAGGGTCGAGCGAGATCGTCCTGTTGGGAGAGGCCAAGGCAGGGCGAGCAGAGGCCCTCCTGCGAGGCACGAGGATTGAGGTCGGAGCTGCTCGTAGATGCGAGAGGGGAAGCTCGAGTCAATGCATCTAGGCGGATGAGGGGTCTGTAGTCGTTCAACGGCCGCTGTGTTGAGGACGGAGCCTCTTCAGTGAGTGGCTGGTGGAAAAGGGTAGCGCAGCGCAGGCCCTGGGTGGGAAAACACGAGATGCAGTGGAGGTGATGAACAGCACTGAGCTGCCTCAACAACAGCCTGACCTCATAGCGGCTTCGTGTTCTGGTGCGTACAGTGCTGCGGTGCGGCTTTTGGGCCGCTAAGTACAGTGCTACAGGGTGCCACGGTCACCCAACCCAGGCACCGCCCAGCACCCAGGCCCGAGGCACCACCTACGGGTAGAGCCGAGCGGGGCTACTGTACAAATGACTTTGTTGGCTCATCAGCCTCGGATTGACGTCAACAATCGTTGTATGCTTCGATAGTTCGTGCCATGCAGATGCAAGGTCTGGTTGTTGCACTATGCCAGTGCTGCTTCCGACGAAGTCATACGGATTCTGGGTCGCTACAGTTGGACTAGACAATCGATCCCCCATGTGACTTAGTCATGGTAGGTACGGAGCAATAGGTTACCGATTCGCTGTTCTATGATGCTTGCTATCAAAAACAGCCTGCTTCTGGTGTCCAATGGCTGAGGTCATCGGAGTCCGGGGTAACGGGCGACGCCGACCCGGCAGGTGGGCACTGCAGTACTATGTACATATGATGTTCATAAGTAGTACGCAGTACAAATCTGTACTATGCACTACCTATGTGCTATGTATACGAGCCGAAGCTAGCGCGTACTATGGAGCGCACACAGCCTGGCAGCCAGGGCAAATGCGAGTGCGAAGGAACAGGGCTTTCTCTGTTAGGAAGTAATGCCAGCCCTGCCCTTAAGTCCGGGCCCGCCGGTCGAAAGATCGGGTTGAAGCCAGTAGATCCGTGGACATTGGCCCGACGCCAGCAGAGTCAATGATGTGACACTGCTTGTAAAGCCACTTGGGATGAGATACTTATATCACTCGAGGCAGCGCCAGACGGAGAGCCCTCTCTGGTTTTTGCTTCTCTTGCTCTCCATGTCGCTTAATGCTGCAAGACATCCTGCAAGTTGCCTTGGTAGAACCTTCTATACAGTGCTTCCACAGCGCCTTCCACCTCCACTCTTAACATCACCCTGGGCCACGTGCAGGCGATCAACAGCACCTGTTGCCACTAATAGCACCCCCCGCAGAACCACCGGCCAGCCCACTAGCGTCGTCGCCAGAACCATGTCTACCGTGGCAATACTTCCCCAACATTCTCAGCATCCTCTTCCTCCTTCCGACCTGGACCTTCATCTTCCCGCCAACTCGCCGCTCTTTGACCCCACCGCTTCCACTCCCACTCCTACTAGTACGGCCTTTGATTTCCCAGAGGAGCCTTCCCTTGCTCACGACGCTTTGTCCTCCTCGTCCGCTTCTGTCTCGTCGTCGTCTTCCCGCAAACGACGCTCCCGAAAAAAGTCCCCAAAGACCGCCAAAGTGGCGCAACAGACGGATAAGCCCCGCGCGCCCGACGGGCAGCGCCTCATGGCATCGGGGTTCTTTCCCCTCTCGTACAAGCAGGCCGCTGTCCAATGGGTATGTTGTTGACTGTCCCTAAATCTGAGTAGTCCACCAATTCTCGCGATATGCGCTGACTTGCTCACCTCGCACCTAGTGGACGAACCTCTCGCCGCCCGCCTCTGAGCGCGCCGTTCTCAACTTCGTTCCCTACCTCAAGGAAGCCATCTCGCCCACCGCATCATCCGATGCCGTCGCCAACCGCCTCGATCCTTTTGGCCACCGCATATGGCGCTCCAATATGGTGCGCCTCTCAGGTAAGAACCGCGCTTTGAACGAATACTCGGTCGAACGCGTGGGGGAGCCAGTCGAAGAGACTCTGGTCATGCTGCATGGATACGGCGCCGGTCTGGGTCTCTTTTACAAGAACTTTGAGCCCATTACGCGCATAGAGGGTTGGAAGCTGTATGCCCTTGACATGCTCGGTATGGGCAATTCGTCGCGACCCCCATTCCGTATCAAGGCCAAGGATCCAAAGGAGCGCACTGTCGAGGCCGAAAACTTCTTTGTGGACGCGCTCGAGGAGTGGCGCAAGGTGCGCAACATTGAAAAGTTCACTCTGTTGGGCCACTCCATGGGCGGCTACCTTGCTGTGTGCTATGCCTTGAAGTATCCCGGCCGTCTCAACAAGCTCATTCTTGCCTCACCCGTTGGTGTGCCCGAGGACATTCACGCTACTCGGGCCGAGCTCCCAGAACCTAATTCATCCACGCTTGCCAATGAATTCACCCAATCGCAAGAGGACATTGTCCAACAAGACAGCGACATTGGTACCCAAGAGGTCCGCGTACCTTCTCCTACGAGTCCTTCCTCGCCCGTCACCAAACAAGCCCCGGCAGCACCTCGCCGCAACATCCCTGGCTGGTTTGCATGGCTATGGGATGCCAATCTGGTCTCACCGTTCACCTTTGTCCGCATATCTGGCCCTCTTGGCCCGCGATTCACCTCGGGCTGGACTAGCCGCCGCTTCAACCACTTGCCAGCTGAAGAGGCTGCCGTTTTGCACATGTACGCTTACAACCTCTTCCGCCAAAAGGGCAGCGGCGAGTTTAGTCTCCCGTACCTGCTTGCTCCTGGTGCCTACGCGCGGAATCCCCTGGTCAACCGCATCGATCAGGTCGGTCGCCAAGTTGGACCTGACGGCAGAAAGGAGACGGGGTTCCCGGTCGTCTTCATGTACGGCGACTCGGACTGGATGGATGTCGCCGGCGGGTTCGCCAGCGAGGAAATCATCAAGAAGCGCGCTGAAAAGGCATTGATGGAAGGTAGTGCCGAAGAGCGTCGCGACGAGAATGGCAGTGCAAAGGTCATTGTTGTACGTAAAGCCGGGCATCACCTGTACCTTGACAACCCGGATGAGTTCAACGAGTATATACGAAAGGAACTGGAAGAGACGAGGGATTATAACCGAAGAAGAAGAGCACAGGGATTGCCCGTCTAAGTCATGCCCTCGCGGGTAAGAGGACGAACGAGAAAGCAAGAAGAGGGAAAATGGATGATGACATTAGACGATACACATATATACATCACCAATAGGTGGAAAGACGGGTACTAACCCTTGAGGAATTCGCATGAGCTGGGCGTTTTGGGGTCACTTGAGGGTATCATCTCGATACTATGGATTTTCCTTCTTGCTTGGAGAGCGTGATTTTGGAATCATAAGGGGGGGGGGCGACTTTAGGATAAGAGGAGAGAGGCTTAAGGGTCGTGGAACCAAGGGACTAGAGTCGAATTTGTCGCATGCGCGACCGAAATAGCAGGATTAATTGGGTTAATCGTCGAGTTAGAACTATAGAAATCATCATTAATTCTATATAGCACTTCTCTGATCGAACTCCATGTCTGTACTCAATCATCTGTTGTCACGTCATTTCATAACTATGTATAGTCCAGGCATCTCTGGCTTGTTTTACCTTTCTTTCCTTCTTGAGTTAACTTGACTACCTAGGAGAGCACTATTGGCTCGGAGTACTGCTGTGAATTCCAGTTCATTCTCTTGACCAAAATAATGTAAATAGTTGGTTGGTATTATGGATCCTATATAATTTGAGGTCTGCGAAAATTCTGTTCCCAGACTCTTTCTTCTGGCGCATTTGCCGGACCCCTCTTGGCAAGTTCTTCTTTTTCAAAACCGGCTTATTGCGATGCTTATTTACCGTTAACTATCGTACTTGCTATCTTGCTATTGTTGAAGTTTACAAAGATCAAACTCAAGCAGGGGCCGTTCTCCACGGTTTGCTATTCTGCGCTCCATCTCACCCTCTGTTCTAGGTATCTCGGGCAACTCAGTTATAAAAACTTAGAGCGCGAAACATTTCAAATCATGTGTTGGATGGGCCGCGGACGGTTTTTTTTGGGGGGGGGGGGCTCACCTGCTATATCGAGAAGGTATTTAGTCGTGCATGGAGCAACTACTCCGTAAAAGTCTAGAATATTGATTGCATTAAATCAAGTCGAATATGTACGAAAGGGCTGCGGAGAGAGAGAGAGAGAGAGAGAGAGGGTGGGAGGCAAAATAGTAAGTAGATCTGGCCCGGATAGCTACGATCAAAAGTTGCCCCCTCATTTTGAACCGAGATTCAAAAAATGCTACCAAGTTTCAATTTCAACTGTAGTTTCGTTTCGCCTTTAGTATCATGAACTCACGAGGGCAGCAATTACTGTACGAAAGGTCACGCTGTTAGGTGTCCAAAAAAAAAAGAACAATTCGTCTAACTGAACCATAAGCTTCAAACATCACATGCCAGACAAAGAAAATTGTGATTCAGGGCTCCAAACCGAGTGTATGGAAGAACCATCCAGATAAAAGAAAGAAGGTATCTCAAAAGTTGTTTCCGCAAAATCCATCCCAATGAGCACTTATTGCGCCATTTGAATCTTAAGTATAACATCTAAGTGGTGAACATACCGTCATTCCATCCTATCGTATCTGCAAGGATATTTATTATTCATGACCATCCTTTGCTTCTTTCATTCATCCCATCCAGCCTTGAACATACATGTCTTTGCATACAATGCGGTACGTTTAAAAAGAAATTGATAAAAGAAGAATATACGAAGCAGAACACCTTTAGAGGAGCATTATAACATTTTCCATATTTTCAAAAAGTCCTTTACCTAGTTACTCATCTTGCTTTCTCTATCACTCTCACTTCCCGCTAGTCTATATCCTTCTGACTCTCTTGAAAAGCACTTCTCCGCTCATTCGCCAAAGAAGGCCCTTCGTGCCTCGCCACAAGGGGACTCACCACCGCGCCAATGTAGTCATCCCCCTCCGCCGTACTATTGGTCGGCGGAGACACCACAGACTGCTGGCCGTTGCCGTCCTGCAGAGCAGCCGCATTGGCAGCAGCCACTGAGCCCTCTTCGAGGATCGGCGGACTGCCGACGCGCCCGCCTACCGTCTGCGAGCGCGGCGCAACAGTGACACCGTCCATGGTACTCACAGTCGCCGGGTCCGAGATATTGCGCAGGTGTGCGCGCTCTCGCTCGCTCAGGATAGACACCCCCGAGCTCAGGCCGGATCCGCGATGGTTGCTACGGGGAGCTGCCGAAAACGCTGGAAGTTCAGAGGGCGGCCTGCTGCCATTGTTCTCCTCCTCCTCCTCCTCCTCCTCCTCCTCCTCCTCCGCCGCCGCCGCCGGAAAGACTGCAGAGTCCGGCAAGGCTGTCGAGTGTTTGGATCGCGGGGATGTTGCTTTGGGCCCCGCGACGGATGATGTTGCTTGGGATGCAGACGAGGGAGGTGCTGGCGGAGAGGCCGCGTTGCGTGGAAATGAGGTGCTGCTCACAAGGCTTCCTTGGTCTGTGTCTTGAGCATAGCTCGTGTAGGCAAGAGATGGACTCCAGGCGGCAGGGCTGGCACGTGCAAAGCCGCGTCTGTTTCTCCCCGTACTCGTAGTGTCCGAAAGCTCTGCTGCAAGTGAATCGGCTGTGGGCGAGAGTGGAGTTAGCGATCAGAACATGTCAAGAAGTTGGGCGGGATTCTATATATATATATATATATGTTTCATCTCAGGGTAAACTTGCCTGATAACTCGACAACGAGACCCTCTCCGCTCAGCTCTGACATAGGGAACGGCCCGGGAGATCGTGGGACGACTTGCGACTGGCCAAGAGGCGGTGTCCCAAAAGGATACTCGTGGCCGTAGTACCCCGGACCGTCTGGAGGTGGACTTGTCCGGTTTGACTGAAGCTCTTCGGTTGTCGTGATGATATCTGATTTGGGCACTCCATGCTCTTGTCTGCTCATCCACGTCATGATAGTACGCTTCTTGTCGTCTGCGGGCGCGCCATCCCCCTCTCCAAGCTTGTTCTTCTTCCACTTCCTCCATACGTAAATACCAACACCGATCAACGAGATGAATACCAGACCCAAGACCACGCCCAAGACGGGGCCTAGATATTTGGGAACTCCGCCACCGCTGTGCTCAGTAGTTGAGGTGACTGTTGGAATGGAAGAAGACGTCGACGTCGCCAATTGGTACGGATAGAACGTCGTGATCTTCGACGTCGCATATGCAACTTGGAAAACGTCGGCTAGTGCAGACGTGTCCCAGCTCTTTGGTGCAGTAGAAGTTGCGCCACCAGATCCATCGCCGCCAATCGCCTCGTAGACGGCACTAGGAACCGAATAGTCATACCACACAGTTGGATCATAGCGGTCGAGCCACTCGGCAGAGCTGACATTGAAGATCTGGATGAAATCTGGAACGCAGGATATGTCCGCGACGGTCCCTGCCAACGCTCCCTGCCCGCCAATAACCATCATTTGGTCTGGGTAGGGCATGACACATTTATGTCCTGCACGTTCGTATCCAGTCCGGTTGGCGCTAGCTTGCTTCCAGGTGAAGCTGGGCAGAGAAAGGATCCAGACCGCATCACTGAAATAAGCGGCATCTGTTTGATGAATGCCGTCGAAACCACCGTACCAGTAAATGTTGAAGCTCGAATAGTCTGGCGCCGGTTGCATTACGGCACATCCTTGCATCAAAGCACCGGGTCCGCCTGTAGTACTCTGTATGTACCACTTTTGATTGGCGATGTCGTAGATGCTAATGTTGGTCATGAATGTAGGACTTTGTTCCTCCTGTGCACCAAGTCAGTATCGGTCTGCTCCACCGGTTTTGGCAGTATTGACTTACGCTTGCTGTCTCATTGTCAGAGACCGTAGACAACGTGACGATGGATGAGTAGACAACGCCTCCCAGGGCAACGAGGATCCCCTGCTTGCCGACCGGCACCCAAACAAGCTCTGGGCTTGCCCGGCCTTGTATATAGTCAGGCAGAGTGTTGTTGGTCCATTTCTCCTGGTTCTGTGTCGACAAGTCAAGCGAAATCAGAGTATTTGACGGCTCGGAGGCGGACGTAGAGTCCTCCTCGACTGGATATATTATAGGACCCCAGTCTGGTGCGCGAAGGCCCGAGAACAAGAATGCGAGGTTCTCTGAAGGCACGTTGGCCGCAGCTCCATAGGCAATGTAATTGGTCAGGTTGCCAGACAAATCTGGAGTCAACCAACCTGGAGCAAAGACCTGGTCATCCCCATACCCATACTGTTGATACTCCAGGACAGTGTCGCCAGCGGGCTCACTGTTGGCAGTGTTTGAGATGTAGGACCCGCCGTACAGAAAGTATTCATCGTTGTTAGCCAACGTCGCGCCAGCGTGGTAGAGATAGCCAGTCGACTGCTTGGTCTGCGATCCAAAAAGGGCAGTAATGTTTTGAGAGACATTGAATGGCTTGCTGAAGTTGAGCATGTACGAAATACCGGGAGTGTCGGCTGCCCTAGTTATCAGCATGTTTACTTGGGCAAAGGGAATATACAATGTCAACATACTATCTTGAATCACATCACCATAAGACCCATCAGCTAAACCAGGTCTCCAGTTGATATAACCGCCGTCCATGTATACGGTGTCTCTTATCACAGCCGCTGTTGCTTGATTAGATCATAGAACAGTTCTCGATTTTGCATCAACGGTGGACTTACCTCGCAAGCCACTCCACGAACAAATTGTTGTGTTTACTTCATTTTCAACCCATCCACCAAGCTGGGCCAGCGCAACCGGCGCCAGGCCCGCGAGGGCACACAGCCCCAAAGATCGCGAGGCACTCATGGTACGAAATTGTCAAATGATTTTGCACGGGAGCAAGACTGAAGGAAGCTAAACTATTGTGATAAGGATCTATATCACTGCATTGTGCGATGGGACGACCCAACGCTGCTTCTGAACACGGGTCAGTCAAGGGCACAAACTATGAGAACAGGCGTAGCGTTGCGCGACTGGAGACTGATGCCGTAGTAAAGAGCTTTGACAGAACAGGCAAAAGCGCCAATTCGCCGGTGAGCTTTACATCCAGAAGCCACTGCTGGGGGAGGGCACCGAAAATGCACGAGACTTTGAAAGACACGATACAGAACAGCAAATCGCACAGCGAGAGAGGAAAAGGCAAAAAGCATCAACTTACAGGTATAGCCTTGAGGGACCGATCACGAGTCCCCTGCCCCGCATATGTCGATGTTGCAAGGGAAATCAGGTCTTGCAGCGGCCACGAGGCGTACAGCCTTATGAGGGTGCGAGTGGAAATACACTTCTGCACGCCACCCACAAAGCTGCAACTCGCTCTCAATAGGCTCCGAAGGTCTGTATCGCGCGATCCACGTTCTTGCTGCCGGCTGTGAGTAAAGGCACGCTCGATGCCCATGGCAGGTATGTCGCCTTGTCCGACAGCACACACAGAGACCACTCTGGAACTTATCTCACAAGGTGGCGGAATGGCCCAAAGCACTCCCCCATCATCCAGTATCTGGCGCTAGTGAAAAGTGGCGAAGTGAGCACCTGTTGGTTGCAACAACTCTTTGCATCCTGCATGTTGGTGTAAAAGACTTGTCTTGATCTGATCCAATTGGGAACCGACTCGTATCGGGCGTGCATCCCCCAGTCTCCACAAAAGGTGAGGTTGTGCTTTCAGTTCATCCAATGTGGGTGAGCGGATCCTAACTTGAGCAAGGGGTCGAAAGCACCACGCATACTATATATGCTACTATGGTATGTACATACTTGTTAGTACATTGTAGTACGTAGTACGTGCACGAACACAAAGCCACTCCAACGGACTTTTGTGCTGTACGGAGCAAGGTTCGGGTATACTCTGTACTATGTAGCCTCGAATGGTCATACTGCTGAGGAGAAGATTCTTCCATTCCATCGAAGGATCGCCGGCACCCTGAGCGAGGCTGGCGAGTTCACGATGCTCTTTTGGCCATCCAGAAGCAGTACGCATGAGTCGATTGTAAGTCAATGAGTATCTTTGCAAAGGCTCGCGGTGAGACATGGGAAGCCAAGGCTGCCATCTGGGTGAAGATGCAAATTATTTCCGTAGCCGTTCCTTGGACTGATTGTGCTTGCTCGTGGACACGCTCCATCCAATCGAGCGTCTTCCATGCACGCGAGCTGGCTGCATGCCACCACGGGAATGCAACGCAGGCAGCAAGTAACCCAGGTCCACGACGCCACTTCGTTTGTCGTCGAGACTCAGTGTGGCCTGGAGTATCCAGCATTGCACTCGGCTGCTCGGGCCTTGTGTGCCTGGTTACCATCATGTACAGAGTATCCTCAACACAATGCCATACCGGTGCATTGCGCCATGGCTACATCGTAGCTGCAGTAGCGTCTCGAGCAAGAAGTCGAGTTTGAATGGAACGATCGCCGCATGCGAGGCCCCACCTCGACTCACCTGCTTTGGCTGTCTACCTGCCTTGCGGGGCATCGAGGCGAGCACAAGTCTGCTTTAAGACAAGTAGACCGTGCTTTTGCGCATTCTATACGCTCGTTCACCTCGGCCTGTATTTGGACTGTACTTGTAGGCAAATGGAAGCAACCAATGCTTTGCCGCAGCACAAATTGCCGCGTACTCAACTGAAAGCATCCGGTAAGTATTCCATTGTTAGGTGGCTACATAGTAGTGTCTGCTTGGTGGTGCAGCGGGTCCATGGTGTGCGTTGGTGCCAATTTGCTTTGCAAGTTCAGAGTGCGCAAGTGTGGATAACCACCCGTAGCCCCAGGGTGGGCGTTGTTGAGCTGTTTCCCCCCTCGCAACAGCAACAAGGCAGATCATGGTCTGGTCTCGGCAACGCTCTTTCATAGAGGTTTGGTCGTGTGTATGCTGAGACAGCGGTATGGCCGGTGTTGCGAGAGCGAGGGAGCTCGCATTGCTGACAGGGCTGGTGCCACTTGGTCACGGCATGAATGAGGGCAGTGAGTGATAAGCCTCAGAGGCTGACTGTGCCACCGAGCTGAAGAGCAGCCAACACATGGTGGGTGAAATCTGTACTATGCACGAGACATATGAAGTGCTGCAAATAGTGAATAAGCTTGTGTTGGCGACTGCATGTGGGGAGCTGCCCCATTAGGGATTTCCTTCATCGATCCTGGTTGCCCTGGTTTGCTGACAGTGCCAGCAGCGGTGAAAGAGAGCTCAACATTGTTCTGCTGGTGGGAAAAGGGAGACAAGACAAGCATCAGCAGCGACGTCGGACAAAGGGACTAGGTGCTAGATTAGGAAAGACTTATAGCAAGGATAGCCCAGGTTGAGGCCTACTATAGTGGGTCTTACCCCGCTAAGCCAGGCTGGAAAGGGCAGGACCGCCGGCCTGGGCCGTCAAGGCCCCATCAAGACACCCGGCCGGATTGGCGGCTGCGGGACAGGACGGGAGGTTGTGCTGGGGATCTGCATCCGTACATAGTAGGATTTCAGAACCCCATCACCAAGTCAGCCAAAGCGGGGAGACCAAAGCCAACTCTATGTATTAAGCCACTGGCAGCGCAGAGAGGAAGTGTCGCTCCGCCAGAGCATGCATAGCGACTGTGATTTGCCATTTCAGCATGTGTCGCTAGCCAGCTGCTACTATGTGTGTACACATGGAAAATACCACCTCGGTCATTCGTCTCCATGATCAGATTTTAGCCCTGGCTCCAATGTTTTTTTTTTTTTTTTCATGCCTCTTTGGGTTCTGTTCAACAAGCAGTACAGGCTGTGCACATACTATGTAGTACCACTGCGGCAGCATTTTTGTACGACTCGATTTGAGCCCTATGCAAGTCTCAGTGAGCAAATCGAGAGAGCCCACCACGCCCAAGAATTGCTTTTGCTGCCAGCCCAGGGAAGCTCCCGATCGGTCTGCACGTTGTTTTCGCCCGCCATAGCACCCGGTCTTTTCCACAGCAGCGCCATGCGAGGCAGCGAATCGGCATTGCAAGGTCGGCACCCCGCGGCCTTAAAGCCGTCACTCTACCTGCTCTGCTTACGTGTTCCCTGCCCGCCGCCCTGCACATCGTACACCGTGGTATGACACCGTAAGCACTAAGATCCGACTATTGCTGCCCAGACTGGCGGCCTTGTTGCACCGCAGACACGTACCGAGTAAGAGGGCCGATAATGTATTTCATGATAGTGATGTGCCTTGGGTAACACCAGGTTTCGTCATGTCAAATGCGAAACTACTTGCAGCAATCGCCAATACGGCGCTCGGCTCGCAGTCTTGGGGTACTTTTATCGCACCTCAGTCCGTACACGGTGCCCTCGTCGTCATTGGTGATGTTGCAGGATCCCTCAAAGACGGCCTTGCCGTGGGAATGACATGACATACCATGGTGTTAGCGGTGGGTTAGCTGTGGCAACGTTCGGCACAGAAATGTAAGCCAGCCGGGCAAGGTGAGTGGTTGGAGGGGCCCCAAGACATGAAGAAAGGAGAGGCGTCAGGCACGCGCAGAACCATTGCCGATTGCAAATTATGCCAGCCATGTTCATCTCACGTTCTCGCGGGTCGTGAGGCGATGTGGTGTAGTGCAGTGCTACGGTACCATTCCAAGTACCTTTGTATTCCTTCAGGGCCTCGCGGGCACTAGCCACTACTAATGTAGTCCTAACCCTAGCCTTAGCCCTGATCCTAGCTCATCAAGTCCACCAGTCACAATTGGTTCAGCCTCTGACCTCACCTGCCTCCCATCAACAATTACTATGTACCCGCGCCTGCCCTCTTACCTTACCCTCAACGGCACCGGCCATTTGCGAGCATCCCGGGGAACATCCCTGGGAGTGCCCTTTCCTCTTCTTTTTCTCCAGGCCGCTGCCATCTGTTGGAAGGAAGGAGTGGCATCGTGGGCCCGTGCGGATAATGGTGGATGTACCATGTACTATACTAACTTTGGGTTGCATGGGACCAATTGAGCTTGACCCCAGAACACCATGAACATGATCATGATCAGGAACAAGCAGGACTGACACCTCCGCAACGCTCGTCTTGCCTCCCCCGCCATCTGTCGCCCCTCTCGGTCACCAGCACCTGGTAGCATTCACTGCTGCCGCGACGGGCTCGACCGAAGTGCCCTCGCATCGCTGCTACTCTCGACGGTCAGTAGCCTACAATGGGACTCAGACAGGACAAGCGATGGCCGCCGCGCAGCTGTTGGCTGCCCAATCAGGCGGCCGCCCATCCGGTGTAGGGGACTGGAGCATGTGCGAAGGAGGTACTTGCAGGTGTGCATCTGGCAGCCCATGTACTATATACGGTGATTGCTGCGCATTCATAGCAGTACTGTCCAAGTCAGCGAGAGAACCCTTCGCCCTCTTCGTTGGCCCATCCTTCGTGGCGCTGGCCCAACTCCACTCCAAGGATGCATGTACTCGAGTACTTGTTACTGAGTGGCCGCGTCGTGCTGTGTTGTGGTAACAGAGCAATCCCTTGCACCCACCACCTGGGCTCTGCCTTGCCCGGCCCTGAGCATGCAACGTGCCTGCAGGGACGAGATGCCATCTACGGGAGGTGACCAACAACACCCAGGAAACGAGGTGCGCTCATTGCTGCATTTGATGCTGGTGGCACACTTCCGCAAAGGGCTCCCAATACCACAAACCACCAGGGCTGCGATCGTCTTGCCACTCGGGCAGGCCTTGAAGGGTGGTTCTGGAGCTCGCAACGGTTCTGTCAAACAGGCTTGACTCGCCAGGAACTGTCGCGCCGTGTGAGCGGTCCTGGTGTTCCTGGAGAAAAGCCTTGAAGGTCTGCTCTGCCCTGCCCTGCCCTGCCCTGCCCTGCTACATGTGTTTCCGAAATGGCAATACTTTCCGTCCACCTCTTCACGCCGCTGTTTGTCTTGTGTCATACGGCATACACTCAACTCAACTTTCCACTTGCAGGCCGATCTGGGCTAATTTCAACTCCAGACTCGACTTCTTAAAACCGCTGTTATTGGCTCATTATCGGCCTCGTGCAAGGAAGCTGGCAGTTGTTGGTCTTAGTCGAAAAATGAGCTGTCCGGCTCAGCCTCGAGCATCACACCCCGGCCAGTCCACATACGCGACCCGCAGGTACTATGTACTTCTTCAACCCCCCCCAGAAACCAACGACCTGCTCTTATTAGCGGAGCCCCAGCTCTTTGCATCTTGACGACAAAGAGTCTCTTTTCTTTTTTTTTCTTTTTCTTCCTGGACCGTCTTCTCCCTCGTTTTGCAGGACCTCCGGACACTCGTTTTGCGCCTTGTCGAGGACGAAACTGGGCAGTCGCAAGGCTCACAGAACGGACAAAGATGGCCGCTCGCTCTGCACTATGGGCCTTGGGCACAATGGCCACGGGAGCCTTGGCCGGCTACTCGCCCTTGTATCGCAACACTACTTCCACTGCTGCATCATGCAATTCTTGGTGCACAACGACAGTCACCTCTGGGGCCGCCGTTTCTGTTGAAACCACTACGTGAGCCAGCTCAGCGAATGTTCCGATAACATTACCCACAGGCCAGTGCTGACAATCAGCTTCTAGATTGACCGTCTACGCAAGTGCCAGCGTCGTGACTGAAACCTACACGTGAGTTGGAAAACCATGTCTACTATTGAGTGCCTTGTCTTTTGCTCTATACTAAATGTCCATACAGCGTGACGGAAAGCGTCTGCCCCAGCAGCAGCTCTCTTGTATACTCTAGTTCGAGTATCGCGTCTTCAAGCGTGCTCCCCTTGCCCAGCGTAACTGTTGCGCCTAGCGGAAGCAGCTCGTCTTCGCTCTCGTCCAGCTCCAGTTCAGCACAATCGAGCTGGTCCGCTAGCCATGTGATTTCATCATACCCTGTTGGGACTCTACCATCATCGTCGGTCCACACTAGGACCAGCTCAGGCCATTCCAGCTCGAAACCATATACTGTCACTGCCTATATATCAACGACTTTCACTATTACCAGCTACGAGCCCACAACGTAAGTGCTGCCAGGGAGAACTTGTGAAACGGGGACAATCCTGGCTCTAACCATACTCTCAGTTACACGGCCACTGTGTATATCGATGAGACATCTCTAAGTGTCTCTACATACGAGTGAGTTTATTTTCTCAGCAATTGAAGACAGCCGATCCAAGCACGCCTTTATGCGGCCCTGTCAAATCACACTGTCCTCTGCCAAGCGCCTCTTCGGTCATGGCTGACTTGAGAATCTAGCGTTACCGAGACTGACAGCTTTACGTGAGTTGCTGACGCTATACGCCCCCGTGCTCAAATTCATGCGTACAAAAGAATTACGAAGGCCTCCTGTTACGGGCCAGGATTGGACTAGTAGTGTGTTTTCACGTCAGTTGCTGATGCATTTGCAGGACTACTACGACTTACGAAACAACTTATACGTAAGTCCACTGCCCCGTTTAGGAAGTCCCGCGAATATGTGGCCAATCTGTAAGACTAACAGAATTTTAGTTCAATCTCGCTAGTTCCAACAGTCGTCGTTTCGGTAAGCCTTCAATTCCTTCCGGAGATGTGAGGACGGTGATGAGTCCTCTTCGCTGGACGATCAATTACCAGTTACTTGTCATTATGCACAAACCAGCCATTGTGTAGATGCATTGGGAGCCAGTCTCTGCGTTGCAGGCTACCTACTGACAATTACGTAGTCCTATCCGTATACCATCACAGAGCTCGAGTGTGCTTACACTACGCCTGTGGCCTACAAAGCTCGGGCCGAGGATGACTACACTATTACGGTCTTTGTTACGTCGGTTGACACGATTACTTCTTGCGGTTCCACCATTACCGATTGTCCGGCAAGAGAGACGTCCTCGAGCATCGTGACTAGCCCGTCTGCGACCATCTCGGCATACGCTACCAGTACTTATCCTGCCAGCAGCGATTGCTTTAGGGTCAGCGCTCGGGTCCTCACCTCATACGTGACCTCGACCTTGTACACGCCCACGACGTATACGAAGACCAAAACTGTAACCACTCGGACCACAAGTATCAAGACATCTGTGAGTTTTGCGGATTCATTACAAGAAGCTAGCCACTGGAGGGCTGGGTCTGTGGAAAATAGGCTAACAGTAGACTTCCCTCCAGGACGTACCAACCACAGCAACTATCTGGAAGACCAAGACTGTGACAGACACATTCATCGTAACAACTGTGCGATTTTTTCCCTCCATGAATGACTGAAAACGGAGGAAGGAGCACTAACGGCAAGGTGAATTAGGATGTACGCACGATAGAGACAGAGACACTCTGGAAAACCAAGACAGAGAAAGTGACTTCTGTGCGCCTTCACCATTCCCCGAAACTGGAAACTTTAAATGCGAAACTAACAAACAAATTAGGATGAATACTTGACGACCATAATAACAAAGGTACATTTTTAAGTGCTGCAGCCTGGTTTTACCCTGTTACTTACTTGCGCAATCTTCTTTTGGCTCGCCTGCCTCGTCTTCCATTGTTTGACAGTTAGGTACTAACAGTGTGATTACCAGGACATCACGGAATATAGTACTTTCACATCAGACTTTACTGATTACAGCACGATATCTGTACAAGTGCCTACCACAATCGTCTCTGTGCGTCTGCATTGCCAATTTTCCACTGCATGAATCCGGCTAACATGAACGCAAAGACGAGCGTTACTACCTTCACCACGAGTTACCCATACACGGTCGTTTCGGATGAGACTCTCTGGAGTACAGCGACAGTAACTACATCTATTCCATATACTGTTACGGGCTACATTACTTCGGTAGAGGTCTCGGATGAATATTTCACAGCTACCATCACAACGGTTGGTGTTTTAAATCTCTTTCAACAGCATTTGTCTGGCATAAGTTACATCAATTGCCCGACATCTTGCAAGGTCCATGCGGCTATGACGTACACGTCAAATCGTTATTTACAGGATCAAGCTCCTCGACCCTTCTCCTGTATTGAGCATGAACTAATGCATCGCTTTCGCAGACTACCACTTCGGATGAGACACAGACTATAACGCAGACAGACGATATTACGCTTTGGAGCACAACAGTGTCAACCCTTGTGGTACCTACTACGACAACATCAGTACGTTGAACTCATTTGGTATCTGACTGCGCATGCTGCTGACCAGTCTTTTTTTGTTTATTCTTTCAGACCTCAATTTCTACCTTTACGACAAGCGTTCCATACACAGTGATTTTCTCTACAACCCTGTGGAGCACAAGTGTTGTGACAACGTCGATTCCCTACACGACGAGCATCCCATATACGGTGGTCTCTTCTGAGACTCTATGGAGCACGAGTGTTGTGACGACTTCCATCCCCTATACCACAAGCATACCATACACAGTTGTTTCGTCTGAAACTCTTTGGAGCACGAGTGTCGTAACAAGTTCGGTACCTTATACAACAACAGATTACTTGACCTCGACAACCACCACTTCGATTCCATACACCGTGACTGCCCTGAGTACCACGATACAGACAGTTACAAGTGAAGTGGTATGGAATTAAATTTCTTCAGCGTACATTCTGAGGTCCCAAGCTAATGCTCGCCTCTCCTATAGGTCTCTACCGATATTGTTGTTTCAAGTTATTGGGAAACTGTGATTTCGACATCGATTTCGGTCTTCACATCGTTATCGACAGTGGTGAAGGACCATTCAACTACAGTGACGACCAGCATCCCATATGTTAGCCACAAGTCCTTTTTCATTTCTTCCTTCATTTCTCCAAAACTTGATCTTAACCTGACTATTTCCTTAATCCAGACCACAACAGCTACCATCACCACAACGTCCCTCCAGACTGTTACGAGTAGCTACCTCAAGACGTATACCACTGTAGGTCAACTGACAGGGTCACTTCCGATGCAATGAACACTAGCTGAAAGTTCCAGACATTTACATTTGCAACGACCGACTACTCGACGCTCCCGGCATCAACTGAAGTTGTGACACAAACCACCATAATTGTACGTTTCTGCCATTCAATAAGCAGATATAGTGATCCGCTCATAAACTAATCCACCGTACTACAGGTCTCGACCCTTCCAGCAAGCACAATTACCGATACTGCGCCTGGCTCAACCATAACACGAACGCTGCCAGCAAGCACAATTACGGAAAGCGAGCAGGGCTCGACTATTACGCGCACATTGCCAGCGAGCACCATTATCGAGACTGCCCCGGGGTCAACAATAACGCGAACACTGCCAGCATCCATCATTACTCAAACTCAGACTGTAGGTCACATTATTCCTCCCTATGCTAGGTCATTTCTTCTTTAATCATGCTAATCCTGACTATAGGTCACCGAAAATCCGGGTACAGTCACCCAGCCAGGAGAGACATTGACGCTTACAACAACAATTATCCAAGCCATTCAAACCTGTGCTGTCTCCACTGCTTCGTCAGCCGCAGCCGCTCAAGCCACTCTCTCGCTGGATCCCCGGTCCGACCTCACTTGGGGCTGCGTTCCCAAATACAACTGCAATCCGCCCAAGGCTGACGGATGCAACGTATTTGAGAACCCGCCTACCGACACATATACGTGTGAGCCAGAGTATTGTCAGCCAGTTGCTGAATATACCAATGTCACTTGGAACACGAATGAGACTGGCTACTACCCACTTAGCGAAGGATATTTTGTACTCAACCCCAACGCATTCGGTCTGAGCTTTGACATCTTTTCTGAAGAGATTAAAGTCGAGGTTATTGACGGCCAGACTACCACCGTGACCACCGGTAACTGGGCTTCGCAGACGTCCCTCACAGCGTTCACGTCTTCTGGTGCTGTGGCTACATCCAGCCCAGCCGTGAGCTCGGTTACCTCAGGCCTGTGGAGCCGAGGGCGTAGTGCCGTCAAACAAAAGCGATCTCTTGTTTTGAGGCAGAGTGACCTTGATTCGGATGACATACCAGCCATATGCTTTGCACCCTGTCAAAATACCTTCCAGCTGGCTCAGAGTCTGGGCAAGAGTGCAGAATTATGCGAGTCTGGTAGTATGTTCCTAACCTACTACAACTCGTGTTTGGAATGCGTCGACAATAACGAGGCAAGCGACAAGCTGACTGACAAAACGTATGTGACGGACACGTTTTATCAATACGTCAGCTATTGCTCGGCATCGAATGCGAGCTCTCCCACGTCTACATCTGCTCTAGGAGATCAGGGAACAAGTGCAACTCTTGTGACTAGCTCCCAAGAGACCGGTGCCTCGACTGGATCACCCGTCCCAATCACTGAGTCGACTTCGGCCACCGTCTCGAGTAGTGCAACATCAGCATCGTCTACTAGTACAAGCGCCACGGCAACCAGTTCATCAGAGACTTCGTCTTCGCCATCCGTTACCTCGAGTAGCTCGACTGTGAGTCCTTCACCGACCAGCACAACACAATCAAGTAGCTCGGTTGTGAGTTCTTCGTCAAGCAGCACATCGGTACCAAGTAGCTCGATTGTGAGTTCTTCGTCAAGCAGCACAACGGAACCCAGCAGTTCAGTCTTCAGCTCTTCCACGGCCACTTCTTCTGCTAGTCCTTCGGCTTTGAGCACATCTGGGACAAGCTCTTCAGTATCTGCATCCTCGACATCCATCGCTTCAAGCTCAAGTCTTTCGACTTCGAGCTCAACTACGCCAAACTCCTCTTCTGAGTCAAGTGCCTCAACCTCAGTCTCAGGTACTTCCACATTGGGCTCAGCCACATCAACAGCTGCAATATCTCGGCCATCGTCCAGCTTGATCCCATCAGCAACCAGCTCATCCGTCGGCATAGCTTCCAGCTCCGCAGCCGCGTCCTCGGGCTCGCAGACGACGACGACGACGACGACGAAAGCCACGAGCTCGAGCACTTCCACGGCCACCACGGGCTCTTCGTCCAGCCCGACAAGCAGCATCGTTACAGCTGGTGCTAACCGGTTACACGGGATGAGCGGCTCAAGTCTCGGCGCGTTGATGCCATTACTGGCATGGTTCTTCATGCTCTAGACAACCGCTGCCAATTCACTGCTCCTGCTTAATTCCTCTTCGGTGGCAGCCCTTATTTTGCTTCTTTTTCTTACACGCTCCCTACGGCATAATGAATTAAACGCCAACATGATGATTAAAGCTTTCCCACTTTTTACGACATATTAACGACACTCATTATATCAAGAAATTAATCCTTTTGACGACTTACTATTTTAACGTCAGACAGCATTATGGGAAAGAACGGACCTTACAAAAACTTCACGACAATCATTTAGACATGGGCCTAATTATGGCCTAATTATCCACAGGGGATAGATGATTTTGCATTACATTTGGCAGGAGATTTCGGCTTGGGGGATTTTCTGATTTGGCTTTTGGCTTTGATTTTTGTCTTTTTTTTTCACACACACTTCATCTTCGGAAAGTATGATACCCATTTTATGACGCTCCTTTGGAAAGACATAGTTTATTTCGAGTCGGGGAAAAGCGAGCAGAAAAGGAATTCCGTGTTGAGGCTTTTCCCCAATATTTGCAGATCTTGGTATTTGAGTGGCACCTGATGATTCATACATTGGGATTGGATTTAATCAGGATGGAAATTTGCATTGGTCAGAAAATAAGTGAAGGTATGGATAGTAATTAGGAGGGATGGTAAAAAAGATCGTGTAGGTGGTGGCACTAGCTAGCTAACTTCCAAGTGTCGGTGGTGACGATGGAAACAAGGCCAGAATTGGAATGGATCATTTTTTCCCCCTCCATTTTACTCTATGGGTTCAATATTCTAGCATCATTAACTACTATTGTCTTTGAATTATCACTCCACTGTTCTCAGATTCAACAGTCTGAAAATCGGAATCATGTTAACGAGATATTGGAACGTGTTTCTGGGGGTATCTCAGCTTTGCTATAATTAGGAAAAGACCAGGGAAAAGGCAAGAAAGGACAAGGGCCACCAGATAACCAAGAATTTCCGGATTATTACAAGCCATAAAAAGACAGTGAAACAAACACGCTATGCAATCCCAATATGACGGAGAATGCCAACACCGTGTGGAGGCAAGTGTATCTATAAAATCCAAACCAAAAAAGGGGTGCCTCGAGGGGGGTGGTGTGGTGGTAAAAATTAAAGGTAGTGGCGCTCTTGGTGAGGAATGTTCAGTCGCGCTTCTTTTTTCTCGTTACTCCGTCCATCCCTCATTAATCATTGTTACTCCTCCTCCCGAATCACATTTCTCTTTCCTCCCCTGTTGTTGTCACTGTGGTGGTTGGTGGCGGCGCCGTTGGCGTTGTTGTTCCTATACGACTCGGAAGAGCTTCTCTCTCCTCTCTTGTTACTCTTGCTGCTGCTGTCCGCAGTTGTGCCACTCGTAAACTTGTCCAGACTTAGTCTCGGCAAGGAATGGCTCTTTTTCCCTCCCGCTTCTAGCTGCCGCTGCTGCTCTTCCTCCTCGGCTTCCCTCCGCGCAGCTTCTTCCTTTTCAGCTGCCTTTTGGTTCTGCTTCTTGACTTTATTCATGGCCTCTTCTGTCAACTCCTGGCGTGCCATGCGCTCAATCACGTCCTTTTTGCGCGTACGTCGGTCGCCAATCCAAATGAGCAGGCCGGCCGTGGCGTTGGCGGTGATGGAACAGCACAGAATGACGGTTGTAAGAGCAAAGGGGCGGTCTTGGTAGTTGATGCCGTAGGTCACGGAACCTAGCGAGATTTGCAGGCAGCTGTGTAAGTCGAGCAAGACGGTGATGGCGACGAGAAGCTTGAGCGGGAAGGCAAAATGGGTTTCTGTCTCGTGTGGGCGGTAAAAAGTGTGCGATTTGGCGTATTTGGTTTGATGGTGCGTCAGCCGCGCCTGTTGTTTGGGATTCAGGACAGAGAATTCCTCCCCCGGTTCCAGGGATGGAATGCTGGCTGTTTCAAGGGCCGCTTCAACGTCTGGAAGGACAGCTTCAGTGGGGAGGTCGTTGTGGTCACGCAAGTCGGGGAGAAGAAGCTTCTCGCGAAGCTTCCAGCTCTTTCGGTCTGCATAGTTTTTATGTTTAGTATGGGAGGGTTTTGTCGCATTGCAAGGGTAATATAGCAAGACTTACGGTAGTGAGCAATGAAAATCATATGGTATGTATCCACAGCTCGAAAGGGCGCCAGACCATCACCCACAATGGCAAAGAGAGCCACCAAGGTGTAATCAATGACATTGATGATATAAAGTTGTTTGCCTCCGACGTTGATCCAGCCAATCAAAAATAACACCCACGCAAGACCAAAGAGAGTGATCAGAGTGGCGTAAAGAGTGACAAGGAAACCAAGCGGGCGGCGGACGTAGCTGCCGAAACCCTTCATACTGCGCTTGAACTTTGAGCGGCGAGAGTGCAACATGTGACGAACATGATCGTTGAGCTGATCAACTTCCTCTTGCGTCCAACCTTCGAGTGACGCGCCGTGTGGAAGGACTGCATAATGGCTATCTTCGACCTTGGAGGTGATACTGTACGTGCGGTCGACAGATGGTCGGTGCACCGGTCCGTCGGCAGCAGGCATCTGTTGGTTCTCATGAATGCTTTGTAGGGATTCGGGAAAGCGTCCAGGGACGGGTGGGCCCCACGAGGAGACATCGTACGTGGGTCGGCGGTTGACGAAGCGACCCAGGCTGGGAATAAAGAGCGAATTTTGCAAGTTGGTGATGGAGGTCAGGGTGGAGACCTCAGGGTCGACGACATCGAGGAGGTCGACGATTCTTGAATCATACTCGGGGTGAGGAACAAGTGGAGGTTGTTGCTGTTGTTGCTGCTGCTGCTGGGGGGCTTGTCTTGTTGGCAGACGTGGAAGCCAGGCCATTCTGCGTCCGGGAGCTGAACCACTTCTTTGGCGGCCAGTGACCTTTTCTGGTGATGCCGCCGCCTCAGGGACCGAGGGTAATTTCTGGGAATTTACATCATTTGGAAGATTTTCCGTCAGCCATGTTGGCCTTTCGGGCTCGGAGCGTGATCTCCTTCGGCGATCCGTCTCATCGCCATCACCTATTGAGCCTCCTCGCTGCTGCTGCTGCTGCTGCCGCTGCGCTTGATTTCGGACACGCTTGTTTGATGGATTGGCCCAGTCGTTTGCGGATGAATTGAGGCCCAACGGAGCGCCGAGGGTGGACGAAGGGCCGGTGCGCAGCCTGCGCAGACCGATGGAAGACTGTTGGCGGTGGACAGCATTATTGTTGTTGGCGGCGCTGCTGCCGCTGGCATTCTGGTCTAGACGAGACGGTCTTGGAAGCGTGGGAGGGCGCTCTCGAGCAGGAGTGGTTGGATTTGGCTGCTGTGGAGCAGTGGCCGAGGACGTGCGGCGTATAGTGTTGGGGTCAAAGTACGGATTCTCCTCCTCCTCGGCCGGGGCACGGCGTCCAAAGGCCATCGCACGCAGAGGCGACAAGAATGAACAAGGGTGCACAAAGTATAAAGCAAATAAGTCCCCGTTGATGCAGCCAGGAAGCAGAGATATGAAGGGAGAAGGAGGGGAGGGTGTTGAAAAGGGGTGTAGAAAAGGATGTGTGGCACGGATTTGTTTTTGTCGATTTTTCTTTTTCTTCTTTTCCTGCCTGTTTTGCGTCAAACAGGTGCCGTGATTAAAATGAAGGTTGGCGGATATGTGCAAAGGCAGGCCCAATCCTTGGAAAGAAGGCCTTCAATGCAGACGGAATTATGGAGCAGCCAGGTCTAACAACGGCGCCTTGACAGGAAGGAGGGAAAGGCCACAAAACATAAACAAGATGGGAGAAAACTGCCTCCCCAAAAAGATAAGGACGAGTGGGAAGGAGGGAACAGATCGCGCTACACGATACACTTTCGTTTGGATCCCAGTTTGAGTTTGATGGGGGGCCTCTTGCCCCTTCCCCAGCCCAGTGCATGTATGTAAAGTACGCACCCCTGCCAAGTGTGATGTCATTTGTGGTCGCAGCTGGTCGGGAATAGGCCCTGGACCCTGTTTTGGCGAGAAGCAGCAGGAAGCCAGAGCAGGCCAGAGGAAGGAACGGCCTGCGCTTTGGGAGGCAGGGTCACTAGGAGTGGGGCGCCCACTGCGCAGTATCCCCACCGAATGACGCTGAAGGAACCTGGATTACTGCGACCCTAGTACAGTATCTGATGGTGGACAGTTCTAGCGCATCAAACGTCCGAGTCAGCACGTGCTGGCCGCTGCGTGTTTAGGCCCGCCAACTTGGGGCTGCCGTCTTCTTTGTCGCGGGGGTCTCGGTCAGACCTACTATGTATTATGCTTACTGCAAACACCAGCTAGCTGAGTCTCTGTTTACTCTGCCAGACAAGACTAGCCGGTGGCTACGGGTCAATCGCTAGATCAGAAGAATGGCATGAACACCCTGGGGTAACTGGCTCTGCATCCCACATGTGATAACCTTAGTGGGCGGGGCGTTCTCACTATGTACATCCACTATGAACCCACTGATACCATGATACACAGTCTTTCACGATTTTCACAGCAGAAAGGGACAGATGAGGTCAGCCAAGTCATAGATTCTGGCCTGGGTCGTACACGAAATACAATGTAATGTGATCTACCAAGTATTGCGACAGGTGCTCTTAGTCCCCACAGACTCACGGTGATTGCAAATATCTTTTTCCACGGGGAGGCCAAAAGGATTACAAAGGAGACAGGACAACAGGGTCTAGAACACCAAAGCTATGTCGTATTATCTATTCTTCCCACCCGTGCCGTACCATGGGCCAATCTCGGCTTGTCCTTTTGCCAGCGCTGGCTTTGACAACTTTGGTCCTGAGACTCTTAGCGTGCAAGGGGTACATACGTAGTAGTATCCGCGAGCACGTGTTCTCGGGCGGACGCCTATTGTTGCGCTGGCGCGAAGGCATTCGGCACGGCCCGTCAGTGGCATCATCAGGCTTGCAGTCAAAGGCATCACATCTTTGTGTGGTGTCGGCGTGAAAAACCTGTCTCATTTCTTCTGTCAAGCGACTTCTACACGTTGCTATTTTCCGAATGTCTCAGATGTGTGCTCAAAAGTCGCTGATCCTCAGGAGATGGTAGCGACTTGAGATTTATATGTTCTCCTGCTCGCTGGCGTAATCAACAAGTTGCGGAAAAGGTAGCATCAAAGCAGAAATCTGGCTGTACCAGCAAAGAAACTGTCCTCTGATTTTTTTTTATCTCTCATTGTATCCAGGCCGTCACAAACAATAAGCCATACGTATCACGAACCAGCAGTGTCGGACAATAGCATTTCGCACATCGTCTCTTCTCGAAGAAAGTGCCCCTCGACCAAATCTATCCTCATTAATACAAGGTATCTCAAAATCTTCTCGCCAAATTTTAATCCTTCCCTTTATCTCTTGACAGCTGGGCCGCGAGAGCAGCAGCCATACCAACAAGGCAACCTCCCACGGCTTGAACAAGACTCAGAGCTCCCGCGCCGCCCATGGCAGCACTTTGAAGGATGGCAAACAGACTTCCAGCAGCTATGTTGCCGATGCAGGATTGAATAGCTGCCACGAGTGACCCTGTGCGAGAAGACGAAAACAACGTT
Source organism: Coniella vitis (assembly GCA_011317545.1). Classification (NCBI taxonomy): domain Eukaryota; kingdom Fungi; phylum Ascomycota; class Sordariomycetes; order Diaporthales; family Schizoparmaceae; genus Coniella; species Coniella vitis. The sequence goes on from WUJK01000009.1 coordinate 1,781,371, forward strand.
TCACTCTGTCAGCACCGCCGTTATCAAGTTAAAGCGATGAGGGAGACTGGTCGGTGCTTGTGTGGGTACGTATTCTGGGGGGGCGGGGGCGGGGGCAAAAAACATATTTACCAAGGACGGGACCAATGGAACTGAAGCCCATGAGACCCAGAAGAGGTGAGGCAAGCGTCATGACGGGTACCACAAACATCTTAGGAATCACAATCAACGCGACGCCCAGACAGCCTAGAGCACTCCAGACGCAACCCATGGTAATGAAGGCCTAAGGGGTAAGAGTTCTTTGCCCGTCAGTTCACCGTAATCTTGAGACCTGGTGTCTGGTTGCTCAACTTGCCTTGGCTCGGCTTGCAACGCAATAATCTCGAATACGAAACTGTATCAACCTCAGGAAGCCTATTCTTGTAGGCTTGGCTTGATGCGACGGATTCGCGTACAAATATCAGGTTTCGCTAGAATTGGAGGCTGTGGGTGTTGCTCTCCTGCGAGTTGAATGAGCACGAGGAAATGGGCTGGAAGAGAATGTGATATATGTACCCAAGACGGTTGATGCTCAGAGGCAAGGTGATTGTAGTTTTGACTGCGGGCCTCCTGCCCGAAAGCAATATACTATGTACGCTTTGATCAACGCTTTGATCACGTCTGTTGAGCTTCGAGGACCTTGTCCTAGATATTCAGAAAAGGTACCTTCGAAAGCAGCACAATGCCAGCAAGGCCATCAAAGGACTTTGAACCCAGAACGCTGCATAGATAGGAGGCAGCTGGGACAGATGCAAGTCTTACAAACAAAGCAAATCATTTGTTTGTTGCCCTAATTTTGAGCTTTCTTCCATGAAATTACACATCGCTTTCCTGCAAAAATCTCACAGCCAGATAGAGCTATCGCCCAGTAATTGAACGGCAAAAAACCGCAAAGTCTATCAATCTACTACACCATACACCTACAAGCCCCATGACGACTGACCAAAGCCCCAGTATGTAGTGTACATCTGTACAGGCTTGGCCGTTACTTTCTCTTGTTCATCCAAGCAGACACGCCGCCCGTAATAGCCACAACACCAGCACCCAGACCCTGAACAGCTCCAGCAACAGCCGCTGCGCCAGCCCCGCCCATCGCAGCGCTTTGGACCGTTGCAAAAATACCGCCAGCTGCGACGTTGCCGATGCCTGCCTGAGCGCCTGCGGCCAGAGTTCCTATGGGGAAAAAAATGATCGGGGCCACTTGTTAGCCTAGGGTAGTAACTTTGTGCTCTTGGCGCGTTCTCCTCTCTTCTTGGTGCGACTTCCTTTTTGCCAGGGGTGGGGGGTGGTGTTGGTTATTTTGTCCATATGGAGGAAATTCAGGTTTAGGAATTTTATACTCACCGGCTATGGGGCCCAGTGGGCCAAAGCCTGCAGCAGTCATCACAGGCACAGCCGCCGCCATGGGGGCAATGAGGAGCACGGCACCGGTCGAGACACCTGCCACGGTTCCTGGGTGATCTTTAGCCCATTGAGCAGCCTATATAAACAAAGGTTGTGCCATTTCTCTGTTAGCAAAGTTCTCACGGTCGGGCGTCCCAAAAAGGGCAATATTTGACACGACTGGGGATGATGATCATTATCGAATGGGCCTTGGAAACTGGATAACCATACAAAAAAAAGGCGAATAGACAGAGTATGTGGATGAAGAAGGATATAATGGAGGAATGGACCTACCTGGCCAGCTACCTCTGGCATAACCTCTACGAGCTCACGACCTTTGGCAGCGACGACCGCCACGACGACCTGACCAGCCTCGGACTCGGCAGCTTGTTTGGCTGCGTCTGCAACGATACGGAAGGTGCTCTTGGCGAGATCCATGGTTGTTGCTCGATCTTGCTTGCTCGGTTTTGATTTATGGAACCTTGAACGGGGATGTGCTTGAGAACGATATTCGCGTGTTTGGGTGAAAGTCGGAATTGTTTCGCCAATCGTGTAGAGAACTGCCACAGCAGCGAAATACTCGGCGAGGAGGTGAAGTAAAATATGAGGCTGGGACAGACCTGGCGGCTGCCTGGGTACTCGCTTGTCTGCCCTTGAATAGCTGTTTGCTTGCTGATAGGCCGGCTGGCTACTTTTCTCGCCATGCAGTTGGCGGGCCTCCTGCAGCAAAGTGAGGTTTTGTTTTGGGGCCAACACTGAACCACAGTTTGCATGAAACAACAAAGCATGCAAGGGCATAGGCCCAGGCTTTTTTTGCTAAAACAACAAACCTCCTCTCATTACGTCAAAACGAGTGACCATCAATGCGTCGATCAAATGCCTGACACAAAGCCCCCATCACTTCACATGTCAAAGATTTCGGTGGGGTGTTGATCCTATAGCAGATCTTGCTTGAACGGGTATTTTGATGCCTAGATATATACTTGGTCAATCCAGTATAACTATATTCTCCCCGACTTCTTCTTGATGGAGCTGACAAGGTTGCTGAGTTCACTGCCACCACCAGCCTTGGCCTTTTTGGGCTTGTTGTCTCTGCGACGCTCCGCAACATCCTCATCGCCTCCATATTTGCGCTTCTTCCTGCCCTCTTCCAACAATTTCTTCATTCCCGAAGTAGCCTTGAACTTGGGATTCGACGGGTCAATCGCAAACTCGTGGTCTTCGAACACGGCCTTGAACCGATCTCCCTCAACATCCATTTGAAAGTCATCCTGCAAGCCAGCCGCCTCCTCCGCGCTCTTCTTACCCTTCTTGCCCTTCTTCTTCTTGTTCTTCTCGGCCTTGAGGATCTCGTTCATGTCGAAATGGTCCAGATGGCCAGCCTCCTCATCCAGATTATCAGTCATGAGTAGCTGCAACTGCGCCTTCTCCTCGGCATGCTGCTTCTCTTCAGCCTCGCGCGCTGCCCGCTTCTTGAGCCGCTCTTCCTTGTGCATGGCCGACTTGGACTTCTGCTCCGGCTCCTCGGCAGTGAAGAAGGGGTCATTGAAGCCAAGGTCTTCCTGGGGCTCTTCTTGATCAGCGCCAGCTCCGGCCTTGTCGACTTGTCTGTTTGCCAATGCCTTCTCCTTGCGCTTAGCCTTCCTCTCGCGTTCCTTGCGAATGTACTTTTCGGCTGTCGTCTCCTCCTCGGGTGCCTTCTTGTCTGAAGGTCCTGTCAGTGCAGACGTAAAGGTGATCTGCATGTCTCCTACGGGCCCATCTGACTTGGATGACTTGCCCGAGGGCTCATCTTTCAAACCAAGAGCTTCGCGCAACTTGCGACGAGCGAGTTCCTTCTTGCTCAGTTTTGGCCCATCGTCGCCAGCGCCTGGTGCACCAAAAGCATCATCTTGATCCTCGTCGTCCTCGTCTTCGCTGCCGCTCGCAAGGTAGGCCTTGATGTCATTTTCGGCGATACCGTCTCTGCTACCGCTGAAGGCATTCTTCATGGTTTCTTTGCGGCTGGCCTCCTCCGGGTGCATATCCCAAGTCAGCTTCACCTTGGAATGTTGAAGGGCATCTGTGACGAATTCAACAGGCTTGTAGTTATTTGGTACTTTGGTACATTCGTCACGCGGCTCATCATCGAATGTCACATCGTCGGGTATGAAACGCAAATCGAGGAAATTCGATGATGAAAGGTATTCGGAGCCGTCTGTTGCCTCGTAAATCTTTTGCGCAGTCTTGATGTCGGAGCAAATCATGACGGCGTAGTAGTATCGTAGTCTGTCGAGCTGATAGGTCCGCAATGCATCGCTGTCAAAGTCCTCATCATTCTCCTCTTTGAGGAGCTCGTTTTTGGCCTCCTCATCACTGTCTTCGCCATCGTCTTTTTCCGACACGTGGCTATCAGACTCGTCACCGCCGTCCTCTGCACTCTTTTTAAAGATCTCCTTGGGCGGACCTTCGAGCTCCTCGCGCTGCATGCGCTCTTTGCCAAACTCGGACGGGTAAATAGAGACTTTTTCTATGCGCCCTCCAATCGGCACAAAGCTATTGCACAGTGCCATCAAATCGACTGACTTGATATTGTCCCAGTCGAGGTTGACAATAGCTATGCGGTTTGTGACATCGCCCGTCTCGACTTCGGCCTGCTGTGTACGGTATTGCTGCATGTCTGGTGCATTGTCCACTTGCTCCTCGTCACTTTCATCATCATCATCGTCGTCTGATCCCGAGTCGCTGTCGTCCTCGGACGAGGAAAAGCCACCCCCTCTTGCAGGGTCATATTTGCTGTTAGCCTTTTCCAGCTCACGCTGGACAATATCGTCATCATCCACTTCTACATCACTTCCATCTTCCTTGTCTTCATCATCATCGTCGTCCTCCTCCTCCTCTTCCTCTTGATATAATCTCTGCAGTGCCTTCTTCTTGGAGTCAGACTTGACTTTGCGGCCGTAACGGTCCGTCTTTGCAGTCGCGGTGAATTCATCGTCCTTGAGCATGCGCGAGAATCGCTTGTCGATGGTCGTCTTTGCTCTGCGCTTTGAGGGGAGCGCATACCGGGGGTCTGTCTCGAAACTGGCGAAGCGGGCATCGGTGATGCGGGCAGCGGAGGATCTGCCGTCTGGCTTCTTGGATTTGGACTTTATCTGTTTGGACATGTTGGATGGATAAAATTAAATGGGCAACATAGAAACAGTATGTTCTTCGAGTAGAGTTCGCAAGCACTGCGAGATCGTCCGAAAAGGGTACCTCCCACTGACGTTTGAATGAATGTGCTGGGGGATGAGATGTATGATAGCGAACGCAGCCCAGCCAACAAGTGAATCCCTGATAAGCCCAGGAATTTTCTTGATACGGCGTCTTTTTCTGCCGTCCGCTGCACAGACAACGCTAGTACCGGATCAGGAAAGCGGCAAGACCCTTCCATAACTGGCCCGTGCACATGCCCCGACGTCTACATAAACCTCGCTCCCTCCTCCCGACTTTGCTTGTTTTCTTTCTTCCTCTCTTCGCCTTCGGGCATTTGGTCAATTTGAAACGATACAGAGAAGATTAGCATGGCCCCTGCACTAAGGATGACACGCTCAATCAAAGAGAAGCTACCAATTTTTTTCATTATGATCGCTGCTTGATGCGGTGACATAGCGAAGAGAAATCTCAGTCATGACGGGAAGGGTGCGACGGGTTGTGAGGACGTGTGGTGCTCACGTACCGTTGCGAGTTGGTATGGTTGTTGTTGACTCTGATTGCGTTGCTGTAAAAATTCCGGCCGAGCATTTTGCCGCGCTTGGTATTGCGGCTGCATTTCACCATCAGCTTTCTCTCTTCAAGTGGTGCTACTCGAAGCTGTGGTGTTTGAAAACCAATAATCGGACGGCCATCGCCAAGAGTCACACCGGTATCATGCTCTCGCGAACATACTGTGGCGGAGACGCAAAACCCGTTCTAGCTCTAGGCATGACTGAATTCTAGTGACTCATCTCTAACCCTTACCTCGAGCTCGACCAACCAACGATGATCTTCAAGCCTATGGTTACATAGCGGCCGGGTCGTAACATGGCCACATCATAACCATGGCGATGGCCATTCAGAAATGCGAGCATAGAAATAGCTACGCCAGCATGCACAAGAGATTCAAGTGACGTGTCCAGGCGCTTGTCAACCAAGCCTTCGCTTGTTTTCCCTAACCAGAACAAAGCCTAGGGTAGCTACGCAGAATGTCGGATGCTCCATCACCCTTCTTGCCACCGGGTTCGCGTCATGAACGCGCTCTGCATCCCGTCGCGTAGATCATCTGGCAAGAGCGTCCTGCAGTTTGAAGGTGCTTTTGACTAGCTGTCCGGACCCGGTCGCGTCTCTGCACTGACCCAAAGCCTGCAAGGGAGAGGTCCGCTTAAAGTGTCATCGCCAAGCCGCTAGCAGTCGGAGCAATAGTGATGCCCCAGCGCCGGACGTTTGTAGTAGGCCGAAGATGGCATTAGTCCCGTGTGTCTCTGCCTGTGCTTGTGATTCTGGTGTCTGCGGCGTGAAGAGTCGTCCCGTTCGCATTGCTTGATCGTTCGAGACTTGTCATGATGGCTGCCGAGCTGCAGAAGTTCATGTGTAGGAAATAGATATACATGTGACGAGGTAGTTATTGCTCTGTTACCTTCGGGGATGGAGTCAAACTCATTAAACATTAATGCCTCTTAATATCCTGGTTTACTCTTCGATCGAGCAAATTTTAAAATGATCGACCATACCCAGCTCACCGTCGCCGCCGCTAACCACAAAGCCACCGTCACCTTTTACGAGCACACCCTCAAGGCCATTGGTTACTCCAAGCTCCTCGTCTTTGGGACCAACGAGGAAGCCGTCGGCTTTGGCGACGGCAACAACCCACACTCTAAGTAGCACACTGGCTGGTGGATCATGACGGTGCCTGGATCTGAGAAGCCTACCAAATCGCATCATGCATTTCGGTGTAAACGTGGTTTCTCTCTTTGTATTTTCCCTTCAATTTTTGGTGTTTTTTATTCTTTATTCCGTATATAGTCACGTGGAACAAAGATTCTCTTCCTATCTTCACATAATGACAGTCCAGAGACTGATTAACAGAATTGCAACAGACCGCGCAGCTGTGGACGCATGGTACGACGCTGCGATTGAAACTGGCGGCAAGGATAATCGTAAGCCTGGACTGCGGATCACGACCATGCGAGCTACTATGGGGCGTTTGTGCTTGGTCCTGCAGGGAACAATGTCGAGGCTGTTTGTCACAATTCGCAGTGAGGGCCAGTATTCAACATCTCTGGGCGTAGGGATATTGACTTTGACCTGGCTTTTCCCTCGTAAGCAAAAGAAGAAGTAAAAGAAACCACACTTGTAATGATTATATATACATAAGGTAATAAAGGGAAAGAGCTCAACGTGTTGCAATGTCTTTCCCAACAGTGTGATGACTTCTATGGTTGGGGGTATGGGCTGAGGTTTGTCTGTCTGTACACATTACATAGGAGCATGGTGGGCTTCTGACGAGAGACCTATCCACAATGAGCATCAAGTCTAACCTTTCATGGTTATATTATGGTCGCTGACGTTGAACGGGTCAGTCAGCATACTCTGAGTACAAGTTCGCCCAGACCTGAGACCGAGAGAAGGTGACGTGAAGACCAGTCACCCCACAAGGCGTGGATACTGATAGCTCCTACATAGCATATAGTACACAAATTGACCGTGTACTGAAGCGTGAGACGGGAAGATTTTTTATCCTCAACGGAGAGTGCAATTCGACATGCTGATTTGTGGCTGCAAACAAGGTAATGTCGGAATTGTTTCAACAATGGCTCATATATCAAGGGTAAATGCAGACACAAAGGGGATATTGACGCCGCCATCCTGAGCATTTCTCAGGTGTTGGAGAATGCAACGGAGGAATTCCCCCTGTTTTTTTGGGTGAGACGAGGCTGTGCTCAGGAAACCAAAGTACATCTAAACAGCCGCGAGCATGAACACTGACATAGACAGCATCCCATACTGATTCCCAGTCGGATGCAAACCCCTTTGGATCGGAGCAACCCACCACAGCTGGGGCTGAATTAGCCCTGATATTGGTGTGTGTGAAAGGTGCAGGTCGGGGTGGGCTGCTGCCCGCATTGCTTACTATAGCCTATCCAGGATGAGGATTCGTAGAAGGAAGTGCAATCGAACGCCTCGTGCCTCTCATTACGAAGTCAGTTCGGTTTCGAAGACTTGGCGCGTGGACTTGATTAGTCGGTTGATCAGTGGTTGTTACTGGTCGATTGAGCCGTGAAATGCTGCAGAAACCACCAGGCAGACTGTCTCTGCCTGAATCAATGTGCTGATGCTTCGCCACGGAATTGCAGTCGCCTGTAGATTTGCCGCCGGTCTGTTTGTGATTCTGGCCTCCACGACTATGGCCTGGTTGCAGCTGGGTGGATTATTGTGTCAGTGCAGCATTGGCAGTGGGTGCTGGATCAGCAGTGGTTTGGGCTCAACTCTGCCTGTCCAAAAATATCCTCGCCTAACTTGTTCTTGTCTCCATCGACAACGTTACACCACGTGCAGGATTTACGAGCTATACCACCCCTGGCCCTGGGAGTTGTGTACCACGGGCGCATTGAACCGGAGTGGAATCCAAATCCCACTCCAAGTACAACGTAGATACCGCCGTGCCGGGGTGGTGGATTGTAGCCTGCAGCAAAAGCCTCTGAATTACCGCCCCCGCCTCCCTTCCCCCCCCAAAAATGCTGCATTATTCCATCGTAACGAAGCACAGTAAGGCAGACGGCGTCATCCATCGCTCTCAAATATAACATGCATGGACCCCTCTCAACGGGCAACGGCTGCGGAGACAGACGTCACTCACACTAGAGGATATCACCCTCAACAGGTCTTCACTAGGACTCTCCCTTTCCAGATCCGCCCACTTCTGGTTCTAACTTGGCATCCACTGCGCATACACTCGTCTGGCTTGTCTCGACCATGCCGGCACTCCCGGTTACCCTCTTCACAGAGGCTGCCTCAGTATCACGTGGCACGCACTTCTCTCGAGATACTTCGAGTCAACATCTGAGCCCGGACTCTGCCAGAGTATGGATCGTCGTGGCAGCAGTGGCAGCTCTCCTTAGTCTGTGTGCTTGCATCGCCCTCGTCGCTATCATGCTGTCCAAACGCCGTCTTGTCAAACAACAACTCGAAGAAGCGCGCCAGAGAGATCCGTGCCTGCGCCAGAAGGAATTCAGCAGAAAACGGAGGATGACGCAGAACGATTTGATACTCGAAGCCGAAGAACAACGGGAAGCCATGATCCGCAAATCACTGGCCTCACGGTCCGGGCGGTCGATTTCAGTAACCAGCAACATGACCGCAGATTCGTCAAGTCTTTACGAGAACAGCTCTGTGCATCGATATGGTGTGAAGGAAGAAATGGGCCACACGAGGAAACCATCGAACCCTAGAAGCGACTTTTCGTTGTACGACGAGAAGGACTGGGAGGCAGGTTGTACCTCGAGGCCTAGCTCGGCGGCTGGCCTTGTGAGGGCGAGACCTTACTCGCCGCTCCCAGAAATGCCAGCGCCGACACTGTCGCGATCATCTTCACCGCACAGGGTGCCACAAGTGCTGGCTAATCAAGCGGGACGGCCGCCTCTGCTGGAGCAGCACCCGTTGTTTCAAAGGTTGCACGAGGATTCGGACATAGAGATCGAACACACGTGAGGGCGCTGTTCTTAACAGTCCAAAATTCTGGCGGCCAACAACAAGAAGATGGCATTGACTACCCAAGGTGCTCACACTGCATGAAGACGCATAGACGAGTATGCTAAATGAGTAATGAACAATTACCAAGGGTGTACCCGTTGGATTCCAAGCTTCCGAGGTTGTTACATATTTCTAGTGTCAAGCGGCTTATGAATACATGAATGCCTGATATTGCTGCTGAGTCATATGGTCCACTGAGTAACAGTGATTCTCTGACGCGGCTGATGTAAGCAATCAGGCCCTGAGGGTCTGTGCACTAGCCGCTCTGCCCCCCAAGCATTTGGTAAAGAGCGCTGGCGGCTTCCGGAACTCTACCCTGCTTCTCTCCTTCTCTTCATCCACCTCAACTCCTTTTGACCTTCGACAGTCTTTCTCGCCTGCGCTGTCCCCAAACCGTAGTTCTCTGCAGCCGTCAGTCTTTTCAGCTCGAGAATTGTGGATCACGGTTATTCCGACCAGCTCTTCGTCCTGACTGTCTGGCAGCGTGCGCCTTCTTGAGACGTCTTCGTATTGCCACTCTAGCCAGACGCCTTTACTGGCTCTGATCAGCGGTCGGCCTAGGGCATAACCTTCATTTCCGTCTAGACATCGACGACTTCATTCCCCATACTGCGAGCCGTCGAACTGTCAACCCACGCTTGAAGCGACCTTTTCACATCTGCCCCCCATCACGGCTACTACGCACGGAAGCGAGCCATTGTCCTGGAGTGGGTGTGACAAAGGAAAGCGAACCAAAAACTCAAACTTGACATCGCCAGGGTCCATCAGTGGCCCTGCCAGATCTCGCCAAAATTCACTCACCACTCTTTCGTACCGTCTCTCTACACAACCTTTCCCGCGACCGTACTCAGATACCCAACGCCCACGTTGAAAGCCTGCTGAAGTCCCACAAGGCGCAACTCAAGCACGAGCGGTGGCTCAAGAAGAAGGTCCGCCTCGGTGCAGAGCATAGCATATACAAACCACGTAAGCGAGAAGCCAAGAAACTGCGACCTGGCAAAATCACCGAGTCGTTCAAGCTCTCCAAATCAAACAAGCCCGCACCAGTGCCTAAGGAGGCCGCGGCCGACTTCCAAATCAAGCCTCGCGAGCCCCTCGCCGAAGTCGTCAACGAGTCTGTCACAGCAAGCACCGGTGGCAGCGCCGTCCAATCCGACGAGATGGCTACCATGGCCGCTGTGCAAGAGGAGTACCGGGATGCTCAACTGAGCAATATTCTCAAGTGTCCAGATTGCCAAGAGGTGCCCCCCAACCTTGTCGAGGAGTTTAGTAGTGGCGACATGGTCTGCGCATCGTGTGGTCTTGTGGTGCGTCCCTGTTCCCTCGTAGTTGTAGTTCCCGAGCAAGGTCTAATTTGCACGACAGGTTGGCGACAAGATTGTCGATACACGGTCTGAGTGGCGTACGTTTGCCAACGATGACCAGAACAACGACGATCCTTCTCGTGTTGGAGATGTCGGCAACCCACTCTTTGAAGACACCGTTGCCACCCTGCAGACCACCATCGGCAGGGAGGGCAGCAACTCGTTCCACTTGATGAAAACCCAGGCAAAGACGATTGAGAAAGGACAGGCCAACCAGAAGGAAGGCTTCAACAAGATCAAGACGCTGGCCGATACACTCCAAGTCGGTGTGGCTGTCCGCGATTACGCCTTGCATATTTTCAAGCGTATGTCTTGCTGTTTTGTGAACTGACTAATTCTAGTGCATGTGAGCTCACATTCTTCTATTGTCTAGTTGCGGACGAGAAGAAATTCCTCAAGGGCAAACCGCAGGACGCTGTCATCGCCGGTGCGATCTTTATTGCCTGTCGCCAGAATAATGTTCCACGGACTTTCCGCGAGGTCTTCAACTTGACAAAAGTCTCCAAGAAGGAGATTGGCCGTGTATTCAAGGCACTCGAGAAGTGGCTCACGGAGATGCGCGAAAAGGGCGAAGCTGCTGGTCTGACCGATGTCACCTCGGTCCGTGACTACAACCAAAAGGGCTCAACCGGCGCTGACGACCTGGTCCGCCGTTATGTGTCACAGCTTGCCATCAAGCAGCAGTCAGATGTCGAGAATGTGGGCATTTACATTGCGAAGAAGACCTCTCAGGTTAGCACCCTCGCTGGTCGCTCTCCGCTGTCTGTTGCCGCCGCGTGCATTTTCATGGCCGCGCACTATCTTGGCGATTCGATCACATCCAAGAAGATTGCCATGGTTGCTGGTGTCAGTGACGGTACTATCAAGACGGCCTACAAATATCTGTACCAGTGCAAAGAACAACTGCTTGACCGCGATGCCTTTCTGAAGAGTCGAAGCAAGGGCAAGCTTGAGCGACTGCCCCAGGCTTAGGGAGCCAATGCGCAGCACAAGCACGTTCCTCGAGCGGACCAACCCATCCTGAGCGGTTGCCAGGTACTGACTATGGCTTGATCCAAGCAGTCTGCTTGAATCTGCCATGAAAAAGCGACAGCAGAGACAAACCTTGCATACTCACTTGCACATTCCCAAACAGATTGAAACTAACGTTTTGGACGAGACTACTCGTCATTTGATTTTACGTTTGCAGGCCGACCTCAAGAGCTCTAGAATGGGGAATGCTGTTGTTGAGGGGAAGGTCAGGATTATGCATGCAAGACTGCCACTCGGCAGGTCAGAAGTCGAGCACAGAGCACAGGAGTGATTCCTGTGCCGAGGCTTTTGGGGCAAAGCATACGTCTTTAGTATTTGAGCAGAAGGAATCACTTTCTAGCGAAGCCTATGCTCTCGAATGCTTGTGACGGCCACATGTGCTAGGCTGCTTTGTGTCCTTGTTACAGAAGCCCCGGGATACTGACGCGGATGCTACTAGCAGAGCAGAAATTGACGGCCATCCGTGAGTATGTCCTTATAATAGCCATGGGCGGCACTCCTTTGACATAACGCAACCGGCCCAGGTAAGGCGGTTCTCGTTGACTTCATCCTCTCTGCCAATACTTTGATATTTGACTTGTCTAGTAATTGAAAACTGAATACCTTCATGCTCAATCTTTATTGCACATCTAGAATTCTCGATCATGCAAGTGAAGTAATATGTCTATCATTGCAATCGCATCTCAGCCATTGTGCACTCGTTCGTAGTCTTCTTGCCCGCTTACGGCGTAGACATTCACGACTGAGTGCTAAGTCGAGGTCTTTTGGCCGAACAGAGGCAGTTCAGTAGCTGTTGTCCCTCGCCAAAATGCTCATGTCAAGCTTTTACATATGTATGCGCTTGCCTCTTTGCCGCTGGAATAACCTTGCGCTGCCTCCTTCCCAGATTAACAAGTCTGTCTTGCCTCCTTCATAAATCGCTGAAAAGGGACAAAGCCGATTGGCCACGGCGGCTTGTGGGCCTGGTGGATGCTGAGGGCTTATGTAATATAGAATCGCGTTACAGGGCGGGTTCAGCTCTGGCTTTCGCGTTTTCAACTGTCGGCCATCCAACCAGACACCACCACCCGCAAGACCTGTACCCACCATCCCAGGTTTGTCTATTAAACCTCCAACACAGTCGCATCTGCGCAGCCTTGGACGGTCAACGCAGTCAATATGGCAGGTCGTCGCTCTGGCCGGGCCGCAGCAAAGCGCGCTGCCCAGGCCCTTGGTAAGTTTGTCCTGAGCTCAATGATCCATACATGGCTGCATTCCTTCCCTACCGCAACCCGTCACCTTGAAAGAGTACTATCGCAACATGCTGCACTACGGCAGCGGCTATCGGTCACAGAACAAACACTTTGGCGGCGCATTTCTCTTTGCTCTCCACGTTTCAAATCGGCACGACGGCGGTGCAGCAGCTACTTTCTCTACCAACCGCCCCTTCTCATATATATGTGCTAACCAGGGCATCCCGCCGTCTTGATAGAGGCCACACCCAAAACCTGGAAGGAGATGGAAGAAGAAGACGAAGGCATGCCCGATGCCGAACAAGACGAAGCTCTCAAGCCAGATGACGACGGCGACGCCAGTATGAAGGAGGACTCGGCTGCCGAAGAGGGCGAGGAAGAACAGGACGAGGAAGACGTACCCGAGAAATCTCCCACTCCGCCCCCCCAGCCTATGGTCCGCCGCAAGCGCCTCGGACGCCCACCCAAGATTAAGCCTCCTGGCTGGGATGACGGTATCGAGGTTCCGCGAGACGAGGTGCGCCCTCGCCGTGGCCGAGGTGGCTGGCGTGGTCGAGGTGGACGCAAGGGCGCACCGGCACCTATTACCCAGCAAGCGATTGAGAAGGATGGCCCTGTGTTTGATATCGTTGACGACGAGCTTGCCCTTCCCGAAGACCCCGAGGGTGAGACCAAGGTCGACAAGCTGGGCTACCTTCAGGGCGGCCGCGAATATCGTTGCCGCACCTTTACCGTCAAGGGCCGCGGCGACCGCTTGTACATGTTGTCGACCGAGCCCGCTCGATGCGTCGGTTTTCGCGACTCGTACCTCTTCTTCACCAAGCACCGCCGTCTCTTCAAGAGCATCGTGGACGACGAAGAAAAGCGCGACCTGATTGAGCGAGACCTCATCCCGCACTCGTACAAGGGCCGTTCGATAGGTATCGTCACGGCTCGATCAGTCTTTCGAGAGTTTGGTGCCCTCATTGTTGTCGGTGGCCGTCGCATTGTTGACGACTACGACCTCACCCGTGCCAGGGAGGAAGGCTTCCAGGAGGGTGACCTTGCTGACCCAAACGACAAGTACGATCCTAACCAACCTTACAACAAAAACCAGTATGTCGCTTGGTTTGGCGCCAGCCAAGTCTACCACACCAATGCGCCCATTGCACCCACCCAGATGGCCGAGATGAAGAAACGTCGCGTCGCCGTCACTGATACTAATTGGATGCTTGAGCACGCTCGTGCGGCTGCGTATGTTGTCCTCTTGTGATCTTAAGTTTCACTGACAGGAAACTGACAATAAATGCAACTGCAGCAATTTTAACTCCCAGATCAATGCAATTCGCCGTCGCAACAACCAGGGTGTCTACGATATCCACACCAACATTATCCAGTACCCGACGACCATGCAGCCCACAGCCGCACGCATCGAGCAAGTTCCTCCCTCCGCACCCACCGATGGTGCACCCGCCAATCCTCAGGCTTTCCCACCCTTGAATCCCGCCATCGCTCGGAACTTTACTGTCATGGATACCTACAGCGAGCTGCCTGCGGCCGGCGTGTCTTCTGCTAGCTACGACACCTTCACCAAGGGCGCGCCCGCCTCGGACTACGATAGCGATTTCCTGGCTCCCTTCCGCGGTCTCGGCGCTATGAGCGACGAAATCAAGGACTGTCTGCCCCCTGAATGTCGCGAGGCGTTCGACGCGGCACTCGCCCAGGAGAAGGAATGGCACAGCGTAAGAACTTTTTATACTGCTCCAGAGGTTACTGTTGTTCATTTTCCCTGCACTTGCATCAAATGCAAGGAGACCCTAGTGCCCGAATGCTGATATTGCTTCGGAGCACCTGACAGCCAAGCTAGCAAGAAAGGCAAGAAGAGAGCTACTGATAATGTGTTGCATTCTCTCTTGCCGTCTTACCAGATAACTTTCTTTGAGGAGTGGGCCACTCTCAATTTCCCGTGCAAATTTGCAGTAGCTAACCTTGGTTTACCATCTGCAGAAATGGGGAACAGAATCGACGGCCAAATCTCGACGCAATCCGGTTATCGACAAGGCTATTGTGCCTTATAGCGTCATGAGATAAATCGCCAGCTTACCATAAAGGGATCCATAATCCACAATCATTGAGATTAAGAACGACGGTCTTCTACAATATATGAAAAGCCGGCCATGCTTACTGTTAAACCTGTCTGCCAAGTTCTTTTCCTCGACATGCAGGATATCTGGTCTTTTCTAGCTTGAAGAATGAGCATTGATTATAGGTTACATTTGTCTGGTATGTATACATCCTTTGTCTTTGAATGTGCTGGCATTGTACACTCTTTCCTTTGGCATGCATACGCCGATCCGATGCCATATGTTAGGATAAAAGGCTAACGACAGAGCTTGAGCAGGAACCATATCCTTTGTAAAGTATAAGTTTTTGAGGGATCCAGAAGAGCAAACAAGGGTGCAAGAAGGGTTATTATGTTTATTGGCGTTATGGGGATTCATTATGTTTAGGATCATACCCCCAGTCTCTTCGTTGCTGATAAGGAGAAGAGGAAAGACTCTTTTATGTGTTTGAATATATTTCAGGGAACGAACAGCCTCTTGATTATTGTTCTTCTGCGTGGACACTCTTAGTGACTATGATGGCTGTTCTCCATCTGTTATTGGGTTCAAGTGTGATGGAGTGAGGAGTGAGTCTCCTCTCTGGTAAGTGAGATATCCTGGAATTTGATTGCATACATGATGGCTCTGCCACTATAAAGTCAAGACGAGGTCGAGCGAGATGGAGACCTCTACTACTAACTTTGACTGGGTGTTTTTCGCTATTTTGGTGTGGCTGGGCGATTGGTGAGGTGATGCTGAATGCCTTATACCCAGCCTTTCTGGTGGCTTTCCTTTGATTCGGAAGTTCTCGTGTTAATCAAGCAATCATGATTGAAAAGGTGATGCTTTGGTTGCAAAACATGTGCTAATTCGATTCTCGGCCTTTGAGGAATCCATAAGAAAGAATCCAATACCAGCGTTGGACATCAGAATGTTTCTTTCCATCACAGAGATTTCACAGCTTTGAAGTGGAGGAGCATACTCAGCCATATCACCTTTAGACTTGAGAGAAGGGTCAAGCTGGTAGTGGTCAGTAGATAGCTTGTAGATGGATTTATGAGGTCTCTTTGCATGGCAACCTTATTTCCCTTGGCGTCTGCGTACTTTTAGTTGATGAGTTGGGGATATTCCCATCTACGCACACGGTTTCTGTTCAGACTTTGGGCCCGTCCTTGATTTCAAGCGAGAAGCCATACTGTTGTTGTTGTCTTTGCCAACCCTTGCCGACCAGCCTACCCACTCAATTTTGGCATGTAAATATCAATAAATCAATACGATATGGAGACAGCGGATTCGGGAGGGGAGCCGTGGACCGGGTCCTCATCATCAGTACAAGAGAAACTTTGGACCGTGTTCTCTCTCTCTCTCTCTCTCGCCCGCGCGACGAGCAATCCGGGCAATGAATGCACAACAAGGAATGCAGTGGGGCCCAATATCTCGTAACCCCGACGACCTCGTAATTTTCTTTTTTTGACTTTACATATCGCACCCAGGGCTAATCATTATCATCACTAATAACTTTGATCAACCTTGTCATCGTATAACGTGGTGTACAGAGTTTAGACAAATTCATAGGGGGAGGAGAGAGAAAAGTAGAATCAAAAAGTCACCCACATCATCATCATACGTATACGTGCCGTGAATAACCGCATGTTATTTCCTAAGTCTATTATGGTGGAAAAAAAAAAAGAGAGCCTCGCAGTAGAGAAAAAGAGACTCAATTCTGTCTCCCCAAAGTGTTTCTTCAATGACGTAGCCTCCAGAGGATAAAAAAACACAACTATGCTTGCTACATACACTCATTTACACCCCCCAACCCACCCCCCAAAGAGAGAGAGTGAGTAACGAGAATCACACCACACAAACCCTTTCCCCGCCCTTCCGCGAGGGGGGGGAATGAGGGGAGGACTTTCCCTCCAATACCGGCTCAGCCGGGAAAGGATGGAGCTTTTTTGGAAGCCCATGCCATGTGTGCAGACTTGTGCAGTAAGAACGGAAGGAGAAAGAGTGCGGGGGAAGGAAATGAGAACACAGACAGACACAGACAACACACACACACACGCTTATTTCGCGCATGCATACGCGCGTCCTGGTTATCAGTCAGAAGCGAGCAGCCAAGAGGAGAGAAAAGGTTATGAAGGGGTCAATCCCATGCAGGGCATGATGGATGTACTACAACAAGACACCACGGCGGGTACTGTCTTGTGTACATAATAGTAGGCACGCGTGAAACGGGAAGGACTCTCTTTTAGAAATTTCAGCTTTTGGGTCTGCTCGTAGGCTTAGGGGTGCGTGTGACTGGGCGTGTTTCGACTACGATGTAATGAGATGGAACCATTCGGGAAGCATCTCGAAACAATCTGTGCATACGTCAAAGTTTCCCTCACCACAACCCTTTTGTTTTTTTCCCCTTTCTTCCTTGCTTGCCACTGCCACTGCCACTGCTGGGTCCCAATCCAAAGTACAAACTGCGTAGTAGTAGTACATTTTGAAATGTTACTCTGTGGGCATGTATTGACGTCGACGGACGCGTTGGCAATGACGATGTCGCCGATGCTGACGCCGATTTGCTGGCTGATGTGGTGCTGTTTTCATCTCTGCCCGAAAACGCCAAGGAAGGGAGGGGGCAGCACAGCACAGCACAGCACTGCACTGGCCCATCGAATTTTTTTCCCTCTCCCTTTGTCATCAGCTTCACAAGCAGACAAAGTACGTACTTGACAAACGAGGCGCGGCCCCGGTTGCTGTCTTTTGCCTCCTGCGTCATGATCGCTGCTTCCTCGCGCTTGTACCTGCCTGGGTCCCGGTTCTCACATATCGCCGCCCCCTCACACCCGCACACACCCGCACACACCCCTCCTTCCCTTTCCCCGGGTTTCCATGCCCGCTTCTTTGCGATGATCTTTTGGGGTCTTTTTTTTTTTTTATTTTTATTCGGCGCGGCAGGTTGGGCTTGGCCTGAGGGTCCAGTCAGTCCAGGTCCAGCCCAGCCCAGCCCAGCACTTGGGTGGAGAAATCCCCCCCCCCAAAAGCTTTGACGATGTACCCTCATTATTGGGGACAACCCGTGCCGGCGCGTTATTGTGGACTTTGTACCTAAAAACGGGTTGAGCGAGTACGTAGAACACAGCACTGTACAGTAAGTATATGCCAACAGGAATTTGAAATCGGTTGCACTACACTCGTCCCGTAGTAATGTAATTGTAATTGGGGCTGAGCAAAAGATCAGCCATCCATCAATCAATCAATCGACTTCTATCCCCCCGTGCTTTTGCTTTTGCCGTCAAATCGGCACCACAATGACATCCAATAGAACAAGGGGGAAAAAAAAGACCTCATCTTGCCTTTCGTATATCACAAACCACTAACACTCAGCTATATCTAGCAGCAACCGAAAAAAAAAAGATCAGACAAAATTCTATGCTTATTGTCCAGCTAACGTGCTGCGTTGTTGGTGGCCCCTAACAAGCGTGAGGCATTGCTTTTTCAGCTGTCTGCTTTTTATTTTTAACTCACCCCAGCCAAAAGGACGGACTGTATATAGTAAACTGAACTTTTTATTGCCACTGCACGCGATAGTAAGCTTTGGAATAAGGGCTGAGAGCAAAAGGGCAAGAAATAATACCTGCTACTCTTTTTTTTGTTCCTTCTCACAACGTCGTTTTAATATTCTCCCAGGGTAAAAAAAAGGCCTTGTGCTTGACGGTACTGACTGCTTACGTACTTACATCGCAGTGGCAGGCCCCCTGCAAAACTCACTCTTGATCGACA